>CM055964.1:32887500-34087500 GCA_029531755.1 Holothuria leucospilota
CTTTTATCCTCGGGTCACGGGTGCTATGCCCATTGCATATCCTCCTCCGACTGTCCGCCCCTACTCCGTGATCTCCCCTCCCACGTACCTGTAAGTGATGCAATTTGTAAACAGTGTATCAGTTGCCGGATAGACGATTTCACCCAACGTAGCCTAGGACTGATCCACAACAGTGTGGGGAAAATTACCGGAAAACTTGAGTTCAAAGCGAAACCGTGTAGGCCGCCTAGACAAAAGGCGATTATAGCTCTTTAGGTTTCGGTTCAGTAGGCACGGCAATAATCTCGATTTAACTTACAAGCAAAATTTTATTCGCTAAAATACATAGGTACCAGCCGAATAGAAGCATTCACTTCAGTACGCTCTTGGGGACTGAACCTTCCAAGACCGCTTCATCGCCTATTCCTAATTTGAGTCGTTTCAACTTATCTACGTATACGGTACGTATACTGATTTGACATTTTACCGCCACTAAGCTTAAGCCGACATGTACGAATTGGCTGTTTAGAAACGATAAGCCTATGAATATTTATCTTGAACAATTTAGTTTTATTCTTAGTGTCATTCAGATTGATTCCCAAGGGATCAGGAAGCCACTTGTGGTTCATCTATAAACCCTGACTGTGTGATTGCAGATGGACACTGAAAAGAACACTTCGCCCTTTTTTTTGTTTTTGTTTGTTTTTTTTTTTTTGTTTGTTTGTTTTTTTGTTACTGTCCAGACGATCACAAGGCAGGCGTGTACTATTATAGTAAGTAGATCTCATACTCGAATCGGGGTGTCGGGAGGCGCCTTGTTACAGAGGCACATGTACTAACCCAACGGCATTGTGAGGAAAAATGCCCAATTCCTTTTTCTCGCCGTCTCTTACTCCCCAGTATACAAGACACCAGGTACTCATGCACTGCTGGGTGGACAGAAAGATTGCTTCAGGATTCCTGCCCAAGCCAGTACTCGAACCAGCAACCTTCCGCACATAAGGAGAGTGCTGTAACCACTACAGCACACATATCTCTATTACAATCCCGGTTTCTGTTCCCGGGTCATTTATAGTCCGTATCCGACGGACTACAGTGAGACTCCTAATCTTTGGGCCATTTTCCCTGAAGAGCAGAAAGGGTGGAAGCAATCTGTTCGTCACAGTTGTGGCACATTCGCCCCGAAACCCAATCAGGGGACCTAATTTTTTAGCCGCAATCTACACCATCGATGAACAACAAAACAATCTACCACTGACGAACTGCTTCAGGAAAGCCAGGGTCCGAGATTGTACATTACAGAATCTCTACAGAGAAGCGAGTGACACGCTTGTTTCACCGTCTTGGTGACAGATATCTGCATTCCTGTGGTCAGCACATCATAGTGAGGATATTTTTTAACGAAATTCAGTCGGTAACGATGGCGACGTTTTCCATATTTTCCACCGAATTCGACTTACTCGTCAGTTATAGATGGGAACATATGTTTATTTGTCGAATTAAGACCCTGTTTGGAGGGAAAACGAAAATACTTAATATTCCAGGAAAGATCCACAAGGGAAATGCAAACGGGCCCTTTTTCTAGCAGAAATATTGCTCTCTTCTTCTTGTTTGGAAGCTTCGCTTTTCACAATTCACGGCTGAAATTCAGCAGAAAAGACACTTTTTGAGTACTATTGTTTCTAATTAGTCCATTTAGGGCAACCAAAATACAATTTGTGTTCTCTGTTACAAGTTTTACTGTTGTAATTCTGCTCCCAGTACCAAACAATTCAGTTGAAGATCAAATGCAGCCTAGGTAAAACCACAAACAACTGGACTACCCTGTGATCATTTTTAACAACCCTGAAGGGGCCGATCTCCCACTTGACGGTCAATGATTTCAATGCACCGATATTGTAATGATTCGATCCTGGAACTCTTCGCAGGCTGACATCATGATACTCTCTTCATGTGTAACTTGCAATCTTCCACCATGTAATTGTTGGGTTCAGATTTTGTCCTATGTAACCTATAATCCCGAGGAAAGCATTGTAGGATAGCCAGACTGAGACAACAGGAAATTTTTTCGTATCGAGAGTTGAGTCAGTCTGATTGTTGCTATGTCTGCCTTCGTGGATTCCGCTTCCATAAATCTGTTTTTGCCTCTTCAACAGCCTATTTTGCATCAAAACATTGGTATCCTCGTGAATTTTATCTCAATTCTGAGGTAATTTATTATTGAGGTAATTTATTACAACACTACATTAACCTGTCGTGAAATAGTGAAAATGTCCGCTGGTTCCAACTAAGGCAAGGCTTGCTACACTAGCGGTGATGGGAATTTTTGAATGTCAAGAAATAGTTATGTATGGGTAAAACCGAATCCCACCCGATTCATTCATTTCATATTCAGTTGATAAACGAAATTTGTGAGCGTGGTGGCCGAATTGGTAAAGGCGCAAATCAGTCGTAATCCGAGGCTTGCGGGTTTGAGTCGAGCCACGTTGTGTCCTTGGGCAAGGTACTTTATCTGCGCTCCCCCACCCTTCCAACCAGTCTGGCCAACGTGAAAGGTTAGGCCAAAATCCCGCGGATCCCGCCAGAAATGGTTTAAACATGTCGAAGTCCAAGTCTCACAGTGGACTGTGCATGTGTATGCAGGACTGCTTCTGCCACCTCTACTCCTGCCACTACCACTACCACCACCACCACTACCACTACCACTACTACTACTACTCATTACGGTTGTGGGAGCCGGGGAGTGCTGTGAGAACCCCTCCACTTTGCTAAACAGGAGGGCAATCCACGGAGTTGCTGATCTCATCGCCGAATCATGTGCAAGACTGTCCAAAGAACATTTCCGTACTACTTTTCAACATTGATAGTTGTTGACGATATTTCATTTCATGAAGATTAACCTTCACCTATCAAGTTTCACTTTGATTACCCACATGATGTTAAAGCGATGTTGAAAAAACTGTTTTTTACCCAAAAAGTGACCAAAAAGGCAGATTTACACCCAAATTTTACATTTTCCGAACCTTTTGCCAACAATGATGTCAAACTTGCAACATGTTGGCAGAATTCACCTCCATGTCAAGTTTTTAGACTGATTATCCACATGATCTAAGTGCAATGCTAAAAAATTAGGTTTTTACCCCAAAATTGACTAAGAGAGGCAGATTTCCCTCCCAAATGTCACTTTTTTTCAAAAATGATGTAAAATTTACAACATTCCATCAGAATCAACCTCCATGCAAAGTTTCAGACTGATTGTCCATATGATCTGAGTGCAATACCGAAAAAACTGATCCTTATCCCAAAATTGACTAAAAAAGGCACATTTTCCCCCGAAATTTTACATTTTCCAAATCATTTGCCAAAAATGATGTAAAATTTGTCTATATATATATATATATATGTGATGCTGGCTTCTGTTATGGTACACCAATTTGAAGTCAAGCGGGCATGGGATGCCCATTTTATGGCCAAAAATCCATATTTTCACCCAAAATTGAGATTTCATCAAAAATAGTGTTTTTTGCCCCAAAATTCCACATCTTCACGTTTTTTATCTAGATCTCGCACATGCAGACACTTTTGTCTCATTTTACCTCTCTGCAAAATTTGGTGACAATCCACCGACCGGATTTTGAGATATTCCCGAAAAACCGTCAAAAATCTGACCCACACGCACAAACACACATACACACACACCCAGACCAACACAAACACATACACAAAACGCACACACACAGTCAGTCTTTTTGATGTACCTTCTCAGTAGGTCCCCCTTCAGCCATGGGTACTTCATGAGAAACTGAACCCACAGAAGACACAGTCGTACAGGGCAATAAAACAACCGTCAGCCCAAAATCTATCTAGTCATAAATCAGAGCTCATAAACGAGCTGTTCCCTAGCTGCACCCACTCCCTCACTTGAGTTTTATTGACCTACCAGATCGTGTTACAAATATTCAGTCTGCAAAACACGGTGACACGTGTGCCGACTCGGGGAGTAAGTTCAGTGGCTGTCCAACAGGTGTCAAGTTATTGTATAGATCACGTGATCTCTTGCTTTTTATCTTTCAATTTTAACGTTCTGGTGGCTTGAACTTGACAAAATTTATATCAAGAAAGGTGGACATTTTCCATAGAATCTGATTTTTTCAATAAAATTATTGCCAAATGCGTTGTTTTGAAGAAATTTCTGTGTCATAATACACCCAGTACCAGTCACCCTAGAGAAGTCAATTAAATAAACAAGCAGTGGAGGACAAATCTCCCAAATCATTGCCAAACTTTCCCAATTCATTGCCAACTCTGACGACCATCAGTTCTGTGGAATCATCTTGGCATGTTCATCATCGGGTACCCCTTGATCATCGCTACCCGTTGCTATAGCAACTGACAGTGGTGTACGGTTTACAGAGTTAGAGTTAGATGAGATTTTACGGCTCAGTTTGTAACCAATTGGTTTAAAGCGATTCCGGGAGTTTGCAAAAGGAAAAACATGAGATTTTGCTTCTTCTTATGTCTTTCTTTATTCTTCAAAATGCCACGAGTGTTGCACAGAGTTGAAGAGTACAATTTGAAAGCTCATACTGATAGTGATAGTCTCGGGAAGTAACTTAAACCCCATTAAAGCGGTAAATTTTTGAAGGCCTTTTTCAAAAAACGATCCTTATTACACGCCTACAACGAACCTGATGTTGAATATGCAATGCTATTGAGGTGTCACCTAGTTAAAAAAAAACGTGCTATACTACTCAAACATGACTAGCTCTACGGTATAGCTGTTCAAATGCATTTTCTTGCATAATTGCTTGATGGCACTAGCTTACTTGTACACACTCAATACAGCTTTCTCTTACTACGTAATTACAGGCCACAGTCTTTCACTCTTTGGCACGCGTTACAGTACCGATTTGAATTTGACCGTGACATGTTTATCGCCATGAGTAAGAACATCAAACACGATGGTAAGTGCAAATAAAAGGCAGAGCATCTAACGTTAGCCTAAGTTATGCTTAAAGGCAGTAGGCAGTCACCCCAAACAGAGTGAGTGTATCCTGTCACTCTAGTTCATGAATGGCCTATTTTGATCATGTGACAATATTTTTGTTAGTGAATTGTGGAATTCAAGGAGAATTTCGCCTTGCTTTACCTATTGTTTGTAATAGTTATATTCAAAATGTCTTCAGAGGTGCTTGTAATGCAATAAGAAGAGATTTGCAAGAGTTTTGCTGATTTTTCAAAGAAAATTTTGGGGCGACTGCCTATTACCTTTAATTTACAAAGAGGTACCACTAGCCAGTATACTATACTAAGTTAGGCTACTACACTAAAATGAGATAGTACAGCCTAGTGGTATTACCATGCACTGTGTCCATTGCAGTATCATTGTTACCTCTTCAAGATCCGCACACACGTCTTGTTCACTTGTGTTGTTGTGCTGAATCGATCAGCTGTTTACACCTAGTGAATATGCATTAGTACTTCGTTCTCATTGGTCTGCTCAACTGATGTTCGTAAGGAGACTGAATAGTGTTTGTCTGCAGCACATTTTTGATTTCCTCGAGTTAAGTCGTTATTTTTACAAAAATTTCAAGGCTGTTGCCGGAATTCGCACAACAGGCCTTATTTTTCTCCCTTCCAGTTCATGTGGGTCACTCAAACGAATGACCAAAATTTTAAACTCGATTTTTAATGTTTTTTTTTCTTTTTTGCAAACTCATGGCATCACTTTAAGTCGGGCTGGCCAAGGTATATAGGCCCAACAGAAAAATCAACTACAATATCTAATCTCCCCCTTTGGGGCGATGCGATAAAACTAGCAAATTTGCCTCCTTGAGAAGAGAAAATAATGGTGATGGTGATTTTGATGGTGATGGTGATTTTGATGGTGATGGTGATTTTGATGGTGATGGTGATTTTGATGGTGATGGTGATTTTGATGGTGATGGTGATTTTGATGGTGATGGTCATGGTCATGATGATGGTGATGCTACTGCTGATGATGATGCTGATGATGGTGATGGTGATGGTGATGGTGATGGTGATGATGGTGATGGTGATGGTGATGATGGTGATGGTAATGATGATGATGATGATGATGATGATGATGATGATGATGATGATGATGATGATGATGATGATGATGATGATGATGATGATGATGATGATGATGATGGTGATGGTGATGGTGATGGTGATGGTGATGGTGATGGTGATGGTGATGGTGATGGTGATGGTGATGGTGATGGTGATGGTGATGGTGATGGTGATGGTGATGGTGATGGTGATGGTGATAATAAATGAAATTTTTGCATATTCATGAGATCCAAAAAATTGCGCTCTATTCGCTCAGTTAGTATGTTACTATGCGTTGGCGTGGGTTACCGGTCCAGTACCTGGAATAAAGTTAGGGCAGTAGGGGGACCGGGGGTTCTCATCTGGTATCAAAATAAATTATAGATGATCAAAACAACTAAAATGTAGCATATTATGACAAGTAGAATGACACTCTCAGCAAGAGATTGAGTCACAACAAATATTTACTATACTTTCGAAATACGTATAAAATGAATACATCACACAAAAAAAAAAAAATTCCAGCTCCAAATAGATTCAGACGAAAGCACTTTTCTTCTCATTTTTGTGTATGTCTCGAGTCAAGTGTACAATTGTATAAACCATCCAATATCTGGATTGTGGCAGGTCCATAAAGTGTGCATCTCAAACTAAACCTGTAAATTTAATCTCTTTGGAGAGACTTCATAAGCTGACATTGATTTGTGGGAGTGAGACATATAAATGTACCAGCAGGGACGGATCCAGAAATTTGAAAGGGAGGGGGCCAACCTTTGGTGGGGTTTCACGCCTCACCCTGTACCAAAACATACAGTTTTGACGTTTTCATTTTTCCGTCTTCTTAATTTTTACAAAAAAAAATGTTTTCAAAAAACAACATTATTTTCTCAAAGTAATATAGAAACTATTCAAAGGACTGTTTGTAAAAATGGACATCTCACTGGTTCAGGCACTTCAACTTAGACGCAACTTGTGATATAGTAGGACATTCGGATAACTAACTTGGCGCCGGGGAGTAGCGTCGCGTGAGCGCACCAAAACATTTTACAGGTTACACAAGGAGTTTGTTTGGGCCCCAAGCAGGCCAACACTCTTAATGCTTGTCTTCATGACAAATACCTTGTGATCAGACAGGGTAGCCCCCGAGCCCCTGTCAAACCTCCACTCACCCTTCTCCCTCCTCTCATAAATGGTGATCAGACAAAATCGAGGTCCCATCACACTCGGTCTGCCTCATAATACCTGGTGAATAGGCATGGTGGGGCTCAATATGCATGGTGGGTCCCCAGTCGACCCCCACTTACACTACTTTCCTCATTATATTCCAAGGTAATTCCTTATGTTCAGTCTCTCTTCTTTCAAGAAACATGATTATGTCACGGAATTGTTCTCGCATTTCTCATTTTTCAGTCCCGGACTTAGTGGTCCCAAAATCTGGGCTTCTTTCCCTCATAACTACGAGCTTGTTTATATATCCGCTTCATTGAGTTAACTACGCCTATTTGCCAGCGAGAAACACTAAAGGCCTACTTTTTTTTAAAAAAAAAAAACATCAGTTATCATCTCATCCATCCACTGAAAGCACTGAATTATAATTGCCTGGGTTGCCGGGAAGCCCAAGGTTTCATTCGAAAAATGCACGAATACAGAGTGGCCCATCAGAAACAGTTTACAGTCTAGGTGTATTCGTAGTGGGATTTGATACCCGAAAATCTTAGCTCACCCTAACTCCCTCGCCCCGTATCTACTACGTTTTTCAGCCATTTTTCTCCTCTCCTCTTTTTTCTTTCTTTCTTCTTTTTTCCTCTTTGTATTTTTTCTCCCTCCAGAGGGAGGCTAGCCCCCCTGATTCCGCGCCTGTGTACCGGTATTTTCTATGCGTACTATTGAGAGTGTAACCTATGCCATTTATCCTATACCAGAGTCATATACTTATATACATTTACAGAATGCACTCATGACAGAATTGGTGTGATTTTGGAACTACTATCAAACACAACGATGTGGACATTTTCCAGTTCATAATCATAACATTCACAGACATCAGGGTTCAAATGTTGACTCATTATACTGTACATGTGGGTTTTTGGTGGTGATTGTCTTTCTCAATTACAATCTGATAAGCCACAAGAAATCCACATTATTCGAAATATGCAATTTTTGGCTTGTGGCTTTTCTGAAAACAAACTTCCACGAAACACGATAATTGTAATTTGCCATTCGCATCTCACTATATAAATATCACTCGCATACATAAAAATGCTTAAATATAATCATGGATAGGGGTCAATATTTCATTCGGTTTTCACCAGTGTTATATTCAATAATATACCGACAGTGGGTGCAAGAAGGCCTAATGGCAAAGCCATTGTCACGTGCATTACACCACCCCATCTCGTCGGTGGCTGTGTAAATTCAATATACTTTGGAAGAATGCTAGAAAACAATGTTGTCGGGTTCCAAAATCAGGAATTCCAACACTCTGAGGTATTTGAGATTCGAAGTTGGCAAATGGTTTTATTTGAAGGATTTGGGTATGCTAAATTCATTTCTGCAATTTGCCAAGCTCAGTTTAGCCTATGGTGCCCATAGCAACCCAAAACCAAAATGACCGCCTATCATAAAATTGACAGTCTATAAATAATTAACTATTGATTTTATAAACGTAGAATATATTATGAACCGATATAAATATGACCTCAAAGAATCAATTGAACTCATTGAAGATACTCTCTGGCAAATATATGGCTTCATAATTTGACCCCCATATGACGTCATCAAACGAAAATTAGATACAAAATCAACGATCTTTGTTTTAGTCAAACGTAAACATGATGTTGTGTTATTTGTCGTGGTCATCCTGATAATTAAACATATTTGACAATCCCACTCTTCTTCATTTCCATGATACGTCGTATGTACCATTTCCGAGACATTTTGTGCCGCGGCACCTAATCAACTGAATCTTTTCAATTCTATAATCCAATGAGAACTGTCCTCAAAGCATGGGTGTTACACAGTGAGTAAATAATAACCCCATAGCACAGAAATAAGTGAAGTATAGCCCTCACTGCGAGTGCCAAATGGAATTGCTGCTAGGGAAATAAGTTATTGACAATTATGTCCCACTCCTATCAAGTACCTGCATTGTTTCAAATAACACAGAGAATGCCACTTGTCACTCATCTATAAATGCTTCATGCAGGAACATTTCTGAAAAGTCTCCTAGTCATGGTTCCTAGTGTTAGTGGTGTAGGAGCACGTCTGAAATGTACAAGATTTGTACCATAGCCTGTCCGGAAAAACGTCCCTCGATTATGCTGATATATTTGATATGTTGCACTTTTCAGCATTACTGTTATCTTATTTCTGGGGGTATAAAAAATCCCAAATATTCTATCCCCAAACTAAGTGCAGCGACAAGAATTACTACACATTTCAACATACCAATCCAGAAAAAGATCATTAAAAGTAATTGGCTGTACAATGTATATTTGTCTCCGAAACTCGGTTGTGATGCCCTTTTACACTACAAATTGAGGTAGGGCCTACTGCTGTCAATGATGATTTCATGACGTAATACTATTATTGCTCTGAAATCGATTTATGCCCTTATGTCGATGCCAATATCATCACTTAGTTGTCATTACCATGGGGAGGTTGTGTCTACAGGTCTACAGGTATGGCGTGCTAGGGAAATTCTAAATTGACTTTATCTCCCAAGTACATGGTAATATAGCTGTGGATAGTAGAAACGCAGCTTACGTATGGGATATGCTGAATTGTACTTAACGTCATTTTGAGGTGAAAGTATGTTTATAGCAGCATGTCCAACTAAGGGTGACCGAAAGTTATAGGATTGTGTCAATAAAATGATCCATCAAAGCAAGAGTATCAAGAATTCTTATTACTTGTGCATACAATCATGTACCTCAATTTCCTCCATCCCGTGATCGAAACACATATGCCGATGCATGTCAAAGGAGTGAGAACACAACGTAATGGCAAACACCCTGGCCAAACATGTCCGTGTTTCATCGGCGACAAGGGAAGAAATACTAGCCAAGGCTAAGATTCATGACGTTGATGGCCTGTCCTTACTTTGGTCGATTACTCAACTAAATAACAGTTAAGTATTCGATAGGTTTTCGAGGACTAAGAATAAGTGTTTGAATTCTCGCGTACGTCATCACAGAATTCCGAATACTTGTCAATGTGCAATTACTGATTAGTGTGAGAGCAAGGAGGTTCTACAAGGACCTCGTAGAACCTCCTTGGTTAGAGGATGAGCGTAGTATTCGAGGTAGGTCGGTCCCGAGTACTTACTAGTAACAGTGCAGCAAATAACTACTCGGCTGTTCGGCATGGAATCACGAGTGTTAAGTAGCCTATATAGTTGGCGGATAGTTTGTGATGAATCGTACCCTCATCCCTTCGGAGTTGGACATATCAACACTTCCTGGTGGAAAGTGTGTTTGCAACTCAAACGAAGGACTAAAAATCACCTGTGTTTATATTATGTGACAATCATTCGTCCACATCGTAACGTTGATGCTGAGAGAACAGAAATTTTGATTAGGTGTCAGCGTCACAAAATTTCGTGGAGCTAGTAGGCCTGCATACAATGTATGATAGCAGTAAAGATCTTTGAAATTACCAAATATGAATCAAATTACCAGAAAGACCAAGACAAACAAGCTACATGTTGTTTCCGTTTGAACCAAGTAAGGATCGCCAATTTTGTACCTACGTTTCGTTTTGATGACAACATATGGATTCAAATCCACGTCATGACGCCATAGGTACACCAAGGAATATCTACAATGACGTCAATGGATTCTTTGGCATCATATTCCTGTCGATTCCTAATACATTCTAAGGGCATAAAATCATTGAATTATTGAGTGCCAATTTTATGATGGGCGGCCATTTTGTTTTGGGGTGCTATGGGCAACATTGGCGTTATCTATCTTGGAAAATTGCAAAAATGATTTCAGCATACCCAAATCCTTCGGATAAAACCATTCGCCAACTGTGTCCCACATTTGCCGTTAACTCTTAAAGTGAGGTGATATTTCAGAAATGGAACCCGTCTAATGCTTTTATCTTCCTAAATGTCAAATGTTACTACCTTATACAATAGAATACAACATTGTGAATGTCATGGTTCATGTTTGTACAAATAATGGTAATATGAGACGCACTACACGTAACTCGCATTACACTTTTCAGTGCTCGCCAATATGTTGTTGGAAGGTAGCCCAAGTGGACATGTACAATTCCATTCAGTTCACTGAGTTGATACAGAGGTAGTAGGAATCCATGGAATGGACAAACACCTATTGTAGGTGGCATAGTAGGAACATCTTCATAACTTTGTCACTTGGACTACAACTAACAACCGCATTATGGATCTTGCACCTTTTCTGCTACGGAACGATTCAGCAGCAGAAATAAGTTTTTGTTCGGAGAATACTACTTTGAATACCACTTTGCGGTAGTTGTTTCCTAATTGGGACGTAAACAGTGTATGTATGTATGTATGTATGTATGTATGTATGTATGTATGTATGTATGTATGTATGTATGTATGTATGTATGTATGTGTGTATGTATGTGTGTATGTATGTATGTGTGTAGGTGTGTATGTATTTATGTCCAGATACAGACACGTCATGTTTATATGACTGCATAGATTGTGGGTGACCCTGTCTGAGAACTACAATATCTCACAAAAGGTAAGGCCACTGCAAATTGGTGTTCAGTGGTAAAACAATGGACACAGTGTTCTACAACTAGGAGGAAGGTAGTGTGTGGTACCAAACCATCCGAATGATTGCCCATGCACCCCAGGTAAGGTAAGGTAGTCCCCATACTCTGAACTGAGCGTAGGGGTCAGGGCTCGTTACAGCTACATCGTTTCTTGGCTACCGCATATGAGGTGGATGACATCTCTCCTCTCCTCGCCTCCTTTCCACCCCCAGTGGTTACCCTAGGTCCCTATTTGCTGCTGGGTGGACAGGGAGAAGGCCTCGGGTACTGTGATCGAGCTGGGACCCGAACCCGGGAACTCTAGCACGTGAGGCTAGTGCAGTAACCACTGCGTCACCACCATCTCCATGCACCCTAACCCTAACCTAGCCTCTTGAGTTTGAGTTTGAGTTATTTCCACATAATGCAATCTGAACAAAATGAAGCTATAACTTAAACATAGAGGTGCGGGAGGAAGACTCAAAAAGCAAAAAGCTTGTACAAGCAGTCCCCCCTTTGACAAAGTAAAGTAAACACAAGATGAATCGAGACAAACAGGGGCGTAGCGAAGGTGTTATCTTTGGGGGGGGGATGGAAATTATGTTTTGCCGACGGATCTCGTAATGCGTAGCGCGAAAACGATCTTTAGCCGGTGGGGTCCTGGGCCCGCCTAAGGACCCCTGGCTGAGTCCAGGGGGCGCAGCCCCCGGAAGCTCTGAGGTTTAAGTATATCTCTGGGTGAAAAATTTAAGTCTCAGGATGGATATACTTTGGTTCATAATGCATCATCCAATACAAACTAGAGCCCACTAATTTTAATGTATTAGGCTATTCCTGTCGTCAGGCCGCTATAGTTTTATGAGGTTGGGATCCAGAGGTCCGCCAGTGCTTTAGCTAGGACTTTTCGTTTTTTCAATGCGACATTTACTGATCTGTGGCCTGGGGGAGGGATGTAAGGGGAAGGGGTGTCCTCCTCCCTTTAGAAATTTTTGGAATTTGCAAGTTGCCTAGATCGTAAATGGTGCAATATTTGAGTGGATTTCTGCCCTAATGAGGAACCTCAAAATTTACACCCTGGTAGAATTAGCATTTCAGATTTTTTTAGTCCGACATTTGTCGCCGTTTATGCGACATTGTCGCACAAATAGGGGCTGGCTAAAACACTGGGCTCGCCTAAGGAGGATTCCGGAGGCTTCGCCCTCCGGAAGCTCTGAGGTTTAAGTATATCTCTGGGTGGAAAATTAAATCTCAGGATTGATATATTTTGGTTCATAATGCATCATCAAATGCAAAGTTTCCCACTAATTTTAATGTATTAGGCTATATCCTCTCGTCAGGCCGCTATAGTTTTAGGGGGTTGGGATCAAGAGGCCCGCAAGTGCTTTAGCTAGGACGTTTTCTCAATGCGACATTTACTGATCTGTGGCCTGGGGAGGGGTCTAAGGGGAGGGATGTCTAGGGGGTGTCTAGGCCGGCTCTAGGGCCCCTGGTGGGGGTCCGGGGGCTTCGCCCCCGGAAGCTCTGAGGTTTTAGCATAATCTCTCGGTAAAAAATTAAGTCTCATACAGGATTGGTACATTTTGGTTCATAATGCATTATTCAGTGCAAAGATTCCGGTTAATTCTTATGTGTTAGGCTATTCCTCCCGTCATGCCACTGTACTTCAGGTGCTGAACCTGTCGTTCAGAACTGGAACACTATGTGTTCACCATTTGAACACTAGACGCGTCAGGCGTTCAAATACGATAAGTGGATAGGCGACCGGCGTTCAAAAAGGGAGAAAAAGTGTTCCGAATCTTAACACAAGCGTTCAAAAAATGCTTTGAACGCCAGGATCTGAAGATGGGTTCTGTATCTGTTTCATTTCGGTGTTTAAAAGTTAAAAGCCTGAGATTGCAGTGAAGGCAAGACAAGCGTGGCACGCGTTATTTTTTCCGGGGATGTTTGTGGGTAAACCGGATCCTCAGAAGTTTGCAAAATGTGTTTGAAGTCAAGGCTATTGTTTAGAAGACGGGCTAAGGATACCCTCTCCATGGGTAATCGGGTGCTGCTCCCCATGGTGATGATTAAAGTGAGGAATAATGTGCAGAAAGTGGTTTTTCAAGAATGTCATATGACCCGAAATAGTGCACCTACACGGAAGCCGTTAATTTCCTTTCTTTTCCCGAGTTCCCGACGGACTCAGTCACTCGTCCAATTACACCGACGGCCGTTGATACGGCCGTATAAGGACGTCACATGCATAATCAATTTGCCGACGGGCCTTCAACTTGAATGGACCAATTAGATGAAGAGCCGAAAATCGAAATAGCCGATAACAGACTGGCTCTCTCTTTCTCTTTTTTTTCCTTTCATTCTCCGTCTTTCCTTTCCTTTCTTTCCTTTCCCTTTCTTTTCTCTTCTTCTCTCTTCTTTTCCTCCTTTCCTCTTTTCCTCTTCTTTTCCTTTCCCGCTCCTCTTTTTGCAGACAGACCGAAAATTTGCCGACGGACGACCAAATATTGGGGGGTGTGACACCCTCACACCCCCCGCTCGCTACGGCCCTGGAGACAAAGCAACAAAATAACAAACAACCCAGAAAACATAATAATTCTAAAGATAATAAGGAATTTACAAGAGGTAGTTATAAAGTAGACGATTTTTGAGTCTGTTCTTAAAAGAGGAAATATTCATACTTTTACTGTTATCATCTAAACTATTCCAAAGGGTAATACCACTGTTTGTAAATAATCTGTGGGATACTGCATTTGACGAAAGATTAATACGAAAGCAGTGAGAAGACCTAGTATTGTATGAATGATACTCACGATTATAAGAGTAATGAGTGTCAAAATTAGAGGGTAAAAGTGGGTCAAAGTCCTTTTACATACTTAAACATAAAGACAGAAACTCTTCCTTCTATCCTGTTACAGAATACGGCATATGGCGTTCAAATTTGTGACAGACACAGTCGGTGCAGTAGTGCAAAACACCGTCATGCAGACATGCACCTTACACAATGACACCGACTATCCTATTATCATCGTTGACCACGATGGAACCCGCACCTTGAACCCTGGAACGTCTCAGAAGAACTACCTGGTAAGAGGTTTCAGCATTGACCTCATCATGAAGCTGCCGGACGGGGAGGAGGCCAAGATCAACTTCCCTTCGAGCGAGTTCGAAAACCGAAAGCACAAAATGAGCCGTATCTTCAAAAATTACATCAGGGCAAATGAGATGGAGGTTCTGGAAGCTTTCTCCAAGTGGCAGCTGCGGTATCGTCAGCCGGTCGGATGTGAAAGCAAACTTTTCGACAAGATGGTTACCAAGAATACCTGGAAGACGATGCAGGAGGATGAAGTCGAGGCACGGCCGACAGTTGGCGGCATGATAAAGGCGATCCAGGTGAGCGCCTCGTTCAAGGCCCACACGAAACTGACCCAAGTCGACGAATTCGAAAAAGAGATAACCAAAAGCAGTGAGATCACGATTAAAGACCCCGGCTACCTCTGGCAAGAGCTTATCGTCATCAAAACTAACCAGGCGCAACCTTTCGACGAGTTGGTAATACCTACACCAAACACCGAAATGACGTCTACCTCTGATAAACCAGGCAAACACTTACTTATGTATTGCAAGTGATTACATAATTCAAAGACCACAAGTCTCAAAACAATAAACAAGTTACAACAAATACAGTACATTCGAATCTTCGATTTCCATTCGGAATGTATCGCAGCACGCATTTAATAATGAAAGTCACACCAGCTCATTACGCGAACGCACCAAACTCAATGTTACCCCGACAAGGATGTCAGAGACCAGGGTTGCCAATTGTTCCACCAAATGTGGGCTTTATGCAGGGGTTTCGACCTTCGAATTAGGCCGAGATGGGTAGACTCGTAGAAGAACTCAGGGTTGCCTTAAAGAATATCAAAGTAATCCTACAAATTTGGAGTTACCAAATGAAAAAGTTTGAAGATAATGGGATTTGATACACCTTAGCCTGTGTGCAGGACTATGCACACATTGGATGCTTCAACCATATTTGACCTTCAAATGGCATATAGTGTTATAATAATTGTACCAAAACTGGTTTCCAGTACGGAAACTGCTCAGTAGCAGGGGTGCATTCGGAAAAAAATGGGAAGCCTCTCAAAGTGGATACTGCTCTGACATAGCGGAGTCACTGTAAATAATTAGCTATAACATTAGCGTATCCTACAGTTCAGAGAAAATCGCATCACAACACAATGGCATAATCAAATGAACTTCTTGAACAATTTGAATTACTCGGAGGTTATAGTGTTATCATTTTTTCAGCGTTAGTTCGATTTTCATCGGCTCATATCACTATGGGACGACACGTAACGATTGGTGAGCACGGCTTTGAAATTAACCGGAAATGTACGGTGTTGGGTTGTTTTTCGCTCTGACATTACCTACAGCACTTCACCACTTCATCTAAAAGCGAGAAAATGCCCCAAACCAAATACTCCGGAATTTCAGAGTCTGCCATTATACTATGCAAATTAGCATGTCTGTACCGTTACATGCGTTCTGTTAGATACACGTATGTAACATCTTAGTTGCAGTAAAACGAGGATCTTTGAATATATATAAATATATATATATCGTTGGTATCATCTCTTAAAATGACAATATTCAGTCAGATTTCATAAAAACCAGCCGAAATTATGCAAATTTGCCACCATTTTGACATTATGCAAATAAGTTCCAAATTAAAATGAACATATATATATATATATATATATGATGGCTTGTTCTTTAATTGTCTAAAAATTTAAGTTAACACTTTCTTGCAGATGAATACACCTTTTTGAAATCAGGAAATGGCCAAAACTAAATATTTTGAAATTTCAGCAGCAGCCATTTTGTTTTTGCAAAATACCATGTCTTTACTAGTAAACGGGCTGTGTAACATGCAGATGAGTAACATCTTTGTTGTGGTGTAACCATGAGCTTAAAAATAAATTGATCATCTGTATCATCTCTTAAAATGACATAAAAAATTACCAAATTATGCAAATTTGTCACCATAATGAATTCATGCAAATTTGTTTCAATTTGAACAAATTTAAGATGTGTTGTTCTTTTATTGTCCACAACTTTAAGTTACCACTTGTTTTCTGAATGAATACTTCCTTTTTCAGTCAGAAATTGGCCAAATTTTTCGAAATTCAGCGGCGGCCATTTCGTTTATGCAAATTAGTAAGCTTCAGCTGTGACTTTGAGAGGTCCATCATGCAAAATGTATCTAGTTAATGTACCAGAGAAAGTTGATTTTACTCACGTTTTGTGCCCCAATAAGATACCAATTGGTCGAAATTTCCATCATGGCCGAAAGATTTGTTGCATTTGTAGGAGGGCCCAAAGGATTGCAAGAAGTCCATGTCAAAAGTAAAAGGTCCAAAGAGTGATCTGCTCGTCTTTACAGAGGAACGTAACCACTACGGACAAATTATTGCATGATGTAACATCCAGTCAGTTTAAGGCACTGAACTAGACCACCAATGGTGGAAACCTCGACTTTGGTGGATCCAGGACCACGCACGAAAGGGAGGGAGGCTAACTCCATAAGGGCAAATTTTGCACCTGCGAGCGCTAATTATGCGAAGCCTCGAAAGGGGAAGGGGATGGTCTAAGGAAAAAACTTTACATTTATACACTTGAATGGTATTTCTGTCATCTGGAAATTAAAGTGTTAAACACTACATATTGTAAGGAGCTTTGGGACTGCCTAAAAAAGTGGTGTCGATGAAGCCCCCCTCTGGGTCTGCGTCTCAGTTTGGTGATATTTCGGTGAAATGTACGTTTAACGTATTGGAAGGTGACCGAGCAACATCTGGACAATACTAACGTGGTGACGTTTGACGACGGGACAATTTGTACCACGTAAACGTTCGCTTAGACAATTCACCCCCAGTAATAAGCGTATATGCGATAATACTACTTGTCAACAGACATTTACTGCCCTTCAATGGCATCTCATTTGAGCTGATTTTTAACAAGAGAGGGGAGACCTTTGGGCAGTGATTTTTCAGGAGGTAGTTAAGAACAGTTTCTGGTTTATTTAAACAAAGTTTATCTTTTGAAATTCGTGATTCGATTGCATAAATTACATCCTGAACGAATAACTACACGCCAGTGTTGTAAAACTCCTATCAATATTTTAAAGTGATACAACATTGTAAAGCAAAAACAATATTTTAAAGGAAACTGAATCGTTTTAAAGAGGCTTATTGAGTTGGATCATGAATATTGTGATTTTTATCATGTGGAGTTTTACATGATGGTAATTGGACAAATCAAGAGATTCTAAACATCTGTAATACGCAACTGAAAAGGCAGTAATAGGGTAATTAACGATTATAATAATTTATTAGAAATTCGTGACGAGACATGTTTACCATTAGGTATTAATCATATGCAACTATTTTTCAAATACAGCCAATGAGTGAAGGTAATACCAATTTGATTGACGGGCTCTCAACTTTTCTTATACACAAGACTATAGTTGTAAATACACGTTGCATTTTCCAGAGTGGCTGGTCTACCAAGGGCTTGGCCGGGCATAACAAACTTTGAGCTCTGAAGCCCATAAATACAATTTATCACGTTTTCGGTAACTATAGAAGTGATAAATGGCTAAAGAGGCTAATTAGAAGCATTCAATAATTTCCCTCAAACTTCACAATATATTCAATATCAGCACAATGAGCCCCTTTAAGCAACCAGGACAACTATTGTCATTGCCTACGTAGCACGCTGTACGGTATGTTCCCTGTTCAGTCATATGTATGGAAAGCCTGAAGGAGGTGATGAGCAAAGAGAGTCCGCTCCACGGGGTACTATTTTCATCGTTTAGATTACCGACTCTAGCAAAACTGCAAGCAATGCATAGCTTTGGGTAGGTTTGGCCAGCGCTGGTCACCGCTTTGCTTTATGAAAACAGATAGTTGAAGCAAATGAAACCGGTGGGTTACTACAATAAGCAGTTTGTTTTCATCGTGTGTACATTGGCGTAGCCAGAGGAGGGCCCAAGGGGGCCATGCCCCCAATCGGATTCTGACAAAAATTAGAATTAAAAAGAATGGTCGGCTGTCCAGAACTCAGTGACGTGACTGAAGTGATGATAGGCCTATGTCGGGATATAGATACCTATAATGTATCCTAGAACCATCAAATTACCATGTTATTGTAACTAAAACAGGAAACCAGGGAAGGGTCTGATTTAAATGTTATAGAGTGATCTTACTTGGTAGTAAGCCATAACTGGTATGCTATTGCTAGACGCGTTTCGACCGTGGAAGATCAGTACCAGGTCTCATCAGTAGCGGTATAGGGTAAAGTCAGCGACAGAATGCAAACGAGTTGTCACGCAGAGATTTGGTGAACCAATCTGCCAATCGTGAAATTTGAATTCTCTTATTTTTCGATAAACTGGTACATAGCTAGCAATAGAGAAAAAGAAATCGGTTGCATGGTAACAACAAGACCCCTTCCCCAAAGCAGAACTTCTTACGATTCAATGCTCCTTTTCGGGTAATGTATGTCGAGTTTGTGCCAGTAACGGTTAGAAATATCACGGGTGAATGGATATTTACATAGCACAAAACTGCGTCTATGAACAGATGAATGGTTTACAAAGGATAAAATTGGATGAAAGAAGCAAGGATGTAACTAGATGGAAAATTATTTTTCCAAAATAAAGTAAGGCCAATTCGTTAGTAGGTGTGGGGAGTTTCCTGAATTTACAGAAGGATACGTTTCTGTTTTAGGACGTTTCTCGAGTGCAGATAAACCTTGATAGGTTATCTCCCTGGTAAAGTGGAAAACATTTTTGGGTTTTTTTTTATATTAGCTTCGATAATACAAATGTCCCATCTTTATGACCAGAGAGGCGAAAAATACTCATGATGTGAGTTTCTTCAGATAAACAAAGCACACCTCCGATACGACTGATGTTCCTATAAAAAACAGAAAACTCCGTTGTTCAGTGTATTTTTAGTCGGAAGAAATTTGGTAAAGTTGCTGTGACACTTTAAATGATATTGTTACAAACGCAGTACGACCAGTGTTCAGATGGGTTGGAAGCGTCGTGCGCTAAGGACTTACGATTCTATGTTGTAAAAAGGTAAAAAATTTAGCAATGGCACAATCACTATAGTTTACTACCACGTTTAGTCAACCAACTTCATAAAACCAGACCCTACACTGGTTTCTTGAAAATTTTGACAGTTCAGGGCCGGATAATGGGTGCGTACGACCTCCTATTCTTTGCATAGCAATTTTTTGTAATGGAACAAAAATGACTTTAAATGATGCTAAATTTTGCACCAGATTGCATCTGAGGGTAATTGAATATTCAAAAGTTCCTCAAAGGGGAGGGGACACTCCCTTCCCTTTGACCCCTTCCCCAGGCGGGTGACCAGGTCCTGAGGTTGGCCAACCCCAATCGAAAATTCTGGCTACGCCAATGCATGGGTACATTGGCCGCGAAGTGCGTTTGACCAATTCGTGCGCGAAATAGGCTACACAACAACTAACTGAATGCCAAATGATTTCAGTTGGCGTTTGTCCTGAAGTTGTCTTGGCTGGCACCGGTCAAAAGCAAAACAAATGTTTCCGCTGGGCACAGAGTCGATTGCTTTGGACGAAAATAAGGTAAATTTATTTCCGATTTTCTCCCACGTACGTTGATGAAATAGCATGAAACTTACATTGAAAATTCCTGCAAGATTTAAAAACAACTAAGTTTAGTTAAATTTTACTTCGACTAGAGTCAAAGTAATGCGATCGAAACAGCAGTATTGGGGAGACGTTCAGAGATTTCCCCCTTTCGGTTGCGTTTTCTTCGTCGTTGTAAAAGCTGCGGACCTGAAATTTGCAGGGGATGTGGAACGTGTCACGGAAATTTAAAGACTAAAGTCTTGTGTTGATCGCTGAATATATGAAGTCACTATAGCTTTTTTTCCTATGTTTGGCAGTAACAAACATCTTCTTCTAGGGATTGTGATATTTGTGCCCCAAAGTTTGCACACTAGTTCATGGGTTGCCCATGCTCATAGCGTGTATAGGAATAAAACGATGTGTTTAGGGGGTAATTTTTAATTGAAAATTGACCGTTCCGCGTTGGGGGGTTACTCCTGATTGGAACAAAAATTAAAAATTAGCTGATTTCAATTGCTTTTAAATCTCGTCAGTAACATCCTCTGTAAATATCATTCCATTTCATCACCGTATGTGGGAAAAAATTTGAAATAATGTTACCTTCTTTTCGTCCGAAGCAATCGATTGTGCTTAGCGCAAACACTTGTTGGGAGTTTGGACAGGGTGTAAGCTAAGACAATTTTAGAACAACGCCAACTGAAATCATGTGGCAGTCAGATTTGCTGTATAATTCACGCATGAATTGGCCAAACGAACAACTTTATGGCCAATGTACCAACGATAAAACAAAGGGCTCGTTGTAGTAATCCATCCTTTTCACATGTTCACATGCAAAAGTAGTGACTAGGCCAAACCTACAAAGCTATGGATTGTTTGCAATTTCGACGTTGTTTGCCTAGGGTTAACCATGGAAAAAGTACCCAGCGGAGCCTTCAGTATTCAGTCTTCAGTAAAGAACTCCAAAAAGGCAAGAATGCCATCACAGCCCTTACTCGAAATCCAGGTATGGGCCGGATATGAAATTCCATATATGGGCCAGATATGGATTTCATATCTGGCCCATATCTGCTGCAGATATGGGATTTATATCTGGGCCAGATAAAAAATTGGGCAGATATAACCCAGATCTACGCCAGAACCAGATCTAAGCCATATATGGCCAGATAAAGTTTTATCTGGATCAAGTCTTTATATGGAACAGATAAAATTTTATCTGGACCAAATATGAGCAGAATATATTTCCATATATGGCCCATATCTGCACCACATATGGAATTTATATCAGATCAGATAAAAAGTTAGGCAGATTTAACACAGATCTAACCAGAACCAGATCTAAACCATATATGGCCAGTTCTATCTGGATCAAGCCTTCATATGGCACAGATAAAATTGTATCCGGACCATGCGCTAGTTATGGATCATAGTTAGGACTTATAATCCACACTCCTCATGGAGACTTTAAACACCAGCAAACAATGTTTCAGTGCTCCATGAATTAGAATTTAATATAAGTATTGGGTTGAATTGACTTAAGTACATAAATTCAACTTATTTCATAACAGTGAACAGAAAAATGCCTTGAAATTTCCTCTTTTATGTAATCACAGTGATATGGGCTTCTTATTTTAAACTTTATTACATATTTGACTCTAAATTTTGTTTACTGCGTAGTGCATATTTCACTTTCAACTTCCTAAATCATGAAAAATGTAGGTTTAGATACAAGCTCCGCCCAAACATGCAAATCATTTGCCTAAGTTCACTTAGTACACTGCGGTATTAACAAAAGTGTAGCCACTAAATAACTGCAATGTCTGGAAAGGTGATGCTGTATCCAAAACATGTCTTAGTTTGTAACAAGCATAATCCAAGAATCAAATCAAATAAATAATAAAACAAACTAACAAAATGCTCATTTGCATATCTAGCATATAAATTTATATCTGTCTTGATATGGCCATATGAAACTTTATTTGCATATCTGGAATTGCATTGTGTCAAGTTGTATCTGGCTTGATATGGCCATATAAAACTTTATTTGCACATCTGGAATTGCATTGTATCAAGTTGTATCTGGCTTGATATGGCCATATAAAACTTTATTTGCATATCTGGAATTGCATTGTATCAAGTTATATCTGGCTTGATATGGCCATATAAAACTGTATTTACATATCTGGATTGGCATTTCATCAAGTTATATCTGGCTTGATATGGCCATATAAAACTGTATTTGCATATGTGGAATTGCATTGTATCAAGTTATATCTGGTTTGATATGGCCATATAAAATTTTATTTGCATATCTGGAATTGCATTGTATCAAGTTATATCTGGCTTGATATGGCCATATAAATGTGTATTTACATATCTGGACTTGCATTTCATCAAGTTATATCTGGCTTGATATGGCCATATAAAACTGTATTTGCATATCTGGACTGGCATTTTATCAAGTTATATCTGGCTTGATATGGCCATATAAAACTGTATTTACATATCTGGACTGCCATTTCATCAAGTTATATCTGGCTTGATGTGGCCATATAAAACTGTATTTACATATCTGGAATTGCATTTCATCAAGTTATATCTGGCTTAATATGGCCATATAAAACTTTATTTGCATATCTGGAATTGCATTGTATCAAGTTATATCTGGCTTGATATGGTCATATAAAACTGTATTTACATATCTGGACTGGCATTTCATCAAGTTATATCTGGCTTGATATGGCCATATAAAACTGTATTTACATATCTGGAATTGCATTTCATCAAGTTATATCTGGCTTAATATGGCCATATAAAACTGTATTTGCATATCTGGAATTGCATTGTATCAAGTTATATCTGGTTTGATATGGCCATATAAAACTGTATTTACATATCTGGACTGGCATTTCATCAAGTTATATCTGGCTTGATATGGCCATATAAATCTTTATTTGCATATCTGGAATTGCATTGTATCAAGATATATCTGGCTTGATATGGCCATATAAAATTTTATTTGCATATCTGGAATTGCATTGTATCAAGTTATATCTGGCTTGATATGGCCATATAAAACTTGATATAATGTATCAAGGCATCTAAATCTGGCTGTATATCTGGCTTGATATGGCCATATAAAGACTGTATTTAGCCAGATATATCCAGATATCAATCCATATCTGGATTTGGAGTAAGGGAGAGTTGTAACAGTCAACAATTGAAAAGCCAACAAGGGAGACACAACCACCACAAAAAGTGCAAAAGTGCTAAATATATATATAGAGCCGACTCTCAGTTTGGTCATCTCCTCTTTGAGGCTTCTCAAACGTATAACCAGGGAGCTGTAAGGTTCCCTGATATGACTGGGGGATTAACTGAAGTGGCATTACATCATCTGTTGTGCCCCCGCCCGAATCATCAAAGCCTGGCGGCGCCACTGCTCTCCCGGATACACCAACACTCTGCGATACCGAAACTGGGGCTCCGGGAAGTCCAGGACGAAATGTCAAAACCAGGAAGAAAATTGTCCTTGCCCCCCCCCCCCCCACTGGGAAAGCTGGCTACGTCACTGGTTTGGCTTTCCACTGTGGTTGCTCAAGCTTGCTATTTAATATTAACGGTGACGGTAAAACAAAATCCATTTTCAAAATGGATTTTCCACCTCTTTCTGGACAACTCTCTTTGCATAACTTTTTGCAAAATCTTTGACAAATTTACAGCCAAATATGGGAAACGGACTGACTCCTTGTCGTACGTGTGACAAGTAGTCGGGGATAGTTGGCAAAAATGGCATTATTCTCTCAGACAAGGACAGACTCCTTGTCGCACGTGCGACAAGTAGTCAGGATACACGGACTGACTACTTGCCACATGTGCGACAAGTAGTCAGGGATTATTGGCAAAAGTGGCATTTTCTTGGGTGTTCTTGCATGAATCCCATAGGAAACAGACAAATTTCATGGAAACAATGAATAAACATGGAATTTGGAAATCCATTTTGAAATTGGAACTTGTTGTAACTGATTGGTAGGCCCTGGCTGATGTGCAAAGGTGAGAGGTGGGCCGATCCACTAAAAGGAGAAGTGATAAATACAGTACCTCCAGGGTTAGAAACTATCCATGTTGTCTAAACAGTCCATTACAGATCACCATTTTTATTGGAAGATAATATACTGACTTCTAAATATTGCATTATGATTTGAAATGGCTACGAAGCAACTCTCGAAATATCATCATACAGGCGTTGAGAGACAAAATCGCCTATCAGTTGTAAGTCGACTTTGTGGTAGCCGTCTAGTAGTAGCCTTCGCGGAGTAAACTGCTGAGCGTGGATAATTGTCCTTGACTGACTCACTTGAAAACTACGCGTTACTCATTCAGGAGAATAGATATAGTCGGTTACGCAAGCAGCTCTGTGGGTGTATAAGACTAACACTTGAACCATACAATTACATTCCCGCCGCACGTGACCCTTCAGCGCGCTGCATTTTGTTACTGTGGGACGCTCCTTCCAGCTAAAGCTTAGGATTTCTATGGACCTTATGTATATGATGTCACAACTTAGGAGAAAGTGCTCCCTCGTTTGGAGGAAGATGGAGGAAAAGCGCCTATCATTGCAAGTTACACCAATAAATACAGACAGCTGATTTGTCAATCAATCGTATACGCGATTAAGTCTACTACACGTGTGGCGAAATCTACGCCGTGAGTGCACGTGTGCTTCATTGTTTTCAGCCAAAATGACGTCAGTGTGATGTCAATGCATTATTAGAAAAAGAACTCGCTAGTAGCTGCTTTCATTTTGTGAGCGCGTGAGAAATTAAAGGCAGATATAAGTGCGTAGCCCAAGTTTAAGATACCTTAGAAACTATGAATAGTCTTTGAACTTCAAACGAGTCATTTCGCCTTCATGTTCTAGTGCACCGTGTGTAGTGCCACGAGGAGGAGATAGAGCTCTTCTTGCAAGGGTTTTTACTGAGAAGTGTTATTTCTTTGGTTTACAATCTTCAGTGTATTCATTTTCAAAACGACTGAGCTCTGATTAGCACTTCCACCCAGATATTTTCGCTCCATGAAAAGTCGAAACGCAATTTTAAGTTCGGAAATCTATGCTGGCCCACATGCCTCAGCGATATATTATTTCCAAAGGTAACCTTCGTCACGTGACCCTCAAATCAGCTTCAGTTTCTTCGTATATTCCACACTTATACGAGAGCAGGATATTGCGCTATGATTACACATTGACGTGCGTACTTCAGTTTACTTGGTATGGCTCAGTAGCGATGAGATAAGCAACTCCGTGGATTGCCCTCTTGTTTACTTTTGCTCCAATCACGAGTATATCCTCCCAACGCGAAACGGTCAATTTTCAATTAAGAAACATCGTTTTCCTTCACATCGATTTTTCTATACAAGCTACGAGCATGGACAACCCGTGAACTAGTGTGCAAACTTTCGGGCGCCAATATCAAAATCCCTAGAAGAAGGATTTTATGGCCATACATTGGAAAATAAGCTCTAGAGACTTCATATAACCCTCGATCAGTATAATATTCTAGTGCTTAGGTTTCCGTGACAGGTTCCACAACCTCTGCAAATTTCAGATCCGTAGATTTTACAACGACCGAGAAAACGTAATCGAAAGGCAAACATCTCTGAACTCCGTCCTCGCCAAACTGCTGTTTCGATCGCATTACTTCGACTGGTCTTTTAGTCGAGGCTAACATTGTTTCTGGTTATATAATTAGTTAATTAAGAAGTGTATCTAGCCCAAGTACAATAATAAAGTATCAGGAATGAGGAACAACTTGACATCCTGACACAGATTAGAAGCAATGCAAATATTTTGTCTTTAGGCTACTTAATTCAAAACTTGTTAAAAGAAATTCGATGGAAACACTACTCAGGCGTAAGATCGAACCCAATTGAGAAACTGGAAACCGGAAACAACCTGAGAAACCGGGAACAACCTATGAGAAACCGGAAACAACCAATGGAGAAACCGGATACAATTGACACAACGCAAAAGTTCGCAACTGAGTGGAAAACTGCTCAAGCAATTCCCAGCCTCGATCACATATTTGCTGCGTAGCTCGTACCTCTTTTGGACGTACATATTCCAAGGAGGTGTTAATAACAGCTCCCTGTATATTCTCACGAGTGCAGCCAATGTAGGTGCAGGTAATCATGACACGTCCGGTGCCGAGCGAGCAAATTGCACTTATGAATTACATGGCCATCGAATGTTACACAAATTGCAAAGTCGTAAAAAAACTGCAAACTTTATTGCCGTTATTACTGGCAACTACTGTGTCCTTTTATTTACCGAACAGAGAACGATAAACACGCTGTATGAAGTTGAAGACGATGGTAGCATCCGTGATTCTGCAGGTCGATCTCCAACTGCTTTGTCGACATTTCTGCAGGACTGCAGGAAGTTATTACGCAATATCTTTGAGTAAACTGTTTTTCAGTGCTAATGATAAATACTAGCTTTCTGTAAACGGTGCGTAGGCGACTGTGTACCTTGCAAGAGTTAACGTTAGGCTAGGTTGAAAAAGCGCTTAGTGTAACTTTTGTTACTAGTTAGGCTAACACGTTCATGGCAAAGTGCACTTTAAGTTGAACTGTAGAGAGTTTGATGATGAAGAACATGGCCTATCTCCTCCAATTCCGTTTAGTTTTATTTTTAAGCTTTTTAATGTCACTACTAGAAGGATATGTACAACAAACACACCATGTAGTCTAGCTGGCGCGTGCACCTACAAATATTAAATCTATATACAACAATGGATGCTCACGACGATACAGGCTATATATATATATATATATATATGACTACCCCCTACCCGTTATCAAAGAGGGAATTAGTAAAGCTTCCGTTTACCGCAGGGATAAATTGTTATGTTACAAACCTAAAGTCGAAAATTCACGTATCCCACTTGTCTTTGACTATTCCCCTAAAACTGAGGGCCTACATAAATGTATACGTTCAGATTTCAGTATTCTTCGGACAGACAAGTCCATTTCCGAACTTTTTGACGATCCCCCTTTAACTGCGAGACGGCAACCCCCCAACCTCAAATCTCTCCTTACATCCTCCAGGCTTCTTACTGTTGGGAACATAGGCAATAAAAAGTGTGGCAAGCCTAGGTGTCAAGTGTGTCGGTTCATTATCACGGACGAAACATTTACTCCTCCCGGCACTATTTGCAACATCCGTCCCCCTCCCCTGGATTGTGACACGCCTAATGTAGTATATTTATTATGCTGCAATTTGTGTGACAAAGGCAACTATGTCGGTCAGACCGGCACCAAATTTAGGCTGAGGTTTAATAACCACAAGAAGACTGTGCAGGATAAATCAATAAGCTATCCTGTATCAAAACATTTCAGTAGTGAACCTAACCACTCTTTGTCTAATTTAAGATGTATTCTGCTCGGTTCTAATTACCCGTCTGTCACTCAAAGACTCAAATCCGAAAGCAAGTGGGTAATAAAACTGTCCACACACACCCGTGGCCTAAACAAGGACCTGGGCATCCTAAGCGATTTCCCCTCTGTGATTTATCACCCTCGTCAAGGGGTTTAACCTCATTGCTGTGTCTGTTATTTGTAAATTAAACTTCACTTCACATTTTGCGCTGAAGAAGGACACAGGAGTGTCCGAAATATACGCTATTCTGTTACCGTATCTGTGCTCTCGTATTGTCATCTTTGTGGTGTGTTCTACTTATTATTATTATTTTTATGTTTCATGGAGCATACGTGGATTTTCTCTTATTATATATATATATATATATATATATATATATATATATATATATATATATATATATATATATATATATATATATATATATATATATAAAATGTGCTGATAGGTAGCTTCTCGGGCAGGTCTGAGTGGCTGTATTACTATTGCCTGCCCAAAACCGGTACCAACTTGCCGTCCATATACTACTGTAAAAGATGCTCGTGGCTTTCTTTCTGAAACTGTCCTAGTTAAACACGTACAAATTATGACGGTAAGAAAACTAGCGAAATCTCCAATACTGCTATATTATCAATGCTGTAGTTGTTGTATTCACCTTTCCACGTAACTTAGGCCGGGGCTGTATGAGTGTGTGGCGTCTACTATAGCACACGCGAGCACCACACGACAGAAGCTATATACAACACGGTTGCACGGATTTTCCAAAAATTGCATTTTGCATTTTTAAGAAATCGACAAGGAATTTTCCAAAAGCTCTACTAATTTAAGATATTTACTTGTAAAAATACAGCTTTGGTAAAAGACACGTTCCATTCGAGTTAAACATACAAATTTCAGAAAAAGGCGGAAAGTAATTGTTCAGATTTACAAAAGAGAGGACATGATACTATTTTATATTTTTTAAGAAAAATATTTTAAGCAACATTTATTTGGATGGCAATGCGAAGAAATTTCATACTGAAAGGTATTTTATTAACAACAATGTCAAAAATATTTCATTACAAGTCAAAATAACTTAAACTTCAAGTTACGGTTACTACTTAACAAGAATATGCAACATTTTACCGCTTTTTACATTTGACTGGACGGACAACAACCATCTTTTTGGAATAAATATGAAACAAGAACATAACTTCTCACAATTTTAGAATTACATACATTTTTTTCAAAAGAGTTGCTACCGTAAGACCGCCATAGACAAACAACTAATTATATGCAAAGAACAGTGCAAAGATGAATACAGCAAACGATCCATACATTAAATTGACCAGTGGCAAGGTTTCAGGTTGTGTGAGACCATCTGAACAGCATCATAGGAATCCGATTTTAACCTAAGGATGTTTCACGGAAGATAAGAACATGGTTTGATATATTACTAGGGACAAAACTCAAGACCCCTCATACTATGTTACATTTCTGACATTTGCAGATGATCATAACCATGTTCAATAAAACAGACACTCGCTATGAAGGGTAAAACTGAAGACCCTTCAAACAGATATTTCACAATTCGTTGATATTTATTGTTTAAATTTCCGTTCGCCTGAATGGAACCATGAGTGTTAGACCAAGTTGAATACATATTCTACTGTGAGGAGCAAAAGCTAAGATCCATCAAACAACCTTCATTAAGCTTGTTGCTTGTTGTCAGATAATCAGTGTCCTGTTAGAGCAAGAGGCTCTATGAGGGCTAAAACTCAAAATCCTTCAAAACATTCCAAAATTAAAAGATATTCCTTGTTTACTACTTATAAAAACTAGAAAGAAAGTACCCCTATCTCACACCTTCCATCAAACAACCGTTTAAGTTGAATGGAACCAATGTTCTGCTGTAGTAAGAAGCACTTGCTACGAGGGATAAAACTCATGACCCCTCATACACAATCACAATGAATAAGACTTCTTGCTTGCAACTATTTAAGGAAGCCCATACCACGAGGGATAAAACTCATGACCCCTCATACACATTCACAATGAAAAAAACTTCTTGCTTGCAACTATTTAAGGAAGCCCATACTACGAGGGATAAAACTCAGTATCCTTCATACACATATTTCCAGACTGAAAGTTACTGTTTTCTTGCTAACAATTTAAAAGGATAAGGAAAGAAAATAAATTCAATCTCTAAACCTAAAATGCCGATGCTGTTTCCAATATATAGGAGCATTTTTAAGTATGAGGGCCAATAGTCAAGATCCCTCATACATTCTTCACTAAAAATTAAGGTTTGATACACTGTTCTTGCAAGACACCCTCACTACAAGTGATAAAACTCAGTATCCTTCATACACATATTTCCAGACTGAAAGTTACTGTTTTCTTGCTTACAATTTAAAAGGATAAGGAAAGAAAATAAATTCAATCTCAAAACTTGAAATACTGATGCTCCGTTTCCAATACATAGGAGCATTTTAAGTATGAGGATCAAAAGTCAAGATCCCTCATACATCAATCTTCACTAAAATTTATGGCTTGATACACTGTTAATGCAAGACGCCCTCACTACAAGGGATAAAACTCATGATTCTTCATACACATATTTCCAGACTGAAAGTTACTGTTTCCTTTCTTACAATTTAAAAGGATAACGAAAGAAAATAAATTCCATCTCAAAACTTGAATTGCTGATGCTCCATTTCCATCATAAGGGAGCATTTTAAGTACGAGGGTCAAAAGTCAAGATCTCTCATACATCCTTCACTAAAAATTATGCCTTGATACACCGTTATTGCAAGAAGCCCTCACTACGAGGTTTAAAACTCAAGATCCTTCATATAACAGGTTTGAAAGAGAATGTTGCCTGTTCACAATTTACATAGAACAAATACATGAATCACAAATAAATGACTCTCTTCTCATCACTTACAACTGATGATGCTCCGTTTAAGTGGCAGTTTGTAGAAATTCGTAGGCAATAAAATATTCCTCTGATACCATGAAATGATATTGAATGTGGCTACACAGATTAGAAGTCTCACACTATAACGACCATTTCCTTTTTATGTATGGAGTAATTATAAATGAGTACATAATGAAAACTGTGCATGAAGAACCACAAAAGAAAAAAAAAACATATTTTGAATCTAATTTCCTTTTTGTCTTCAAATTATTCATTTTAAAAATTTAATTCTTTTTTTTTTCAAAGAACAATTCTAACCCCTCTCTGAATCTACAGCAATAAATTACAGTGCCCACTGCATAACGTACTGCAATACTAGATAGGCCTATACATGATAGTGCAATTCTTTTCAATGCTTCATAGCCTGCCATGCAAAGCCTGTTTTACGCCAATCACATTGACTCTAATACTTAAATTCATGTGCTTTGTTTCCTGTGGTTACTCAAGATATGCTCCATGCACAACGAAACAGAGCAGCATGCCTATTTATGTGTTTTTATGGCTTTCTCTAAAAGTTTATGAAACTCTGAAGATTGTATTAAGTTATGCAACACATCTACAAACTTTTCCCTTTGAAAATATCTCCACACAAAATAGATTGAGCAAGTGTGACTTACACAATTTTGTGTGTAAGTATTCTTTGAAAATATGGCAACTAGTCTTGTGTTATGTACAATTTCATTTGTACTGAACATTACCCCATCATGGAATTATGACTAATAGAAAAATGGTACTTGGACTGAAAATATAAACTTATTCAGTCATTTCTTGGATTGTAAAAATAGCATTCCTACAAAAGGTGAGTGCCATGTAAGGAAAGGGAATGCCAAGTAACCACTCTTTGTCCCCACCTTTCCCAATTTTACATGGTACAATAAAGTCACAGCTGCAAAAACAGTTCCCCAGCAGCGCTACAATTAGAATTTTACAAACTGTCAATTAAGGGAAACAATGAGTTTTACTATGAACCCAGAAAAAAGTACAAGGGAAATTTAATGCTTAAGTGAGATTTACCAGCACTGCTGTTCTTATAGTTTACATTTGTGCTCAAAAATGTTTCAAACAACATCTAGTTGAGGAATGACACAGGAGCAATAATAATAACTGTAATGCATAGACTTTCACAGTGATGAGGAGTCCAGTTCATCATACTTTTTTCTCAGTTCATTAATGGTACTCCTTCTTAGTCGTCCTTTTGACGTTTAAAGAGAAGTCCCACAGGATAAGGGACCTCAACGGAACAACAGACTTGTACCGAAGACAAGACTTTCCCTTCTTCACCATCCATTCTCTCCAAACTCCCTTCCATGCACCTTTTAACCAAGCAACTGTCCACATTATCATCACCTGCTCTTTCCATAACTGTTCCAAGGAATGGTCTCCCCTCCTTTTCCTCACAGTGGACAGCCACAAGAATTCCTGGTAAAACACTGCAATAAGTCTCCAACATGAGTAACACTTGTCGTCTTAGTTTTCCCTTAAGCTCCAATGTGAACCTTAAAGAAAGAAGAAATAAATGTTGTATCAGTAAAAAGGAATCAATAGCCAGTTTCTGTTAATACTGCAAAACTAGTTCCTAGTTCCATACTAGTTTTCTTGCACTCTTAGAAGGATTCAGACCATCAGCAGCCAAAAATATGGTAATCAATAATATGTGATTCCCTCTGTTTCAAACAGTGGCTACCTCTGGATTGAGTCTAGAATACCCCAAAAATACAACAATGGAATTCTGTGGGAGTCCATAGGCACTTGCCCCGCTGATCCATGCTTAAATCTGACCCTGCTGGTAGCTCCTATTCCTAGTTAATTCATGCTATGAATAAATGAACACAGAAAATGACTTATGAGGGGAAAACTACGTGCTTGGACCATTAGTAACACAATTAGCATGTTATGGCCTGTGGATAGAAGGTAGTCAGATATTTCAACTCGCCAAATAGACTACCACAAGGAGTGTTTTCACTTGCCTGCTAATGTTTTCAGGGAAAAAGGGCCATCACACAAATCCTAATGTCAAACCCTGATCAGGGTGACCCATTAACTTGGAAGTGTAATACCATAATTTTCATATAAATCTCCAGACAAAACTGGAAAGTTTCAATTCCCACATTTTAAATTATAGGAATTTTTGATAAAGAGAATGATCCTTCTGGTCTGCTAAACAGAAACTGGTAGCACTGGTATTTTTGCAGCAGATCTAGAGACTATGGTCAGTATGTGAAGCCACTTGTGGCACACACAGATGCCCTCCAACAACACACGATTTAAAGGCACATAATTTCATGAAGATGAAATTGTATACTCACATCTGGGCATTCATTTTCAATTCTAACTTTCGGTGCATGGAGCGTTTCTTCATCTCCTTCTGTGGGTGAGATTGATTCTTTTGAGGCTTCATGTATTAAGTCCTCCAAAATCCACGATTTTTTAGGTGGAACCTATGATTACAATAACCAACTTACAGATTATTACAATGCAAAGCTGGAGCTAATTAATGTAAAGCCATTTGATTTAAAAAGGACATAATGAGGGTTACTATGCCTGCTTTTAATGATGAATCAAGCCAGCATTGTTGAATGCATGTGCTGGATGAATATAATGCCCAGTAAATGAAATAATCTAATATTTAACAGGAAGGGCTTAAATTTTGCTTTACCAGCAGGGACGGATCCAGAAATTTGAAAGGGAGGGGGCCCAACCTTGGGGGGGGTTCACCCCTCACCCTATACCAAAACATACAGTTTGGGCGTTTTTATTTTTCTGTCTTCTCATTTTTTTTTCCAAAAAATATTTTCAAAAAGCATTATTTTCTCAAAGTAATATAGAAACTATTCAAAGTACTGTTTGTAAAAATGGACATCTCACTAGTTCAGGCACTTCAACTTAGGACGCAACTTGTGATATAGTCGGACATTCGGATAACTACCTTGGCCCCGGGTAGTAGCGTCACGTGAGCGCACCAAAGCATTTTACAGGTTACACAAGGAGTTTGTTTGGGCCCCAAGCAGGCCACCACTCTTAATGCTTGTCTTCATGACAAATACCTTGTGATCAGACAGGGTAGCACCCGTGCCCCTATCAAACCTCCACTCACCCTTCTCCCTCCTATCATAAATGTCTGGTGATCAGACAACATCGAGGCCCCATCACACTCGGTTTGCCTCATAATACCTGGTGAATAGGCAAGGTGGGGCTCAATATGCATGGTGAGCCCCCAGTCGACCCCCACTTACACTACTTTCCTCATTATATTCCAAGGTAATCCCTTACGTTCAATCTCTCTTCACTCAAGAAACATGGTTATGTCACGGAATTGTTCTCGCATTTCTCATTTTTCAGTCCCGGACTTAGTGGTCCCAAAATCTGGGCTTCTTTCCCTCATAACTACGAGCTTGTTTATGTATCCGCTTCATTGAGTTAACTACGCCTATTTGCCAGCGAGAAACACCATAAGCCTACTTTTTTTTAAAAAGCATCAGTTATCATCTCAGCCATGCACTGAATACACTGAATTATAATTGCCTGGGTTGCCGGAAAGCTCAAGGTTTCATTCGAAAAATGCACGAATACAGAGTGGCCCATCAGAAACAGTTTACAGTCTAGGTGTATTCGTAGTGGGATTTGATACCCGAAAATCTTAGCTCACCCTAAACCCCTTCCCCGTATCTACTACGTTTTTCAGACATTTTTCGCCTCTCCTCTTTTTTCTTTCTATCTTTCCCTTTTTTCTCCACTTTGGATTTTTTCTCCCTCCAGAGGGAGACTAGCCCCCCTGAATCTGCGCCTGTGTACCGGTATTTTCTACGCGTACTATTGAGAGTGTAACGTATGCCGTTTATCCTATACCAGAGTCATATACTTATATAAATTTACAGAATGCACTCATGGCAGAATTGGTGTGATTTTGGAACTGCTTTCAAACACAACGATGTGGACATTTTTCAGTTAATAATCAAGACATTCAGACATCAGGGTTCAAATGTTGACTCAAAATACTGTACATGTGGATTTTTGGTGGAGGTTATCTTTCTCAACTACAATCTGATAAGCCACAAGAACTCTACATTTTTCGATTTGTCATGCAATTTTGGGCTTGTGGCTTTTGTGAGAACAAACTTTCACGAATCACGATAATTGTGATTTGCCTTTCTCATTTCATTGTATAAATATCACTCGCATACATAAAAAATGCTTAAATATCATCATGGATAGGGGTCAATATTTCATTCGGATTTCACCAATTTATAACGAATAGGTTTCTTGCACAGATATATTCAATAATATCCCGAAAGTGAGTGGAAGAAGGCCTACTGGAAAAACCATTGACACCCGTATTACACCACCCCATCTCGTCGATGGCTGTGTAAATTGAAAATACTAACGAGGAATGCCAGAAAACAATGTTGTCGGGTTCCAAAATCAGGAATTCCATGACCCTGAGAAATTTGAGATTTAAAGATCGCAAATGGTTTTATTCGAAGGATTTGGGTATGCTACTAAATTCATTTCTGCAATTTGCCAAGCTCAGTTTAGCCTCTGTTGCCAATAGCAACCGAAAAACAAAATGTCCGCCTATCATAAAATTGACAATCTACAAATAATAAACTACTGATTTTATAAACGTAGAATATATTATAAACCGATAGAAATATGACTTCAAAGAATCAATTGAACTCATTAAAGATCCTCTCCGGCATAGATATGACGTCATAACGTAGATTTGGTTCCATATGACGTCATCAAAACGAAAAGTAGATACAAAATCAACGATCCTTGGTTTATTCCAGCGGGAACATTATGTTGTCTTATTTGTCTTGTTCATCCTGATAATTAATACATATTTGACAATCTCACTCTTCTCCACTTCCATGATACATCGTATGTACCATTTCCAGAACATTTTGTGCCGCCGGTAACTAATTAATCTTTTCAACTTTATCAACTTTATCAAGTGCGTAAATAATAATCCCATAATACAGAAATGAGTGAAGTATAGTATACTACAGTATACTAGATAGTGTCAAATGCAATTGCCACTAGGGAAATAAGTTAATGACAATTATGTCCCACTCCTACCCAGTACCAGCATTGTTCAAACAACACTCATCTAGAAATGTTTCATGCAAGAACATTTCTGAAAACGTCTCCTAGTTATGGGTCCTCCTGTAAGTGTTGTAGGGGCATGTGTTAACTGTACAAGATTTGTACCACAGCCAGTCCGGAACAAACGTCCCTCGATTATACTGATATATTTGATATGTTGCAATTTTCAGCATTACTGTTATCTTATTTCTGGGGGTATAAAAAATCCCAAACATTCTAACCCCAAACTTAGTGCAGCTACAAGAATTACTCCACATTTCAGCAAACCAAGCCAGAAAAAAAATCATTAAAAGTAATAACCTACTGTGTAATATACATTTGTTTCCGAAACTCTGGTGTGATGCCCTTTACACTACAAATTGAGGTAGGGCCTACTGCTGTCAATGACGGATGATTGCATAACGTAATACTATTATTGCTCTGAAATGTCCTTATGTCGAGGCCAATATCATCACTGAATTGTCAGTACCATGGGAAGGTTGTGTCTACACGTCTACGGGTATGACGGGCTAGAGAAATTCTAAATTGACTGTATCTCCCAAGAACATGGTTAAATAGCTGTCAATAGTTGAAGTGCAGCTTACGTACGGGATACGCTGAATATTGCATAACGTCATTTTGAGATGAAAGTACGTATATAGCAGAAATGCTCCCACAGCAGCATGTTCAACTTAAAGGATGACCGGAGTTACAGTCTTTTGTAGATAAAATGATCCAGGAAAGCAAGAGTGTCAAGAATTCTTATTGCTTGTGTTTACAATCATGAACCTCGATTTCCTCCATCCCGTGATCGAAACACATATGCCGATGCATGTCAAAGGAGTGAGAACACACGGTAGTGGCAAACACCATGGCCAGACATGTACGTTTCTCATCGGCGACAAGGGAAGAAATACTAGCCAAGGCCAAGATACCTGACGTTGATGGCATGCCCTTACCTTGTTCGATTACTCAACTAAGTACAGTTAACTATTCGATAGGTATTCGAGGACTAAGAATAAATGTTTGAATTCTCGCGTACGTCATCACATAATTCCGAATACTTTTCAATGTGCAATTACTGATTAGTATTCGAGGATGAGTTTAGTATTTGAGGTAGGCCGGTCCCGAGTACTTGCTAGTAACAGTGTAGCAAATAACTACTCAGCTACTCGGCATGGAATCACGAGTGTTAAGTAGCCTATATAGTTGGCGGATAGTTTGCGATGAATCGTACCGTCATCCCTTCAGGAGTCGGACATATCAACACTTCCTGGTGGTAGTTGTGTTTGTAACTCAAACAAAGGACTAAAAATCAACTCTGTTAATATTATATGACATTCGTCCACATCGTAACGTTGATGCTGAGAAAACAGTTCTCATTGAACAAAAAGAAAATGTTGATTAGATTCAAGCGTCACAAAATGTCGTGGAACTAGTAGGTCTAAATACAATGTATGATAGCAGTTAAGATCTTTGAAATTACCATATATGTATCAAATTACCAGAAAAACCAAGGCAAACAAGCTACATCTTATTCCCGTTTGAATCAAGTAAGGGTCGCCGATTTTGTACCAACGTTTCGTTTTGATGACGTAATATGGATTCAAATCAGGGGCGGATCCAGGATTTTTCGTTAGGGGGGGGGGGGCGCGCTGACGGCCAAACATCCGCCCGAACGACTATCTAAGCGGTGCGCCACCATCAGTTGGCGCGGAGCGTACAGAAAATTTTGAAAAATCGCGGCCCTCAGACAGCCGGAAATGGCATTTCCCAGGCTTGTAAGTAGAGTCTAAGCAGTCGATATTTTGAGCTTTCGTTAGCCAAAAAATTTTCTTTTCAATTAAAAATGAGAAAATTGCAAAATGATTGCAAAATTGCAAAATGCTGTCCCGAAGGGCTTAAAAAATCGTGCTATATTTTGCTTCTTTTCACACTAGATCCATGTGCTGAAAATGTCTTGATTTTCATTCTATCAATGGAAAATATTATTCATAATTTTTACGAAAAACGAAATACGATGTGGACGCCCTTCCACCCGAACAACATCCCATCCGTCCCTCTCGCCGTTTTATTTTTGATCCCCTTCATTTTTTCAACATCGTCGACCGCGTCCCTAAAATTTCTGTGTGGGCATTCTGCCCCCTGCTGGCTAGGTCAGTGAAAACATGTACCACTACCATTGGATGAAATGGTCTTGTACCTTTCCGGGACAAAAAACCATACAACGGAATTGAAAACATGCTTATGACTGCGTATCTTTTACGACACTTGTCCGAACTAAAGGTCCACTGAATTTATGCCACTGTCTATATTGCTGCCCGAACACCCGACTACAGATGAGTTTACTCAGTGGCGTGCGCAGGAATTTGAGGAGAGGGGGAGACGTAGCCCATAGACAGACTCTCAGCGCTCCGCGCCACTTTCGTTTGGCGCGGAGCGCAATGAAATGTTGGCTCAAAATGCCTCCCAGATAGCTGGAAATGGCACTTCCCAGGCCTATTTACCGTATATAAATTTGGGGAAACACTAGCAATATTGTAAAAAATAAACATAGAATACTAGAAATAAGGTGGGACTGTCCCCTTCGCCCCTCCTCCTTGGCTTATAATAGATGATTAATTAGATGATTAATTAAAAAAAATCATAGTCGTCAAATTATAGATTAATAGATGATTTACCGTTTTTTTTCAGAACTGCTATTTATTTAGTGGTAAACCTTTGGAAGGTAAAACAAGTTTTAACAGAGGTGCGCAAGGTTTGATTCTTTGCTGTCCTGGGGAGGGTCTAGAAACTTTTGCCTAAGAAAGAGAGCTGAGATGCAAAATGGTGCTATATTTGAAACATTTTGAAGCATATTAAAACACACATGGGAGAGCGCGCCTGTTGCTCCGCCAGAGTAGGTCAGACTGCTCCCGATTTCCCCCGACCAGTTGATTTTCCTCCGACAACTTATAGAGGTGGGGTCCATGGCCCACCCTTCCCCCCCCCCCCAATGCGCACGCTACTGAGTTTACTACTAACACCTTCTGAGAAAAACCGGTATGTCACGTTCCAAGATGGCTTTGAAGAATTTTCAGGCGGACTTATGGGAAGATTTTCTCACACTAAATTCATATGTGAAATTGAAGAAAAAGATACTTTTACCGTTCCCGATTTGGAGTTAAAAGCACTGCAGCCTATAATTAGCAAGTTTTGCACAATTGACGGTGGCTCACATTGAAAAATGCAAAATCGTGACCACACATAGCTGCCCGAATACGTCCAGACTAAATCGAATCTTCGCCTTATGATGACCACTGGTAGTATTGTCATAAAGAAATATGACACGTCAAAAATGGTCTTTGATTAATTTCTTTGGGCAAAATTTTGGGCTTTGTATACACCTATACACCCTCCCGTCTGTCAGTGTAATCTAGCAATTGAAAACATCCCAGAACTTTTTTACAGCTTTCGCGGGAATATTCTACCATTTGGGGCAAAGTTCAGTTTGCACGGGACTATGAAGTGAGACTGAGGAAAATTGTTTTTCCATAAGCGACCCGGATGTGTCGCGAATTTTTGTGTTCTTTTCGTTTCGTCATAAAACTTTTACTTTGACTATGATGCTTTTTTATGTTTCGGGCAAATGTTTCAAAGATTTGGGAGATTCGGACTTTTCGGGCAAAGTGTTGCGCAAGACTATAAAAAGAGGCTGAGGAATAAAAGTTTTTTGACGCTTTTTAATTTTTCTGTCAAATCTTTGGAAGGATTCGGGCACGATTGGAATTTTGAGTGGAATTAAAACATGCGAGATTTTTTAAGACTCAAATGGCTGTGCAAACCCATGCCAGAAATTAAGATCTTGTGGAAATTTGGGGACAGCCTGCCCTCTGCCCCTGCCTTGTACGCCTATTTGACAAATGACCAGTTTGGAGTGCGACTTTCCCAGTATCTGTAAGCCGTAAGCGATCATTGGTTTCCAGTGTGTGTAGCCAGTTGCATCACATTTTGTACAATTATAGGCATGCACACATTTCTGGAGAGAGTCAACCCAATTCTTCCTGCCTTTCTCCGGTTGAGCTCTCATCATGTTCAACAGGGTTCTATCCATCCTCTCCACTTGGCCATTCCCCTGTGGGTGGTATGGTGTCGTACGGGAATGGAGAATGCCTGCATACTGTTCTAATTTTGTAAATAATCGGTTTTCAAACTCACGACCCTGGTCATGGTGTAGCTTTTTTGGGAAACCAAATTTCAGGAAAAAGTCGTTGAACAGCTTGTCAGCTGCGGTAGTGGCTGACTTGTTCCGGGTGGGGTAAGCCTGACAGAATCGTGTGTAATGGTCCATAACTAGTAAGATGTACTCATAACCCTTACATTTCTCCAAATGTAGGAAACCTATGGAGACAACTTCAATGGCTCAGTAGTTTGAATGGGTACCATTGGTGCAACATGATGTCTTGGAGGTTTCCTTCTCTTTAGACATTCACATTCTTTGGTGACGTACTGTTCAACCTGCTTCGCCATGTATGGCCAATAAAAACGTTGTCGCACCAAGTCAAGAGTCCTTGCAGCTCCCACATGACCCATATCATTGTGTAAGGCTTCCAAGACAAGCTTCTTATACTTTGTAGGAAGGATAAGTTGCCTCATATTTGTGGTACGCCTTTGTAGCAATCCTCTTTCATTTATTTCTAGTTCTTCCCACTTACGAAGCAGTAATCGTACCTCTTGAGGTTCTTCTTGAATTTCAGCCAATTTTGGTCTTTGTTCAGTTTGTTTGAACCTCAGTACTCGACCAACAACATCATCATTTTCTTGGGCTTTTCTGAGTGTGTCATCATCTATGGTGCCCAGAGTTGGCTGTGTTACAGAAGCCAACACTTCACAAAGCTCAATGTTGTATGGTAAGGCATCAGCACAGGCAAGACCATCTTTAATTACCCCTTTCAGATATTCTTGTGCAGCAGAGAGAACTCCATCTGGAATTTCTGTTGAGCAATCTTCCATGAAATCCTCCATTTCTGTAGCATTTAGGGGTACACGGGAAAGAACATCTGCATCTGTGTTGCTCTTCCCCGGTCGATATTTTATGTTGAACCGGAAGCTCGCCATTTCTGAAACCCATCGCTGCCCAGTTGCATTAAGGCGTGCAGTGCTGAGGATGTAAGTTAGTGGGTTGTTGTCTGTGTGAACTTCAAAAGTGACTGCATATTGTAGGTAGCCACGGAAACGGTCTGTCACAGCCCATTTTAAGGCTAAGAATTCCAATTTATTGGAGTGATAATTCCGTTCAGCAGGAGATCGTTTCCTTGATGCATATGCAATCACTCTCAGTTTTCCTTCTTGCCTCTGGTATAGGACAGCAGCCAAACCTTTGTTGGAGGCATCAGTGTGGAGAATGAAGGGTAACTTAAAGTCTGGGTATGCCATTACTGGGTGACTAGTTATATATCCGATTAGACGTTCTAAGATTGTTTGATGTTCTTCAGTCCACTTGATCTTCGTGGAACTTGGAAAGGTTTTTTCAGCTTTTCCCCTTTTCCCCTTGTTCTTAGAGGTAGATGGCTTTCCAAGCAAATCATACAGGGGTTTGGCAATAATTGAAAATTTGGGCACATAGCTGCGGTAGTATCCCAAGAATCCCATTGTCTTCCTTAGTTCACCAACAGTCGTGGGTCTCTTTCTCTGAAGCTCAAGAACAGAGTCTACCTCAGCAGGGTCCATCTGATAACCTTCTTCTGATACCACTCTCCCAAGGTATCTGGCCTGTCTTTGGAAGAGTTTACATTTCCCTGGTTTAAGTTTTATGCCATGACCTTGGAGTCTTTGAAGGACCTTTTTTACATTCTGCACATGTTGTTCGAAAGTGGATGAAAATACCAGGACATCATCTAAGTAGACAACACATATTTCGTTGTTGCACCCCTCTAGACACCCTTCCTTGTACCTTTGAAATTCTGACGGTGCCGTTTTAAGGCCAAATGGTATTCTGTTCCCCTCAAATAAGCCCCAAGGCGAGGTGAATGCTGTCAAATGTTGGCTCTCTTTGGAAACAAACCCCTGATGGTAAGCTTTTCCCTGGTTTAGGGTTGAGAACCATGAATTTCCCGACAGGCCATCTAGAATATCTTGTACCCTTGGAATTGGTTGACGGTCATCGACGGTCCTCTTGTTGAGTTCCCTGTAATCTATACAGAGTCTTAGGGTACCATCTCGTTTGCGCACACAAACCACAGGTGAGGAATAGTTAGATCTTGACCTCTTAATCCACTCCTTGTTAATGAGATCATTGAGATAATCCTTCACTTCTTGGTACAAGGGTCTAGGGATACTCAAATAATTTTTCTGGACTGGGGTACTGTCGCTGAGGTGGACTGTCAACTGCAAAACTGCCACACATCCACAGTCATCATCTCCTTTTGAGAAAGCACCATTCTCCTCTATCAACATCCTGGTGACAATCTCTTTCTGCTCTGCATTCAGGCCTGACATATCTACAGGAGGACACCACCCTTCTCTGTCAACATCTTCCTTTCCTTTGCAATGATGGGAAGGCTTTCCAGAGGTATGGTCTTCTGTTGTATGTATTTGGCAACCATTCACTTCCCCCTGAAAACATCCATCTAAAACCATGCATTCCTTGTCATTGGGAAGTTTAAGGCATGACCTGATCATCTCAACTTCACCCAGTTGGGTTCGTTTCGGTAACATAACATCTTGTACACCCTTATTCAGAACTGGGATCAGTACCTTGCAAGTAGTGGTACTTTCAACATGCACTACTGCCTCTGTTATCTCCAGTGCCTCTGGTCAGCTTTGACAGGATAAAGGTTTAAAAAGTCCCACTGTCACACCTTTTTCCCACCCTGGACTGACTCTACACTGAATAAGTTTCATCTAGCCTGGTTTAATAAGGACATTTTTCCTTCCAGTTTCACATTTGAATGTGTTGCCCTTTTCTTCTAGTACATTGTGAATTATAGCACGGATTGCCTTTTCTTTCTTCCCAGGTAGCAGCTTCTTAAGGGATGGCACAAGAGACTTGCCTGCCATGGATGTTTCCTTTATCACATGTGGGATAACATTCATACCAATAATTGGAACCTCTCGGTTACTTGGGGCTACCAGCATGGGCACAGTAAGTGTTTGTAGGTCAGAATCCCCATCACCAAATTTCAAATTCACCTCAACCCAACCACTGTATGGAACTTCAATGTCATTTGCCCCAGTAAGGTTAAGAGTGTATCCATCGATGAGTTCATTAACTGGTCTAGGCAACTTGTTCACCGAGTGTTTATTCAACCACCCTTCTGGCAAAATGGAAACATCAGCACCAGTGTCCCATAAAACTTCTGTTTCCACGCCCTCTAATTGACACATAACTTTACAAGAATTGCCAACCAGTTTAATATTTTCTTGCTACCCACTTGACATATATCAGCATCTTGAGCCTCCCTACCTGGGAAATTCTGGGACATTACATTGCTGCGGGGCTCCCCTCGTCCCTTAGGGGTGACCCCTGGTCGTTTCCCGTTTGGCGGCATCCCCTGGCAAAATGCCCAAATTTCCCACACTTGTAACAATGCTTACAGGTGTCTCCTTTATTTGCCTGCTGGCACTTGGAGCAACCTCTCTGTCGTAATTGTGGTGTCGGGTTTTGCCTGCCTGGGGTTAGGGCCTGGTGAATTTCTGCCACCTGTAACTTGAGAAGCTGAACTTCCTCATATAGACTATTTCCTTCCTTCTTTTCCTTTTTCTTTTCTGTACTCCCTGAAGCACCTGGCTCATCTTTCACTTCAACGGGTGTAACAAAATGATGCTTGTGTTGCATTTTCTTTTTCCGTTCCATTTCTCTGTATACAACTTGGTTTAGCTTCTCAAACAGCTTTTCATCTGAGAGTTTGCCATGGAGTAAAAGGGGTTTCATCTCTTGCCGTATGTCTGCATCTGACAATCCAGAAGAGACTGAGTGCATGAACATAGCCTCTACCAGTGAACTCTCATACTTAAACTCAGCGTCTTCTTCCTTAGAGGCAAACAGGATTCTCTGCTTCAAAGTCAGAGAGCGGAGGAGGAAAGACTGGGCGGTTTCTCTGGGACCTTGGGCAATATTACATAATTCCTGGTATAGCTCTGTCGAACTCTTCTCCTAAAAATGCGCCCTCAAAAGCCTTCTCAGAATTGGTAGACTTAGATCGCTTCTCCCTTCTAAATAGTTCCTCAACTGGAGCCCTGGCGTCACTGCCTTCACAACAGCTGCAACTACTTCCCTCTCTGAATAACCCTTTTTTATGGCACCCTCTATTTGGTGGATTAAAGACACAAAACTTAATTTGTCTTTCTGTCCTGGATTCCCAATCTGGCCACTTATCTTCAATTCCTTCTGTATCTTTAAACCAGGGGGAGAGTCTGGCTTTTCCTCACTGGTGGACTCTTCTGGCAAATTGGACTGAAGTCTTTTCAATTGATCTTGCAGTGCTTTAATGGTCTTAGAAAGCTTCTCTGGATCATCTCCCAAATCAGCCCCAGCCCCATTTGTGCCACTCTCAACTTCAACTGTTAATGACATGGTTGGTTCATGCCCACTCAATCCTCATGTGCTTGTCCTGGCAGGGTCGCCAAATTGTTACACCAGGGCACCTGAAAATGAGGAGACAGCGAGCGACTGTATTTTCTTTAGGTTATCGGTGTCAGGAACAGTTTATTTTCTCTCAACAAGGGCACAAAGCCATAACCTTCAACACTATACACAAAAAGTGCACAACAGCCCTTGACTGTACATAATACAAAGCATATAGCAACACTGCACAGGTCAATAATTCAGTTTCCAGCATAATGAGGGGATTCCCCTAATTTGTACCAACTGAGCATGCTCACAACGCTGCATAATGAGGAGATTCCCCTAATTTACCCATACTGCGCATGCTCCAACTATATCGAACCACCCATGTATGCAAATACTGTTTCCCGCTAGGACGCTCTCCGAGCGTACAACCCGAATGGCTGACATTACAGCTTATCAATGTCACAATCTGGCTTGGAAATAGCGGGGTAAAGCTTTTACAACCCATACTTGCAACTAACATGAAATATGAACATTGAACTCACACATAACAATGTCAAATTTGATGAAAATTACAATTAATATGAGAAATGCGATAAATGAAGACCTCTTGCCGAGTCCAGACGACAGACTTTACACGATATCAACTACTACCATGGCCTAAGCCTAACGTACACAACATACCGCTAGGCCGGACCATCACTTTGGAATATATTTTTGCTTAGTTTGAGCAAGTATATCTTTGATAGTTACTAAAAGCTTGCTAAAAATGATAAATGATACCTTATGAGCATAACATTCAACTTTGTGCATAAAATGAAGTATTTATTAAGCATTTACGAACCTGAAAATGAGGAGAGAGCGAGCGACTGTATTTTCTTTAGGTTATCGGTGTCAGGAACAGTTCTGTCACCGCGCCCTCTATCCAGCTGCCAATTGCCAATTGTTTTTTTTTGGGGGGGGGGGCAATTTTCTACCCCGCTACACTTCTTCATGTGTATCTGTATGTATGTGCACTCAGAGTAGCACAGAACTACAGTTGTCAGTGTTTCCAGAGGAGACAGAAGGGGAGTCTTACAGCTGATGAGAAATCCGGTCTGGATTCGGAAAGTTTTTTTCCCCAAGTAAGTCCTCTTAAAAGTTGGAAATGGTCATGAATCCAAAAGAATTCCAAATTGAATCGCATAGCCTATATATATGGGCCCCGGCTTATGGAAGGTGTTTGTGTCCATCACTTGTGTCTTTGAGATCGATATCCCTGCTTCAACTGACTTGTACACCCAAAGTTATAAAACTAGGAATGAAACAGTTGACTATTTTAAGGTAGGCCAATTCGTAATAATAAATCCAAAAGGAAATATTACAATAGAAGTTTCTTCAAATATAAATTGTAAAGGGTTGTGGGATAAAATTTTTGTTTGCGTCGTTTTTGGCCACAGTCAAACGTCATTGACAAAGACAACGCACACCAAAATATATCCCACAATCCTTTGTGATTGCTATTTGGAAAAAGGTTTATGGCATGAAACTTCACAGGTGTAATGAAGAAGGCAAGCACTACCAAAGATGTGGTACCCATGCAATCCGAGCTCAGATGTCACATGGTAAAAGGTCAAATGTATATATCGTAGTAAATTCCCATCAAATTTTCCCCTTAATGACTGAGCCGATTTTCTCAACACGAAGGAAAAGTTTATCAAAGAAGAAATTCTCATTTTGCAGACCACGGGAAGCAAAGGTCAGAGGTCAAATTTCGAAAGAAAATGACTATTGCTTTTTCTCCAAGATTACATAATTAGCCTATTGCAAAAGTCAAAAATTTTATCCAGCCAACAGAGATATAAAAATCGGAAAATTGTAAACGTTGCCTTGAGTTTCCCGAAAAGCCTAAAACACTGAAAGCTTAATTATAGGAATATCAATAAATCAATCACAAACAAGGTACAAAGTGACAGGGACTAAAAGATACTAGACTAAAAATCACCGACTTAAAATACGAACGGTTTCAGGTTAAAAATTGTTTGTACAACGTTTGCTACCATCAAAGGTTCTAAGACGTCACTTTGAAGATAAAAAGTTAGACAAGTAGTTATCTGGGTTAGAGTCGTATTTCATGATTGATGCAGTACCGTTGATCCCTCTTGCAGGTACAGTTAATTGGTGCCGTTACTTCCTCCTCATATCTGAGTTTACTCCACCCACATCTTTTGTCACACTCATCCATACCACACATAAAACTGAATTCTTTACATGCCCCTAATGATGCAGGTCTGTAGCCAAACAAGGTATATTGAAAGGTACACTTAATGCATTAAGGCAATGATAATTTTTTTTTATTTTCAAGGGGGCAAAATTCTTTCGGGGGCTCTACCGGCCTCTCCCTCTCCCCCTTGGCTACGGGCTTGGATTGATGGCACGCTGAAAAGTAGGCCTTTCTCACGGGTTCGTTTTCGATTTAAGATTGCTTAACGGTGAGAGCATTGACACGGCAGAAAGAGTACACAAGTCATAGTTGTTACTTGTCTAAACTAAAAAAATTATATTAAAGAACCGGCTTCTTAGCCTTCACCTGTCTTGTGGCAACATAAGTAAACATTAACAGAACATTCGTACAGTTAACTATACGCTACTCTGATTCTGTGGTTCATGCAGTCACGTGGGCTGACGTACGGCACCATGAGAAGGAGTTAATTACAGCTCATCCAGCCAAAGGGTGGAGTACAACATCACGGTCCAGCCACGGGGGGGGGGGGGGGAAGAAACCATTACAGTCCAGCCATGGGAGTTAAGAAACCGTTACAGTCCAGCCATGGGGGTTAAGAAACCGTTACAGTCCAGCCATGGGGGTCCGGCCAGGCCTGTAAATTACAAGTAAAACCCTCATCTAATACTTTTACAACAAAATAGACAATTCTTCGCCCAAGGGGCCCTCCCTTCCCCTGACAAAGCGTTCTTACGGTAAAAAAGTGCCTCCAGCACGACGAACCATACTACTTTAGTAACAAACTCCCTCAACATTTCACAAAAACAATACCATATTCACTTCTACCGTCAAAATATACAATAACCAGTAGAGTATACTACACCTCCCGAGCCCTCACAGACTACGGGTGAAAACAATAAGCTACTCACGGCTGCTTTCTCTGCAGAGACCTTGAATTGGACGCTCGGTGAGGGACTAAAGCAAGTTTACCTCGTAAACTACGTACAGGAATACAGTCCGACCATGTGCCTAAGGTTTAAGCCCTCAACGGCCCTCAAAAGTCCTCAGCGACCCTGAATACCATGCGGCTACACGACGACCAATTTCCCTCACCGAGACGTCCGCCCCGTTGCAAGATCTTAAGGGAACTAACTTTCCCAATACAATTAAACCCACCCATTCGATTGATCATGCAGAAGAAATATGTTGAGCAGGGCAGGTATGCCCTTACACCCTTTTACTCTGAAAGACATGAATATTCAAAAGGAAAAGTACAAAGTAAAACATTCTCAACCTCGAAACACATCTGTGACAGCCTTACATGCATTTTTAAACCGCCACTGAATTAGTCGTTTGTTCGCATGAACTTTCGTTGGCTAAGTTTCTTGACAATGTCGCTACAATGTAAGTGCCATGATAGATCTTTGGCTCTGTGAGTTCCTTAGAATTGAAACTGTCCCCCTCGTTCCACCATTTGACATTTAATTGTGTAGAGAAAGGCTACTTAATCTGTCCGGAACATAAGCTGTTCTGAGAGACTTAAATTGTTCAAATGTAACTAGTTTTGCATATAGAAGGTTGCGTGGTGACTTGATTGAGGTCTGCAATTACGCAGCCTACTACTCCTATCAATTATCTCAAACTAATAGGGCAAGCGCATCTTAAGGGCATAGGTTGAAAATCATTACACAAATGGATTGACAAAAGAAATACAGCTAGTATAGCTAATGAGCAATATCAGAAATAAACAAACTTTGAAGAAGTGTATCTTGAGAACGGAAGACATTTAAATAATTCCAACAGATTTATCATCAAGGAATCTTAATCTAACATTGTTGACTAAAACAACTGGTTCGGTGCCATGTCCACATTACGTTAAGGGAAATGTCAAGAACTGCCGGCATATGTGATTTCCGTTGTATCTGAGCTCAAATGTGACTGTGTCAGAGGTTAAATGTACATTTCAAGTAGTATTAAGTGTAATAATTCTCTGTAAACAGATTGCCTGACGACGTTCTCCAAACTCGGTGGGAAAGGACACCAGGGAATTAAACTGTGTCTCGCAGGCCCCGAAGCCAAAGGTCTTTGGTCATGGCTCAAATTTGGTCATACTCGACATAACTTCAATGGAAAACATAGGCCTAGAAAGCTGGAAGGATGTGAGTGGGGTAGAGGGCTAGAGCCAGTGTTGTAACGAGTCACCCTTTGGTCGAGTCACAAGTCAAGTCAAGTCATTCGTCACATTTGCAAGTCAAGTCAAGTCAAGCACATTTTAAAGTCAAGTCAAGTCAAGTCAAGCACATTTTAAAGTCAAGTCAAGTCAAGTCAAGCACATTTTCAAGTCAAGTCAAGTCAAGTCAGAAATTTTGGTCGAGTCAACTCGAGTCAGTTGCTGGTGTCTACAAGTCAACACAAGTCACACTAGTACATAATTGTAGTAAATTTAAACTGGTATTTCTTCTTTGGTATGACCTATAGACAACTGGTTCCTTTTTGCCTCTTCTGAAGTGTACCTGTCACTGACTGCAATCTTTTTCCATATGGTATGCCACAGGTACATTGTTTTCACATATCTTTACATGAAATTTGCCAGGAGTACGTTGCACATTCCAGGGTACCACACGTGACTTGTGCCCCACACACGAATGCTTTAACTACTCAGGCAAGCAATATTAATGTATATCTGCTGGCCGTGGCACAACTTCACTTTCACTTTGCCACGTAGGCCTAACGTTAGATGCCGTCGCACATTGATCCACAGATGGCCAGGCCATGGCCTAACATACACTTTTATCGAACAAGGAGGTCAAGGACCTAGCAGTAGCACTGTGTACTTGTCGGAAATAAACTCTCCGTCAATAACGAATGAAAATGGCCACAGTGACCAGGGGCAGGATTTGATTTCTGGAAACGGAGGAGGGGGAACCCGTGTGAACTGCTAAAGGCTAGTCTCTGGGTCTAAGGGGAGGGGGTGACCCCCTTTGAAGCAGTAATTTTATAAATGTGAGATCCAGAACTCAGGGTAGGTGCGCGCGAAGTGGGTTGAAATAATCGCCGGGAATGGCACTTGCCAGGCTTGATAGCAGCCATCAAGAAGTGCAATTTTTGTGAACAAAATGTAAAGTTGGATTTTATTTTATTACACATTTCTGTGAGGACGGATTAGCTGGACTGGTCGGACGTTTGATCCAAGGGTTGTAAGTTTGAATCCCGTTTTACTCATTGGCGTACCCAGGATTTCTCTCATGGGGGGGGGGGCTTGCAGTATATTGTCTGATCGCCGGGCTGGGGAAGGGGTCTAAGGGGAGGGGTGACCCCCTCCCCTTTAAAAAATTTTGAAAAATTAGGTGTCCTTACATGTAATCTGATGCCACATATGCTACCTTTTGAAGTAAAATTTGTGTTAAAAAATTTACGTGTTTTTAGGAACTTAAAAAAAAATCGGCATCAGTGAGGGGGACATTGCCCAATGGCCTTCCCCCTGTGTACGCCACTGCGTTTACTATCTAAGCGGAGCGCCACCATAGGTTGGCGCGGAGCGTTCCAAGAAAATTTAAGGTTTTAATAAATCCCAGATCGCCGGAAATGGCACTTGCAAGGCTTGATAGCAGCCATCAAGATGTGAAAGTTTGGTGGAAAAACGAAAACTTTGATTTTATTTTATTCTCAAACACATTGAGTTTTGTTACAATTAATCCGAATCCATTCAAACTCATTCAGAGTGGGTGAATTTTTTTTTGCCTAGATAGCCAGTGGGAGGGGCTCCTGGGGGCGGCGAATTTGTGGGGACCTCGCACCCCAAGCCTCTCCCCATAGCTACGCCACTGGGTAACCGTCAGCTAATTTGTTGAGGATGGTAGTCGTTGGTCGAGAAAGTGGACAGCGAGAGTTGTAGCGAGGTTTTGGAAATAGTAATTTACTCAATCTGTCCTACGAAAAATAATGAGACAATTCCACAAATTTTCCTACGCACTGCCGTACAGCAGTGCTAATGAGACATCAGTTTGTTTCAGGCTCATGCAGGGGAAGCACGCCGAAAAATATATCGAGAGATGTGATTCCCTACACATGGTTAGAGTTTGGGATTTTTTTTTTTTTTTTTTGCAAGGACCAGGGTGCATTGAATGACATACAGTACTTTCAGTGACTCTTATGTCAGAGCTTCAAGTCACAATAGTGTGGCGCGTAGGAGAGGCCCATGCTTTGAAAGAAATCTTACAGTGCAAGACAAAATTTTAAATTGTATTAGTCAGTTTCTTCTGGGGGTGCGCGCCAAGCGCGCAGTGAAAAAATCTTCCTAGCATTATGGTATTTGATACCAATGTTTTCCTTCATTTAACATTGCAAAATTTAATCATAATAAGCTATTGAAAATTCACTTATAGTTTCTCTTGTCTGGCATCGCTTGGTTTTTTTATATTGTTTTTATTATTTTTTCAAGTTTTCAAAAACAACTGCACTATTAGTTAAAAATTTGAAAATGGAAAGTTATGCCAGTAAGTAAGGAATTTAGGTCCTAGCTTTGCTATAAGAAAAAAATCAAGCTCGACCACCACTGTGCTGGTCGAAGACCCCGGACTTTCAATGGTCGTGGTAAGGACAATGCACAGGGGGCTATCGGCGACCGGCTATACATGCACCTTCACTGAGAACTATACAGTCCCATCAGAGTTGCACAAGCAATATTATTGAGCACTGTTTTACGCAGAGGCAACAAAATTATTATAGAGAAAAAAAAATGAACAGACTCATATCAAAAATCTCGTAAAAAAAGGCCCCTGAATCACACTAGGAATCATCCAGATGGCAACTCTGTCTGTGCAACATGTTGCTTTTCCTTCGAAACCACTGAGATCGGTGATCGTTATGGTCCATGCCTGGCATGATGTGTACATACTCTGATATGGCATGTTTCCGCGGCAGTTAGTGCGGATTCGTCAAACTGCCCGGCTCGGCCCGTTTGTCAAGTGACAACTATACTATAGGCATGCAGTGCTGGTATTGTCCACACACGGTCACTGTGTGTTGCGGCCGCGTCTACCTCGCGATATGCACATGTACAGTCCTCAATTGGGTACATTTACAAACATCAGAGTCACGTAAAAGGACTCGAGTCGCAGCAGGAGACTCGAGTCATTTGTCCTGACTCGAGTCTTCAATTGGACTCGAGTCATGCTATGCTCGAGTCCGAGTCAAGTCAAGTCATTTTAGGTGGTGACTCGAGTCAAGTCAAGTCATTTTGGCTGATGACCAAGTCAAGTCAAATATGCGACTCGAGTCCGAGTCAGTGACTTGACTTGTTACAACTCTGGCTAGAGCACCCCAGTCAAAATTACGGGGGCTAAAGTGTGCTTCCACCCCCACTTTTCAATGACGAAATTTATCAATTGTTTCCAATACATTTTTTTAAAAAAAATATGAACTTTACAAAATGCCCAAAATATACCATCAAATTGTATCTAAGGACCCTCAAACATTCAAATTGTTTCTTAGACCCCTTAGACCCCTCCACTAGGATGGCGGTCTGACACCGCTCAGCTCAGGAGGGAAAACGTTAGATGAGGGAAAACGTTAGATATTCATGGAACTTCACCGATTACAAGAATGCAAAAGAGCTATCAAAATATGTGGTGTCTTTGAAGTTCAACTGAGTTCACATGTCAAAAGATCCACAGTAAAAAATGTAGAATAATCGTAAATTTATTTTAAAAGCTTCTACTAAATAATCAAGCTTTCTCTTACGTGATCCTGCTTCGTTATACTCTAAGGTGCACCGAAAGACAATGTTGTGGCGCACAGCAGGACAGTCAAAACCGCGTAGGTAGTCAGGTAGTGTAATCACAGTAACCGTTGTGCTTCCTGCCACTCAAAAGCTCGCAGAGACTCCCGCGGAAACAGAGAGGAAGAAGAGCGCGCGATAAGTGGCACCAAAATGCATTCATGAGTAGCGCAGACCAGGTACCAAAAGGAGGGGGCATATATTCTTATTCTTTCGATTACTCAAATTGCTAATTTGGGTGTGCAGATGTACAACCTTTTTATACCATTGAAAAATGACATTAAAAATTACAAAATGTCATAAAAATGCGACTTTTCTATTATTACCGTACGACAGCTTCGGTAAAATTATTGTTCCAAAGCCCCAGAAAACCATCACCTCATCCATTCTCCCATCCACCCTCAACACCTCTGACTCATTCAGCCCGGACGACTGTTAGTCTGTCGGAGAAGGGGTGTAATTAAAAATGTGTCAAATTGTGATTTTTTGGTCTGTTTAGTTTCCATTGAATGTCATTTGAAGAAGTGTAAATGCATCGTTCTAGTGCCCACAATTTCGTGAACTCCCCAGAGCTTCTAGACCTTCTCCCCTGGAACCTCATTGTAACGATGCCCTCGAATCCCACCCCGACGTGGTGAGCAATTCGAGCCTTGTCGCCCCCCTTAGGCATTTCATATCGAACTGGCCCGGTTCCTTAACAAAGGTCTGGCTATGCCTATTGCGCAGATTCAACGCTCACTACTTGCCAATCAAAAAGCGTTGACTGCTCAGAGGCAGTAACGCGCAATATATATCACTCAAGTTCACAGTGCAGACGCAACAGTGCATGCGACGCAATGTGATTGTGAGCAAAATAGTAGCCATGGCAATGTAGGCACTGAATACCAAGGGCGGAGATCGCGAGGAGATGGGGGCGGGGACATGGTCCCCCAATAATTTGGTCAGGAGGATGGACCAACTTTCGGCCCCCAATATTTGGTCAACGACCATAATATTTGCTGATAATTTGAATGTGACACATAGTCCCCTCCAATAATTTGGTTGAGGGGGACGGAATATCTATGACATTTTGGCAAAAATCGTAATAATTGCTGATATTTGTGTGAATATTAGAGTGTGAATATTAGACCTGTAGACACACACATACATTTCCTCTATAATTTGGTTGGGAACGTATTACCTTTGTTCAATTCTCCTGTTGTAATGGTCAACTCCAGTAATATTTGCAAAAAATTATGTATGTGAGACATGGTCCCCTCCAATATTTTGGTTAAGGAGGGCCGAGTACCTTTAGTATTTCGGCAAACCCGCAATACTTGCTTATATTTGCATAGGCCCAAAAGGCATGATCCCTAGTATTTTGGTTAAGGGGGAGGAATGCCTTTTATCCCCTTTCAATTTTTGCCTTCGACCGTAGTATGTAGCTCTATTGACCACGAAAGGCAGATTTTTCGGCCCGCTTCGTGCGCATCTGTTGCAGCATACATGCCTACCGATTACAGAGACTTTCAGACAAACAAAAGCAAGTATTATATTTAACTCCATATTCAGGATATTCAAAATTTGCATATCCTCATGCAACCATGGGAGTTGCCCAGCGCTCTGAAAACAATCAAATTCATAGAGACACGAACCGGAATCTTGTCAAAAACTTGACTAAATTTGATTCAAAATCTACTACATTCGGTTAGGAATGACTTGAAACACCCCGGTTCATTTTAGCATTTTCTAGTGAAATAGTTGAACAAATTTCTGTATCTTCCCTGTTGAAAATGTTGTTTTGAAAATTTAATGGGACATTTTTAAATGAATGTTTCTTCAAGAAACTAGCGTCATACTGATTTCAACTGTTGCGCGGATGTTGTGATGTTATTTTTTTTTTTTTTTTTGCTCTTCCGGTCCTCTTGTTTCCAGCCCCTTGTAATGGTACATCAAACTGAATTACAGAAAACCCACAGTAAGATCGCCAAGGGAAACCTGAATTTTGTCGTATATTTCCATCCCCCAACCCAAATGAATAGCTTTGATAGTGTATTATCAGCGCACTCTGCCCACCCGTTGCTGGTGACTAAGAACAATATTGGGGAAACGTAAGGAATCAATTTTCCGAAATTTAACTTTAAGGTCCAAGGAACCCTCTTTTCATTAATTCTCTCCCTATTCAACACACTTTGTTCTCTACAGTTTAGTAGGCCATGGGTCAGAGGTGCTTCGCGGGCACTCCCTCCACCACAACTCTCCCACCCAATATATTTTGGAAACCTTTACACGAAATCAAGAGGAGACAGTTAATAATTTGGGTCTCACTCATTCAAAATAGCTGCCAAAAACAAAATGACAGCAAAATTATGACAATTTTGTGTTAAATAAATGTTTATATCATAATAGAAAAAGTAATCCTTAAAAATATATATTCATGACAGTTACTCCTTATGTTTGGCCATATTTTGAGCCAAATAATTTGAACGTATTGTGCAGAATAGTTTTTTTGGACCTGCAGGTCAACCAAGATGGCGGAAGAAGAAAAATGGCTGCCAATGGTATCATTCCAATATTTGAAAAAAATAAGGAAAATAATCCTTAAAATATTTTCACGACATTTAAATCCAAAGTTGTCCATATTCTGTGATAAATATTCAAAAAGTATTATCCTAAATTTTTTTTGCGGGATCCAGGTTAACCAAGATGGCAGAAATAGCAAAATGGCTGCCCATATAATTGTTATAGTAAAATATTTACGAAAAATTTGTAGCGATATTGTAAAGAACGTTAGCTAGCCAGCAAAAGTTCTTACGAAGGCACGATTAATTCAGTGAAGGTTTAAAAATGCATGTACTTTTCGTTCATATTTTTTTCATTACTTCAATACATTTTTTAGGGATTATTTTTCTATTATTATAATATATTGTGACTTCAACATTGGCCTCCATTTGGCTATTTCTCCCGTCTTGTTTGACCCAGATCCTGCAAAAAATATATCGAAAAATACCTTTGAAATATTTATAACAGAATATGGACAGAAGTTAGGTTTACCTGTGCCATACTTGTATTTTTAATGATCATTTTTCTTCTTATTATAATATATTGACATAATTATTGTTTTGGCGGCTATTTTGCTTTTTCGTCATCTAAATTGATCTCAATTCCAAAGTGAATATTCTGAAAAGTAATTAAGTTGGATTATTTATCATAAAAATTGAAAGTTTTTAGTTGAGCAATCTCGAAGTATTATTACTTAAATTTTGAAACAGGATAAAGATTTATCACATTGAAGTAATTACCGGCCAATATCTCTTTTAAATACCGATTATAAATTGCGGCAAAGGCAATAGCCGGTCGTTTTAAACACATGTTAGGAAATATTTATAACCAGACGGCTTTCTCCGAAAAAGGTTTATTGGAGAAAATAATTGTTTTGTCTTAGATTTATTGGAGTATAGCAGTGCAAATGACATTCCAGGTTTCATTTTTTCTTAGATTTCGAAAAAGCGTTTGATTCTATAGATTGGGATTTTATTCATAGAACTTTAGTTTATTTTAATTTTGTTCCAGCTTTAAATCTTGGATTAGAACATTTTATAACAGTTGCACTGCTGCTGTAAGTATCTACGGTTTTTCTACTGAATTTTGTCCAATTAACAGAGGTGTTTGACAAGGATGTCCGTTAAAGTCCTTATTTGTTTATCTTGTGCGCCGATATCCTTTCTAGACAAATTTTATTAAATAAAAATTTTAGGGGCATAACTATTTCTAACAAGGAAATTAAGATTCTTCAGTATGCAGATGATACTGCGCTTCTTACTGTGGGCAGCCGTGATTCAATTTCTGAAATTTTGAATAATTTATGTGAATTTCACTCTACATCTGGCCTTAATATTAATTTGAGCAAGTCCCACATTTTACCTTTAGGTCCGTTTATCACGAATCAACCCGTTTATCTCTCCGATTTTTGCATGATACCGTTTGGGGGCCCCATTAAATTTCTTGGGATTAGTTTTAATCATAACGGGAATGATCTCTTCAGATTAAATTGTCTTCAGAAATTGTCTCGTCTCAAAAATATTCTCAACCTATGGTCCGTTAGGGATTTGACTCCTTACGGAAAAAATGTCATTGTTAAATCATTTGCCCTTTCGCAGCTTGTTTTTCTTTTTACAAGTTTTGCCTGATGTACCCGATTATTTTATTAAAGAAGTTCAAACATGTATTTTTTTACTTTATTTGGTCTGTGAAACCTGATAAAATAAAAAGAAATACTATGTATAATTTTGTTGAAAACGGGGGCTTGAAAGTTACTCATGTCAGAAGTTTTATATCCTCTTTGAAAAATACTTCGGTGAATAGGTATAGGGATGAAGGTAATGGGATATGGGAAATGTTCTTTGATTATTATTTGGATGTGTTTGGGGGGACGGTTTTTACTTGATTGTAATATCAGAAGTACTGACCTGGCTCATATTAGTAATACCTTCATAAGAAACGTTTGTCAAGCCTGGGGTACAAGTGAGCATTTATATTCCTAGGGATCACTTGAATTAATCAAATTCTTTGTCACGATGATTTCAAAAAAGTAAATAATAGGACGAATTTTATGAAAAGTTCTTGAAGGCAGGAATTATCTACGCTAAGGATATTTTCTCTGGCAATAATAGGCCTTAGACTTTTAAATTGTTTTGTGCAAAATATAGCATCACAAGGTTTCCTTTTAGTATTTACTTTGTTTAAATCTCAGCAATTCCTAATGAATGGAAGACCAATTTATTTGCTGAGGATAGAGAGGATACTAAGGCAGTTACTCCAGGGAACTGCTACTTGGACAGGAGAAGAAACTTCAGACATCCTTTTGATGACGACGATCATGCCGCGAAGGTCAAACTCATAGAACTAGTTAACACCACTAATCCCTCTCCCTTTGTACTTCATGGAAGATTCAATAAGCTTAAAATGTGTTAGGGGCTCAGCACAATAGGTACATGTCGTCTGTTACATCTTGAAGAATCTTTGCCTATCACTTCAGCATTGCCAGTCGCTCTAATTGCAAATTAATTTTCTCGTTTTTGTCGCTTAGTGTCGCTTATGCATAAAGGTTGCTTTGATTCCTTGTAAAACGCCGAATATGTACAAACCCTTTGCAATATGCGAAATAATGAAGAAATTGCTCAAAATTCAACTGCAAAGTAAAGATTTGTAACTAGTCTACCAATTTGCATATGGTACTTAACATTACATGTAGCACCAGCATCTACTCTTACAAAGCACTAACCAGTCGTTTTGAATTATTAGCCTGGCTTTCTTATTGGGCTGTCGGCAATCTCTTCGACATTAAATGATTGTGTTGTTTAATCCATTTGTTAAGGTAAGAAGACACAATGAAATTGAAATTGACTGAAATTGCAAAGGATAACAAGTGCGAATTGTAAGTGCCGGACAAAAGAACTGAATAGCCTTAGGTCTAATTATCGATCCTTACAGGATTATCCCTTTACGCATGTCTGGGACTTATTGGATCAGCATAAATTAGAAGTTTCTTCGCCTGTCCAAGTAGCAGCTCCCTGGTTACTCAAAGAGTTATCACTTCTCAATTAGCCTATTCAAAACTTATTTCGGATATTGGTTTACCTCCAAAGTCTTTGGGGAAGTGGAATACTGATAAATTTATCCGATTAAGACTGGAAGGTGATTTTGAAAATTCCTTCGTTAACACTTTCTGAAATGAAATTAATTTATTTTCAGTTCCGTTCCCTTCATAGAATTTTAAGCACAAATAAGCTTCTGTGTTAATAAACAAGCTTGATAACCCTCTCTGTAGCTTCTGTAATATCGAAGTGGAAACTTTAGAACATTTATTTTGGAAGTGCTCCTTCACATCTTTGTTTCTTCTAGATGTTGAGCAATATCTTTTGGGGAGAAAATTTATTCTTTTAAAGGGGCGGTCACACTACAGCGATTTTCATTCCGAAATCCGATCCGATTTTTTTAATTCGGACCAAGAGTGTCTTATTCAGACTTTGTTCTAAGGATAGTCACGATATCGATAACTGATCCTAGTTTCTCTAACGATAAACTGTTCTGTTACCGTTATATAAGTTATACCACTCAACAGGGCGTTATTTGTTCGAAAAGCAATCCGATTTTAGCACGTGTGTCCGATAAAAGCTGTCTGCCGATATGACGTCACGAAATAATTAGTTTACATTTCATTTTCGTAGTTCTCCAATACAAATCATATATTTACACAGGTTAGCAAATTTTTGGCTCTTTCTGACCAGGGATCGAGAAGATGTTAACAACAACTCACAAAAATCGGACCGTAATCCTATCTGAAATCGCTTTAGTGTGACCTGCGCTTAAGAGTGACCTCTTTTGTCGTATAATTTATTAAGTGATCATCCCATGAACTTTGTTATTACTTTGTCATCTTTAGTTGCCGATTACAAAAATGTAGGCCCAATGTCTTTCAGTTTTACAACAAACTAAAATTTATTTTGAAAGTGGAAGATTACATTTGTTCAAAGACAATGACATCTCGTAAACGTGTGGACAAATACCACGCAATCTGTAATTGTCTCTCTTACGGTTTTACTTTAGAACATTAACTTTTGTACGTTATCAACTTTTATACCTACATGAATGTTAACTATGCTGATGTATATAGCATGCAAATGTTTGCGAGTTACACTAAAATAAACGATGGCAAAAAAGTATTGCAATTTCAACATTGGCTCCCTTTTGCTATATCCCCCCCCCCCCAATCTTGGTTGACCCAGATCATGCAAAAAATATCTAGAAAAATAACTTTGAAATATTTATAACAGAATATGGACAGATGTTAGGTTAACCTGTCACTTACTAGTATTTTTAATGATTGTTTTTCTTATCATTATAATATATTAGCATAATTATTGCATTGGCGGCGATTTTGCTTTTTTTGTCATCTAGGTTGACCTGAATTCCAAAGTAACATTTTGAAAAATAATTAAAAATTGGATTATTTATTACAAAATATCGCCAGATATTAAGGGCAACTGTGCCAAAAGTATTTTAGTGATTATTTTTCATATTATTTTTATACATTATGATCGTTTAAATTGGCGGCCATTTTGTCGTTTCCGCCATCTAAGTTAGGCTAGGGTCTGGCATAAAATATCACAGATCATGCTTTGAACTTTACGTACAATCTCCTATATAGATATTTAAGATTTCCAGTTGAATACATTTTTAATGGTTATTTTCTGTGATTTTTTTTTTAGTTTTTTAATTTATTTTCTTATTGTCATGGGGAATTTTTATTGCATTGTTTTTCATCTTTCGGCACTTTTCCGCCATATTGGTTGGCAACTACTCTTGTTCTAAGGATTTTAAAGTTCAGTCTTAGCCTTATGATAAAATATTAATTCATATCATTATAAATTAGAATTGTGGAAATTTATAATGTTTTTAAACAATTCTTTGCAATATTTCATTTATTTTGACGGCCAGATTGTTTTTCCGCCATCTTGATTAACCTAGAATCCTGCCAAAATTACCAAAAATAAAGTTTGGAATGTTTGTCATATATAACGTATGATCAAATTTTAAGAGTAGGTGTATCATAATATTTTTTAGAAATGTTTTTTATTATTGTTTTATGCAAAATATTCATAATTTTTGCCGCCATTTTGTTTTTGGCAGCCATTTTGAAAGAGTGAGATCCAAACTATTTACTGTTACCACTTGATTTCGTGTTCAGGGGACCATAAGGTTTCCAAAAATATTAGGTCGGAGAGATGTGGGGATCCCCTTGAAGTGCCTCTGTTCCATGGCCTATAGTAACCATCTTTTAGCCTGATATTTCTTCAAAATAGGTAAAGCTACCTTTAGCTTGTATGTTGCGCCACTTAACGTCATTCGATTGTCGAGTTTTTTTAATACGGGCCTCTGAGGTCTTCACCCTAACTGGACATGGCCTAGTGGATCACACCATGGACGTATACAACTTCGGATTTTGGAACATTGCACAGTGTTGCATTTACGTACATAAATTTTCTTCAACATGCGAATTTTCTGCGCCCTTCGAGCGCACGTGTATAGCTTCTCGGGTCATTGTCAGGAATCTTCTTGCTTTTTCTTTTATCGTCTTTGTCAGTCACTCACATCATGGACTTGTGAGATACAACTCATGCTTAAATCAAGGGGGTGATGGATATAAAACTGCATGGTATATATGTGGCTGATAACGACTTCTGAACGCACACCTAATCTTAGTTGCGACTGAGAAAAAGGAAGATATGTGCTTTTTTAGCTCCACTAAAGAGCACCTTTTGTTACCAGCATTTCAAAAACATGTACCTTTACATTTCCATATACGTTTACGAATACATATAAGTCTATGTATACGTTTACATACACATATGCGTATACGTAAGGTCTATACACAATTACGTATATGTACACATACCCATATGGATCATTTTGAGGTTTTCTACCCACGCCCCCCTCCAATGTCTAACCAGGGGGTTGCTATTTGACAGATAGCAACTCCCTCGTCCAACACTTATCTCCGCCCTTGCCGGATGCTAGCTGTTACCCCATTTCTAGGACAAAAAAAAAACAGAAAATTGGTGGGAAATAAACCTCTAAACTTTCTTTTAATTCTGAAGCGTATGCCATACGTAGGAGGCTTATTGGGAATGTAGTTAGTTAGATGAGGTTTAACGTCCCAGTTTCCAACCAATTGGTTCAAGTCGAGACGACCACAGCCTTTTTTCCAGTTGTGGCTCACTGGCTTGTTTTCCCTACTCCATTGCTTATGCTGAGCACCAAGCACAAAGGCAGTAGGTTCCATTTTTAAAGTCTTTGGTACGACCCGGCCAGGATTTGAACGCTAGACCTTCCGGCTGCAAGTCGGATGCTCTAACCACTTGGCCACTGAAGTATTGGGAATGTAGCTCGATGTTCTGCTATTAGCGCGGTGAATGTAACGTGTGCTGGCCGTTCGATACTCAACTCCGTGAATTGCCCTCTTGTCTTTAAAGTAAGCTTTTACTTTGGCATTGTACCCTATTCTATAATTTTTGTACTGCGATATAAAAGGTATATTACTTTGTTGTAGTTACATTTTGTGTACCATATTATTTCTCTCTCTGAAAAAGAAGTGAGATGTATTGAAAAGGAGGACAAGTTTTGTTTTAGTATTTTTACACTGATATCACATTGAGATTGATTAATTTTAAAATTGCATCTTTACTGCATTTACTCCCTATCATGCATACACCCCGATGTAACTTCATGTTGGGCAAGTCTGCTTACCACGAGACTTGCGCCTAGCAACATGTTTCCTTAAAATGCCATACGCACATAGGCGTTAGCACAAAGAAATCCAAGGAGAAGAGGGAGACAAACTGTTAAAAAAATGCACATCCGAAGACCTATACGAAACATGAAACTGTGCCTTTATTGCGTACTCACCTGACGGAAAGCCCATAACGTGTGAAGCTTATGGGCCTTCTTTAGGACCCTTAGAAGGATCTGGGACAAGTCCAGGGTTTAGAAGGCTTTGGTAGCTTCTCCTTTTTAGTGTTTTCAGAAGCCACAATTTTATGCCTAGCAAATAAGGCAAAAGGCATGCATATACTATAATTTTTTTAGTAATAGCTTTTGAAGATGACAAGGTTTTCATTCAATAGTTAATACGATAGAATACATAAGCTCATCGATCGCCTAAACGCTTACATAAACATATGGTAAACACATTGACGCTAGTTAAACGCAACACAGATAACATATCTGAGTGTTAAATCTTAACGTAAAATTTTGTCTATATTTTCTGTTTATGTTAGGACTGGACTTTTTTACAGTCCTTCAAATGCTTAAACCAGTGATTTTCAAATGCGGCCCTTAGGGCCGCATTAGGCCACCGGACGCGGTGCGGGCACTGAATAGTTTTGGGAAAATCACATTCAACAACAAAGCAGCCTTGCAAAATTGGAATAAGGGCCAATAATTCATGCTGACAAGTATTTCAAGTTATTTATTTTGAAGTCACTAATTGACTCCTCCCAAGTTTGTTCTCCTGAAGTGATGATAGGTTACATACGACGTAGCAGGCTGTACCGCACATTCCTTGTTTAGTCTTCCAGACAAAATACTGTATTTTGTTTCTTGTACCGTGTTGTTGACAGTCATGTTTTGTACACAGTGGCATAGAGTTATACAGTGGTGCATTGCGAAGTGTGTGTTTTTGTAGTGACAACGCTTGTAGCCGAAATATGTTTTATTTGCTGGGTGGGCTGATTATATAATTCAAGAACGCATCGTGTTGCACGTGTGTTGATTGATTATTGAAATAAATTCAATATCTGTAGAAACCAAATCAAATGTAATTGCGCATTACACTAAAAAAACTGAGGTGCTAAAAAGGTAGCACCTAACGGGTGCTGATGCTGAATCAGATCTTGAAGTGCTGTTTTAGCACTTGGATGGTGTTAATGCACAGCACTTTACTGGTGCTGATAGCTCCTTGGAAACAATGGAATATTCTGGTTTGGTGGGCTGGGCTAATTTATCTAGACAATTTTCTCTTCAACGATTCTAACTTCGACAACAAATGTTCTTGCATCGCTCATTTATTTAGGAATTAACTAACTACTAAGTTCCCCTGCTTGGAAATTTTAAGGCCGGCTAAATGGTATAGTTTATAGAATTTATTTTGTAAACAATTATTAAGTAATATATAAGAATTGAAAACATGACTTTAAATAGTTTCTAATGACTAAATTATTATAAGTGTCAATGTAATACGCCAGTTTGGGAATTTTTCTTTTAAAATCGTTCCGCGTCCTGGGTAGGACTTTAAACTGCATCCGGTTGTGGAGCTTGTTTAAGCGTGGGGATAATGAGGTTACCCTTTACCACAACTGCCTACGGGGCACCCTTGGGCAAGGTGCACCTGTATTTGCCATGTGCTTTTAACGTGTTGTTGCCTTCGGGCGTGTTGTTGCCTTCGGGCGTGTTGTTGCCTTCGGGCGTGAAGTTGCCTTCGGGCGTGGGGTCGCCTTCGGGCGTGGTATTGCCTTCGGGCGTGAAGTTGCCTTTGGGCGTGTTGTTGCGTTTGGGGGTGTTGTGTTGCCTTCGGGCGTTGTTGCTTTCGGACGTTTGTTGTTGCCTTCGGGTGTGTGTTGCTGCCTTCTATCGTGTGTTGTTTTCCGGTTTGTAAATAGTCTTGTGTGGTGGGTGGGCTGGGGGTGTCGTATATGTTGGCCACAGAAATTTTGTTTTGCTAGCTTGGTGTAAGGAAACTTTGTAAATGATTGTAAGTAGTTCATGGTTGTGTTCTTGCCGGTCCGGATTTGGTTCTTCCTGTTTGATAGTGTCCGTTTCTATGCACTTAAAAAGCACCGTTTCCAAAACGGTCATAGCGTCATTCCATGGTATCGATTTTGCATGTAATGCATTAGTTTAACAAATATAAACAATGTTTTCAAACCAGATTCATCAAAATATGATCAAACCTGTGTTAACACCTTCGAAGTGCTGAAAAATCAGCACCTAAATAGGTGCTAATTTAGCATCTGAGGTGCTCTCCCTCTCTGAGCACTTGCAAGTGCTAACAAATTAGCACTTCAAGTGCTGATATTAGCACTTGATTTTTTTGAGTGTGCGTTTGGGACGGTTTCTATATGCGCTCGCTCTTTTCACAGTTCTGTAAAATGAAATAAAATCATTAAAAAATATTTATTCATTCTGGAATGTGGCTTTTGAACTCGGCCTCACTTCTCTGTCTGACCAGGAAGCTGAACTTGAGAGAACAGCTGATCCAGAGTTTACTGGTCACTAGCGTGGGATAAGTGCGACCTGTCGTGGCTGCATCCGATTCAGGGTTTGATTTACCTCAACCTACTTACATTGGTATGCCAAATGTTTCTCCTAAACTACAAACCTACTTATGAAAAACATAGAAATGATCATACTTGTGACTCACGAATGCTAGACACGAATTGTAGACAGGGGTGACAAAGGGAAACTTTAAATTAAATGAACCCATTCGGGGAAAGCTGCGTCCTCAGAAAAATTCCAGTTTCGTCCCGGAACATCATTAGTAACGATAATGTAAGAAATTCCCCCAAAACGACCAGCCGAGCCGACGAAATGTGGATTTGCTTTTAAGGAGGGCCGGTTTTTACTCAATTAAAATTATCTACAATGAGAAACCCAAACTTTCGCATCCCCATCCTTTCGGCAACCCATCACCTTTTCAGGAACTTGATTGCCCCCTCTTGTTAGAGAGATTGGTCACCCTGTCTGGTAAGGTTCTGCCACTGTTTGTCACAGAGTGTCCTCTCTCTAAACCCGAGATCCTTTCCTGCAGCCTTCTATTCCAGCCCAACCTATGCATTTGGCCTTTACCTTCAGAAAGTTTGAGAATCAACGGCTTAAACGGAAGAAATTTGTGTAACTACTTAAGGACCCGAAAGCTCTGAAGTGTCTGCGAAATTATAGGAATTTAAATCTAACATGACCGTTACACTCTATAAATGACATTTGATGGGCTAAGCTAATCAAATTACAAATATCACAACGTGATCATTTGTTTTAAATATCGTAGTTCGCACTAATGGCAGGTCCATTTGTGATGTCTGAAGAGGGAGTTGCTAGAGACTGGTCTGGAGTACATACAATAGCAAACAAGCAACTGAGAAAAGGCGGGCGAAGTGCGCCTAAAAATATCTTTTTGAAGACACTTTATCAATGTTTAATCTTCGCATTACGTTGAAAAGTAAGTCACATCTTTAATTTTAAACCCGCTCTAGGGAGGTAGAGGGGTTTAACACGTGGAATCCATCGTGACTGATACGGTGCGAACGAAATAAATTTCGCATAGTTTCCGATAAGTAGATGACTTTGGTTTATGTGAAAAGTCGTGCTTTACAATGAATGTTGCATTATGCAACATGCAAGGTGTAGTACTACACCAGAAGTGGCATCAGGCAGCGTATTAAGCCTATGCCGGATAAATGGTAGAAAAAATTAATATAAATTGAATTTCAAGTATTACTGAAATTACTTTCATTGCCTCGTGGACCGGACCACACGTTCTCGCAGGCCAGAGGTTCCCCACCCTTGGTTTAAAACATTGTCACAACTCCGTTAAAAATTCTTGCAAATCACGACTTTTGCCCCTCCGAATTTTCCTATGCACTGCTTCTACTGTACATTGAACACTGACTGGGTATGCCTTCAGACCTTTCAGCCAAATTATGTTTGATCAGAAACCGATACAGCTTCGAATTAAAAAATTATCGCATTTTACATTAATCCTCACATACGGCGGGTACTTATGTCTTAAGAAGACCAGACTTAAGCAGCTTTTGCGATCATCGGTGGTTCAGGCTGCAGTGATTTTACCAAATAAACGAATTTCCCATTCGCCCTTTTTGGGAAGTTAAAATTTTGATACATGAAAATACAATGAAACAAATGTCATAGAGTAACTTAAAACTTACGTTCCCGGCAATATTTTTAAAGGACATTTTTAGCAAAAGAAAGTTCTTAGTACTCAACTCGCCAACTGATGATGGCTCCCTTATTAGGCAGTGAGACATTCTATAATTTTTCTTTACCACAAATTAGGAGTTCCCCTGTTGAGGAAGCTGCCTATGAGCCTGAAAATAAATTGAAACCATGACGCCTTCGGTAGTATTAAGTTTAAGCCACTTGACCAGTGGTCGAATGACCCAGTAAACCTAGGATGAATTTTGAAATTATCAAGAAATACATACACTGTAAAAAGTTTCTATAGATTTACAGATCGAAAACAAAAAATAAAGAAATACACAAAGAAAACGAAAAAGTGCTGTCAATTTGTTTCCAAAAATGACAGCACTTTTTCTGTTTCCTCTTTGTATTTCTTTATTTTTTGTTCTGTAATTCTTCAACAGTCTGTAGACATTTTTTTTACATTGTATGTGACAATTACGGAGAAATTTTGCAATAGTATTTACAACTTCATAAGCAATATGTTACGGCTCGATATATCAGACAAACAAGTACCAACGAAAAAACGAGGAAGAATGAAATGTAAAATTTGATCGGCCTATTATTTAACCCCATTTTCTTCATCCTTACAACACACACTTAATTTTAACTTAGGCCTGTTTACACTATTGACTTTGTACACTTATCTCTAGTCTTGGCTGGCGATGCCCCAGCAGTCCCACCATTGTAGCTTGTAGCGTTAGGGTCTCGTGGATGAAGGTCATATATGGTTTGCGTTAGCGTTAGGAAGCAACGATAGTCACACAATCCTCATGGCTTGTACAGTATTATTAAATGGTCATAGCTTGACAACAGCGTACTGAAACGTCAGGTTCTAGTCTCTCAGCAAATAATGAAACATTCTTAACTTCGAAAACTTGACTTCATTAGTGATGTAGTTTATTTTGTAAAAGGAGAAGCAATGCCATTATTTAAGTTGCTACTTTTTCCACATTATTTTGTTATCATCGTCAGTAGGCTGGTAGCTATCATTTGAGTTTGGTCTAATCTGGCCTGTCGTGACAAGACAGTGTGTCTAAATTTGAGTGATTTAATTTCAGGATTCAACCAGCCATACCAATTTGTAACCATACATTCTTTGGAACATATCACAAACACAAAGTTGTAAACTGATATGTTTTATTTTACACTTTCCCAAGTAGTTATTAGCAATAAAAGTTTATCTCAGCGGCAACTAAAGAAACTGAGGAGGTTTATTGACCCTGGAATTATGACATTTACCGTACTAAGGTAAAGTTTAAGCTAAAACAGGTTTCATTTCCTTTATCTTTCTTTGTTTCACCACTATATACAATATGCAGGGGCGGATTTAGGCGGGGGCGCACCCGGCGCGCGCCCCTCCTAAAATTTTCCAAGGTTTATTTTTTTTTACTTTCGTAGAACGTATCATTTCGCCTACTTGATTCTTCAGCATGTTGTATTGTCTTATAATTGCTGCAAAATAATAGCAGTTTCAAAGTATACAGTTTCAAGTTTTCCGATGGAATGGCAATAAGCTGACATCGAAGGTCTTGACCGTATCTCGCAACTTGTAGGGCATATAGGAAGGGCCATTTCCTGCAATCTGGGAGGTTCATTTTGCAAAATTTCATTTGTACGCTGCGCTCGAACCAATGATCGCACACCGCTTAGATACTGGAAAAGTCTAGCTCCAAACTAATCATTTGTCACATAGGCGTAGGCCTACAAAGCAGGGGGCAGAGAGTAGACTGCCCCCAAATTTCCACAAGATCTTAATTTCGGGCATAGGTCTGGAAAAATTTGGGCAGCCATTTGAGTCTTAAAAAAATGGCATGTTTTTTTTATTGCACTCAAAATTCCAATCGTGCCCGAATTCTTTCAAAAATTTACCCGTAAAATAAAAAAGCGTCATAGCAACGGTAAAATTTTCACAAAAACTCTTGCGCAACACTTTGCCCGAAATGTCCGATATCCGAACTCTTTAAAACATTTGCCCGAAAACTAAAAAAAAAACACCATAGTCAAAGTAAAACTTCATTACGAATCGAAAGGAATACAAAAATTCGCGACTCATCCGGGCAGCTTATGGAAAAACAATTTTTCCTCATTCTCACTTCATAGTCTTGTGGAAACTAAACTTTGCCTGAAATGGTAGAATATTCCAGCGAAAGTTGCAAAACAAATTCTGGGATGTTTTCAAATGCCAGATTACACGGACAGGCGGGAGGTGTACAGGTATATACAGAGCCCAAAATTTGCCCAAAGAAATCAATCAAAGGCCATTTTTGACGTGTCATATTTCTTAATGACAATACTACCAACAGTCATCATAGGCTAAGGCTGAGAATCGGCTTAGTCTTATTCGGGCAGCCTATGTGGTCACCATTTTGCAGTTTTCAATGTGAGCCACCGAGAATTGTGCAAAACTTGCTACTTATAGCCTGCAGTGCTTTAAACCACAAATCGGGCAACGGTAAAAGTAGCTTTTTCTTCAATTTCACATATGAATTTAGTGTGAGAAAATCTTTTCAAAAGTGTGCATGAAAATTCTTGAAAGCCATCTTGGAACGTGACGTACCGGTTTTTCTCAAAAGGTGTTAGAATTAAACTCATTTATAGTCGGGAGTTCGGACAGACATATATCAGCGTCATCAATTCAGTGGACCTTCAATTCGGGCAAGAATCGTAAAAAGAGTCACAGACATAAGTATGTTTTCAATTCAGTTGTATCCTTATTTTCCTCCCGGAAAGGTACAAGACCATTTCATCCAATGGAAGTGGTACGTTTTATCAGTGGCCTAGCTAGCAAGGGGGCAGACGGCCCGCACAGAAATTTCAGGGACGTGATGGACGATGTTGAAAAAATGAAGGGGATCAAAAATAAAACGGCGAGAGGAGGGACGGATGGGAAGTTGTTCGGGCGGAGGGGTCGGGTTTAGAGGCCTAGAGGGAGAGTAATTTGGAAATATTTGTTCACAACTGTGATCATTTTTATGATATTGAAAACTATGACGAAACATATTTTCAGCACACGGACCTAGTATGAAAAGAAGCAAGATGTAGCACGATTTTTCTAAGCCCTTCGAGACAGGGAAAAAAATCAAAACGAAAGGGGGCCCCATGACGGCGGTCAAGAATGGGAACTATGAGTAGACTTTGCCCCCCCCCCCCTTTCCTATACACACACAATGGTCACCCCTGCATTTTATTTGGTAATTTCTGATCACTTTGCAATTTTCCCATTTCTAGTTGAAGGGAACAGTTTTTCGCAAACGAAAGCTCAAAATAACGACTGGCTTAGGTTCTACTTACAAGCCTGTGAAATTCCATTTCCGGCCATCTGCGGGGTCGCTATTTTTCAAAATTTTCTGTACGCTCCGCACCAACTCATGGTGGCGCTCCGCTTAGATAGTCTTTCGGGCATATGATTGTCAGTCAGCGCGCCCCCTCTAACAAAAAAACCTACATCCGCCCCTGATATGATCACAATTTATGAATTAAATTTAGCCTAAAAGCTTAAAAATTTTAGAATGATGTTACACACGCAGTAACTGAATCCAACTCATCCATCTCCTATCCTCATACCCCATTCCTTTGCTGTAATACAAAATGTTGAAGTTTTCCACTGATACTGAAACTGTAGATTCCATAAAGATTTGTGATGTCACTCTAGACGGACTGCGGTTTTAGGTTTTCTTGGTTTCTTTTTAAGGAAATAAGCAATTGACCCAAACTTATTTTGAAACAACAGTTAAATCTCACTAATACCCCCTTATTCCCCTTCCAAGTATCTTTCATGATATTTGAGGACATGAATAATACATTCCAAGCCAAACCAAGGAGTTACTCTGCATAGATTTCACAATTCTGTGAGAAAAATATTGTCACATGATTCTCAAGAGCCATTCATGAAAAAGGATAGGCTACCCGGGTACACTAATCCAAACTGAGGTGCTGCATTTCCCTTAAGCCACGAAACCTTGTGCAAAAATACCATAACTGTCTATTGTTATCGAATAACTTGACTATACAAGATTATGGATGACATGAAGTCACTAGGTCTAAATGATTTGCGAGCCAATCGGTTAAAGCGGCAGGTTAATAGGGTTCATGGTACAAATGTTGAAAGTACTTTGTACACAAAATGTGACTGTATGTAATCAGCAAGTTTAGTCAAGTATGCAAGGTTTTTGGTTTCCACAGTGCTAGCCCCAATAAACCCTAGTGCTGTGGTGTGGAACCTTTTTTTCTCTAAAGGGCAGTTTAGATAGTCATAATTAACTCGCGGACCGCAACCGCACTTCAAAGGGGCTAAGGCGCAACAAGCTTTCTCCATTGAGCGCATGTCAAGAGGACTACAAGAGGGCCGTGGTGGGGTCTGAGGGAAATTCTAAGTAAGGAACTGGGGCGAAGCATTGTAAGTTGTGGAGTTTGTGCAAATTTATAGACATTCGAATGTTCAGCCACTATGTTTAAATGGTAGTGCATATGCCAGACTACACAGAGCAGGAGTATTGCAATATGACCACTTGTCTGTTTATTTCATATCAATATTTAATATGTAAGAAGTAACTATGAACAATCACATACGAAACCGTTCGCGCGAGGCGCGCCAAAAATCAGAGTATGTGTGGAGACAACTTTATCAATTGTTTCTTCACTTTACATTGTGAAATTATCCACTACTCAAAATTCAATTCACACATCGGGACAGGAGTTCTGGCCCTGAAATTTGTCGGAGCAAACACAGCACCCACAGAGTTGTACTGTGATAGGTAGGCTTATTCATGTGATAGGGCACTTCGGTTCAATGCCATGCACGCACAGCTTCGGTTGCCTCCAGGAGTACAAGGATTCTTCACTTTTAATGTCTAACGAAACAGTGGACATGTTACCCCGTGCATGCAAGGGTTTTATAGTAGTATACTGGAAGTGTTATTTCGCAGTCTATTTGCGTAAAATATTTTAGAAATGGTATAAGCAGGAAAAATGATGAGCTGAAAATTGTTATTAATTATATTTGAAGTAATTTATGGGCTTCAATTTATGAATTGTCTCACAGGCCGAATCAAAAGGCCGCCTATGGCCGGCTAGCCGGAGATTCCCCGCCCCTGTGTGATCAAGGAGAAAAATGTAACAGAATCTGGTCACGTGACACCCGTTTAAAAGTGCAATTGATTCGGACGCAAACTGAATTGAAGGCCAACTGAGTTGAACGCATACTGTGATTTGCAAGCCAAGTGGTAAACAGAGTCGATTGTACGAATGTGGCATGTCTGCAACAAGTACTGGGTCTTTCTGTTCTCGTTCCTCTTGTAAATTTGATAAGCAGATATATACTTAAACATTAAATGAAGTGGCGAGAATTTTTTTCAACAGAAACGCTTTTATTCAGGATACGAAACAGTCGCCAATTGTAAGCCAAAGTCCGCTATTTATTTTAATTTAATTCACGAAGTGAGAATAAAAATTAGTTACTGCTAGCTTATAGATATCACATAAAAATTCAAAGACAGAAGCACCAAATAAAAAAATACATGAAAAACTAATGCTAAAAATTTGAAATAATTACCAGGGCCCTCCAGTAAATGAGCCATAATATTAACATAAGGATTTGTCAGCAACACGTAAACACTGAAACACTCTAAAAAGTAAAACCATGATGGTTAAACTTAACAAGGATCGTGGTCACGGATAATTCTACCATTTCCTGGTTAACAGTAACCAGAAAATCTGGATCAAAATTAGCACTTTCCTTTTTAAGCTAATGACTGATTTGACATCCTGGTAAAATGTTGACATTTTCATGGTCTAAATTCATCAGTCTTCCGCGATTACTGACGGCTAATTTTTGACCACGTTTCAATTTAATCACTTTAATGTTAGGTTGAAGGCTTTGCTTGTTACATTGTTTATATACTGGAATACTGTACAAGTGTAATGCGATTTTCAAAGTCACACAAGAGAGAATATTTGCGGTCAGTAGTCTTGTAGACCAAAAAACAACCCATACATTTCTTTTCTTTTATAGTGGCATACATTTGTTTTTTATAGTGGCATTAACAGTAGAGAGGACATGATAAAGATACTGATTGCAGATAACAAGTACAGATAACATACCCCTGAATAAAGAGTTTTCACTACTTTACGATAGGAGCCTATTTAGTTTTAGACAGTCATAGAAAGATGATTTTTTTTTGAAATATATGCGCCTATTTTCAGGGCCGTCTTAAGAGATCACCGGGCCCTGGGCCCGGCATTGGAGCGGGGCCTCTCAATCAATCAAGAAATTGAGCTACAATCTTGAATCTTGCACACTGGGCCAGACAACGAGATTCACCTCGATCACTCGATGGCCATCTTGGAAATGAATTGTGTACAAAGTCAATGGGAGACTACATTGCAGCACCATTTAGAGCATTTTCGTGAATATTCATCCTATACACTTTTTACCATCCATTTCGGAGCCTTTTGGGGGCGGTATGCTGAAATTGACACTCAGAATCCCTTATGAATCTTGTTCAAGAGTATATAAAAGTATTTCCACACAAAAATCTTTTACGCAAGGGGAGATATGATTTTTTGCGCAGAGGTCAATTTGCGGGGCCCCTGACATCGCGGGGCCCTGGGCCTAGGCCCAGTGGGCCCATGCGTTAAGACGGCCCTGCCTATTTATTTTTGCTTTTTGTACATTCACAACAATTCTGGGAGAAAATCATTACGTTACATCTGTTAGCACTGAACATTTCTAGTAAACAAACCTTTCAAAATCCAGGATTTTGCTTAAATTTGGAAGAATCTATTTCCATTGAACACATTGAAAATGTACATCACGGTACAGACTCGTGTTTAAAAGCAAATGACGTCACGGCTAGTTGGCACAGAGAAATCCTAAGCTTTAGCAGGAAGGAGCGTCCCACATTAACGGAAAGCGCAGAAGGGTCACGGGCCGCGGGAAGGTATTAGAATGGTTCGAATAGTCTTATACACCCATATAGTTGCTTGCGTAACCAAGTATGTTCTCCTTAGTGTGCAACATGCATTTTTTGCACTGAGAGTCTAAGAAAACTAACTCATGCTCAGCAGGTCTGACTCGTACTGCCAGACGACGACCACAAACTCAACAACTGAGAGGTGAAAGGGCAAAGTTATTGTCGCGCAATGCCTGTATAGATATATTTCAAGAGTTGCTTCGTAACCATTTCAAGTCGTAATGCAATATTCAGTAGTCAGTAGATCTCTTTTAATGAGAACAGTAGTCTGGGACAACAGCTTTCCTAACACTTTTGGCCGAATGTTTACCAAAAAATTGATTTGCCCTTCAACAAATCTCTTAGATAGAGTCCCCAGATCCAGATTAAAGCCTTACTCAGCTCATACTATATAGTATTGGGCCCTAACAATGGGATTCAAAGTTTAGGTAGCACATTGTAATTATTCTGTTATGATAACCCAGAAATCAGGATAACGAGTCACTCTCTGAGAACAAAAGTAGTACACAAATTACAGAAAGCTAGTCCTGTGACCAGTAAGTGTATGTAATGAACTGTTTAGACAGCATGGATAGTTTCTGACCCTGGAGATATTGTATTTGTCACTGCTCCTTTAAGTGGGTCATTCCCCACTCCCTGATCTTTGCACAGCTAGGGCGTACCAATTAGTTACCACCGTCGTGGATATTTAATAGACAGCCTAAGCCACTAAAGTGAGAAACCAATCCTACTTTTCGAAGAAGTCCCGAAATACCTCCTATTAGCCGGATATTACCTGCATAGGTCAGTAACCAGTTTCGAGGGCAAAGCATATGGGGAAGGGGAAGGGCTTATATACATGGATCCGTTATTAGCATCTGTCAATGGAATTATATCTCTGGAAAAAACGGGAGTCTAACCATCTTCAGTGGGTGGGCTTTGGAGAGGTAAATAGCTTTCATCTTTTTTGCAAGCCTGGTGCTGAACATGCCTTCAAACCGCGACACAATATTGTGAGGAGAGTCCTGATTTTATCATGTACCTCACAGGCTGTCCCTTATGGGAAGACACTTCACAAGGGGTCGAAGGTGTTTGTACTGAAATTTCCCTTAGTTGTAAAGACTCTTTACAGCAAGTTTGTCCAAACGACATTTTTGTCCAAAAGAATCGGCACTTTTGTGAGCGAGGAAGGGGCCCTACCTCATGCGCATGTGTGCAACCCCGTAAGTAGGCCCTAGTGATTGATATGCATTCCCTAATGGCCTACATCCCCACCTGTCATGCACAATAACAAACGCAAAAACTTTGGTTGTATCATCACTGCATTTTTGACAAAAAACTGTTTGGGCTTCGGGTTTGCAACGTTTGCAGTTAGCAGAGAAAACGCTTTAGTAAAATCACAGACTACTTGACTCTAGGCATATTGTTTCAGTTAATTCTGCCTCCAGGCTTGACCAGCGTCCATTTGCAACAGCATCCACAGTGTTCCTATAAGCTACAGAAAAACAACGCTCCGTACGAGTACGCACAATATGGGTACATAAAAACATTACAACGCCCAGACAACTACATATACCTTATGCATATGATGTCACAGAGCAGAAAGTACTCCCTCGTTTGGAGGAAAAGCGCGTATCATTGCAAGTTACACCAACAAATGCAGATAGCTGATTTGTGCACCGGGGGATACGCGCGTAAGTCTACTACACGCGGGTGTGAAATCTACGCCGTGAGTGCACGTGTGCTTCATTGCCTTCCTTCAAAATGACGTCAATGTGGCGTCAATGCATAAGGTCTGTTCCTGCGGCACGTGACCCTTCTGCAGCGTATAATTTAACGCGCGTCTTTCCATTGACACCCTCCCTCCAGCTAAAGCTTAGGATTTCTCTGGGTTGGCAAAAGACTTGATAAGAGACACTAGCGTTGTCGTCACAATAAAAGGAGATTCTAATTCGTCTCCGCTCCGCGTGTAATTGCGCCAGCGTTTACAAGGGCAAAACCTAACATACACGAATACACTGTAAAAATAGACGTCTTCACTTTTTAACACATTATGGCGATTAAGAATTAGAAAACGAACAACAAAATGGATAAGCACAGTAAGTGACTGAACGAATATTAACACATGATAAAGATAAAGACGTCAATTAAAGTGCACTCCGCAAACACGTTTATATGTTTGATATATATGCTTATTTTTCTTTATTAAAAACAACTTGATGTTTACATTTATCACAAAATTTTTCGGTTACGTAAACGCCAAGACGCGTTTGTTATCTGTTACAAAAAAAAGTGTTAATCATTTTTTACAGTGTATGTTCTTGCGCATGCTGTATGGCAACCAGTGTCAACCAGTGACGTAACCGTGAATGATCCAATATAAGCCTTCTGAAGAGTATGACTCAATATTTGAGTTGGTATAAAAACATTGTCAGACCCAAGTATCCTTCATCAAGTTATTTAGCAAGGAAATGAGAAGAGAAGTTCAGATTGAGAACAGGCTGGACACGAACTTGGACTTACTTCGTTTCATACTGTTGTCGAAAGGTGGCGCCAGGTGGATGGCAAGCGGGGACTATGGCCCCCGTAGGGAAGTCTGCCCCTTGACGAATCATTGCAATTTCGTCTGGAAGGCCTTAAGCATGTAATCCAGGATAACGAGAAGTCGTGCGAACGGTTCGCATGAATTTCTCCTCAGGGCAAGGCGAAATAAAACCTCCTTTTTATTTATTCAAGGAACCCCCAAGTTTCAAATTATTCTCAGCAAAACCTAGGTAATTCAAATGAAAAATACCAGCATAACATTTTCGGTGCCCCACCCCCGGCGGGTGCATCATGGAGCCACCCGTGCGGTTGTCTCTTACCACTAAACTATTGAGTTAAATGAATGTAGAGCATGGTAACAGGTAGTAAACTACTTATTGTGATTTAAAGGTTGTGTGACATGCCACCAAAAAGAGCTGTTTCACTTGTCAGTTAAAGAATTAAGTCCTCCAATCAAAGATCCGTTGGAATTATTTCAATATTTTTACCTTCACCTTTTACCTTATATACGTCTTCAAAGTTTGATGGTTTCTGAAGAAACTAATTGCCTATGCAAAAATAATGATGTGGAGTGTTGCACAGTGTTAATATTTCTTTTGTTAACCCTATATAAATTATCTCTTAATTGCTGACCATATAGATTACAGTTTGGTGAGTGATATCAATGTTTTTCAAGGATAAAAGTTCAAGTTTTATAATAAACCCCTCAGGGAATAACAATGCTACCAGTGTCCTTGAAATTAAGGTTGAAAAAACCAAAGGCTAACATGTGCCATGTATGGTATGTCCCTCTTTAGATGTCACATATTTTCATATTTAGCTCATGTTTATTCATGATACAAGTGTGAAATAGAAATTTCCCTGTAAAATGGTCAATGTTTGATGGATTTTAATGGGAATTGTGGTTATTTTCTGGATTTTTAATGCTTTTTACATCAAATATCCAACTATGTTATTTTCATGTCACACGACCTTTAACTATGTATTCCTCGTCCACCCCAAAGCCTCCTCTCGTGCATTTGTGTGTTAAATGCATATAGACCTTGTGCATTGACGTCGCAAGATGTCAGCTTGGAGGCAAACGAAGCACACTGCATGCACGACGTAGATTTCGCACGCACGAATACACGAATCATCTATCTCCATTTGTTGGTGTAAGTTGCTATGATACTGCGCTTGCCTCCATTGGAGGGCGCACTTTGTGTTCTGTGACGTCATATGCATAAGGTTTTCGAAATCCCGTGCTGTTTGTTCGGTGTACATTTACTCCTTATAAATATGGCACAAAAAGGACATCGGCTTCATAGTGGATTTTAAAATATGCATCTCTTAATTCGTGACTGTATAATCCGCATAACTTCTGTGCCGAATCTGTCGCCCACCAAAACAAGAAGAAGAGAAAAAGGGAAAGAATAGAGTCAAAGTAAAACGTGTCCACAGTAGCTCAGATACAGTAAGGAAAGAATTAGCAAGCGTTTTCGAGAATGCAACGTTTGTAGTATTCAACTTTACTTTGATCGTATCGGAAAGTAAATGTATCACCTTGTTCCGGAGTGACATTATCAAGATCTGAAAATTAATATAAAAAACAAGAGAAAAGGAACAAAGTTAATACATGAATGCAAAGGATGCAAGAAAAAACAAATGTACCCGACACTAGGGAGAAATAGCTATCAGTAAGACTTTTTTCTTGAACCAGTTTTAGGAAATTTTAACAATTGCTGCAGCAACAATATATGAATTAATACAGGAACCTGAGACGAATCGCAGAAGCTGTTACAGTACCTTCCACTTAAAAAGTCGTCGAGATAATGACAGTGTTTTAGTCAAGTAGGCCTACATTTATTCAAGTGCCAAGTATGATCGAGTATTTTCTGCCCCCCGAGTACCAAGTACACTACTTAGGGTCCGAGTACAGCGTTTTCTTATCCGAGTGCCGAGTACCGAGTGCGACTTTACCCTAGTACTTTTTAAATACTTTGTATTTATTAAATGTGCAATGCAATATTCAGTGTATCTCTACCCTTTTATTAAACAGGATGTATTCTAGCTCCTACAGCCTACCTTTAGAGCTTTCAGTCAATTTTATCGAATGTTTTTATTATCAGATTATCTAATCTCTGCTTATAACTCACCTGTCTGTCACTTTTTGACATCGTGTTTAAATGCGTGGCATTTCGCTATTTCTTCATAGAATTGACTGAAATTTGGCTGACGTGTAGGTGAGGGAAATATCTTAATGATGCAACCATTTTCGATAAATATAAACGTTATTTGACCTCGGGAGAGGGTTTTGTTTGAAAACATAAAATTTCCTTCTCTTCCTTCAATTGTGCACTGAATGCGCTGAAACGTTTCATATGGATAGTTTGAATAGTACTGAACTAAAGTTAAATTTCTCATTTGTTTTCATTATCATCTGATGACCAAAAAGAGCATTTTTGAAAAAAATTACGAATATTGTGCATGTTTAAATGCACAGAACATCGAGAATCCCAGTTGTTATCATTTGAGAGACTGCTTATAACGAAACGAGGTACAAAAGTATACTGAACTTCTATAAATGTACAGGACCTCTCGTGCTTAATCGTGTGGAAGTGTTTACGCAAAGTGCAGTGTATCGATTTTTGAATAGCGTACGTGGGCTACCCAGCAAAGCAGACTGTTTGCTCAGCTCTTCGCTTCCCAAACCAGGGATATGAAATGAATAAGGAATATACCGTACAGCCTGCTATGGAGGCGTTACGTGAACATGTGGTGCTGATCTCTTTCAGGCGTTTTAATAATAGACTGGCTAAATTGGTTGGATGGTTAGGCCTACTCGAAAAGAAATGCCGGACGTTTGAAAGTTGTGCAAGTTCTTGCGAATAAGTGGCCTTGTGCGAAACAGTGGTATAAGCTAGGCCTGCACATTTTTGTGTTGAGGCAGAAATAAGTATTCAACTTAGCCTGACGTCTGAATGGTTTTAGGAGTTTGGCTTAAAGTTTAAAGAGAAGGTGCGCAGTCGACTCAAGTTTCAAGTTATTTGTAAATCTTCTTGTATCTCCTTTACAAACATTTTTCTTAACATTTCTGGACAAAAAATATTTAGTATGAAAGGTAAACAAATGGCTTATCCTTCGTTAATAGCAAACTAGTTTATATTGTCACATGAAGGAAAGAAGCTACTCGTGAATTGGGATGCCGGCGCGCGGGGTACACCGTATACTTCAAGTTAAGGTGAATGTTGTCTAGGAAATGTCGTAAGGGGAAGAAGAACCCACCCCTTTCTTTAAAAAAAAAGAACATAGCACGTTGATTGAAAATACAATACTTCATATGGTTTAAGCTTGACGGTTGTGCTAACATTCCAAAAGCAATTTTCGATTTGAAAAGGAAAACGTGTGTTTTTTGAAGGCGTGTGCCATATGTCAGTCTCGGAGGCAGGAATTGTGCAGCCCCTTCAGTACCTTGTCAGGCTACGAGCCTGGTGCAGTCACATGGGCGTCGACACTGCAGGAACCGCCTCAGTCTTGTTCTCCGTTGCCGAAAGCCCCACCAAGTTGGTTAGGGGAAGCCATGGGGGATGACATTTCAATAGCCTTAGACTTAGCATACGTGTGCATATTTTCCCAACGCTGTCTACGAACTGTAGTTACCCTCCGGCCTGTTGCGACACATTCACCGGTCCTAAAAGCGATCGAAGATTTACACCTGGTAGATCCCAATCATAAAAATGTTATGCTCTAAATTATTTTGTAGGGGAAAACAGGACTAAAGAGTACTCAGAAATAGGCGTGCAAAGAATTTAATTTAGAAATTATCCCTTTATATTGAGCAATTGAACAGTTCTGGTTTTTCCAAATCATAGTGGCAACCCGCATTTGAACTTTTGTCCCTGGACAAGTTCAAGTATGGGGCAAAATATCGCTTTGGCAACATTGTTGCGCTTGTTATCTGTAAGATGGTGTTTTCCCATTCCAAATTGGTCGGAATACGGTGAAAATCAATTAGTTTTGAACTAAGCACATGTCTTGAACATTTCTCTGGATTTTTGTGGTTTAAAACGAAATTTTCAAGAACTATTTCGCCTTGGAACATTTATTTCTTGACGGAATGATTACAAGGAAGATAAAACTAGTCGACAGACATTTCATCCTAAACTTTGATGATGGCTAAATTTAAGTCTACTTTGTATAATGGGAAGAAATGTCTGGCTTTATTATTTAACACACAGTTATTAGCTCTGCTCATAAGAAAAATTGAGGTAAGGTTGAGTTTTAGAAACTCTAAATGGCCAACTTACTGTACACAAAAACTTGGCCAAGCTACTTATTCTGATTCGAGAAACATTCCACGGTTCTTTGGGCGGCAAGACGGCATTTATATACTGATATTTAGTACTAAGAGTTGTCACTAGAACTCCCTAGTAGTAGTAGAAATAACAGCAACATAATTACTAGGATCAAGACTCATTAAAGGTGGAAAGAGTACTGTGTGGATAACAGTACATATACTACTCAATCGTTGTGACAAATTAGTTTTACATAACTGTAGAAGAAGTACAAGAAGTATATTTACCGGCATTCGAAAAAGTATCTGCCTGACTACAATCCATGGAGATGCAAAACTCATCTCCCTCATTTTTCCTATACCTTGGGGTTAAAGAAATTTTCCAACATACATGGGCTACATAAAACCATTTTTAGGTCCATTAAACTCCGATCTCGAACTTAAGCAACTCGAACGTCCCATTTGATTCTCACATCAATCTGAACGTATCAAGCGGTTTTATGAACTTTTCTGATATACTTTCAAATAATGGATAGAAAACAATTTAAGCTCATTTAAACTTTGATGTCTTGATTTTCGACATATGACGCCAACGATTAAGCATGCAAAGTAGTCATGTTCAGGCACCTATCTACTAACGTTGACTTTGCCACAAAACGTTGGCAAATTTGACCTTTCAACTATATTTTGACCTTTAAACTAGCAGCATAGCACCCCAAAACATGGTTTCAAATTTATGCAAATAACGACAAGACCAGTTTTAGCAAATTTGACCTTTCACATATGGAGGTCAGTAATAATGCATACACAGTTTTCATCGTCAGGTACCTGCCCCCAAAATTTAAACTTCATCGGAATTAAGGCTCAGGAGGAGTTCGCGATAGTTTTGTGCAAAATTAAGACAAAGTTGAACTTTAACCTTGTTTGAATCTTTGAATTTATCAGTTCTAGCGTATCATGTGCACCAAAAAACATAGTTTTACATCTATGCAAATAATGGCAAGACCCAGTTTTAGCACATTTGACCTTTGACGTATGGAGTCAGCAACTATACATGCACAAATTTTCATGGTCAGGAACCTACCCAAAAATTTGAACTTCATCAGAATTAAGGTTCAGGAAGAGTTGGTGACACATTTTTTGCACAATTAGACAAAGTTGGAATTTAACCTACATTTTAATGTTTGATGTTATCAGCTCTACCATATCATGTGGTTTTTATTACTTTTTCTAACATTCTGATAGGCAAATAATGGCCACGTTAAAACTTGGCCTGCTTAGAAATTAGAACACTTTGACCAGACCTAGCTCACAAAGGGGAGATCGGGTGCAATAATATCGTACTTATCTGTTCATTTTTTTTGTAAGAAACCACTATTACTTTTAGAATAACACTTAATCCCTGACCATTGAGGAACTTTGTCCAGTTAATTACACAACAGATAATCTATTGACATGTCCTCTCATTGCACAGTTAAATCTTTTGTGTAGGGTACGCACAGGAAGTCTTTATTTACTTAAAGAAGGGCTGAGATGACACCAAGAATCAATCAACTATGTAGGCAGGGACCAAGTTTAATTGGATTAGGTAACAGATACACAGTTTATGGTTTCAAAAATAGGGTCTAGATCTCTAAGCAGATGAGTGCCTAATGCAAAAAAAAAAATATTTAACAAATTTTACCTTCGATTTCTGACCTGTCACCTATGACGTAATCAATTACGCATGCACGAGTTTACATGGTCATGTACCTACCTACTAAGTTTGGAATTCATCGGAATTAGGGCTAGGAGGAGTTTTCGACACAGGTTTTTTTTTCAAAATTTTGGTCCTAGCATATCATGTAGTTTTATTACTATTTCCAACATTCGGATATGTAAAAAATGGCAAACATCCAATTTTAAGCAAATTTGACCTTTGACCTTTGACGTCGTCAATTACGCATGCAAGAGATTTCATAGTCAGTTACAAACCCACCAAGTTTAATCTTCATTGGAGTTGCGGTTTAGGAGTTCGCGACTGTTTCACAAAATTTAGGGAAATTTGATCTTTCACCTACATTTTGACCTTTGAACCCACCCTTAGCAACCAAAAAGCACTATTTTAAAAATTATCTCATCAGTCTCAGCAAATCATGTGGTTTTACTACTATTTCTTGCCTACTAATAGGTGAATAACGGCAAAACCCCACTTGTTAGCAAATCGACGCTTCACCTCTGACCTTTGATTTATGACATCATCAATTACGTATGCACAAATTTTTATGGTCAGGTAACTCCCCCAAATTTGATCTTCATCAGACTTACGGTTTAGGAGTTCGCGACACACTTTTTTGTTCGCACACACTTTTACACACGCACTCAGACCAGGTCCCTTACAGCTCCATGGCATTACATGTACATGTAGCCTGGGAGAAGAGACATCAAATCGAGTACGACTACCAGTTTTTGACATTCGAGTACGAGGACTGACCAGACTTCTAGTATTCGAGTATGTACTCGTTCTCGAGTCCGCAGTCGAGTACAAATTTCTGTACTCGAACTCGTACTCGAGTACCTGGCCTCAGTACTCGCACTCCAGTACCGCTTACTCGTACTCGTACTCTGGATATGTGTACTCGCACTGGTACCCGTACTCGACATGTCTGTACTCGTACTTGTACTCGAGTCCAATAATTCTCCTGCATATTAACTGCTGCATTTTATTTCAATTATTCCATCATAAATTTACTTCAATTTATTATTCTCAATTGGTTTAATCGATTGGCCAAAAATATTTAATTTTATCAAACTAGTAACCCTCCCTCTCAACAGAAGAAGACTCAGAGAATGCTTCCACTTTTTAAGGGAACAAGCGAGATCATACAGGCTACTGTGTTGGTCAGGCTTGGCAGGTGGATTAATTCCTTCGCCATGCTTTCGGAAAAGTTTCAGCCTCAAGTCAAAAAGATATCCATCAAATCAGATGAATGTGGGTTCACTGTAGATATTCAGTTTCAGTCGGTGCTCTGGTTGGAGGTTGCGGAGTTTGAGGTGAAGACCTACCTGTAACACTGTGTGTATATGCAGTCCTTGAGAAAATGCAGCCCTTGTTGCTTGTAGCATTAGGGTGATAATGAAGCTGTGATCAATTCATAATAACAATCTGTGAAATTGTACTCGTACACGCGAGCTGTGTACTCGTACTCGTACTTATAATCCCGTGTTTTGCACTCGTACTCAAGTGCCCTCACGAAATTATGTTCTCGTACTCATGTATCGTGTACTCGTACTCATACTCGTACTCTGCTATGTACTCGTACTCGTACTTTCAGTTTTATACTCCACTACAAGTCAAGGACTAACTGACATGTACGAGTATTTAAATATCCGAGTACAAGTACCTGAAAAAGTACCCGACTACCAAGTACTACAACACTGGGTAATAAAGACCTAGATAATAATCCTTTACTGGCTGAGCTTAACGATATATTTATTTTGCATTTTGCATTTTACTCTTAATGGAGATATCCAAATTTGGTGTTTCCCAACCTTTTTCAGTTCATATCTTAGCTTCACCGAATGGAGCTCGGTAAACACCCCACTACAGTATAGTATGACGGTGATCATGGAGCTAATACTTCATGGAAATACCATGTTTGGCTCATTTTGAAAATGTATATTAAAATAAATGGTACTCATATATCGTTGGTAGGTGTGGGCCCAGCCTAGAATAGTAGGGCTTCCTTTTGTGATGACGAATCTTCACCCCACGATTAACGAAGACGTGAAGACTTGACCAGGGACCTGGGCGCCGAAACGATTTGGAAGTGGGGCAGATGCCGGGGCTCAACGAGAGTGTGAGATGGTCCCCCTTTAGGACAGAGTCTAGAGGCCCATCCAAGGGTCCCTGATAGGATCCAGAGTTGTGTACCAGTTGGCTGGAGCCCTTTTTTAATTTCCTTCATTGTCCGAATGAAGCATTTGACTATCTTCTGTCTAGTAACTTTGAATGCGCACTAAACAGATTGCAAAATCACATTTAACCATTTTGTTAGTAACTAAAAGCTCGTCCGTTTGATGTTGCAAGGGGCTTGTTTTGCACGGGGAGAAAGAAAAATGGTATAGAGTTTGCAAGTTGGCGTTGGAAGACATGCCACTCAAGCTGGCCTACAGGAAGTAATAATGAGATAGATAGACGTGATTCATGCGCTGAGAGAAATAACATTTTGAAAACATTTCCTTCATTTTTAATTGTGAAGGTTACCTTCAGTCTATATTACAATGAATTAAAATTGTCACTTTTTTCAGTATGAATTTTCTTTGAAAAAAAGGGGAGAAGTGCATTCAAGGCAAAAGTGGCAGGCAGTAGCGTCAATCTTTACTCGAATGTGGGGAAGGGGGACATGGTCACTTCTGTCAAAAATTTACTGTGTGAAAATCTTAAGTTAATGGGTGTATTTCCAAAATGTGGGGGACTGTCCCCCTGTCCCCCCAGGATTGACGCCCATGGTGACAGGACATGATTCCCCCCTTCCCCGCATCTCGCTTCACCCCCACTGATGGAGGTCTGAGGAACCCCACCCATAAAATTTGAAATAACACACAGTTAAAAGCGGTTTCCTGGTATTTGGCGATTTGCAACATTCACAAACGTTTTATTGTACGTATGAAGGGAATGCTACTAAACCTGTTGACTTCATTTTATCTCAATTTTTGGAGTTCTTATTTAGGAAGCTTACTTCTATAGTACCAATTTAAATATTGTATCTTTTTTGAAATAGCCCAGCTCCCCTGAGCGCTTATCGCCCCTGAGTTGATTAAACCTCCCTCGGGGAGATTTCGCTTAGTTGTCCTAACACTTTCTTGCTCTTATTCACCCTCATCTAATCTATGGTATGAATTTATGGTCTGGTACTTTGCATTCTAATGATGAGAAACCTTTGATCCTCTTCCTCCAATGTTTGCAACAGCAAGCCATTTGCTTCTCCAGTATCATTGAGTGTCCTGATCGTATTAATTCTCACGCTGATGCTTTTGCTTTACTTTCTATAAATGACCATACCCTCCTGCATTCACAGAATACATGCAATAAAGGCGTTCATAATCATACTACAAAGCAAGCTGGTAACGTGCACAGATCTCAAAAACCAACATCATTAAACACAGCTTACATAATCGCACAAGTAGTATTTGGAATTGTCTGCCAAACTTTATAAATTTTTAAATTTTTAAAATTAATAAAACCAATTCGATATTTACTTAGGTTATTTACTATTTATGATTTCACCCTGCTTAATGTCGCTCGATCATGTGTACTAAATTCATTCATATTATGTTTTCACCTTTCTGGTGTAGGGAGTGGATCTAATCATTGAGTCTCTTAGGATTTTGAAACCACTTTCTTTCTCTTTGTAGTTTCATCGTCATAGTAATTGTAAAAGGCAAAACTATTCAACTTCTAGTCCATATGTGCGATGAGAAAAAACAATAGAAAGGAAATAAAAATGAATGGAAAGGAATGGAATGAAATGACGTGCTGTGACGTGACGTGAAATGTAATGAAATCAAGTGAAAGGAAGTGAAAGAAAATGATATAATGGTACCTTATGCTACGGCTATGACGTATTATGATCATACAAATCGGAATCTTAGCTGAAGGTAGGAAGATGAAAGCACATCTTTTCAGAATGCCATCTGCAAATATTGGTTTTCTTTGGCCTACTGTAAATACTTGTCCCCTATTACTCTCACAGTTGAGTGCATTGAGATGCCTTTGTTTTGCGCTGCGTATAACCGTCGTCGTCGTCATCATCAAGCAGCTAGGAGAAGTAAATGTGAACCAATTTATAATCATGAAAGAACATCGTTACCTGGATTCTCCAAGTCGTTACTCTTTCCCTGATAGAGATTCCAGTACGTATTGTTCGCAGTATCGTTGGCAACACCGTTTATCGAATGAATTTGATGTTGACCTACTTTGCAGGTAAACCTGTGAAATAAAATAGCCAAAGGCATTTGACTAGGCCCAGCCAAATGTGATGGTCATATTACACTTTTACTTTCTTTTTTTACTAAAGGAGAATTAGAAAACGTGTAATTTTGAAAGACCAACATAACAAATTCGCAATTACCAAGCCTTAAGAGTTTGGTATCTAGTATTTCTTGCCTTTATAATTTCCAATATCTTTACCTCTTCAGTGCTGCAGGCAGATACATCCGCCAAGGATACTGTTCAAAGTATTAGTTCGATGCACCCCGGAAACATTTTTCACCATCGACATATCCTATTACCTAGACGGATTGTCCCACACTGTAAAATTGAGGCGGATATACTGAGTCATATGACCTGTTCCGCCTAAGTAGTTGCACAGTAAAGGCGCTTTCGAAGTTGATGTAAACATCTCAATGCGCGTTCACTGTGTTTTTACCATGCGTTGCGACCTGCGGCGCCGTGGTTGTCACGGACACTACATTTGCTCGACTGTGAGTTATCCTTATCAGTATACACCAAAGAAATCCTAAGCTTAGCTGGAAGGCGCGTCCCGCAGTAACAAAATGGATGACCCTGAAGGGTCTCGTGCCGCTGGAATGTAATTGTCTTATACACCCACATGGCTACTTGCGTAACCGACTACAGTATGTCTAATGTCCTTTATGGGTAAAGCTTAAATTTAAGTGAGAGTCTAAGGAAACTAACCCACGCTCAGCAGGCTAGACCACCTACTGGCAGACGACTAGTACCGAAAGTCAACAACTGAGCGGCCAAACGGCGTGAATTTGTGCCCATTGCTGCTTCAGAAGGGCAGACTTCGTAACGATTGCAAGAGGCTTTGGTGAGATATTTACTGTGACGTGCAGCCTTTTGTAATAATTTCCCTATATAATTTAGTACAGAGTATGAATTTGTGAAAATAGGACCTATTTGACTATACATCACTTAGGGATATATTGAAAAAAGGATTAGTCAAATGCATGGCATTACCATTTTTCCTATGCACAGGTGTGATGTGTAACTAACAAAAAAACTGCGAATGCAAGCTATGAGGTTAACAGTCATGTCCGTCATGCATATTACTTGAAAAACAAAAGCTTGGGTGCCACATGGCATGTGCAATACAGAATGAGGTGTCTGCAAAACAAGCAAGATTGTCCATTGAATTTTTACCGGTGAAGTTACTGTCACCATGGAGCTATTATGGAATAGCTACATGCTGTCACGCACAGCCTGTGTGATGATAGGCCTATTTTAAGAGTTGCCTCGTAGCCATTCCAAGTCATCATGCATTATTTAGTAGTCGGTAAATATAGGTGTCCGTGGTGTTTGTTCTATTCAGCCAGTCTAGAACGGGACCACGGGTCAGATAAGTTGTCCTTTTGGGAACGTATTGGGGTGTCCTTCTGGGACGTAGCTCCTTAGGGGAGCAGAACTAATGTTTGGTTCCTCCCCTTGGCTCTTCGCCAGAGAGTCGAGGGGACTTTTGAAAAAGTGTTAGTTAATAGTCAGTAAATATCCTCCTGTGTGAATGGTGTGCTGGGACGACAGCTCTCTTACTTTAGGAGCACATATGGCTGGATGTTTACCAGTAAATTTGCCATTCAACAGTTCTCTTAGATACAGTCTCCAGAGTCAGATTAAAGCCATATGTAGTTCATATAGAGTCTCAGGCCATACTGATGGGGTTTGAATTTACAAGGTTGCACCTTTCAGATATCCTCTGATGATACTAACCCCAAGATCACTTGTTATCCTTTCAGTAGGTCAGCCCAGGCTGCCTCTTATCTTTGCACAGCCCCACCTAAATAGCTTTTGCGTGTGAGGGGTCGAGTCATCTTGATAACGTGATGCTTTTCTAATGTCTGTCTACATTAAGGGAAGCACGTACATTTCCAAACTTTGCTTCCTTTTGCACTCTGGACTTTTGCTCACTGTATGAAGGTTAACAGGTTCCTAATCACTTCACTTCATTGCCTTTCAATGTGAATGCGATTGTGATCTTGGTGACGAGAAACCACAGAAGTTCAGTGCTCTCTCAAGATGAAAATGTCGCCCTCTTTATTCTATGGTAAGCACCATTCACACTTGCCAAACTGTTTGACGAGGTATTCCTTATAATGTAAATCATTTTCGTTTTTCTTTCCATTGATTTAAAAGACAAGCAGTCTGGCAGAGATTAAGCTGCGAAAAAGGTCGAGAGCCTGTAAGTGGTGGGAGAATTTCACTGGAACCTCTCAATCCTACATGAAATTGAACCGACTCAAAAACATTACCAGACTGAAAATGCTGAAAAATTTCACGGTCCTGATTATGATTTTAAGGTCGTTAGAACCTTGTATTTCGGATGCAAGTGTTTTCTTGTCCCAATTTTCTCGTGAGGTCCTCGGACCCCGGCCTTAGATGTTCTCTGAATTAACATCTTCTTCAGGTTTTGGATCCTCCTGCTGGACTATGACAAGAATGCTGTTCGGTTTTCTTAGCCACATGGTACTCAGAACACACTTGATGTCTGAAGTCAGGTAGTCCAATAGCTTTTATAACATAGCCTACATTTGCCGTCAGCTACCTGTTAAAATCAACAAGTTTACAAAATAGCACGTTCTTTTTTCCTCTGCAGTGTGACTTTTCGGACTAACGTTTTCTACATATTTACCTCTAATCTTGACTTCTTAATTTTGGAATGTTTAGGAAGGCAACTTTCAACTTCTAGAAAGTGCTATTACCCTCAAACTAGGGGACAGTTTTAACAACTTTTCGTTTGAAGGTGTGAGTTAAGCGAAATGTCTATCCCAGTGGTTTGCTAAGGGGAGGGAGAGTCCCGGCAGTTACTAGCCATATGTGGTGTCATGCCACAGTCGAGAAAAATCACTAAATAATTAGAATTTCTTAATATACAATTACTTTAAAGCTTTACCGAATATGGCACTATTTTGAATCTAACTCACCTTACATAAACACAGATTTCTAAAAGACTAGAGGTGTTACTCCTCCCATTTAACGACATATCTTTCCCTTCCAAATATTGCATCAGTTCAGAGAATAGCGAGAATTTTAAAATATATAATTAGTTCAAAGCTTAGCCAAATATAGCATTGTTTTTCTATGCACCATGTCACCTTGCTTACAAAAATTGATTACAACCCTTCCTTTTACTTTGTAAAAAGTAGAAAACACTACTAAACAGTGACGATTCCTAAAGATGTAATCACTTCATAGCTTTGCCAATGATACTACCGTTTTGAAAATTAGCCGCCTAACATACACAAAAATTTCTCAAAAAGTGAAGGTGTGACTCTCTCCTAATACGTGCTCGTCGTATGTATTTCCATGCGGCCTGACCGTTTTGCTCGACAGAAAAACTATTCTGCCCGAGAAAATTGACCCATTTTTGCTAAAATCTACCCGAAGGATAGGTTTTGCTCGAAAAGGGGGTGGGCATGAAGTCCCATCTCTAGCTCACACGCCTACGTCCATCCCTTGGACGACAATTCCTTCTCTTACCCTTTTTAAACACTCAGTTCAAGTTTTGACGAAGATAGAATCATTTGTATCTAAGCCACTTTTCATAATCAAAATCTATTAGAGTAGGGTGTTAAGTCTCTTTAAACCTACCCTGTTTGATAAACCACTTACGTGAATCCCGATTCCGGCTCTGACGCAAAATTTACCAATGAAGTGTAGAGACTTTGGTTAGCCTTTCCGTTAACGTTTTCATATGTAAGATCGGGACTGTGCTGAACTTTGTTCTGAACTTTAAGAATGAACTGAAAATCTGTAATGGAACCAGAGAGTAGTTAGCTTTTGATATACTGACTTCAGTTTTTGAGCGTTTTATAGAGTCATTGAAAAAGGTAAGAACTACAAAAGTTTCCACCAGGTAATAAACTATTATATAAAATTAATAAAAATGTTAATAGCAGCACAGTGAAATTAAGCTACAGTTGGATGTCAAATATTAAAAACATAATTGAAGCCCACAACTAGTCTATAATCCACAGTACACGCTCCCCCTCAACCCCTTGTAATTGTAGAAATAAAGCGTTGTGCCTCCTGGATGGTCAATGCAGGTGAGAGGGAATGGTCTATTAGGCAACTGTCATACCTAAAAATATGGTGACAAACAGAAATACATCGGCATTTCTACAATTTCTACGGAATTTGAAGCTCACTACAATAACCATAAGAGTTCTTTCACCCACCCAAACAGACAAAAACAAACGGAAGTGAATAAATACACCTGGTCACTAAAAACCAAGACGTCGACTTTGATATAAAATGGAAAATACTGAAACGCGCTAAACCTTACAAAATTACTAAACCATTCAATCTATGCCTGTACGAAAAGTTTTACTTGACATAAAAGCCCTTAGAAGCTTCCCTCATTAAGCGTTCAGAATTAATGTCCAAATGCAGACAATCAAATCAGTTTCTTCTACATACCAGACGCACACGGACACCCACATGCCCACAGCAGCCTCAGACATACACACACAGCGTCGGCTCACCCACATGCCCAATTACACGAAAAGACCACATGTTATTTTTCCTGGGTCACTGATCATCAGTCGTACTCGATCACCTGAAGAGTGAAAGAACGTTTCCTCCACGAAACAAATTTGTCGCGATCTATACATGTACTAGCTAGGATATGGCTCCCAGTTACGCTACCATTTTCATGGACGACTATCCTGTACAGCCGTTTCATTTTCATAGATGTATTGACGATATTATTCATTTGGCCTCATAGCTTACCTATCTCCATTCTTTTGTGTTGTTTTGTAATGCTCTCTACCTTCCATCAAGTTCACATATGATTTCCTGACAACAAAATTCCTTTCTTGACGTACTGGTGAAGGTACTGTACTGAAGAACATTGTTTCTATTTTGCATAGCCAATGAAAGAGTGTACAAGGAACCTCAGGATAATAAATAGCACGGCATGCCGCGTAACTTGACGGGACGTCACAAATTAGATGTACAAAGTACTTGCTCTTTTCGTACTTAAAATCGTGCAAGACAAAATTGGAGAGAAATACATTTCAAAAGTAACAAACTTATCAATCGAGAAACCGGATACAACTGTAACGAAAAAACACGAAGAAAAAACTCCATAATTTGCAACTGAGTGAAAAACTAACTGGGGTTTTACAAGGAGCGATCTCAAATGGGCGCGTGGCCACAGGGGTGAAGGGCATTGAGAGGCAGCTTTTCGAGAACTTTTCAGAGCTTACTAGTATATAGTTTCAGTCGGTGGCTATGTGACCTTTAACCGGAATGCCCGTACATCCTTACCACCTAACAATGACATAGTGACAGCTGGCAAAACTTGTATTTGCTATCATATGATCACTGAGTAAACTATAAAAATTCGAAAAAAAAGTACATCCAGGGAGCTTTTATGTCAAATAGCCATTCCCTGGTACAACTTTGCAATAAAAAACGATTCTTACCTGACATGATGGAAAACCTGCGAATAAAAATAAATGAATGGATGATGGCAAATTTGCAATATCTAGAAGACATGTCGTGATAAGAACCTTAATGTTCATTCACGTTTAAATTTAGGGGACCTGGGCCCGTATGCACAAAACATCTTAAGTGAATTTTTTAAGAATTTCCCTAAGAACTTCCTTAGGTGATCATCCTTAACCTAAGTGGTATGCACAAAGCATCTGAAAATGAGAATTTTCCCAAATATCTCCTTAACTTTAAGGTACCTCATCGAGTTTCTTAAGTGGAAATTTTGTCCTTAAATTCAGTGACCTTACATCACAGTGAGATTCATTTGTGGCGTACACCTAACCAAAGCTGTGGAGCACCATTATTTCTCCATGGCCCCTATACCTGCTGTTTACCGTAAAGTGGATAAAGTGGAAAGGGCTGTCCAAAGACCAAGAATATAACTGGACTTCAAGGGCGTGGATCCATCCCCAAAGGTGGGGTACTTTTCACCATTTGCGAGTCGCCTTCCTGGGGAGGGGTCTAAAGAGAGGGGTGTCCCCTCCCCTTTGAAAACAAAAGAAATTAAAAGGTGTCTTTATGGCTACTGGTTCCATATTTGGGCGCAATTTAGCTTTTAAAATGTAGTGTCAAATCGTATTCTATGTTATATTATAATTCATCACAGTTGTAGTTTTCATCATTTTTGAAATAGTGAGGGGACTTGTTGGAGATGTCCCCCTTCCAAAAAAGTAAGGGGGACGCGTCCCCCATGATCCACGCCCATGCAAGACTGTGAGAGAGCAAGTAAAATGCTGCAATGTTAGTCTTGTTTCTATTCTGTATCTTTTTATTTCTCATATCACGTTCTCAAGATTTCGTCACTAATCATTCACAATGCAAACATAAAAGGTGATTGAGATAATGTACAAAGAGTGAGGGTTTGGAGCTATTAAAACCTATTAAACCATTATCCATCACGATACTCGCATATTACAGTCATTACCGCTTAAAATACTTATAGATGAGTAACCTACCGAGTAACTTGAAAAATACATTACAACAATTGTACTTATTTTCTGTTTGTTTTTTATGAGGTGCAGGATTTTCCTGTCTTTGATTTAGATAACTTAATTTTGCACCGTCAAAGGCATATTCCAGTGGCATTTTAGGGTACGGAAAAGATAAAATCCACCCTTACAAAAAAATTGTGTGGCAAAAGTTCCAATACCACACGTGAAATACTGTGTCGAACTGTGCAAAACTATGGTGGGGTGTGGAGAGGAGTGAAATTTCTGTGAAGTTTTGCGTGATAATATGTGTCATTAATGAACAGTTGACACACTTTTCCAAAGTGCCATGCATTGACCAGCATTTTCACAGTTTGGACATGAGGCAATGTGTGGAAAGCCGAAAATCACGCTTTGACACATGTAACAGGAGGCAAACTGGGATAAAGTAGGCAAAGTGTGGAGATGTGTGGAGAAGTGTGGTGCTGAGTAAAGTAAATTCAATAGTTCGATTTCTTTCACTGGCCTTGTTTGCCACTCTTTGCCCTGGTTTGCCACATGTGCCATCGTGACACAGCTTTCCCCACTTTGACCCAGATTTCAAGGTGTGACAATTATGCAGGGAAAAGTGTGGTTCTGTGTGTCATATTGGTTCCAATACCACATGTGTCACCACGCATAACCACACTTTTTTCCTTATGTATTTTCATATGCTCTGCCACACGTGATTACGTGTGTTCACATGTGACATGCCACACTTTTTTGTAAGGGCAGTATGTGCCCTTCAGACCCTGTAGCAATACTACATTCGTAATGCACAATGTCTCATATTACAGTTTGGTTACTTTTGTCAAGAAATATCACCTGTTCTCATCAAGGTCACGGAATGCAACGTAAACTGGTCACATTGCCTCAGATAGCTTTAGTTATTCTTTATGACTTAAGGCGTTGTATACCCTTGAATTTGATATTGATGGAATGATTGAATATGTATCCATGTAGATCTGACATATAGCAACACCTCATATAAGGTAAGCAGGCAAAGTTTTTAAATCTTCGAGCCAGCCAGCGGTATCAATATCATAAGGAAATACAATGCTACACCTGATCAATGTGCCGAGTCAATTGACATCGCAGATTTCTCATCATGCACTGTATTAGTGGAAATACTACATTACTCTGGTAACTAATATTTTCCAAATGCTACAAGTCGAACCATCGGTCTAAACTCTCATTATTTGGTGTTGTTCAAAAATCCCAGGGACGCTTCTCAAATTTCATATCTCGCGCGTCAAATGTTCCCAGAAAGCCCAGACAATTTACAAGAGACTTACAAAGACGCCACCCGTAAACAGTACAGCTACCTTTTTATCGATCTAAAAAGCAACACCCCCGAAGAATTCCGATGAAGAACTCAGATATTTCCCGGTGAAGTGCAATACGCTAACGTCAAAAAGTAGATATAAGGAGAGGTAAAGTGGTTCCATTATCAGTGTGTCATCATGCAGCGCTGGCGTAAACACGGACCGTATTTACAAGTACTAGCCAAAGGTTCTCCCACACAAATGTAGGGTATCATAAGCGGGGCATCCAAAGACTTAATTCATTGTCTCTGTGGGGGCCCTGTAAACACTTTGAAAGGCAACGTTCCGCTGAACAGACTGCAGAAGAAAAACTTTGGCAAGGATCGCAATAACTTGAGAACCTTGGCCAACAAACGCGTTTCCATCTCGTCTAAAAGAACATTATTACTACAGAGAGGGGGTTCCTTCTTGGCGGCCCTGTTACCCCCACTGATCGGTGTCCTCGGCAGCGTCTTACTCGCACGTGGGCAAAGATGGAAATCGCCAAAAAGCTGGTGTTAGCGTCCCCGGAGGTTTTAGATCGCACAAAAGGGAGTAGATCGCAGCTGTTCGAAAAGACCAAAGTCCAAGAACTTTAAGACACCACTTAAATGAAACTCTACACAGAGGTCTTGCAACTCTACATCGTGTACAACGCCAAAGTGAACGAACCACCTCAGGTCATTATGCTACCGGAGACAAGTTCCCGCCTGCAGCCATGTGATACTGTACAAAAAACATGCTATAGAACGTCACATCATTGACAGTGTTCCTTTCAAGAGTAAGGCGACCCAATTACTCGGAAAAATAGCCCCAGTGATAGCGGCTTAGATTGGACCGATAGAAAAGAGTTGGTCGTGAATGACCGCATTTTTAAAGGTTCCCACATCGTAGACTTGGTGAACGATATGATGCGTGAAAGGAAAAACATCACACCCGTCGGAATGAATGAATTTACGAAGCTTTAGCTCTACTCAACACGCCCAGAGAACTCATCGGTAACCCCGACCGTTGGATGGACGTGAGCCGTTGGATAGATATGAACGACGCGCCTCGAGAGGTGCAAGGACGTTCTCTAACTTAAGAGATCTTGGAAGATGGTGGAAATGACCAGAATTTTGTACGATACTGCTTATTACTTACCAGCTAAAAAACGGCCAAACAGTTATCCGCACAAGACTCGTAAAACAATGTGAACCTAGAAAAAATATTAAATGCATTTGTGCAACACTGGCAAGCTTCAGTGCGCTTCAGGCGCAACACAATGGATTGTCTACCAAAGAACGGTTTCTCGTTGAACATTTCATTACGCAAATTTGTGTGCCTATCTGCTTGTTATGAGTCTTCGGTACGTGTTCCGAATGCTTCAGATGAAAACGTATCTAAGCAATCTATACTATACGATTCTTCTCATCCCGCCGCTTTTGGAGGATAAGGAGCGATAAGGAGGACAGCGAAACAGGACAAACGGAACATTAGCAACAAAAAGATTACAGAGTGGTTGCAAGGACCATTCAATTACAAGCCCCGCGACTCCGCCGTGTTGTGTTGTAGGTCAATCGCTCCTGTGAAGGATTGGGAGTAAGCTCGGTAGGAACAAGACTGAAGAATCACGGGATGTACAGAACATATGGGCTTTCAGTTCATTGGCGTTGATTTGTTGATTCGTATTTCTCCAAAGGATTAAGTCAACACGTTGGTGATCACAGAAAATTATTACAGCACGTACACAATTACAGGAATTACAGGATATACAGAATATAAAGGAATCACAGGATATACAGGAATTACAGGCCGGCCTTACAGATGATTAATATTTACAAAAATGACTACATGCTTTTTCTTAAAGGTCTGCAGCACGAGTGGCGTGGTAAAGAAAACTTACGACTAAGGGCAGAAAGTCTACTACTAATAACCAATCCCAGTGGGGAGGGGAAACCAGACGGACTAGGTGTCGTGTGCAGTGTCTCAAATTTATGGAAATCACCTGCAATCTTGGTGATAAACAACAAAATGGCGATCAGTATCAATCTATACTGGAAATTTGCATGGGCTAGAGCCTTGAAAGGCAAAACATCAGGAAGCCTGATTTGCGCTTTTCAGAGCATACTAAATGAACAGCGCAGAAAACCTCAGACATTACAAACGGACAAAGGCAAAGACTTCCTCAACAGACCCTTTCAAAAATTCCTTCGCGATAAGAAGATTCTTTTTGTTGCAAAAAACAACGAAACCAAAACATCAGTCGTGGAGAGATTTCATCGCACTCTCAAAACAAAAATATGGCGCTACTTTACGGCAACAGCACTCGGCGTTACTTGGACGTGCTGCAAAAATTTCTCGCCGGATACAACTAGAGCCACCATCGCAGTATCGGTATGCCCCCGAAGAATGTGGATGAATGTTGTCAAGAAGAAGTGTAGCAGAGACTGTCAGAACGAGGATTTAAAGTCGCACTTGGTGACACCGAACGTACCAGAATGGCCACCCGTTCTTTCCGCAAAAGTTACCTACCCCAAAGGACCGATGAAGTGTTCACGGTGACCGTAGAATACAACGTACACCTCCCGTATACGATCAGGAAATGCAAAAAGTGTCTAAAAATCCAACCTATTGCATCGAAAAAATCGTACGATGTCGGATGAGAAACGGTCGCAAAGAATATTTTGTAAAATGGAAAGGTTATCCCCTCCAAGTTTAACAGTTTGGTAACGGAAGTCTACACTTACAAAAACATGTAAAACATGAATGGACTGATCATTTGGAAAAAGTTCCGGAGAAAGAGAGTAATGTCCCATTCGTGTTACGTGACTTTACCCAGCAATAGTTCCCCACTTCTGTATCCAGACAACACCGTCACTCATTGTCGGGTGAAATTAGCACAACCCATCTCTTTTTGGAAGCACAATGGGAAGTAGTTCTGGCCCAGATCATTTATCCTCATCAGTGGCACAACGTTCACAAGGAGAGTGAATATTCATACACGGTGAACGGTCACTAGTGGTGGCGTAAACATATCGATCCCAGATATTGCGGAGGTATGAAAGAAATCTTTAAACTATTGGAAACGAATTGCCTCGAACAGATCCAATACCTCTACCACGAAAAAAAAAACAGAAGGTTAGAAATTCGACTCCGAGAGGGTGCCCAAGTCAAGTTCAAAGGAAGGTTAGCTGATATGCTGGAGTTTCAGATGGAAGCGCCGACCGTGATTCAGAGTAAGACATTAGACTGTCCATTAGATCTCAGACAACCGCATAATCTGTTCGTGTACTGTGACATTGTGGAGCCTCACGTGGTCGTCACACCAGGGTATCTCTTCTTAGGGTGGTCAACGTCAGACAAAGGTACGGCGAAGAAGTCAGTTTGATCTTCACCAACATCCATTATCACTCCGTCAAGCAAAAATATTTCGACACCATCGAAACCGACATAAGGGATAGAGTCGGACGCAAAGTGCCATTCGTACGGGATGACGTCATCGTGACACTTCATTTTCGTCAAAGAGAGCTTCTCAATTTTTTTAAACATGCTACATCATCGTCATCGTTGCGGGTTTCGTAGAGATCCACGCCATTAAGAACACTATTTACTCAATCAAACCGGTCACGGTGTTCCAGTGTTTCAAGGTGCTATAGCCCAAAGGTGTTATGGACCTGGCAATATACTAGGTGGTTGTTTTGCACGACCGTATCCCTTCTCCAAATGGTGCTAAGACTCTGGGAAAAGAAGCCTTGCAGACGGGAATGGACATTGCAGGGGACTTACTCTACGGCAGATCTCTTAAGACTTTTGTGAGGTAAAGAGGTTTGGCTGCCGGGAAGAGAGTGGCCCGAAAGGCCTCTCCAGTGTAAGGACGGGCTCCACAGGAAGCATAAAAAGCGTAAGCAGTCTTCACCAACCACCAGAATCAACCTAGCCAAGAAAGCGAAAAGTTCTCTAGATATTTTTGATTAATCTGTTATCCATCATGTCTTGTTCCACGACGGCTCGTGCGAATGCACAAACTCCGAGTTGGATTTATTTACCGTACCGCCCACACAGACGAGTATTGAAAGGGGCAATGGATAGAATACCACCCCATTGCTAACATTACTGACAGCGGACCCGTCGAATTTTTTGTGTCGGGGTCTTCCGAAGAATACGTCGATTTGACCCAGACGCAGTGAAAGCTGTGATCACGTTGGCAGATGGGGGCAACATACCGGCAGGTACAAAAACTGGTCCAGTCAACCTCCAGCCATGCACCCTCAACTCACTTCAGCCCTTTTCTAGAAGGACAGGGGTGGACGCATAGAGCATTCCGACCCCACTGCAGCTGGCAAAGCCGCAAACCATGGTTGACAAAAGAGATGTGCCTTTACAAATGTAGCAAGACGGTCGATATGCTCGGGCTTGTTCGGAGCGACATCTTGTTTCAAGACAAGTATTTGCTGATGGTTGTCGACATGAATTTCAAACTCCTTAGGAGCAAAGACACGTTTTTCCTTATTTCGGGCGACGCCGACGTCTAGCACAACCTCGTCGTCAAGGAAACGTCCCTGTTTGTCAGAAAAGTGAAACTGAATCCCGCAGTGGCCGTCGCTCACGTTCGTGTCCTGAAGAAGGTCAACTTTGAACATTTTGGAACTACCTTTTTAGGCGTGTACATGGATGGCGAACAAATCCCTTATAAGCCCCTACAACCAACATTCACGGCTGTCGGGGGTGCCAACTACATCCGATCCTACCACACACTATTCTCTGGAACCGATAAAACGAAACAAGACGAGGGAAATGCTATCAGTCGCAAGGATTAATACGGACGTTACGCACTGTATGCGTTTGATCTGACTTCCGATTTATTCCCTGGAGGACATTACAACCTCGTAAAGCAAGGAAACCTTGGCATGGAAATGCACTTTGAACAGTCTTTGCCTATCACCATCAACGTGGTCGTGTACCCGATCAGACGCGTGGTGACAAAGGTGTTTTCGGTTCCAAAATGGGCAATATCATAGGAATTGACAGAGCACGTAAAGTAGTATTTGATTACACCAGCTGAGAGGCAAGAAATGAATACTCACCAGATCACACACCTTTTGCGTTCAGGCGCATTTTCCAAACTCTACATTCAGGGCGTGTTTCCTTCGGACGGTTTGCTTCGTTTCAATCCAACCTTTCCTTGTGTCGAAAGTTGTCAACACGGAACCGGGGCACCTCCCTGGACCACATTGGGTAGCCATTTTCATTTCCAAACATCGCTTCGGAGAGTACTTTGACTCCTTTGTCTACCATCCTCGGTCATACACAACATTGCATCGTTCTTGGATCGTGTCTGCGTCGGTCAGAGATCCAACAAAGTTACTTTACAAGGACTGTTTTCTACCGCATGCGGCCAGTACGCTGTCTATTTTCTCCTACATAAAAGTCGGGATGGAGCTGAGAGGAGGTTACGTCTTAGTTTACCCCCGACCCGGAAGTCAACGACCAACTTGTGCATGGCTTCATCGAGAAACATTTTCCGTGTGTGAACGAACTTATTTATGATCATTCTTTCAACGCACAAGTGTCGACGGCGAGAGGGCAAAGATCAGGAGGACAGTGGCTTTGACAAAATAGGGAGATGGGAATCTAGCTATTAATCTTTTTAAGTTATGACTGTGGGTTGTCATAAATGCTATGCTGGCGGTTTTAATAAGCGATAAGGGTGATGTGTTTACGTTATGTTATTAATAAAGGAAAGACTAAAATATATTACAAGTCTTTGTGTGGTTTCTCACTCGTGTTTTTATTCGGTTTTCCTCTCATATGAAAAAGTTGTATATTATAATGTATACCTTAAATCGACAGACGAATAATCGACTGCCCCCATCCACCGTGGTATAAATTCGAAGAAAGGTGCATATTATAATGTATAGTTCAGTTCGACAGAAGAATAATAGACTGCCCTCATCCACCGTGGTATGAACTCGTCTTCGAGGTGCCCCTTGATGATGTCGTTGACCTTTGATTTCTCCATAGCCTCAACCGTCAGTTCTAGCGACCGCAACCAGCTTGTTCGTTGTTGTTGCGTCACAGCCCGGACGGTGTGAATTTCTACCCTTTTTAGCAGGTAATCCCTCACGGCATCGATGGTCCATTCGTCTCTCACTATATGTTGCAAGTCGTAAAATTACATATCAGTTACGGGGACGTTCGACCTAAGTTCAGACAACGGTGATCTAATTGAGAAGCCAACCGATATCACAACCCAAGCAGTTTTGTTTCAAATACCCATAGCGACTCTGTCCATCATCGAATCGAATATGAAGGCCACCATTTCCCTGGCGGTGTCCGAGATTTTGATTTCACCGCTGCAAAGTGAACGAGACAAAGAAAAATCAGTCTAAGCACATTTAGTCACTGCTGCATTAATTCGATGAACTTTTGCGTAAAGCTTCTCCCATTCTTCAACCCTTAAATTGATACCTTTCTTTCCGGCAATCAATCTATCTTTCTTCTTCCCACCGAAATATTCTGAAATGTTAACGTAAGGTGCACCTCGATATCGCCTGACAAAAACGTGACGCTTACCTCCCAAAGGGAATCTGGTAATTGTGTGCTTCTCCATAAGTTTCTGGTAGGTTTTCCCTAGCGCTGCTTCTTTCTCGAAGGGCTGTTCCTTGCTCGGTGACTCTGAAGGTGCTCCCAGATTCCTTTGCTTCACTGTAAAAGGAGGGGACGAAGCATTCTGTCACATCGAGGGTAGCGTTGTCAAATAACGTTAGGTTGGTTGACGGACTCTTCAGCATGGTGGGAAGTGTATCGGAACGCATTTTCGTTTGTTCGTTCACAAAGTATTGCTGATCGTCTTCCAAATTGTAATTCACACGCCAGCCAGCATTGTACAACTCATCTGGTACTTCTGGAAATATAAGTTTGTCTTCCATGGTTACTTTATTGACTGCTTCTTCTCGAGATAATTGCAAAGTCCAAATGAATAGCTGGGTCAAGGAAATTCCATCTTTTATAGGCTCTACCCTCCTTAAAGTAGCGATGATGTCATAAAGTCGTGTCACGGCACGTTCTTACACTTTTTTAAATAAAACGATTACGTCATCAAACTTGTTTGTACCAAAATAGTTGATGACAAAATACACAGTTACGCCATTAAAAAATGTTAAGACCTGCTCCAACCTACCGTAGCACAGAGATTCCCAAATAGCGCCCTCAAACGGGTAGCCTCCGAGGACGTCCAGAAAATCAGGGCGGGGCTGCCCCTGGGAGCCGCCTAGGCACCATCTACACTACTCAAAAGTTTTACAAACACTGACATTCGCGTAGGCGTAGGAAGCGGGGGAGACTGCCCCCCAAAAAAATGTGGTGGGCGGAACTCTGCTTCCGCCCCTCATTTCAAGGACGAAACCCTGTTATTTGACTCATCTGTAGAACGAAAAAATTTTGCACTAATTTACCTTTAAATTTATCCAATTTCTTGCACCAAATTGCATCTAAGGGCACCCAAATATTCAAAAATTTTCCAAAGGGGAGGGGGAACCCCTCCCCTTAGACTCCTTCACGGGAAACAACGTTCAGCCCCCCATTCTCGGTGAGCTTCGTACGCCTATGATTATTTGTCATAAAATAGGGATAGATATTCAGAGCATCTGTACCAGGTACTAATTATTTTAATATGTAAAGGGAATTGGGCAACCTCGGTTGGACTCTGCCTTAGGCCTGTATAAGACTTATTTTTATTACTTACTTTCCTGATGATGATGATGATGATGATGATGATGATGATGATGATGATGATGATGATGATGATGATGATGATGATGATGATGATGATGATGATGATGATGATGATGATGATGATGATGATGGTGATGGTGGTGATGATGATGATGATGGTGATGGTGATGGTGATGGTGATGGTGATGGTGATGGTGATGGTGATGATGATGATGATGATGATGATGATGATGATGATGATGATGATGATGATGATGATGATGATGATGATGATGATGATGATGATGATGACGGCGACGGTGATGGTGAGGAGGAGGAGGATATATGTAATATTGTAACTATTACATTAAATGCCATTTTTCTTTTTCCGTCATCTTGATTGACCTGAATTCCACTAAACGTGTTCTGGAAAATAAGTTGTGATTATTTTGACCTAAAATATGGATAGATATAAGAAGCAACTGCGTCAAACACATTTTTTATGATTATTTTTATCATTATTTGAATTTATTATAATTATTATATAAGCGGCCATTTTTGTAACAATAACATGGGACAGGTGGATAGTGAGTGTTCAGTTTCAATGATGGTGCTCTTTACTGTCCCTTTTTTCTCTCATGTGAGTCTTTCAGGTTGTATAACGAGTAGCTAAGATTTGGTTGAAGGGTATATGGTTATTTTACCCATACCCATACCCCCATGTCTGCCTCCATCCGGGAAGGTACACCTCCCCATCAGTACCCACTACTAAAAGAAACTCTGGGGTCATTCCGCTATATAGATGCTATATTGTACACAATAGTGACCAAATAGTATCCAGATGTGCAATTATAAAGTTCTTACTGTACGTTATGCACATCATTTCAAATAAATTATTTGATGACAGCATGTCGTTCCTATGGATACAAGTCAAAAAATGTTAATAATATTCTTACAACTGAAGGCAGAAAGAGTTCCTTACGGAATTTGTACTGTTGAAATTTGAGTTTTCTGTAATCTGAAACCTATTATTTGACACCAGAATCTTCAAAATCAGCCTGGAAAGTAAAACCCTATGGCAAACTACATTATTTCTATGGCTAAAAAGGTGGCCTCTTGAAAAATGCTGGCCATTTTGAAATTTACATGGCTAGCGGTATTTTTCAAAAAGCTGACCCATGATGTACGATTTGTCAAATTTTGGTGGTTCTTTCCAGAAGTGAAAGATTTTTCCACGTATCTGCCCTACTAACAGTGGGTCCTCGTGTCCACGTCACTCGCTATGTAAACGGTGTGTTTGAGCAAAACTTTTTAATACCCCAAATCTCATTTTGAGGACCGCCAACATTTCTTTTGGGGGGAACTGGCCCTTTTGGCGGCGCCACTTCTCATTAGTGACAGACTTAAAGAAGTCGGTGGGGGCAGCCCTCATGAACCTTAAAGGGGCTTATTGAGTTGATATCGATTATTTTGTGACAAGTTTGAAGGAAATCATTGCATGACAATGCTTCTAATTAGCCTCATTACTCATTTATCACTTCCGATAGTTACCGAAAATGTGAGAAATCGTAGTTTTTGTGGATAGGGGTCGCATATGATTTATACCTAATGGTAAAAAGTGTCTGGTCACGAATTTTTAGTAAATAATTTTAATCATTTATTACCCTATCAATTGCCATTTCAGTTGTAAATCAGATGTGCGGAATCTCTTAGTTTGACCATTTACCATCAAGATGTGAAGAGATTTTAACAGGTTTGAAAGAAATCATGAATTTAGTGAACCAACTCAATGAGCTCCTTTAATGTGACGCTGTTTCCATCTCACTGGCGCCGTCACATGTAATAGTAGACTTGGGACTGTGGTGAAAACTGCTTTAGAATAAGCTTTCCTGCATTTTTGTCGTGAAGAATGCCAAGTTTTCTGACCTCAGCCGTAGCCATGGTATGGTGTGACTAATGTCAGCTCTTTCCCTGAAGGCTTACGGCTCCCTTAAAGATGGCATCGCCTCGAAACTGTGAATACTGTTCACTCTTTTGCCTTCCCAAGTATTACTAAATCAACAAGAATCACACAGATACTTGCTACTTTTATAGATAATATTTTGTATAATGACCTTACACATACATTTCATTCAGGTATTATCTGTGATGATATCAGGAATCATTTACCTGTTTTCTCAATCACTGATATTGATGGTATGAACGAACGTACACCCGAAAACTGATTTCACGACAACTCACCCAAGAATATAGAAAATGTTCGACAGAGTCTGTCTAGAGTAACTTAAAATGTAAAGATGTAAATGAGGCATACAATACCTTTCTTACTGTGTACCAGAATTTGTATTCCCTAAGTTGCCCATTTAAATGGGTTAAATTTAAAAGTAGAAACTCTACTCCATGGATGATAAATGCCATTCCTAATTCAATGAAATAGAAAAATTCTTTACATCTTAAGTTCCTCGGGGTTAGAAGCGACACTGCCACGTTACCTTATAAAACTTACAAGAATGTTCTCATTACTGTCATACGAGAGGACCATCAGCTTGTAGAAATTGATCACAACAAAGTTATTTCGAATTTAGATGAAATTGTTTCAATTTTTAATACCTGTAATTTCTTTGTAAATCTTAGAAATGACCTTGCGTCCAAAGTTTTACAAACCGATGTCAAGTTCAAGGAGTTTTACAAGATCAATGTGCCAGCTCTCTATTTATTTTTCGAACTGACGAAATGGAAATACTGGCAATCGTTAGTAAATTCAATAAACGTCCAGGATTTGACGATATTAATGTCAACGTTTGAAAGAAATTTATTGCCACTATATTAGAGCCTTTGACACATACTTTTAATCTATCAATTGCCTCCGGTATTGTGCCGGATAACTTAAAAAATTGCAAAAATTATCCCTATTTTTAAGGCAAACTGTCCGGGTACGAATCCCTCCTAAGGCATGTTTTTTTCTCATTTTTTGTTATTCACTTTTTGGTGGGGCTCAAAAGTCATATGAGGTCAGCAGAGGTCAAGTTGTGAAGACATTGTAATAAATGATATAGTCAAGAAGTATATATTTGAGGGATTAACCTCAGTGCAACAAATTACCCCCTTTCAGCAAGGAATCACTAAGCCCTTGGGCTTTCTGGTTTCCATGTTCTAGTTGGGTGGGTAAAGCTCTTTGTAGATAAGGGTGGGTTAATGGAGTATTTGGGAGGAAAGTAGAGGGTGAGAGGATTTATTTTGCTTTGAATTGTGTTTTTCCTCTCTCTTTTTTCTTTTTCTTTTTTTTCAAGTGGCCTGATCTCGATAAGCTCTGCTTTTATCAGGTCTCCTCCACTGTACTTACGATTATTATCATGAATGTTTGTTTATGAATGCATAACTTATTTAATATCACTTTATTCTGTTTTTCATGTTATGGCAACTTTACTGTCTCGTTCATTATTGTAGGCTATGTTATTAATGTGCAATGGAAGTAAGTAAATAAATAAAAATAAGTAGTAATTCAAAGCACCCCTTTGTGTTCAGTCTTTTTCCCCTTTAGAAAAATTTCAAAGAGGGCACCACTGTGTAGATAAGGGTGGGTTAATGGAGTATTTGGGAGGAAAGTAGAGGGTGAGAGGATTTATTTTGCTTTGAATTGTGTTTTTCCTCTCTTTTTTTTCTTCTTTTTTCAAGTGGCCTGATCTCGATAAGCTCTGCTTTTATCAGGTCTCCTCCACTGTACTTACGATTATTATCATGAATGTTTGTTTATGAATGCATAACTTATTTAATATCACTTTATTCTGTTTTTCATGTTATGGCAACTTTACTGTCTCGTTCATTATTGTAGGCTATGTTATTAATGTGCAATGGAAGTAAGTAAATAAATAATAATAAGTAGTAATTCAAAGCACCCCTTTGTGTTCAGCCTTTTTCCCCTTTAGAAAAATTTCAAAGAGGGCACCACTGGCGGATCCAAGAGGACCAATAAAGCATGCGCCAAAACTGAGCCAATAATACATGGACAATTTTGGATTGGCTACCGCAACATTTTGCTTCTAAGAATCCTTTAAGTGCACCTTAAGTCTGAAATTTCAAAAAAAAAATTAAAGAAAATGGTCCACCTCCCATCTTCAAAGGACATTCCTAAGCTGAGATATAAAATGTTGAAGTTTATTTACTCGCATTTAAATGATAGACTGGGTAATAATTTGTGATGTCATTGTTGTACTACTCAAATTACACTCTTTGTTTTTCTTTGTTTTCCGAAAGCTTCTGCACATTGTGCCAAAAAGTGATCACGTTTTTACTGTTATTGGATGACTTGATTATACAAACCTTCTCTGCTCAACATGCTACGCAAGCAAACAGGAAGCGTTCAAGGTAATATAAACACTTTCAATTTCAAAAGGAAACAAAGCAATTAATGTGAGTTGTACAACAAGAATGTCACACATTAATGTGCAATGGAATATTTGGATTCAAGTGAATAAATTTCAACATTTGATATCTCAGCAATGGAACAAGCTATGACAACGGAAGTTGGATGAAAAAGATTTATTTCGCAAGCTCTGAAATATATGTTCTTAAAATTCCAGACTTAAGGTACATTTTAATTACACAAAAATCCTAATGTGAAGGGGAAACCTTCCCCTTAGCTCCCCCTTAGACCCTTACAAGACCTCCTCAGGACACAGGTGACTTTAAGTTCATTTCGACCATTCCCTTTCAGGAAACATGGATCCTTTAGTGGTGAGGCACCCCTTTTCCCTAAGTTAGATCTTTCCCTATAACAGTTGGGAGCCTGAATCACGCGTCTCTTCCCACTCTTCATATTTCTGTGCACGTCACTTTCGCAAAGAAAATTATACTGGGGTTGGGAATCATAGTGATGCTTTAATCCATAAACGAAGGAATATCAAGTAGTTCAATAGAAATCTTAACTTTTCTGCTGGTCGTCATTAATAGGCACAAGAATTTTTGCAGTTTGAAAATGGGAGAAGAGCAGGGGCGTGGCGAAGGTGTTATCTTTGTGGAGATTATGTTTTGCCGACGGATCTGGTAATGCGTAGTGCGAAAACGAGCTTTAGCCGGTGGGTCCCTGGGCCCCGCCTAAGGACCCCTGGCTGGGTCCAGGGGGCAGCCCCCGGAAGCTCTGAGGTTTAGGTATATCTCTGGGTGAAAAGTAAGTCTCAGGATGGATATATTTTGGTTCATAATGCATCATCAAATACACACTAGATCCCACTAATTTTAATATATTAGGCTTTTCCTCTGGTAAGGCCGCTATAGTTTTAAGCAGTTGAGATCCAGAGGTCCGCCGGTGCTTTAGCTAGGACGTTTTCTCAATGCGACATTTACTGATCTGTGGCCTGGGGGAGGAGTCTAAGCGGAGGGGGTGTGACACCCCCTCCCCTTTGGAAAATTTTTGGAATTTGCAAGTTGCCTAGATCGCAAATGGTGCAATATTTGAGTGGATTTCTGCCCTAATGAGGAACCTCAAAATTTACACCCGGATAGTATTTTGCTTGACAGATTTTTTGTGCGACATTTGTCGCCGTTTATGCGACATTGTCGCACAAGTAGGGGTTGGCTAAAACACTGGGCCCGCCTAAGGAGGATTCCGGAGGGCGAAGCCGCCGGAAGCTCTGAGGTTTAAGTTTATCTCTGGGTGGAAAATAAAGTCTCAGGATGGATATATTTTGGTTCATAATGCATTATCAAATGCAAAGATCCCCACTAATTTTAATGTATTAGGTTATATCCCTCTTTTGTCAGGCCGCCAGTGTTTTAGGCGGTGGGATCAAGAGCCCCGCCAGTGCTTTAGCTAGGACGTTTTCTCAATGCGACATTAACTGATCTGTGGACTTTGGAAATTTTTGGAATTTGAAAGGTGCCTATATCGCAAATGGTGCAATATTTGAGTGGGTTTCTGCCGTAATGAGGACCCTCAAAATTTACACCCGGCGGGTAGAAATTGCGTGTCAGATTTTTTTTGTGCATCATTTGTCGCCGTTTATGCGACAGTGTCTGTCGCCGTTTATGCGACAGTGTCCCACAAATAGGGGTTGGCTAAAACACTGGGCCGGTCCTAGGGCCCTAGCTGGTGGGGGTCCGTGGGGCTTCGCCCCCGGAAGCTCTGAGATTTTAGCATAATTTCTCGGTAAAAGTCTCATGCAGGATTGGTATATTTTGGTTCATAATGCATTATCCAATGCAAACATTCCGGTTAATTCTTATGTGTTAGGCTATTCCTCCAGTCAAGCCACTATACTTCAGGTGCCGAACCTGTCGTTCAGAATTGGAACACTGTGTGTTAAGCATTTGAACACTAGACGCGTCAGGCGTTCAAATACGATAAGTGGATAGGCGTCCGGCGTTCAAAAAGGGAGAAAAAGTGTTTAGAATCTTAACACAAGCGTTCAAAATATGCTTTGAACGCCAGGATCTGAAGATGGGTTCTGTATCTGTTTCATTCGGTGTTCAAAAGTTAAAAGCCTGAGATTGCAGTGAAGGGAAGACAAACGCGGCACGCATTATTTTTTTCCCCGGGATGTTTGTGGGTAAACCGGATTCTCAGAAGTTTGCAAACTGTGTTTGAAGTCAAGGTTAGTGTTTAGAAGACGGGCAAGGATACCCTCTTCATGGGTAATCGGGTGCTGCTCCCCATGGTGATGATAAAAGTGAGGAATAATGTGCAGAAAGTGTTTTTTCAAAAATGTCATATGACCCGAAATAGTGCACCTATACGGAAGCCGTTAATTTGCTTTCTTTTCCCGAGTTTCCGACGGACTCAGTCACTCGTCCAATTACACCGACGGCCGTTGATACGGCCGTATAAGGCCGTCACATGCATAATCAATTTGCCGACGGGAATTTAACTTGAATGGACCAATTAGATGTAGAGCCGAAAACTGGCAGACTGGCCCGTTCTCTCTTTCTCTTTTTTCTTTTCATTCTCCGTTTTCCCTTTCCTTCCCTTCCTTTCCCTTTCTTTTCTCTTCTTCTCTCTTCTTTTCCTCCTCTCCTCTTTTCCTCTTCTTTTCCTTTCCCTTTCCTCTTTTTGCCGACAGACCGAAAATTTGCCGACGGGCGACCAAATATTTGGGGGGGTGTGACACCCCCCGCTCGCTACGGCCCTGGAGAAGAGCGCATTCAATAAAGTGAAAGGGCGTCAAAACACAAAGATTTTACTCGAACCATTGTGAGAAAATGTTTTCACTTTCCTCTCAGTGCGTAACCTGATCCTTGTCACGAATTTATTCATCTAATATCCTTTAATTGATCTGAATGCAAACTAGTTTGTAGCGGTTGAGAATTAAGGCTGCCCATGCACGAAACATTTTCTTTAACATGTTATGCAAATGACATGTATACACAGGTGTGTGAACGTAATCGATCATTAGCCATTCAGTTACCAATAAAAATTTTAATAGTTAAACAAAACCACGAGAACATGGAAAATATAGACTTTCAAGGTTATATTCATGAAATCCCAATATCTAAATTGTAGTATTTACAACCTCTTGAAATTTAAGTGTCCCCAATAATTTATTCACGTAAAGGCTAAAAAGTGTGGCGAATGCGAAATGACAAAGACAGGTGCAAAATTCAGATTTTATCCATGGTTTTGTCAGGAGCAAAAAGGATTTAATTATTGCACTATACAGGAAGTTGTAACAGAGTCATGAGAGCACAGGAATAAACAGCTGTGCAAAATCCTACAGATACCTGGTTAAGTTATGATACACTGAGAATTTCTTATCTGAAGCATTATGTCTGCGGTATAAATCTCAATTTATCTCATAGGCATAGGACACGGTAGTGGCTGTGGGGATTTAGCCCCCCGTAAAAAATGTGGTGGGCGGAAGTATGCTTTCACCCCCTCAATCAAGGACGAAAACCCCTCATTTGCTCCCTCTGAAAAATGTCCAAAATTTGCAGTAATTTTCCTTAAAATTTGCCCAATATGTTGTACCAAATTGCATTTAAAGAACCTCAAATATTTCTAACTTTTCAAAGGGGTGAGGGTCACCCCTCCATAGACCCCTCCCCAGAACGGGGATTCGCAGCAATGTTCAGCCCTTCTAGTTGAGAACAGCTTCCTACTCCTATGGACATTCGCACGGATAGCACTGAAATTTGCATCTAAAATTATGGTGTCACAGGCGTATTGAAGGACTTTAATAATGTTGCAAAAATCAATACCGTTTATCAAACCATTTTTAATACTAAAATTCGGCACACCGAAGGAACCTGTAAGGGCTTTAAGGGAAAGCGTGACGAGTTTTCTCGTAATTACAAAATCTGAGAAAAAAAGAATTATTAGAATTTCTGACCAAGGACATAAGATGAAGTATTTCCTGCGAGGAATACAAGATGAATTGACCCACTAAAAATGGCTGAAATGGTTAACTCGTTTACTTTCCTTGACCATTACAGTCATTGCCTATGGATGTACAGCTATAATTAAAGCAAGAGCAGAGTCAGGATTTGCATGAACCCCCAACAAAAGGCGACGGGATGCTTAAAAGATGGCGAAAGCTTTGGAGAAATTTGGGGTTTTGGTGAGGAAAATTTGAAAATTTGGGGTTTTTCTTTATTGAAGATCCAATTCATGTTAACCGTCAGTAAGACTGGTCGCCATGGGGACTGTATGTTTTATCAGACCAGTAAGGCTTCCTGACAAAGCTGAAAAAATTCCACGATGGGGGTAAGCCTTCCAGACGGGGGAGAGGGATACCCCACCCCTACCTGGGCCACCCCTGAAGCAAAGCTATGACATGCAGTACATGGACATCTAAGGAAGAAGCAGGGACACCATCGACACCGAAGACACCATCAGCACAAACCATTTACAAGGAAATGCATTTTGAGAGCCCACTGCATTTACAATTGTACACAAACACAAAACAGGGAGTTATGAGTTCAGCCTGGACTATATATTGGTTTCCGGTGCATAAAAGCTCTTACCGCTTGCATGGTGTAAGTCGCTTTGTGCTATATAGGGACACGGTGGGGATGAAACATCTAATGCAGTACAGAAACTGATAATCACACTTTGGGTACCTCGTGAAGCGGACTTTGTTCGCTCAGCCACTCTTTGAGGCTTCCCAACTTGAATACACCGTACAGCCTGCTACGATGGCAACATTTTGGGTAGCCACTGGTGAGATACTGCTAGAAAAAACAACAAACCCAAGAGCTCCTTAGTTGTTGGCTGACCAGGTTACCCAGCACAGCTACTATTTAAAGGTAAACATTGGGCTAACACTGCACCAACATGACAAAAAACGTATGTACTTGTAATCGCTATTAGATGATTAAGTCTCACCAATAAACTCAATCAATACTTTTATGATATCCCCCAAATATTATGCAGTACGAGAGGTACGGATATTACATCGTTTGAAATTTTGAAAACTTTCAACTGAATCTCGTTCTGTGAGAACTTTATTTCTTGAAATGATGCTACCATGCTGCCTTATTTTGAATTTAATAACTTCATGTATCTATATATTATGGTTTGAAAGAGATGAAAATTTTCCGCACTACAAACGCAATATTTCCCTTTGACCAAGTAGGTCTGTAGGTTGGAGCCTTGTGGTCTAAAAGGAAAGCTTGCTGTACAGATTTCGCGGAATTTACCCCCTATGTATTTATAATCATTAGTCATGGTGCTAACGGTATTAGTTCTGTCTAACTCATCGTGTAATGGTTAGTAACATAACAGGAAATAATTCTCACGTGGCGAAAAGAACTACCTCAGGTAGTGGGTTTTACGTAACATGGTATACACTTTCTGTTATTAAGTTACATACCATACCTTTGTTTTCACTTACCTATGAAATGTAAAGAAGTATGAGTTATAGACTTAAAAGTTCACTGAAGGCTTTCTTCAACATTAAAAATAAACAACTACCCTAAGAAAATAAACTTACATGAATAAATTCAACCTTAGTAGTGCTTCAACAAGTTTTGAGTATATAAATGTAAACCATGACTTACTTTTAGCTTTCAGAACCTCTTCAAAAACACCGAATCTTTCGTTGGACGAGCTTGCAGTGCATCGAAGTAATGAAGAAGACAAATTGTTGGCGTTTTTATATCTGAAATTCCATTGTGATATCAACCTCGCTAGTCATAAAGACCATGTTATAATATGCAAACAATATGCCTGTTTTTAAGTTTCCCCAGATTTAGCGAGCTACTATAGCTGAACAGTTTCATGCACGATATTGCCAATAACTTGTCTGTTCAAATTGCGTCTTTTAACACAGCATGAGAAACGAATTAAGTGATTAGACAGTTAGCCCTACATGAATAAACATGGTCTGGATTGGGGGTGGTAACACAGTTTATGTACTACCTACAGCAGGGCGGGATATTGGATAAACTCACTGCCTATAAATTTCAAGAAGTGGGAGCGTACATACTGATACACGAAATAATGCTAATGACATACGGATCTTTCGAAAGTAAACCTCTTGCGACCCACGACTTTACCGAGCGGTTAGTAATAGTTTCACCAAAATAAGTTACCCCTCATGCTATACGAAGGATTTTACAAGAAAAGTAAGAGAAGGCTACATCCTTATTGCATGAAATCAATAACTATATTGTTGGGTATAGACACTCTTTAAATTGTGTAATATATTACAGGCGCTTCCTCGGGCTCAGCCCCCCTTTTTCGCCACATCAACAATAGCAAATACGCGAAAACTAGCACAATGTTATCTAGGAGAATAATCAAGGGGGCTTTTAGCCCCCCCCCCCCCTTTCGAAATGTCTGGATCCGCGCCTGTGTTATCCTTAAATAATTATTCTGAAAGCTTTTTACACAGCTGGACGATTCACATAATGTCATGGTCCTTGACGCATTACTTCAAGGGACTAAAATAAAACAATATGATCAAGATAAGGATGGTACACAGAAATGTTTCGCAGGGGAGGGGGGCGCAACAGACAATGCAGAGTACCACCATTAGTTGATGTTTAGTGTCCTGAGAGAAAAAATGCCAAAAATGCTTTCCATACTGCCGAAAATGGCATTTTCCGTGCTTTGAAAGTACCATCTCAAATTCTTTATCATAAAATCTCGGAAATTCACAAAGATCGTTGTGATAAAAATTCGAAACTTTCTTGGAAGGGATGTGGGAAGGGGTGGGGTGAGAGGGAGGAGCGCTCCCCCGCTGAATGGATCCTACCAAAGTTATACTGGACCACACCAAGTCTGCCTTATGGCAGTCCCTGGTTCCCCTCTCCGTTTGCAAAGTACTCAACTCTTCACCTGCGCTTGCGGAACTAAAGAAGCATCATCGTGATCATAGCCTTGTTCCCTTCTCTTGTGAAGACTTTCCACGTCTCTATGTTGCAAGAGGAGGGGAAAACTTCCACCAGAAGAGCGAACCTTTTGCGCGCTTCGCACGCATATCCACCCCTTAAACCGATACCTTTAAGCTATCTGTGGTAGGCTTGAGATATCATCCCCTGTGATTCACGCAAACTTTTATCATATGGTGGCAATACTGACTACAAACATAATCTTCTTCCCTGCCACCCCCCCCCCCCCTTGCTGTGCCGTTGTTCCCTGTATCAGAATCCCTGGCTACGGGCCTGGGTGGGGGTCGTATAAGGCCCGAGAGACTATTTTATCTGCCCTAGAGGCGATTCAGAAACATGAAATATGTTTAGCTATTAATTCACCACTTTATATGCTTACTGTTTTCGGGCTATCACATTTACAAGCACTGCGTAATATAACTACACGGTGTAGTACTACGTTTCCAGTTGTCACAATGCAGTATGAATGATCGTGTGGGTATGCGTGCAAACCTAATGGTCGTAACTTCACAGCTTAGTGTGACAATTAGACTACAGCCATACACCATTGAAGTGAATTGCACCGCCACATGCAGTGTTAATCTTGATAAGGAATATCTTCATGGCCTTTTTTGAATGCCTGACAAAAAGAAACAATGAAATGGGTCATTACACTCATCTCTATATATGTAATTTATAGGGAGATAAGATACTGTACTTCACCTTGTATCAGGAAAGTAAAGCTTTATGTGAGTGTGTATGGGTGTGTCTGAGTTTGTGGTAAACAAAATTCTTCCTAAATGTTAAGTTCGATAAAGTTCAGACGTGTAGGTTCCGTACCATACCATAAAAACGTGTCGACGTGTTCCTGATGATGGCATTATTTAACTGTTCTTCAGCACGGTAACAGGCCATTTAAACCACAATATTACAGAGAACGATGGGACAAATGCTGAAATGTTGCTGTCTGGTTGCTAAAGGTCAAGGTGAAAGGTCAAATGTAAGTCACAGGTCAATTTGGCCTAAATTTTGCACTGTGTCGAAAACTGAACTAACTTTTTCAAAAGTTCCCTCGACTCTCTGGCGAAGAGCCAATGGACCAAACTTTACTCCCGAAGGAGTTCTGCTCCCCAAAGGAGCTACGTCCCCAAGGGACAACAAACCTAACTGACCAACCTCTCGACCCTCAGACCTCTACGTCATGGGTCTGCCATGCGTGGTCCCGTTCTTGACTGGCTGACACTGAACTACTCCTAAGCCGAAAGTCTTATCAAGTTGAAACTTGGTGAATACAAGTACCTGACCATAATATTTCTTTTTACATATCTGATGACATCTTAGACCAAATACCAATGGTCAAAGTTCAAATTAACTAAATATTGGCTATTGCCATTATTTTATTGCCCGTCAGTATGATCAAAAAGTTATTAACCTACAAGATATGTAGTGTTGATAACTAATGCCCATTATCCCGACACATTCTTGATGGTTTGACAAAAGATATGAAAACAGTGATGTCTCCTTCTTCTTCTCCTGGTTTGTTTATCTAATCGCATCTTCATACCATCAGTACCATAAGAACCATAAGACTTTGATGAGGTTTAGTATTGACCATTTTACAGGGGTATTTCTGTTTTATACATATATCATGAATAAACATGAGCTAAACATGAAATTTATGACATCGATAGAGGGGCTCACCAAATAGGACTAATGTTATTCTGTGTTTTCGCACCTTCTTTTTAAGAACATTTGTAGCACTGGTATTTAAACAGAGAGATTGAGAAAGAGATAAAGACCTTATGCATATGACGTCAAGTTGGAGGCAAGGGCGTACATTCCAACTGACACCATCAAATGCAGACAGCTGATTTGTCGACGCTCAAGGCTACTACGCACGCGCACGAAGTCTACGTCGTCCGTGCAGTTTTCAGTTTATTTCAGTTTATTTCTTTCTCTTTTAAAGGACAAGAGACCCCTTCCGGGGTATAAGAGAATAATAACAATCAGTTCACATGCATGCTCTGATAAACAAAGTAAGAACTTTGGAAAACTGGAATACAAAACAAAAGAATAAGAAGACAAAATATATGAAACATTACCAAAACACTGGATGTCACATATGTGAAAGACTTAATCAAATCAAGAGAAAACTGTTAAATTGATGCTACCCTGTGAACCCTAAATATAAGGCCAGCAATAAGGTAAGAATGCATTAATGAAAATGATTCATGATAAGAGATACAAACTTTGCCAACTTTGCGAGCTGGGTGCCATTTGTAACATTAAACAACTGTTGGAATTTCCAAACACTTGGCCTTGCAAAATAATACCGCTTAACATACAATACTCTTTGGGCTGAAAAAAATGGACACTTCATAACCAAGTGATATTCATCTGCTATATCTCCAGAATTACAAAGTGAACACAAAACAGGATTAAAAGTATCTGTGTTACTTTCAACAGCAGTAGGAATTTTAGTATCCCCACATCTAAAGCGACAGAGGTTAACTCTATCAGAATATTTCAATTTCACAAGATAACGCTCAAAATTCTTGTTTAGTTTGATATTATTATATGTTACACATTTTTTATTTCTAGCCAGTTCACTGTGCCATTTCTGTAAGTTGATATCTTGAATTCTCTGGTTAATAAGTGGTATGATAGCCTTATTGCTGTCGGCATTGAACCAAGCACCTGAAAAACCATTATTATCCAGGATGCTTTTCACCTTCAAAATCCATTTAGAATGAAATTCATTTGCCAAATGTAATTTATACAGCAGCTTAAACATCAGACATGACAATTTGGAACTCTTCCCTTCAGAAACTCGTATCCAAAAATTTAAGATTCTTTTTTCAACAATACAAGACAGGGGAGAAGTCCCAGTTTCTCCATAAACCATGCAACTGGGTGTGGATTTTTTAACCCTCAAAGAATTTTTCAGGAATTTCCGATAGAAAACCTCAATGTGATCTAGGTTGGAAAAACCCCAAATTTCGCAACCATACAACAAGATTGGAACAATTGTCTTATCAAAAAGATCACACTGAATATCAATAGGTAATGACAACTTTCTTTACTTTGCTAACAAGAAAACATAGCCTTTCTAGCCTGGTCTACCTGTTTTTTATTGCTTTGTTAAATGAACCATTATAATTGAAGGTTGTACCCAAATAAATATAGTCATCAACAACTTGAAGCTTGTTATTGCCAAAGGTAAAAACATTGCTTTTTCTCAATTTACCTCTTGAGAAAATAACAACCTTAGTTTTAGCAGTATTTACAGACAAATGCCATAAATTACAGTAATCATAAACTGCATTCAATGCTAATTGCAAATCATTTGGAGAATCAGCCATGACAACAGTGTCATCAGCGTATAACAAAACATACATTTTCACAAAGTATTCAATGTCATCATCACTCAAAACTCTAGTAAATTCAGAGTTGATATAATTAAGGCCACCATATTTCCTACTGATAGAAAATTCAAAGTCGTTTAGGTAAATAGCAAATAATAGAGGGGATAAATTCTCTCCCTGCCTAACACCTATATTACACTTGAATAGATTAGACAACTTTGAACCTTGTTTAACACAAGATTTGGCATTCTCATAAATGTTGTATATCACTCGAATGATGTTCCCATTAATATTATTGGCTAGTAATTTGCTCCAAAGTGAGGACCTATCAATGAGGTCAAATGCTTTTTTGTAATCCACAAAGGCACAGTACAGTCGTTTCTTCTTTGAGAGATAAATATCAATTAGGGAATGTAAGACAAAAATGTGATCAGTTGTACTATAGCCCTCACGAAAACTAGCCTGATCTTCACCTAAAATGCCAATACAATCCAGATAAAACGTGAGTCTTGCATTAACACAAGCAGTAAACAATTTTCCCATACAGCTTAGTAAAGTGATGCCTCTGTAATTGTCAGGATCATAAATAGATCCTTTGTTTTTATAAATCGGTTGGATGATCCCTATGCACCACTCCGTTGGAACTACTCCTGACAAGAAAATAAGATTGAACATTTCAACAACAAGTTTCAAAACTGCAACAGGGCAATATTTCAGAAATTCATTGATAATGTTATCAATACCACTCGACTTGTTATTTTTCAACTTTTTGACAATATTCTGCACCTCATCAAGAGTAAAAGGCTGATTAATATCCATGTTAACAGAATGAGCTTGGCTGCATGGGTCAAAGTTACCTATCTGCTCATTGTGCTTCATTGTTTTGCCTCCTATATGACGTCACGTGACGTCAATGTGTAAGGTCTGTTGAAACAATTCCAATAGAATTCTACTTAGGGAATTTAATTCTTGAACTGCCAATACAAATACGATATGGGGGGCATGGCACCATAACTGTCACCAAGTTAAATTCCATTGAAGTCAATGTAAAAGACCAATAATTGATTTCCTTGACTCCTAACGCCCATCATATTTTATTATTTTTTAGTGAAAAACTATGATCTTTCCGGATGTACTTCATTCAATCCGTTTGCAAATGCACTCATTAGAGCACTTCAATATCTGCAAATGACAATGTTGCTTTCTAACACTAATGAACAAACTCAACCGTTTGGCCACGTATCCCAGTAACGATAATTTTATAACTTGTTGTTTGCTCACCTTCTCCTAAATCGGGTTTTCATTTTATAATCGCCTTTACATTATTCTTTCGATTATCCGTGGGTCAATCTCTGCCAAATAGCACAAAGTTGTAGTAATTTGAACGAGGGAATCAGCTAGTTTCTACCTTACCTTATAATTTTGTCAAAATTTGTGGCAGATAACTTGTTAGAGAAGCCTTTCTCGTACGAGGATGATCTTATCTGATTTAGTGAGACGATTTATGATGTTTGCTCAACCGAAAGCCTCGGCTTAAGGAAGCGGAATTGTACCTCTGTGGTAAAGTCAAGTGCCAGCAGATTTTTATTTTCTCTCCCGTTCCAGGGTAACAGATAAGTTGTTTGGAGCTAGAAATTAATGTGAGACCGGTATTTGACTGTCAACCACTGTTTCTCGAATAATAAGCTGAAGAGCAGCTCTGTCAAACTTATTAGCTTTTCCATTAATGCACAAACGAAATAAAAGACCATTACAAAAAATATACTGCTCTGATTGTAAACGAATAAAACGTGCAGATTTAGTTTTAAAGAGCAATATATCATGGGTTAGATAGTCATAGATGGGCTTAAAGTAAGGTTCTGTCTCTTGAAGATTTCGTGATTTAATTTTCGTCTAAAGGCAGATTGTAATCGTGAATAATTTCCTTCTGAACCTTCTTCATAATTTTGTCTAATTCCTGTTGCTTGTGGGAATATTTGCCTAGTTACCAGGTTGTCGATTTTGGGAACAAGAGGTGTCAGTAGGACGTAGGCTGTAGGCTGTTTGCATGTAGTCCCTCTCACTGCATGACTATTTATCTTGGTACTGGTATAATAGTCGAAGGTTCAGTACAGGGACAGGCAATAGGGTTTGGGGAGAACGAACAATATCTTGGTGCCGACTACAAAGTATCGGAGATGGTAGCAGTAGCGTATCTGCCGGGGGCAGGGGGCAAAGTGCCCCCCTCACGGTTTCGACCAGGAAGATCAGCTCAAACCACCTGGTTGAAAAAAGGGCAAATTTAGGAAAGAAGAAAGGCAAAAGAAAATGAGTGAAAGGGAAGGAGGTTATAAAGTCTCAGATCAGAGAGACTGACAAGTTCTACCTCTTTTCCTAAAATTCGTGAAAGTTACAAGTTAAAGGGAGAATGCAGTCACCCCAATAAAGAATTGTATTGTAGACTATCCTATTTCCTGAGTGGCTCTTGAGAATCTTGTGACAGTATTTTTCTCACTCAATTGTAAAATTTACAAGGAGCAACTGCTTGGTTTACCTTGAATATGCAATATTTATGTCCTAAAATATTATGAAAGATACTTGGAAGAGAAATACGAAGAAATTTGTGACATTTAGCTATTGTTTCAAAATAAGTTTGGGGGGACTACTTTTGACCTTTAAATACATATCATTCCGATGAATGTCCGTCTGATTAATGCAGCGAAAAGTTCTTAACAGTTCTTTTCAGCAATTCCCATCGTTTTATCTGTAACATAACATACCGATGTTACCGTATGTGCAGCACTGATAACGTACTCCAGAGGATCAGTAGTCGCCTACTTTTCCAAGCGAGAGGTACTAAGCTACATGCGAGTGGCCAGCCTAGTATATTTTATTCCCAGGTCGGATAAGGGCACTTTCGTTTTCCAGGAATATACAATATCGTTTGAAAATGGAAGAGGGGCGCAAATTAGGTTTAGTGACTTTAGGGTTTATATACTAAAGACACTCAGAAGCCTTAATTGCCAGAAATTCCTAGGTCCTCGTTACTAGAACACTGCGATTTCCGTCAGGCGTCACGCCTGTTCATCAGTTCTGTCCTTTGTAAAGCGTACTAGCTGACCAAAACAATTAAATTGAGCACAAATTTTCGGTCCTTAAAAGGTGTGTAAAAAAACATGCCAGAGTTTCTCCTCCATAGCCCCACCAGGGCTTTACTCCAACATGCATAGCAGCAATTTATTATTTTAAGGAGAAGTATGCCATGTATATATGCAGTGCTATGTTTATTGTGCAACCTAATACGAACATCGATCGAGCTCACTGTTGATATTCTCAATTATTTTGCCGAGAAAACTTGATAACATTGTTATTAGCAATTATTTACCCCACCAGTCCACCTGCAAGTCTCTGTTTTTTTCGACAAATCCGATCGGTTATTAATCTCAATCCTCAGTAAAGTATAGAGGCTCATATGACTGTATGAGGCAAAGTTATTAAGTGGAACAATAGAAACTACTAAATGAAAAGATGGCTAAGATTTTTCCCATAATTACGATTGCGTGGTAAAACATTTCAGACATACCAAAAGTCCGACCAAGACCGAGTTGAATAAATATGTCTAAATTGCATAAATTCAAAATGGCCGCCATTTTGATAGTTTTTGTCCATATATGTGGGACTCGTTGAAGAAATACTTTGATGTGTTAAGCCATATTTGGGGGGTTTAGGATAACGATAAACTAACATGTGACATTTTGTTTAAGCCTCCTTTGCGTACTTTCAAAATGGTCTCCACTTTGATAGACTTTTGACCATATCCCGTGATTTGAGACTCGTAGAAGAATTATTTTGGTGTTTACACCCATGTTTTGAAGGTCTAGGAATCTATAGATAGCCAAGAAACTATCATATGACATTTGTTTGTAAATAAAGAACGGAGACGTGATATTGATTTTACAGTTGGCCATAAATTAGATATCTCATATATTTACAAAGTACATAAAAGAGTTTCAATAACGGTAAATTTCAATGGTAAGACTGGATTTGTGAAACCACAGATCGGACATGCAGAAGCTCGATTAAAAGTAATCGAAGATTGCCTGTAGTGGGTTTCGCCTAAGGAAAGGGACTGTGAAGGTTCATACTGACGTTACTGTTCCTGAAACATGTGAAGTAAATCATGGTTAGAGATAATGATATGCAAAAGCTGAAGGGCAATCGCCAATCTGATGAATTATTTGAAACCCAGACTAAAGTATCAAGCTTAATGTCATTATTTCAGTTGGGAGGATAAGAAAATGGCCCCGAAGCGATCAGTACATGAGATCGAACCATTATCTACATTAGTCTGGGACCTGGGTTCTTATTTGGTGTTAGGGGACCACTTCCGGTCAGCGGGGCGATTGAAGCTACAGAGAGAAGAATTTGAGAAAAAAGTTTGAGAAAGGAAACGCAGTACGCCAGATACTAACATAAATATACTCGAAACGTTCTAGTATAAGCTACTGGAGAACCATAATGAACTGGTCCTTCTCAAAGTGTTAATCCTTTTTTACTTTGTTAGTATTACCTATGTGTACGTTTAAGTTAAAAAAGTGATCTCCAAGACACAGCAGTGATTGACACAAACATCTTTTACACAAATCCACTTCAAGAGCTCCTTCACTCTTAAAACACTGGGGTTAAATGTGTTCTATTCACTCCAACACAATCCTGGTTAACCTGATTCAAATACTAGTTACTTCAACCAGAATTTGCGTTAGTTTAACCGGGATTTCATGGAAAATTTAACCAGGATTGTGTTGGAGTAAATAGAACACCGATCCTGGCTAAATTTAACCCCGGTGTTTTAAGAGTGCTGCATGTGCAACGGCCTTAGGCTGTGGGGTTGGTAGCATGATATACCCCACTTGGACAAGAGAATGGTGTGGTTTGAAAAACACACTTTTAGTGCAGTCAATACAGCATGTCTGCCAAAGTCAAGTGAAGTAAACCAAGTATGTCTTAAAATTCTGATTTTTGAGCGGACGGCACAAATCGTAATCTGTTGTAGCACCTTTTTCCCGTAAGACAGGTTGAGATGTAGTAGTTTTCCAAACTTGTTGTAACCCTTCACACAATTCCACTTCATCATGAAATCGGTTAGTCCGCCCACTAGATTAAGGCAGGCCATATCTGCAAATGGAAGCAAGTAGGTCAGGATGGCATTTTGAAGGGCCTCCCTTTGTGGAACACTGATTTCAAAAATATGTTTGACCGAACGGAGCTTTTCTCTAGTTTAACCTTTTTTATTTTATTTTAACAGTGAATGTCTAAAACATGACATCTTAATAGACAAATAATGTTTTTGTCCAGCAATCCAGCAATATGGGAGGGATCCTTGAAAAAACAAAAAACTGATGGTTGTGATCCTCTTAAATTGTGCCATGTTAAAATCGTTCCTCCTCAACACACACATACTCTTACGGACGAATGCTTGACACTATAACCATTAAGGCATATCGCCAGCTCTGCAAAACCCAAGGCTGTTACAAACAATAATGATCAAATTGTGACATTTTGGTCTTCTGTGAAGTGTGTACCCAACGCCATTGTAAGAGTATGAGGTGTACCATTCTAATGTTTACAATATTGCGAATAACCCCTAAGTTTCCGAGGGCTTCGTCCAGGTTTTCCAATGGGGGTTTTGCCCATTGATCTCACCAGGAGCCCTACACCAGACAGTTTCTTGGCCCCAAGCCTTCGCGGGTGCAGAGCTATTTCTGTCTACGCCACTGTCTGCCCGGCGAAATTTTCCCGATGGAAAAGGATTAGAAAACAGCAGTAGGTAAGAACTACTGGTCTTGGACAGGGTCACAAGTTAGTACACAGAAGATTCATGATGATGTAGAATCTTTCTTTTATTTTGGTAACCCAAAAGGACATATGCAGTCATTCAACTGTCCAAAAGGTAAAGTAAAGCCTCACAAACTGACCATCAAACGTCTGAACCAAAACGGCTTTATTAAGCCGGGCACCAAACTTCCGAAACCTGCTTCGTCGTGTGTGATTACTTTACTCTAAGTGGTAACATTTTACCAGTCTAAAACAGACTGACACCCACCCGATTTTTAAAAATCACCCTTGGCTTTAAATCGCACGTCCTTTTCAATGGAATCTAAGGGAAAGAAGACTAGACGTAGTTATCTTAACGTCCATACAAGCGGCCTACTAATACCCCGAAACGCCTCCTCCTAAGTACGTAAACATAAACCTCTTGTAGTATAAATATCCAAAGCGGATATCAAGGTTGAATATATGTAACACTTTTGCTAAAATCTGAGAAATCCTAACCAAAAAATTTAATCTCACTCACACTGAAATAGGATAAAAGTGAGAAAAAACCAATAGGCTTACCTCAAAAAGCCGAATTTTTCATGATAACCTATGAATGCCCACAAGAGATATTAAATAGCGCCACCTTTTGGCTGGTTCACGCAAAATAACCCGGTGAGACATTCAGGTAGCCTACCCCCAATAAATCCTCCATTGGCTTACACACTAATTTAAAAAAGTAAAGTGGCCGCTAAAACCTTGTAGAAGTTTTCGCAAGGTAAGCTACCCCTCACAAGAAAGCTGACAAGTTGGCCATTCATGGCAATTTCAATTTACCATACCATGACCGTAAAGATTTTTTGCTAGCGAAGCTTAAAGCTTGCGTACCTTTACCCAGAGCCTTTTTACTCGGTCAAAGCCTAATATACGACCGCCAGCTTCTAAGCCCATAATTTCTCCAAAACTGCTTTAATTGACCCCATTTTGCCACCAGGAATACTTTATTTAGTTCACTTTCATATCAAATTGACAAAAGACCTCATCCTATTCGGTAACATATCACAAATTTATTCCAATGTCTTTTATTGGTGTTATTTGAGAAGGTGAGCAAAGGGACGCATTAATAAACTATGAAATGGGGGTGTGCTACCCCCAGAGTCGGAGTACCTGTAAGGTGCATCCGAATTTGCCATAAAGACACAAATAAAATGGTATCCTTGTTACTGAATACCAGTAACAGTCTCAAATTACCCCTATACCCGTCCTTGTCTATAAATATCAAAAGACTGTAAATCGGAATATTGCCTGAATACGATGTATTATATATTTTTCATAAATATATACACATATTTCAGTTCAGGTCTTACATAAAAAATCGGGGATCTAACTTATTATTATTTCTCGTAAAAGAGGTTTACTCCCACCTTACTCTACACATGCTCTATAGCAAGGTATTAGAATAAACACCTAACTGCGTATGACCGTTCGCTACTGATAAAAGTTTGCCATATCATACATATGAACAAGATAACAGAAACCTGTCTAGCTTGGTCAAAATAACCAAATTTTTACATTCACACCCCGGCTTACTTAAAAGCCTACAAATCTTTCTCATGAAATTACGCAAGATAATTTCTGGGCCTTTCCTGAAAGAATGTGTAAGGTTCACTGAACAAATGGAACGTCAGATGGTGGAATCACCTACCATTCCTTCACTTACAATGTTTTGCTGTAAAAACTTGTCTTTTCTTTCCTATAGAGCGCCATCTACTGCAAAAGTTGGCCCGCTTAGTGCTATCTCTCTAGACAATGAGTTGTTAGGACAGCAGGTATGGTTTAGTCATGTCAAGTGACATATACAATGAACAGCACACGTAATCGCTGTACAATGTTCAAACTAAGATGAACCTTTCTCAGATTCTCAGATTACAATAGGGTATAGCCTGGCATATTCCTGGTATAACCTATTGTAGATAGTTTAAGAACAGTCTAGAAGTTACCGCTGGTTGACTATGTATTTGGTAACCTTCCTTTTTCCTTCTTTTTGAAAATCACGGAACAATTGGCATAAATATGACAAATAACGCACAAAGAAGGTGCAGATGGGTTAGAGGTTCCATGCAAATGTTTTATATTCTCAAGATAAAAACCACTCATAAGCCCTTCAAGAAGTTTTTGCATGGTAAATATTTAAATTGACAATTCTACATTAACGAACGCCTCCATCCCCCCTTTTTTGAAAACTTCACGCCCTGGGCACTTACTAGAGTAAATACGGTAGGTGTCTATTTGCAGACTTGTAGTACTCGTCTGTCCTTTGCTCATGCTTAAACTCAGGTGTATGTACTCTTATTCAGAAAAATTTGAAAGTCAAGTACCCGTAATCATACGAGTACTCAGGCCGTTTGAAGTCGTAAGCGTTTTCGCACTCAGGTCTTTTAACTCCTACTCGTACTTGGCTATTTTTACATTTTTACTCATGTGTACAGACATATCCAGAATTTTCATGAATATTTTACACTTGCATGGTCATTATCTAGCTTACGTTTCAAAACGTTCATTGCTCACAAAAACTTTTTTCAAAACAAGTACAAGGATATCTAAAACGTGAAGCACAAAATAACGAAAGTTTGCATACAGCTTACAACGCCAGTAGAGGCTAGTATCAATCACATGTTAGCTCTACACCTCTCGGTAATGTCACTACAAACACGCTTGATTACAACTATCTTACAAGAGCCCAATGGGCACTATGGTTCCTTTCTGAATGTACTGACACTGAGCCATGATCATACAAACAAAATATTAGCTAATGTGAAGTTTGCCTGCGACTCTGGTGAATGCTACCTGTACATGACCTTTAAAGTTGTTGGCAGTTAATGTTGACTTCATCTACCAAGTTTCCTAGATAAGTCCACAACTTGACCTCTAATGACCTCTGATAACCTTCAAATGGTCCCCAGTGACCCCAAATGACCTTTGACCTCCACCAAAAACAATAGGATCAATCTTCTCTCCATAAAGCATCCACATACCAAGTATGAAATCTATCAAAGCTTCCTACTTTGAGATATTGTGTTGACAAGTTTTCAGTGTTTGACCCCCGCTGACCCCAGATGACATTTGACTTCTACCAAAACAATAGGACACACTTTCTTACTATAGTGGATCGATATACTAAGTGTGAAATCTATCCAAGCTTCCTTCCTTGAGATATCGTGTTAACAAGGTTTTCAGTGTTTGACCCTCGGTGACCCCAGAGGACCTTTGACCTCCACCCAAAATTATAACATTCATTTTCCTACCATAACCCATCTACATACTAGGTATGAAATCTATCCAAGCCTCCTACCTTGAGATATTGTGTTAACAACATGTTTTCAGTGTTCGACTGCCGGTGACCCCGGATGACCTTTGACTTCCACCAAAAGCAATAGCATTCATTTTCTAACCATAACGCATCCACATACCGGGTATAAAATCTATCCAAGCTTCCTACCTTGAGATATCCTGTTAACAAAGTTTTCGGTTTTTGACCCTTGGTGACCCCAGATGATCCTTGACCTCCACCATAAACAATAGGGCACACCTTCTTACTATGGCGGATCTATGTACCAAGTTTCAGTTTTGTCCAACTTTCCCTTATTTAGTTACAGTGTACCCAAGCAAGCGTCACAGACACACACATACACACACCCAAACCTGACTACATTGGTTCCTTTTGCTAACGCAAAGAACCAAAAACGATTGTCAAATGTTTTAACAGGGGCAAGATTTGTTAGCTTGCCGTAGGGACCATTTACTCTTTGATTAACGTTAAATTGTGAATCGTGATGGTTTTGTATACGATAATGAAACAATAAAAGATAAAGAAAATGAAACTTTTAATGTCATTCATGGGTTAATAATAAGTATCCTCGGTTTTAAGTCGCCACTGAGATGAACTTTCAAATTACTACTTGGGGAAGTGTAAATTAAATAAAATACTTTTGTTCACAAATTGTGTTCGTTCCAAAGAATATATCTTTATATAATGTCCTAGCTGCTTGAAGGCTGAAATTAAATATACAATGCCGATGTCTTGCTATGGCACGCCAGATCAAACAAAACTCCAGTAAAAACTTCCAGGGTATTTAGATGATTGCAAAGTAATGTTAAAAAATAAAGCAAAATAATGGCATTACTCTCTTTTAAGAAAATAAAAAACATCACTTATGACGTCAATTTCTCAAAGTATTCTTGGTAAAGAATATTTTATTACTTGTTGAAAGACTAGAACCTGACGTATCAGTACGCTGTTGTCTAGGTTTGGCCATTTTGAAGTACTACTGTACATTTAATGTTCGCTGAGCTACAACGGGGAATGCAGTTTGCACCAGACGTGATCTATGGTCAGTGTGCTATCAGAAAATCATGTTTAATGCTGTTCTTCATATCTGTTTAAAATATTTGCAGTTTCGATGTAAACTCATCTTACTTTCCTAGTTATGTATAATAATATGTAACTTTTTAGTGATACAACAACATAAATTTATGGTTACATCAACTGAAAAGTGATTTGAAGAAAGAGTGCAAGGTATTCTTTCCAAATGTCAATATCTCAAAGAGTAAGAAACACCTGTTTTTGTTGTTTGTGGGAGTCTGTTGACATGTTAAACAAAAACCCTTCATAGGGTTGCAACTATTTGATCCTGTAAGAAATATTATTCTTATTCAAAAAGTGGTTGCTTGTATCAGCAGTTTTTGTTTCACTTAACACTAACGCCTTAACAGTTTGTGGATATCACAAATATTTTGTTTAAGTATAGAGGTATAACGGGAAATAATTTTGAGACCAAGAACCAGTTCACAAGTGAATGCGTAATGTGCTTTGTCTGAAGTAGTTTAAAGGCATAGGGTAACGCCTAAGTAAAATTTTTGTCTGTGAAGGGTGGCGCTAAGTAAAAAATTTTCTTTTGCCTTATATATCGACCAAAACTTCAGAACCGCACTACTCAGATTTCTTTGATTTAACTTTGATTTCTGTAATGATGTCAACTGTCATAGCGTGAAATTAGCACCTCAAGTTCAGAGTGACCAAAACCTTGCTAACAGTTACCAACTGTAACAAGAGGTTCAGTGAAACCGCCAAGAAGAAAGACGAGAATGGTGCAGCATGGGGCTACTATTTGTATGATAAAAAGTTGTGTGGAAATTTGGTCATAAATCAGGCGAGGGAAAATTTGAAGGTGCCCTTAAGATCTACCACGCCGGAGAGACATATACCTACGAAACCAACGAAAATGGCTTTATGGAACTTGTTTGAGGGGCAAGCTATCTGAAAGTCAAGACGCCTCGTCCAGTATTAATCCATGTAGCCGTTGGCCCATTAAAAATATATTACATTTGTGAAATGCAAGCAATGATGTGGTCAAAATTTAGAAATACTTCTTACTATACCTATATACCTTTGTGACATGTTATTTTGTGATGATTGGAGACCATTATTCACAGAACCTGAGGGACAATTGTCCCCCTGTGTCCCTGTGGAAAGTCGCTAATCTGACGAATTTCTTGTACCCGAGATCAAGCTAGAAAGATGGGCAGATGCCCGAGCTGCGATCAACTCATGTGAAAGGGGAAGTGTCCTAATACCTGTTCACATTAGGCAGCAGGATCGCGAGATTCCCGTACTTTCCTCAAATAATCCCACAAGTTTAAAATTGGCGGGCGGACATATCCCTCACCTGTGGGGAAAAGTCATTTTGTGTTGTAGCTTATCGAGAACCCCCTCCCCCATTTGAACATAAATTAAAAAACATCTTAAAGGGGGATCCCCCTTCCCCCAAATTATGAGACCTAGTGCTAATACTATATCGAAAACATGTTAAAATGAATTTAGGATATGGGTTCTTAATTGGCGTCCTACTGGCCACTTCCGGCCAGCGGAGCAATCCAGTGCGGATCCAAGCAAATTGAAATAACAAGGGACAATGAAAAGCGAATGCACCAGAAATCATCACCAATCTTTTTCTTAATATCTTAGTATAAATTAAATGAAAACGAAACGAATCTGCCTTCCCCCAAACTGTCAACTGTTACTTGAAATTCCCAGTTTTACCTATACGGCGCAGAGTTCAGTTTAACCTTAAGACAGCTTTGAGTGCACTGTTTTGCCAAATTTTCAAATTTTACCCCCCCCCCCCATCCACTTTACCATCAAACCAGATCGGACCGGCCGTTAGACTTAAGCAGATCATATAGGCTGGTGGAGGCAAGTAGACAGGGCTTGAATTTTGAGGGACGTTTTCCTTTGGTGGAGCTCTGATTGCAAAAATATGTATGACTGAATAATTTTCCTCTAGTTAGCTTGCTTACTTAAACAGTGAATTTCTAAATATGACATCAAAACGCAATGTTAAGATAGAATTACCCAAGGTCAAAGAATTGTTTTTCAACAATCTGAGAGATTTTCTTGAGAAGAAATGTTTTGACACGATGCCCGCCAGCTGATGGTGGCGATCCTATTAAATTTTGACATGTCAAAGTCATTTCCCCTCAGCACACATTTCTACGGGGGAATATTTCCAACCGAAACCGTTAAAGCCTATTTCCAGCTTTTCACACCCCATGACAAGGGCTGTTTTTGAATTGAAGTAGAGGAGAATGATGCCCTGCAATATGGTCTAAAGCCACTCACTTATAGGCCGTAGTACAATAACAAGAATGTGCTTCTGAATTGAATTTCGTGCAAGTCATGGAGAAATTACTTCAAATTTGGCATGTGAGTTTCTGACATAATATGCGAGTAAAAGTTACAATGTCCCCTCAAAGTATAGTTGCACCAGTAGTGAAGGGCGCCCTCTACAGAGAGAAAATGGCCAAACTCTGCCTTTTGGGAGGTTTTCGGCTATAGTTGTTTTCATAATTCAACCATTGACCTCTTCAATTGCCATAAATAAGCTTCAAACATATCTTGGAGTCAATTTATGTTGAAAACACATGCAGTAACTCCAAAACCCCCCAAATTACCAAAAGATGCAATTTTATGGTATTATCATTAAACTGAGTTGATGACGAGTGATGTAGTTTATTACGACATCCTAAGTGATTTACAAGCATATGCAATAGCCAAATCATTATATTTTACCTACATATACACAATGTTCAAGATTGAAGAGCGCCCTCTATATCATCAAAAAGACCAAAATATGCTTATTTGACTGTTTCAATGACTTCAGTTTGACTTTAAAATAAAGTGGTAAGTACAGACTATCCTTTTTTCAATTGAGCTTGAATAAATTGTAAATATGCTTGCTCAGAAATAAATTACCTACATATACTGCCATCCACAACGTTGAAGGGTGCTCTCTATTAGAGGAACAGCTTTTAACCAGAGAAGATAATCGAAAATAACGGGAAATGCGCGATTTTTCCTTTTCTTTATCGAATATTTTAACTTGACTGGCTTGTAGATATTTTTCTCTCCTTGCAGATATTTGTGTGCACGTGTTATAATTACACATTAAATATGGAAATGTGAAATGCTTGATGAACAAGGACTTGAATCCCAGCACAGTTCCTTTAAGTTCATTGATCACGAGTACAATAGCTTCATCTGTCGGTGTAAACAGGGAGTTGCAACTCCCTGGTGTAAAACAAGTGAGGTGCAACCCATAGCCTGTGTACCAAGTGTGGCCCAGGACTCCTGATTCTATGACTCATGAAGCAACATCATTCTTTACCTGTAGCCCTTGACCTATTGAAGCTACAGTTGACGTTGCCTTCTTGGCCATAAATATTAGCATTGCGGATAGCCTAAGAGTGTGCATCTTGACTAAGGGTCATCGATAACCCAATTACTTTCCTACCTCCAAATCCACAAAACCAACCACTAGGCATAAATTCACCTATTAATGGGTCTTACATTGTCCTTGTCCCCCACACTTAAAAAAGTGAGGATGTGAAAACGGTCAAGGGCAGAGCCATGCAGCTGGGGACCCAACTGTTCCGATCCTCATATTTTACACGCACTTGACAAAATCAGCCGGAACAGAGGAATTTCCAAAATCTTTGGAAAGTCAGATTTTTCCATTTTAATGCTGAAGTCAAAGCTTTAAATGCCCTGATTAGGAGATGTATTGTCCACAGAACCTAGAGAATTGTATGTAACAGCTTCTTTTTTCAGATTTTCCCTGATCCCCACTGCCTTAACAAGAAAATTCTGGGCTGCTATTCTCATTAGACTGGCTAAGACCAATCCCCAGTGGCTTGCCCTGATGCAGTATGTCAAAGAAACCCAACATTGCTAAAGGGTCACAAAGGTTGCATATGTTGACTGTAAAGTAATCAAATGTACTGCTTTTACAAGGGACCAAGGGGACAAAATAAAAAATTATCCTGGGTCCTTCTGTGGACTCATTTGTCCTTTTTTCCCTCCATTTATTCAATTTCAAGACTTTATTCAATGTAGTGCATACTTTACCGTTTTAATCATAGTCGTGTTACACATATAAAATAAACAGATCAATTCGTATTCATTTAGTGTCGTGAATGACATAATAATACTTCAGAAATTCATTTACAAGTATGCATCTGTCTTTGGTTTTCACTGCAAATTTAAAGAACAAAGACAAATTTCTCACTTTCCTACTTCGATCGCCACTTCACTATCATGAATATATACAAGTGGGTTTGTATACAAACATGTTGTACTTAAATAACCTAATTATCGATATTAAATAAACCATTACACTCCTTAAAAGCTTCTTTCAATTCTGCCAATGAAATGACATTTTTCTTTCTTAACAAACTTTGTTGGCTATACTTTTCAATGCTCATAGCAAATTTAAATTTCTGAAAAAAAAATCAAGTTTTGGCAACTCGCCTTGTCTCTTGCATTGATAAATGTAACTTTTCATGTTTAAAATAAGATAATTAAAGGAATGAATAGAACCTTTCCCAAATCCAAAGAAAATGTCATACTTAGAAAAAAGAATTGTTCCTTAAAAAACGAAACTCAACATCAAGAATAAAAGCTGATGTAATACTAAAGTCCCTAAAGAGGTGTTCTAGGCTTTCTAATTCAATTTTACAAAAGGAGCATTTATCACATTCCTCTTTCCCCATGACATACAAAAGCTTATTCGTGGTTATTATTGGACTCATTTGTCCTTGAACGAAGACATAAAACGAGAAACCCTTACAAGATGATGACTAAGCTCCCACTCCTTTTCATACATTGCATTCACCTGCTTTTATCCCAGTGATATTAACAATTCTTCCACAGCAGTTATCTTTACCAAAGTAAAACTTCAGTAACCATTGCTTCAAGCATAGGAGGAGCTACGGGGAGGGGGCACTTCCCCACTATTTCCATAGTGCTCTTCTCCCCCTTCACTGTTCCTAGACCTTGGGGAAAAAAGCAAAAAAAAAAAATACAAAAAAGGGAGAGGAAGCAATCTAGAAAAATGTGAGAAAAGTTTTGACATAATGGATATCTTTTGCTATGTTTAATAAAGTGAAATATCATTGTTAAATGTTTCAAAATGTTCAAATTATTTTTAGCGTGCTTTGTGCGTGCTTAAGATAAATTTATTTCTCATTATAAATACTGTACCTACAACGACAGTTGAAGTTGTCTCGTTGTAAATGTGGAAAAGCTCGATTGGATTTGTGGTTTCCAAACCCCTCACCTCCCTTCTGCTATCCACCTTTCCCACTACTCACGACCATCCTCATCAACTTGAGTGACACTTTAAGTTCTTATTTTACATTTGCAATCATAAGCTGTCAAAACGTTTCATTACCATTTGATATAACCCATGTACGACTGACACAGGATTTTCCCTTGATATGGTACAGAATGGCGGCAAAGAGCATCAACACTACAAAGAATTCCCCTCCTTTTAAAAGATTCCCCCTTACTAAAAAAAAACTGTTACATGCGTTCCTCGATGGACGATCATATCGACCTAGTCAATTATCTAAAATGTTCTCGGTTTTTTCTCTTTCTCTTCTCCTTCTTATTGAATCACGGAACAATTGCCATAAATGTGACAGGTAAGGTATAAACAAGTTGCAGGTGGATCGGAGGTTTCATGTAAATGTTTTACATTTTCAAGACAAAAGTCACTTACACAGCGCCTCAAAAAAGTTATGTAAGGTAAACATTTGAACTGAAAATTCAACATTAATAAACGTCCACCCCCGGTTTTAATTCCAAGCCTAAGGGCGATTAATTTACGGTAGTAAATACGGTAGGGGGCTATATGCAGACTCGTAGTACTCGATTACTCGAGTAAATCCTGTTTTTGTTCTAGCTCTTATGTTTTTGTACTCGAGAATTTGAAAATCAAGTATCGTATTCGTAGGCACACTCCGACCTCTGTACTCTACTAGTGCTTGTTTTTGTACTCAGGACTTTGCAGTACTCGAAACTGGAGATTGGGACTCACGTGTATAGACATATCCACATTGCTCATCTATAATCTCCACATGCACTCTTCGTATATAATCTTGCCTTACAAGAGATCTATTATTCACAAAAACATGTTTTACAAAATAAGGTCTTATTTGTCATTTCTGTTTTGTAAGAATGGATATCTGAAACATGAGGTGTGAAAATAACGAATGTTTACATGCAACCTACAAGGCCTTGGAATTGCTATTTTCGGCAATCTTGAGGCAGTTTTAGCAAATATCTTCTTGGCTTGCTAAGGACCAACTTATAGAGGTGTCCTGTCTCTTCACTTGGATGGTGTCAATCACATCTTAGCTCCAATGGCGTAGCTAGACTGGGAAAGGGGGCCATTGCCCCCCACACTAAAGTATCCAGATTATCTGTAGGGAAGGTTTGCCGCCTTAAAACTTCTTACATCGAGTGGTCGTCAATATTCAAGGAATATACGATGGTCCTTGCATTCACATTTCAGAAATCTAAGCAAGTTGGCCCAGTCAGTGCAATTTTTCGACGAGCTTCGCGCGTACCCGATACTAATAAGTGTTTCTTTATTTTCGACCTATTTATGTAAGACAACTTGAGTGGAATCTTCTCTTTATACTTTTGTACGACAACTTGGGTGGGAATGTTCCTTTGAAAATCTTTGCAACCCCTCCTGCAATCCATTCTCGTTTTAGCTACTACCATCATCAATTTGACCAACGGTTAGTCTCATTAATTATTAAATCTAGAAGTTAACCAATCATCTACGCGGCCTGCTCATTGCCAATGCCATTTTTAGATAGTTGTAAGGTTCGTTCCGACCACCACAATTCTATAGATGGCCCAGAGGCTCCGGGGCTTTACCACCATAGGTATCAACAGGTAGGAGACACTACCTTTGAAAGTGGAAGAGTTTGTCCAATCCACTTTTTTCCAGAACCCTAGAGAAAATAGTGGCCACGTGTTTGCTTCCATAGCTTGAAATGCAGTTCATTCAATGAAATCAAACTAGAAAAAAATGATAGAAACAGCTATGCAATAGATACCAATCGCGAAACAGATTACACCACACATCATCTTGCTCTCCAAAGTTTTCCAGGGCTCCCAAGTGAGCCCCTGAGGCTTTGCTTCTAGGGCTTCTCGATTCGCGCCATAAGTTCTTCTGGTAAAGTTCATGTCTCCCCAATTTTGAGCTGTGGCGTCACTAAAATTTTCGAAGTGGGGGCACTTGAGGAACAACGTCCCTCAAGAGGGACATCGTCACAAAGGACCGAGCGGCGGTTTGGGGCATTGTGGTGACACGGAGCACTCCGCTGTATGCTTTGGGTTCCGAAGGTAGAGTCCAAGGACTGCTTCCGGTGGGTACATGGGTGAAGCACCGGGAGGCTCTGGGAATTAATAAAATTGTGGCCATCAGAATGAAGCATTTAATCATCTCCAAATGGCATTGGATGTGCAGTAAGCACTAAATCACAATTTGACCATCTTTGTTAGCCTAACTTACACAAACAATTTAATAATTCAGTGGGTGCTGTGAGTGGGGATGACGGATCTTGTTAAGGTTTACATAGGGCTTCAGAACAATAACTCCACTCATGCTGCCCAATAGGAATTATGCTGATACCTACCAGGTATCCCACTGAGGGAAAGCACTCAAATTAAAATCATCGAAGATGCATCTTCGGTGGAGGAGGATCCGGGCCTGGCGGGGGAAAGTTGGAAAACAGAAGCTCTTTTTGTGGTTTAGTGAGTTTTGGGTGTATTAAAATTGTCTTTATGACAAAAATATTTGTTGCATTTTCTGAAGTGTAATGAAGTATGTACGTGAGGCTTGTCAACTTAATTGAAGGCCGCCATTTTGTTTTTGAAAGGATTGGAGCCTTATGGTGCAATACGTCATTTGAATGAAAGTCCGACACTCTGCACACGGTACCCTAGACTATCTGGTGTCCCCAACCCATCTGTCATTGGTCAATCATTTATGGCGCGTCACTTTCGACCAATCACAAACCTATCACATAGTCGTCCAGCAGAGATACTGGTGCCGCAGACCTCAAAGTGTAAACATGTATCATAGCCTATACTGAGTTCCAAGAGCATGTAGCTCCAAAATCATGCTATTTTCAATGACCAGCCACTAATTAAAGAATCATTCATTTTCAATAATGTGTACATATCATTTAGTTTGAAGCAGAATAATTCACCGCAAATAAAATCTGGAACTTATCACATTACTTATCTTTTCATTATTTTTAGAGGTACATCTCGAAGCCTTCGCACGCGCGATTGGCCAACAATAACCAGCATTAATAACAGGGGCGCGATTTGATGTCTGAAAGTGGGAGAGGGGGACCCGGGCGAAATACCACACGTCGTCGAAGCAAAGGCGCCGCGGGAGCGCAAAACGCTCTTTTAAAGGCGTGAGGTCCGGTGCCCGCCGTAGAGCCCCTTGTGGGGTCCAGGGGAAACGCACCTATGGCCTGAGGTATTTAAAGAATTAAAACCATTACAATGAAGCATTTGGCTATCTTAAAACCCATCAGATGTGCACTGAAAAGAAATCACAAAAATCACATTTTAGTCATTTTTATAATATTGCCTTACTCAGAAAAGCAGGTCATATTATGATAAGGAGGGTCTGGGTTGTAGGTGGTTACAATAATAATGGAAGGGTTAGTACGAAGATATTGAGCACGCAAGAATTTCGACAGGAAGTAACCAGAAATCGCTAATTAAAACCGGTGCGGACGAAGCACGCAAAAGAATGCAACGTTATTTAAGACATTTTATCGTAGCCTATTGTTTTTCTTAAATTTTCAAATACAATATTATGCATTACATAAAAAACTTTTTCTTTCCCCAGCCACCACTTGTTTTTATGTTTCATTTTTGTCGATGGTCTGGGATAAGGGACTTCACATGTACTTTACTTCTGTGAAAAATAAGATAATTTCGAAAATCCTCTTTAAAGTACAATTTTGCAAGGACGATCAAAGTTTCAGGGTTAAAGGTATATAATAATACTTTCCAAAATCAATGAAATGGTGTTATGGGTCATAGTTCTTACAGAGACATGGTTATGGGCGTCCGCAGTAAAAATGCCATTGAAGTAATTTTCATTGGAGGCTGCATATTCGTAAGAAGTTGTCGGCGAAGTTCTTTAACAGAGAGCCCCGGAAGCTTGGACCGAGGGCCCTCCCTGAATAATTTCAAGTAAATCTAATAGCTTTTTCCTCCATTCTGGACCATTTTTAGATAACATTCTGCCCCCCCCCCCCCCGGTATAATTTGAAATACGTTTCTCATGATTGTAAATTTAAGATTGCAACTGTCTGTCAGCTTGATGAGGATGGTGGTAGTTGGTGAAAGTGAACGGAGGGAGGGATTGCAAGGGTTCTGGAAATAGTAATTTACTCAAGCCATTCACAGGGTGTGATGACGAGGCAATTCGACAAACGTTTTCCTACGAAAACAGCTCAACGTGATTCCTATTTATACTGAGTTCACGTAGAGCACGCGAAGCAAGGAAAGCGTGATTTCCTACACACGGGAAGGTTTCGGCATTCTGTATGCAAGGACCATTGTGCGTGTAATGACGTACATTTAGTACGGTCAGTGACCCTTATTTCAGAGCTTCAAGTCACAAAAGTGTGGCCGGAAACCGACGCCTATGTATGCTTTGAAAGCAAATTTAATTGAGGTACCAAAAAAAATATTTTTCAGCAATTGCCCCTTGCCTCCCTACCTTTGAGTTCGCCTCGTTATTAGCTAGTTTTAATCGCGGGTGCACGCGAAGTTCGCCGAGAACAATTTTTCTTGCAGTTTTCAACATTTGATTTTAATCTTTGTCTTTATTTTTCATTGCAAGATTTACCTTAATATTAAATCCCTCATAATTTCACTGGTTTCGCTTCCTCTCGTTAATGTTTGTAATATTTAAATTATTTTTTAGGTCTAAAAAAGTGGGGGTTAAGTGTCCCACTTGCCCCCCTTAATCCCCGTATGATTAGTAATAAATGAGAAAAGGGAATTTATTGCCCGCAGAGATCACCCCTGGTGTCCTCGCGACACCCGGGGAAAACTTCTGGTATGAACTATAGAAATCTTTGTGCAAGTACCTATACTCCTTATGGAATTATCACCACTTTATGGTCCCTGGTGTGGTGCTTGACTCCGCCACGACGAGCTTCGAGGAGAACAAAATTCCTCTTGCAAATTTTAACTGGCACTGCCATTATAAGTAAAAGGACATAACCGTATATGAGAGGAAGCTATTTAATTATCCTCGCACGTTATTGGATTCGAATTAAAACAGCAACAAAAACCACAGTCTTAACAGATTTCTCGTATAAAATTGGACTTAAACATATTCGATGTGACATTGTATTGAATGGAGAAGACTCATGGCAGCAGTGGTCACATAGCTGTTGATAATATATCAGGGAGGTCCGTTACTTCTCCCTGAATAGATGTTGAAACATTTCTGGTAAATGTTTCCCGATAAGGCAATACTTCACAAAGTTCACAAAAATGGATGGTGCGCAAAGCGGCGAGAAGCAAAATTATACCTTTCAGATAGTTTTGCGCAGTGACGAATTTTAGAGGGAGGGCATTGGTCCATGACACCACCCTCCCCCCCCCCCCCCCCACGACCACCAGAAGCTGCTTTTTTTAATTAAATAACCTTAAATACGTAAATTTTTGAACACAAATTTTACTTCAAAGGTAGAATATGTAGCAACGGATTGTATGTAAGGACACCTAATTTTTCAATTTTTTTCAAAGGACACCGCCTCCTCCAGGCTGGTGATAACAGAACATACTGCATGCCTCCCCCTGGAGAGACAAATCCTGGCTACGCCACTATTTTTGTGCAATTTTAGTGTCCTGCATGATTGACTAATAAATCAATACACAGGTGTGTTTTGGCGTAATTTTTGAATACCCAAAATCTCATTTTGGGCCAGGGACATGAGGGCATGGCAAACATTTAGGGGAAAACGTGCCCCTGCCCCCCTCCCTCCTTCGTTTGACGGCGTCTTCGCGTTTGAGAAGTTGTTAAAGCTGTTACTTGCCTCTGGTTCTCAGAGGGTCTGTTCACCTGGACCCTACCATTTAGGTGGGCCTCTGGGTAACACGCTGGCAAGGGGAGCACTTAACTCTACAGTTGCTCCTTTGCAAATTGCAATGACTGTTTTCGGTCAGCGCCTTATTTGTAATCAACATAAGCCAAAATATTTCATCGGCATGAACTACTTACGTGACAACATTTCATTGATTTGGTTCACCTGATCCTCAATGTAGTAATACGAAACCTGTTTCGAAAGGTTCACAGTACCCTCAACTATTGAAAAACATAGTGCCATTTTGTATCCAAGTACTACGGTTCTCCTAAAAATGTCCAGTGGGAAAGTGCTTCCCCTTCCCTTACACCGCACCCCAGGATAACACTTAATTTTTAAGCCTAATTTGGAAAGGGCCACGGAATATGATGATGATATTATTTAATACGTTGTTATACCGAAAACATATGTCACTACATTAAATTTACATGTCATTGTACCTAAAATATACGTCACTTTACCAAACTGATACGTCGTTGTACCTAAAATATGATTGCATATGACTAGCTTAGATACGGTCCTTGGAGATACATCATCACTTTTGTTCATAGTATCGACGCATCAGTTCGGTACAGTGACGTATGTTTTAGGTACAATGACATGTAAGTTTGGTACAGTGACGTATATTTTGAGTATAACGACAAGCAATTTCGGTATGACATGTATTTTAGGTACAGCGACATATGTTTTAGGTACAATGACAGGTAAATTTAGTATGGTGACATATATTTTTGGCATAACAACGTATCAAATAATATCAATGATCATCATATTTGGTGGCCCTCTCCGCGTGCCATACCAGAACGCTTGCAAGGCAAAAGCGACGTGCCCTGTTACAACTGAATTAGAACGAAAAACCGTTACTCGAATATAGTGATCTGTACGGAAATTTAGGTCTTTGCCCCTGCTCAAAAATGTCTCGCTTCTCCATTGCTTGGTTCTCTACCTCTTAATAGTTACACTACAAACGCGCGCGAGTGTCACATGTTTAAATAGGAGCACACTTTTATAACTTACCATAGGCACTATTTCCTCAGTCTAACTACGCTCCTGATGGAACCCTTGGTCACACCTCTGAATCAAGCACTCAATGGCTTAATTTCTTCGCGTGCTATCTCAATCCAACAAACAACTAAAACTACTGCCCTAGGGAAAGAAAGGTTTCCCTTCAACAGTCAAAGGTTCCCAAGTTTAGATCTACAATGACTCACCGATCGAAGTTAAAACGGTTTTTCGATATCAACTTTAAGCAATAGTATTGCAAGTCATGTTGGGAACTGGGGTATAAACAAGCAGCACCATGCCAAGATGTATTGCCCATGCCATAGCGTATATATGTACGTATAGGCCTAGATGTGCATATGTACTATTGACTGGTTGAAAGTTTTACTCCCAGTTCCCATGACCCTTTCTATGCTTGACGTAATCATGTAAAGTCTGCTGTAGCGAGGTAGTCAGGAATACCTTCCAAAGGACTTCCTTGTAGAGCGCAACCAATACAAGAGAATTTCTCCGCTTAAAAATCTTTTCCCACAAATATATTCTCCCAAAAGCTAGTCATGGGAATGGAGAAATGTTTTATTGGTAAGACCAAATCACCCTCACAATGGAAAAATTTTGCCAGCTCTTAGATGCCAGGGCCGTCTTAACGCATGGGCCCACTGGGCCCAGGCCCAGGGCCCCGCGATGTCAGGGGCCCCGTAGCCTTAATTTATTACGTAGCCTCTAAGGCTACGTGTACGGAATCGTATTTCAGATCCGCACATCTTAATCATTTAGGAAGGCAAACTACTCCCAAATAGACCATTTTTTTACATTGCGCAAAAGAAAGTAATCCATTTCACTACGCGAACTCCATTGAGCGTATGAATTAAAGGCGGAAGAATCCTGTATTCCGTTAAGTCGCCATTGACGATGTTTTACCAGGATCACTCAGCTTCCAAATGTTCAGGTGCGAACAGAATATAACTCGAAGAAATTTAAGGAAATTTAAGAAATATGAGAATCTTTGCAAACTTTCGCACTGCTCATATATTTTACAAAAGTAATCACAATTAGACGTCGAACGTGGCTTGTTTGGACGAAAGATTCATGATTGGGCTCCCTTATGGGCCGGACAACGAGACTTACAAAATGGCTTCCTAGGATGTAGTGGCTTTCTTGTATTTTTATAGGTCTACCTTTATAGCACGTACTGTGTAACGCACCATTGACATAAATAATTAACTAGACACATCAGACAAACGCACGCTTGTTCATGACCTGCATAGACCAAAGTATGTACGGATCTACTTTCGAGACGAGTTGTTCGTTTTGAATTTTGGTTAACCATAATCCTTCATTTTCAAATCTCAAAGTTTTTCGCATTCTCATTGTCGCCCCTCGACTTAAACTGAAGGATTTTAAATGCTCAAATGACTTCTTGAAACGTACGAACGGTGGGAATCTATAAAAACAAATTACGATACCAAAATAATGCATCGAAGAGACTGTCTGATATATTGAAAAAAATATTCGATTTGCAGCTCCGCGCATGCGGGATAGTCTGAATATTTTTAAATTGACCCAATCTCAAGTGGGAATTTTAAATGATGACCAATCGTTAAGAAGTGATTCTCTGTCACGTCCGAATACAAACGAAATTTTTTTTTCAGCACTTTGAGAAAGGTATTACCAGCTATTAGTGTCACTGGACAGCTGGAGTTGCAGAAGGCGAGTCGAGTAGCGCTAATTCCAGCAGGAGCAGGCCGGGGATCCGGCCGGGAAGTTGGCAGCGGAAAGCCTGTTTGATTTAGAAACGAGGTATTTAGACGCGGGCGATTTTCGTCGGGAAACTTGAAATTTACTAGGCTGTATGCTTAATTTTGAGATAATAAATGGGCATGCCGACGTTTATTAAATTGCCAGAAGTTACGACTTTGAGATTTGGAGGGAAAAATGGGGACCTTCCTGCCGCCGTCAATGTAAAATGAATGAATTCACGTCCATCGTTAAAACAACACAGCGGTATGTGTAAGTAGCCTTCTGGGGCACTAGCACTTAGATCATTAGGGTATGTACGGTGGCTCAATACAGCAAGGGTGAGGAACCTCAGGCATGTTGGTTCGTTTAGCCTCCGGCCCGCGAGACCACTAATTCATCTGGCCCGCAAAGCTACTGATAAAAGTAAATTCAATTCACTTGAATAATAATATCTATAATAATAATCTTTAAGTCCTCGGTACCCACTGTTTTATCATGCTTAGCTACCTGCACTTTCAGGACATTTTACGTAAAATAACTCCATAACTTCATGAACTCTACTGTCATGAGCTTGCTTATAAAAATTAAAATGTCTCTGGCGCGCGGTTAATTAATATGCCTTATGTTCCATCTCCTTTCTCCCGATTGAAATACAACTCCCACACCTCTTTCTCGGAGAGGCTACGTCGGATTTGCCATGCAAATTCAAATTTCTAGTTAACTTGGCAATCCTTCTCACCTGTTAACGTAACATGCCAAAAGTCCAGTGTTGTTATTAGGGATGGAGAGCAACTGGAAGATTACTCTTCTATAATGTATTTCAGCTTTTAGATATATCACATATGTTATTCACATAAAAGTTCCAATTTCCATGCTTTATGCGCGACATGGGGGGGGGGGGGGGTAAATGCAGGCATGTCTATGCTTGAGCGATGGTCAAGGATGTCAATTTTTCACGCAACTTTTTTCGAACACACTTGATTGAGGGGCCCCGCTCCAATGCCGGGCCCAGGGCCCGGTGATCTCTTAAGACGGCCCTGTTAGATGCTACTTTATGTTTAGTATTATAGGGTACTAATAACCGTTCAAAATAAGTTTCTTATTACGAACGAAAACTATAGGTCGGAAAATGTAGGTTACAGTGTACTTTCATTATATTTTTATAAAGGTCATAAGGGTTTCATAGCGGTGGGTAGACTTTCAAAACTCAATAAAATGCTTTGGGTAGTTCATGTCACATAGACATGACCATTTGCCTTAACAGAAAAAGTTGGTGGAGAAAATAATATTTAACGGAATTAGGCTCTCAGTCAAAGGGTCTGGGGTGGCTCCCATTCCCCTCCAATAGAAAAAAAAATTCCAGAACAAAAATTACTATTGCCCTAAAACATCAAAGGTAGTACAATTAAATTCCTCTTAGTTTCATTTTCATTGTTGTTATAATTACCTATAGCAGCCAAAAGTTTTTTTGTTTCCAAGAGGGAGTCCTGCCTGTCTCGGATTCAGTACAAATTTCTCTGGCGGGAGGGGAAGGAAGACGTCCGGGAGGAGTGAATAGGAATAGAACTTTAATTTTAAATAATAGATTTCATAATTCAATGCAGTTACACACACATATATATATATATATATATATATATATATATATATATATATATATATATATATATAATTGATGTATCAAGTTTGATGCTGCTTACCGGTGGTGTTTAACGAACATTCCCGAGAAAAATATAGGGGCTGGAAGAGATGATAAATCAAGAAGCTCTTACAGCTCCCTGATAACATCTCTAGGGTACCGTACCCTGGGAAAAACAGATTTGTACAGAAACGTATGTCTACGTTACTTATGGGTTCACTGTATCTAGCTGTCTGGGCCCAAATTATGACGGAAAACGAATTAATGCTTCACTTATATATTGTAGACAATGCAATGGGTAGAATTTTGGAGTTCGCCAGTTCGCCTTTCACATCCTTCAGTCGTCATGTAATGGATTTGTTAGGTACAAGCGTTTCTTGTAAAGAAGTTACGTGCACCTCCCTTTCGGGAGGATCCATCATGCTCAGTTGCATAGCAAAGATTTATTCAAGGGGTTCGAAGACCTGTTGAAATGACAAAACCGTAAAAAATAAAAACGCTACGTGCTGTGTGCTGCGTGAGGGCTAAGGTTACGGACAAGTGTTTCACCCCAGGCGAGGGTCCAGAAATTTCGAAGGGAGCACAATCGTGCACCAAGAGTGGAAAGTGCGAGTTTCCGAGCGTAGGTTCCAGGGGTGGAGCCTCTGGAAGCTCTCGTAATATGACAAATTAACAATGCAAAAAATCTGCTCCAGTCTGTTAACGAGATTTTGTATCATTTCATATTTTCCGGTGATAATGGCTGAGCACATGTTACCGTAAGGGCACGTAGTATAAGGTTCACAGCGAATCTGATGTTATTTCAGAATTTCGACGCTAGCATTAAATAAGAGATGTACATTTACTCTTCAGAGATGGTATTTACCATGACCAATCTTTTTAGCATAGCCCTCACATGGGGCGTGCACGACTACAACTGCCGGAAAAGTCCGCCGACATTTTTTCCTATTTTTATGATAAAATTTGCATTCAGGCAAGTACTTTGAGATACCTTCATTCCCTTACCAAAATAGTTCAGTCTGGAAGATGAATTTAATTCATCAATTTTTGGTATCCGCTAGAGAGGATAGTTTGCCTCAAAATATATTTTTCTTTTCAAAATTATTAGAAGTCGGAAGAGTTTCCTTCCCAGGGCCGTAGCGAGCGGGGGGTGTGGGGGTGTCACACCCCCCAATATTTGGTCGCCCGTCGGCAAATTTTCGGTCTGTCGGCAAAAAGAGGAGAGGGAAAGGAAAAGAAGAAAGGGGGAGAGGAGGAAAAGAAGAGAGAAGAAGGGAAAAGAAAGGGAACGGAAGGGAGGGAAAGGGAAGACGGAAAATGAAAAGAAAAAAGAGAAAGAGAGAACGGGCCAGTCTTATATCGGCTATTTCGATTTCCGGCTCTTCATCTAATTGGCCCATTCAAGTAGAAGGCCCGTCGGCAAATTGGTTATGCATGTGACGGCCTTATACGGCCGTATCAACGGCCGTCGGTGTAATTGGACGAGTGACTGAGTCCGTCGGCAACTCGGGAAAAGAAAGGGAATTAACGGCTTCCGTACAGGTGCACAAGTTCGGGTCATATGACATTCTTGAAAAAACACTTTCTGCACATTATTCCTCACTTTTATCATCACCATGGGGAGCAGCACCCGGTTACCCATGGACAGAGTATCCTTAGCCCGTCTTCTAAACCCTAACCTTGACTTCAAACACATTTTGCAAACTTCTGAGGATCCGATTTACCCACAAACATCCTGGGAAAAAATAATGCGTGCCGCATGTCTTCCTTTCACTGCAATCTCAGGCTTTTAACTTTTGAACACCGAAATGAAACAGATACAGAACCCATCTTCAGATCCTGGCGTTCAAAGCATATTTTGAACGCTTGTGTTAAGATTCTGAACACTTTTTCTCCCTTTTTGAACGCCAGACGCCTATCCACTTATCGTATTTGAACGCATGACGCGTCTAGTGTTCAAATGCTGAACACATAGTGTTCCAATTCTGAACGACAGGTTAAGCTCCTGAAGTATAGTGGCACGACGGGAGGAATAGCCTAACACATTAGAATTAACCGGAATCTTTGCATTGGATAATGCATTGTAAACCTAAATATACCAATCCTGCATGAGACTTAATTTTTTACCGAGAGATTAAGCTTAAAACTCAGAGCTTCCGGGGACGAAGCCCCCAGACCCCCACCAGGCGCCCTAAGGCCGGCCCAGTGTTTTAGCCAGCACCTATTTGTAGGGCAATGTCTCACATAAACGGCGACAAATGTCGCAAAAAAAAATATTACATGCAAATTCTACCCGGGTGTAAATTTTGAGGTTCCTCATAAGGGCAGAAATCCACTCAAATATTGCACCATTTGCGATCTAGGCACCTTTCAAATTCCAAAAATTTCCAAAGGGGAGGGGGAACCCCTCCCCTTAGACCCCTCCCCCAGGCCACAGATCAGTAAATGTCGCATTGAGAAAACGTCCAGGCTAAAACACTGGCGGGCCTCTTGATCCCAACCGCTTAAAACTACAGCGGCCTGGCGAGAGGGATGGCCTAGCTAATACATTTAAATTAGTGGAAATCTTTGCATTTGATGATGCATTATGAACCAAAATATATCCATCCTGAGACTTAATTTTTCACCCAGAGATATACTTAAACCTCAGAGCTTCCAGGGCTGGTCCCCTGGACCCCACCAGGGGTCCATAGGTGGGGCCCTGGACCCCACCCGCTAAAGCTCGTTTTGGCACTACGCATTACCAGATCCGTCGGCAAAACATAATCTCCACCCCCACCCCCCCCCCCAAAGATAACACCTTCGCTACGCCCCTGTTCCTTCCGACAAACTATGTACTTCCTGCATAATCACGCCTGTACAAAAGAACTTAAATGGAACAAATTCATTATGGAATAAAGTGAAAACGTGTAAGATTTTATTGAAGAAGAACATGGAGCAAAAAAAAATTGCAACTGATGGCGCAAAAACTTAGTTTGTTAAAGGTTTGTAACGAACACAAAGTTCGTTGTCCATCATTCATACGGAGAGACATTTCACCCCGCCTCTTGTAGAAGCCTTGTGCTTAAACTTTTCTTTTGAAAATTTCGATTGGAACCATTAGGCGTTCACCCCATAATCAGTGACGTCACCAAACTTTGAAGTGGGGGCACAAGGGGAAACGTTCCACCTGAGGGAAACACCACCATGAAGTTTTCATGGTGAAGAGCTTCCCTGTAGGCGTTGGGGCCCAAGGGTTCCATCGTAGGGCCCCGGTGGGGTCCAGGGATAACGATCCAGTGGGGACGGCAAACCCCCTTTAGGATCTGGGGTGTTTACAAAATTGTGACCATTAGAATGAAGCATTTAAATATCCCCAAATGGCATTGGATGTGCACTAAACAGACCACAAAAATAGAAATCACAATTTGCCCTTTTTGTTAGCCTTACTGGCACTAACGATTTTACAATTGGAAGGGGGTGAGTGGGACCGACGTATCATGTTAAGGTTTGCAGTTGGGCTTTAAAAATAAATCCACTCATGCTGCCCAATACGAATTAAATGTTGAGACACCTGCCTACCAGGTATGCCACTGAGGGGAAGTCTTCACATTAGACATCGAGGCTGGTCCATCTACGACGCCGATCGGGGCTAGCAGGGAAAATTTGGAAAAGAATCCTATTAATGTCGTTCATTAGATTTTGGGTGTCTAATATTATGACAAATATATTTCATGCAGTTTCTTCAACATAGAATGAAAAATGGTGGCTAGTGCCCGCTGAGACCACCTCAGGTGCTAGCGCGAAGCAAAAGTATAAGTATTAAGTATCTAGGGCCAATATGATGCCTGGTGTGGTACATTGCTTCGTTCGGCAAGTACTTAGGAGAGCTTCACGGCAATTTGGCTAAGATCATGTGTAGTATCTGTGCTTTACAGTCAGTCAAGAACGGGACCACGCATGGGGGACCCTTGATGTAGAGGTCTGAGGGTCGAGAGACTGGTCCGTTGAGTTTTTGTCCTTTAGTAGCTCCTTAAGGGAGCAGACTCTTTTGGGAGTAACCTCTGGTTTCGCCCCTAGGCTCTTCGCCAGACAGTCGAGGGGACTTTGGAAAGAGTTGACTTAGGAGGGCAAAGTACCCCTTGCAAATTTTAAGGCACCAGTATTTAAAATAAATGTAAATTAGCCTATGAGAGTGAAACTATTTAATTATCCTCACAATTATTGTATACACGTTGAAAAAGGTACGGAATATCACAATTTAAAAGAAATCAATGTGGGAATTGCATTGGAGGGAGAGGGCACAAGGCTGCAGAGTCTCAAAGCTGTTGAAAAGAGCGATAAGTGTGGATTTTATTCCCCAATAAAACAGTCCTTCACACATAGTTGAACAAACAGATGCAGGCAAAGCTCACCTTGACATTGTAGTCTGGAGAATATTTTGTACAGTTTTATCCGCATGATGCAGTGGCGTAGCCAGGATTTTTTTAGCAGGGGGCGCTGGGGGGGGGGGGGCTTGACCATTTCATGGGAGGGTGCCTTGTTACTATCTAAGCAGAGCGCCACCATGAGTTGGCGCGGAGCGTACGAAGAAAATTTGAGATTTTAATACATCCCAGATCGCCGGAAATGGCACTTGCCAGGATTGATATCAGCCATCAAGATGTGCAATTTTGGTGAAAAAACGTAAAGTTTCATTTTATTTTATTCTCACGAGGTAGCGGTGGGCTAGGTTCCTGCACATACTGATACTCGCTGTCAGTGACAAAAGCCACGCACCTAGGCCTAGACTATGGTGGGTACTTTAATAGCCTATGATAACCATTGCATTCGGCGTAAATTGTGAAGTTCACATACCATTGGTCTCTTTGTAATTCACAGCAGGGGTGGTGCTAGGATTTGCCCGTCGCGGGGCCAGCGACCCCAAGTGACGACATCCCCGATTTTTTTGAGGGGTTGGTGAGGGGGATTTGAAGAAAATCTGTGTACTATACCATGCCATACTGCTATATTGCATAAAATTTGTATATACTAGAGAAGCAAAGGCACTGATTTCATGTTTCTCCCGGAATCTAACTTCGTTTCCCTTTTCGTTTCGTTTCGTTTATTTGTTTTATCACTTCACGCATACATACAAAAATACATGATGAATGGTAATAGAGACATATGTACATGAGGTGAAGGGAAGTACACGAAAAACCCTGCTGGGCTTGAAAATATGAACTCCCCAGAAATACAAAACAAACGACGTGCAATAGCAGAATAACCTCTGAAATTGCAAAGCGCGCGAAAATTTTTTGGGTAAGCTTACATTAGAAAAGTCTGTAGGCCTACTTATTTAAAGCTTATGTAGGTCAATTGTCCGAACAGTTGGGCCTTATCTTGCATAACGTATATTGTACTTCCCTTCTAGAATCACTAGCCGTACCGCACGACAGTCACAAAAGAACATTAACTATAGGTTTAGCGAAATGAGATGAAATTTCCGACATTTACATAAATCCATGTATTCTACTTATTGAGTTACCTGAAAAGGAGGAAAGGGTTTGTACTAAATTTAGCTATAAGTAACGGAACTGAGGAAGAGCGTGCAGAGCGTACCGAAAATTTTGGGTTTTATTGCAGAAACGATCCTTTTGAAAGCCAAAATAGTAAATGGACCATGGGTAGCGACAGAATTTTCCCCACAGGGGCCGGGTCATGCCAGTGACCCCAAGTTCCGACAGCCCCTTTATTGAGGGGTGGTGAGAAGGGGATATGAAAGAGCCGAACTAACCAGCGCCTTTGCAGGACTTATTTTGCATAACATTACTTAATACTTTAACAGCCGAGTTGTGCACTGATAGTGTTCTTTTGAATCTGAATTTTGACACTGCAAAGCGCGCGAATCGCGTGAAAATTTTTGGTAGACTTACACAAAACCCATATGAAATCATTGAGTACAAAGACAAAAAAATAAAAACGGTTGGGGTTGTAGACCGTATCGGAGAAAACATACATTGTGTCGACACCACCTGGACTACCTGATGAAAAAGCCAAACTTTCCTCTGTGAGTCGCTCACCAACTGACCCTACCGCATGACACACACTAGAGAACAGCAACTAGGCTTTGCGATATGGGATGCAATTGACGACATCTATAACCTGTGTACTGTGCCTACATTTTTCTTGGTAAGGTTGACAGGACTTATACTATCTAGCTATGTGGAATGGAACTATTGAAGAAACTGGAGTGAATCTAAAGCGCGCGTAGCACGCCAAAAATTTGGGGTTCTGATTAAAGAAATTGTCCTCTTGGAGCCACCCTGGCGCCACCCCTGCCTCAGAGTCTGGAGTATAGAATTTAAATGTCCAATTTTCCGCCCGACTGAGACAAAATATCTGCCCGATTTAGTCAGGTTTCTGACATTTGGGGGCGGCTGCCCCCCGGCCCGTACGGCCATGCCTGGACTACCAGATGAAATAGCCAAACTTTGCTCCGTGAGTAGCTCAGCAACCGACCGTACCGTGTGACACACACAAGATAACAGCAACTATAGGCTTTGCGATCTTGGGATGATATTTACTATCATCTCTATATAAACTGTGTACTCTACCTACCGTGTAACTTGTAAAGTGAACAGGACTTATGCCATCTAGCTATGTGGAATGGAACTTACAATATATTGGAGAAACAAGAGTAATTCACAGCGCGCGAAGCGCGCCGAAAATTTTGGGTCATTTATAAGAGAAATTGCCCTCTTCAGAGCAAAAAAAAAATAGGTATATTGTATATCATAACCAAGTTGAGTAGTGAGTTGAGTGAATATTTTTTTTTGGCCCAGATCGCCAGTGGGGGGGGGGGGCGACTGGGGGAGCGACAAGCTTTCATGGGGGGCTGTCGCCCCCCCCCACGCCCTCCCCTGGCTACGCCACTGGCATGATAACTGATAAAGTCACTCGTGTTCCTATCGATATATAAACGGTGTATTTGTGCATGAAGTTTTAATAACCAAAAGCTCACTTGGAACACACGTTGGCTCACCCAACGTTTGGAGGCACGTTCCCTCGAACCCCTCCCACGTCAACGCCACTGCGCATAAGTTAATTGTTCTTATAGGTTGGATGAAAGGTAAGGGTGTGTGGTCAAGTAGATAGGGTGACAATCCCCCCTCTTTGACAATTTTTCATTTAGGCCTATATGAGGTTAATTATATGTAAAATGGTGCTTTCTTTGGCAAAGCTTAAACTGATATAATGCTTAAAAGACCTCATTATTAGTGACATATTAGCTGTGGCATGACATCCCTTCAAGGTTAATGACTTGGGACCAACATAAGGAAGCTGTATGGTACCAGTTGCAACATGCCGATACTACATCAGCAAGGAGAATTCAGACAATGCGATGGGGCGAGTAAGCGATAAGGGAGTAGGAATAAGAAAAGAGGCGTGAACCAGCGGCGTAGCTACGGGGGGGGGGCCTGGGGGGCCTAGGCCCCCCCAGATATTCGTCAGCCCCCCCCCCCCCCAGATTTTTTGTGTCCTAATAAAATGTGTAAGAATTAAGAAAAAATGAATGTTTGAACGGAAATAAACTTTGAAGTATTTTCTTCAAAAAATAAATAAATAAAATGTGTAAGAATTGAGAAAAAGTAAATGTGTGAAAAAACATTTTGCGCACGTATGAAATCAACTTGTAACTTTAAAATGCCTACTTTCACTAAATTAGGCATATAATCTGCACTGTCGTTTAATTCGCATATAATCACTTGGACGATGAAACGAACGTCCCGACGACAAACTCGGATGTGACATTGTTAGGTTTAGATCCTTTCTGCCTTTCTGATGGCTGGTTGATTTCAACTGAAAACATGGCAATCATGTATACACTGAAGACCATTCTTACACGACCATTCCTAAACGGTATCATACACAAAATATGCCGTACGGTAAGGTACTGCGTTCGAATAATTCTTCTGTTCTTAACAAGTAAGTCGTGTCTCTCTCCTTGCCCATGACAAGTGCATTGTAGAACGATTGTTTTCGGCGAGTCCTCTTTTTAGTACTTCTCACTGACGTCACGGTCCGGACGGATTTGTAAAATTGTCAACAAGGTCCGGATCTCATGTGTCTCCCACATGATTCCTACTTCTGCTTTGCGGGTTAAATAGTTTGAAAGATTTACTGGTGGTATTATAGGTCTGACCAAGTAATATACCTATGACTTGAGTCCGTGAACAAATACACCACCATTTTGCATCTAGACACCATTGAAAACCGGAAAAATTTCCAAAGGGAAGGGAACACCCTTAGACCCCTACATCAGGACAGTGATCTATGTCCTCCTTGCTAGAAAATAAATATGGTAACCCTAGGTTGGAGACAAATGGTATGATCTAGGGGATATGTAATTGAGTAGTGGACATATAGCCTATGGATAGGGTGATGGACAAATGTAACAGAGATACACAGAAGGTAAATATGGGAGAATTTCAGGCAAAATAAATGAAAAGGGATGGATAATTCAGTAGGATTCTTGTATTATCTCAGCTCATATGATATCCACGGCCGTACACAGCGGGGGCGGGCAATTACCCCCAGAAATTTTCAAAGTGCACCGTTTCCAACTTTGAGAATATACAGAGAAAACACAGTAAAAATATAAGAAATAGCCGTGATTGTAATGGTAGAACTTAAACAATTTCAAATAGGCAGATCAATATTTTCATGCCTATATCTGTACACATCACCAATCATTTACAGCTCTATTAGAATGTATTTCTAGCCTACTTTTCTAAAATTTTCGCGCTAGGCGCGATTGATTATGCATAGCTAGTATGTTGCTGTTGTTGCTACAGGTAGCTTCAATCATCAATGGCTTAAAAACGTTTTTAAAACGTGCCAGTTTAGTCATAAAAACGTTTCATAACCAATAACACTCCCTCCCCTCCCTTAAACCCTCCCACACAACGGAGTTCAATGGCTGAAGTCATGCTTCACATCATATCCACCACGCTCTCAAAAATGACTTTTGTCGCACTTAGTCACAACTACTTTTCGTTTTCCTTTTACAGCTGAAATCCCTCAAACATTGCAACATTTGCTATCTATACGTCCTCCTGAAATTACAAATTTTTGCCAAGGTGGAGGGAGACACCCGTTCCCTTTAGTCCCCTCCCCCAGGCCACGGATCAGTAATGCCCACTTTTTGCCCCCTAGCAAAAAAGTGTATGTGCGGCCTTGTGTATTACCATTTTGCATGAATTGATTTTTTCCCATTATTTGAGAAATGGCAGAGATCAGATTCGAATTTCAAGGCTGGGTACATGCAGCTTAAAACACGTGGGAAGTGCCCTTTCCGGCCATCTGGAGGGTTTGTAAAGCCAAAAATTTTCAAGCACGCTCCGCGCCAACCAATGGTGGCGCTCCGCTTAGATAGTCTTGACAAGCCTGACCCTAGGCGGTGTCGGTCCCCCCCCCCCATTTGTTACCCAGGCCCCCCTAAAAATTTCATCCTAGCTACGCCCCTGGCGTGAACTAAGAAATAAGTTAATGAAATAACCATTACTGTTTATCATTGAATGATGCGAAGGAAGCGAAAAAAAAAAGCTTTCAAAAATGTCTTACGACAAATACATACGTGCAACCTTTCACACCATGCTACAAACCTGACAAATGTTACCGTGATGCATAGATTGCTCTATGATCCCCTCTTAATGAGGGATCCCTTCAGAGGTTGGAGATATACCTCTAAACCTCGGCAAAGTGCTTTGGCCAGAATAATATTCTGTCGTTCTATCACACTTATAATGGTAATAAGATGTTAAGCGCGAACCATGACAAATGCACGCCGAAATTTTGCACTAAAAATATTTTTATGACAAACTAGCTAGTTGCAAACTGTACATTATGAATTATGAATCCCCTCAAAGAAAAAAAAAATACCGTTAGAATGCGAGTCTGCTGCTAGTGCCTGGTATTTCGTTAAAGCTGTATTATTCCTAAATATGTCTCTCGAAAGTAGTGGAAGACAAACAGAAATCTCTTCTTTAATTCGCATTCCCAAAAATGAGTTCATCCCAGATTCTGTAATCACGAAAAAATTGAATTAGGGCCTAGCCTAATTGTAAAACGTTCACTGATGAGAAAGAGTAATGTAAATACGGTTGATAATATGAACAGCAATGAGGCTTACAGCCCGTTACTGAGTGCGCGATATTTTGATATTTTACCAACGATTTGTGATAGAAGATAATTTAGATAGATCCACACCTTAGTCGAACACACACGCTTTCCCCCCCTTGCAGAAATCTATAGCTAAAACGTCCTTTGGGGATCATTTTTAAAATTTTCGTAAACTTGCGGAAATCGATTTGGGGCATGAAAGCAGGTTTCCTTACAGCCTGGCGTCTTTTACCATCCTGTATGACCTGTGTGGCAAACTTTGGTATGACTATCAACTGAATTGGAAACTTTGCACAAGGAAATTTTCACTCTTAAATATTGGTTACTACAGTTCAATGAAAAAACCGTGCCGCCCGTTCCCTCCTACCTCCCGTTGCATAATTATAGTCACGTTCATAGGCCTAGTATAGACTATACGCCTAGTATATAGACTATACCCTGTGTATATTTCACACAATTTTGGTATTTTAACTCTTTTCTTCCTTTATCTTTCCTCTTTTACTTTTCTGTCTTCTTTATCTCCTTTAATTTTTTGAGGTGACTAGGGGGCCCGGGCCCTCTAGCCCATGAATCTTCGCCTGTCCCCCCCCCCTCCTCCGTTGGAAATATGTTTGAATATTCTCGAGTCCTTTCTATAGGTGCCATTTCTTGCACCATTTTGTCAGTGCAGTTATTGACGTTTATTTATTAACACAGTGTGATAAATTTCACATAGTGGACAAATATGATATTCGGTCGTCTTTGAAAAGTGAGGGCGAAAGTTTGGGGCCGTATCCCTTACTCCCCCCGGACTCCTCCACTTCCTACGCCTATGATACAGAGGGCTTAATGATGTTAAGGAGGATGTATGGTCGTAAGGGTTTCATTTGCCTTTGAAACAATGATTCACCCAAGCTGTCCTACATGCAGAAAGTTATGATAGTGGCATAACCAAATTACTTTGAATAGGTGCACACAATTTTAAGACATTTTAGTTGCTTGAGAAACATTTTACATACAAATGCTGGCCATCTACACATCAAGGCAGCGATATAAGTAAGAGAATATAAGAGAAAACATTACCTCAAGGGGTGGTCACCCGCCCTTCTACTCACCTTCTCTCCTTTCGGCCCCTTTCCCTTTTTTCCCTTTCCAAGAATTGATAGTGGCGAGTAGTCGTCTATGTGACGACTGATCATTCCTGCAAGGCAGAGCTTTAGCCAGGATTTTAAAGTAGGGTGTCTCACTTGTTACTGATTGACCAGGCACTATCCATTCGGCGCCGGCCCCATCGCGAGAGCGCAGCGCAAAGCCCCCCCCCCCACGTGTGGGGTCCAGGGGCCAAGCCCCCTGAAATCAACGGTTCTTTTCACATAATTAGGGTAAAAATCATGCTCACAAAGCTGTAAAAACACCTATGCCTCCTTGAATTTTGGGGGGCATCCAAACATCAAAAGATGATGTCAAATCAAACTCAATTTGAAAGGTTAGATCAAGCCATTTATTGGAGTCTCAAAAGCCCTCCTACTCACATTCGGCCGTCTCTTATTCAAATTTAGCCGTCCCAAAAATGGCAAGACGCATCGCTGGCTAAGGCCTGGCCGCTAGGGGGCAGTCACATATCAGACCTCTAGCCTAGGCTCCCATACCTACTCCCTCGACTATGATGTAGGACATGCTACTGAAAGGGATAGGTAGAAAATGAACTGAAGCACTTGCTATGCAAAAAAGGGAAAACTGAGCCAGTATTCTGGAGTGGAGCGTCAAAGGGGAAGTATTGCAGAAAATTTCAGCGATCATAATACTCACAGAGTTTGAAACCTACTTTTTTCAAATTCACCTCGACTCCCTGGCGAAGAGCTGATTTCAAGGGCAAACACCAAAAGTTACTCCCGAAGGAGTTCTGCTCCCGGGGGAGCTACGTTCCCAGGAGACAGTCATGCTGAACTGTGAACATAACCTTACAACCTCTTGACCTTCAGACCTCTTCATCACGGGTCAACAGTGTGAAAGGTCCACTCAGATGTATGTTCTCACTTAAAGACAGACAGTCATCACCCCAAAGTATATTTTTAGTGTATGTATATCAAAATTCTCAGTTGGTGACTGCTCTTTGATTGACATCAAAGTTTGAAAATTTGAAAGATGCAGAGTAGCTCACATTCCACACAAGGCAGAGAGAGTACTTTTATTACATTTTATAGCCTTGTATGCTCACCAGGACATGGCCTTAAGCAATAAAACAGGTTTATTCTTGCACAAGGAAGAGCCTCATACAGTTATGGGAGGAGCTAGAAGATGCATAGTTGGGAGAATTGGAACTGTCTGGGATCATGAAAATTCCCCTTTAAGGAATACCATGTATCTGTTGAGAATTCTTTTAAGGATTCACGGAGGCCACGAAATGGTCTAAATTTAGTATCTGCCTACATGGTCACTTTCAAAGTGCATAATCAGGCCAGGGAGTAATTTGTTAAAAGCAATTCCCTGGTCAGGCTTTCAAAATTCATACAAAGTAATTATTAAGCTTGTAATATCTTTGAGCTAATACAAAGATATCACAAGCATAGATTCCAAACACCTATACCAACACTCAGGGCTGTAGCTAGGGTCATATGTTGGTGTGTGTGTGAAAGTCCCAAATTCCTACTGGCTGGATGTTTTTCCAACTGAGTGGCGGCCCCTGCGTTTGTATGCAGTAGATTACCTTTATACTCTCTTCCTTTGCACTACGTAAAGGTGCCGTCCTGGGGGAGAGGACAAAGGGTTGGGTGTGCCCCTCCCCTTTGAGAAATTGCTAATTTTAAGGTTGCGTAGATGCAAAATGGTGCTATCTTTGGGATATTTTTGAGCTGATGACATATGGCTCGAAAATGTCCATGATAAAGTGAATTTCAAATTTTTTCCCACTGGCTGGCTGTATGTATTTTTTCAACTGAGTGGCGGCGCGTAAATTACACTTTTTATTATGTGCCCTGCGTTTGCATACAGCAGTGGGGATCCTTTCTTTTTCAATTCATAAAGGTGCCGTCCTGGGGGAGGGGTCTAAGGGGAGGGGGAGAAATTTTTGTTAATTTAAGATTGCTTAGATGCAAGATGGTGCTATCTTTGGGATATATTTTGAGCTGATCATATATGGCTGGAAAATGCCAATATTTTAGCAAATTCTAATTTTTGGTTAGGTGAAAGAAGAGAGTATGTTGTCTAGGAGAAGAATACGTTGTCAACAAACCTCTTGAAGCCCCCTTTTGGCTACTTTACTGCCTACTCTTCTGGCAAAGTTTTACGCAAAAATACGTGCATGAAGTCAACAGAAACTTTCTTGGGACCAAAGATATTATGAGCATAGATTCCAAACTTAAAATAGCGCGTTGACTTCCCAGGGAGCCCAAAATATCAGGGCGGAAGTGCTGATCACTGTTCAACCGTTTTGACAAGGTACAGAGAAATGAATGTCTTACAAAAGTATTTAAATACTTGCTATTTCGAAACATCGTAAATGTAAGAAGTATCACTCCTCAATACTAAATTCCACTTACAAGAAGTTTACTTCTTCCTGACGGCATTACACATAAGTACACTTGAACATGAACGCACAATGACTGGTTTAGAGTTTAAAGACTTATTCGCCTATAGACCTTATGCATTGACATCACACTGACGTCATTTTGGGTGAAAACAGCGAAGTCGCATGCACGTGCACGAACTGCGTGGATTTCGCCGCACGTGTAGTAGACTTACGAGCGTATTGGTTGATAAATCAGCTGTCTGCATTTATTGGTGTAACTTGCAATTATAGGCGCTTTTCCTCCATTTTCCTCCAAAGGAGGGAGCACTTTCTCCTTTGTGACATCATATGCATTGGTCAGTTTCTATGGTATTTTAGAGTAAGTGATAAAATAATAAATGGGAACTTACCCTGAGTTCAGAAGCCAGGTGCCTAGTGCTTGCTAGCAGCAGGACCAGATCCAAACAAGCCAGTCTCCCAGGCTAAGGGCGGAGTTATGGAGCAAACACTGCCAATGACTCGCCCTAGCTGAGGGACTCTGTGGAGGGGTCTGTGTCCTGAGCTCTTGAGTGGTGCCTGGACCAGGCGCGAGTACCGTATAGGCTCCGCTTCCGCCGGAGCAATTTGAGTTTGGCCTATGCTTGCAATATTTACAAGGTCCTATACAAACAAGCTAGGCTCTATTAGGCCTAAGTCTACCTATATACCTGCTCACTAGTAATAGGTGACCTAAGACCAGTTTAATTTTAATTTCTAATGTAGGTGGATATATAACTGTACAAATAATTACTCAAAATATACTTAATTGTTGATGACTTCAGATATCTTTTTTTCCAAAAGTCCCCTGAATCTCTGGCGAAGAGCCAGGGGCGAAAACCAAACAATACTCCCGAAGGAGTTCTGCTCCCTGAAGGAGTAACAACGTCCCCAAGAGACAAACTTTGACTTAACTGACACTACCCGACAGTGTTCCCGTTCTAGACTGGCTGAATAGAACAGGTCCCTGGGAGCTCCGCCGTCGTGATCAGGGATACTCCTGTGCCAGGTAAGTACTTCAGATATATACAATTTCTCAGTACTCTCCTGACCAGCACTCCTGTCTGCAGCCTCAGAGATGTCAAGACCATGTGTTCTGCTGGTTGCAGACAGGTGCATTGGGAGGCACACAAAAACAGTGGAATTTTCCAGCTGACAATTTAGTGGTCAGCTGCTCATCAATATTCATTGTGAGCTTGCCATGATGAATATTGATAGATTAACATAAATATGCAGTTAAAAACAACTTGGAAAAGCAATTCACTACAGTATCTTTAATTAATACGTTTTTATATATGCGCGTTTAATTTCTTACGCGCTCACAACCTGAAATCAACTGGCGAGTTTGTTTCCCGAACGCGCAAAAGTGTGCGTCAAGTATTCCGGATAATACCCAGAGAAATGTATTCTGTGCGTACAGAACGCGTTGTAAAAGTGCACGCACGCTAACCTCTTCAAACGGTGAAATTTCTGTAACGCGTTCTTATTTTTGTACGCAGATACTAGAACGACGCGCATGTCAAATTCACACTTCCGCCACCTATATTTGCGTCTCCATGTGGAGTCAATTTCCTTAACAGCACAGGTATAGAGGGATTTCAGTCACGTGACTTTAACCAACTAGACGCAATTTTGAAGGGCAAGATCGCGCGTCTTTTTTTGTTTTGACGGGCACGCGTCCATTGTGTCACAGTAGTATCTATGGTTATGCCGTGCGCGTGTGCTGTAAATACGCTTACTGCGTGTGTGTTTTGCCCTTCAGTGCCTGGGAATCCATTGCGCGTGACGTCACATGAAATCCCTCTATAGATAGTTCTCAGTGACGTCACAACTGGGGGTTGGCAACCGCCATGTCATAGGGCAAGCTTGTACGTACATGCCGGGGTTGCCCTATGAGATGGCTGACATACTACACGTGAAAAGTTCCTATGACGTCATGTGAGAACTATCTATAGGAGTTTGGAATCTATGTTTATAATATCTTTTTCTTGAACTATAAGTGGGGCCACCAGAGGTTGGTAATCGTGGGCACTATAGAAGATGATGCTTTAAGCCTACCCCAGACACACCCAGAAACCGGTGTAAATTGTGCATATTCACATCGGGCGTAGTTTGAACCCGGAGCGAATCCTTCCTTTGCCACCTTATGCAGGTGATGTACTGGGGGAGGGGTCTAAGGGGACAGGGTGTCCCCCTCCCGTTTGAGAAATTTTTGTTCATGTAGGATGACTTAGACGCAAAATGGTGCTATCTTTGACAAATTTTCAAAGTGATCATATATCGTATTTTTACTAATTTTGAACAAAAATCCAGAAGAACAGCTTCCATCAATGGGGACTGAGGGAAGGTACAGGTGCGGGAAGGTGATAGGCATATTAGAACTCTCTGATAGGTATAGCAAAAGGGGTGAAGGACTAACAAGCGCGTTTCAGAATGCTTTTTCGTCGTAAGTGTATTAACAATCACTAGCCTATTTATACCGATAATGGCTGCGCGCGAAGAACTCGGTAAAAAATAGGAAAAATGTATAACAGCAAAAACGTACTTTCAACATAGCTTCCACATCAAGCTACAAATTAGATTGAAGGATCCCGTATTGATGCGAGGCCCTTACAGATGTTTGGAGATGTATCTCTGTTTTTCGGAAAGTGTAATTTTAATCAGAATAGTATGTATAATAACCTCAATAATGGTCATGAGAAGGAGTGCAAACGGGGACGCATGCGCGCAAAGTGCGCTGAGATTTTTCACTAAATAAGATTTCCATAACAAAACCTGCATTCAGAATCTGCGTCGATAGGATAATAACGTTTGGTATTATTCTAACTTAATCTAATTGGAAAAAATTTACACAAAGTTTGCATAACTCAGTCGGAAAAAATGTGCTAGACTGAGATATTAGAAATTCCAAATGGTATTTCAGATTTTCCAACTATCGTCGCTCGAGGACGAACTTAGGGGTGAGACACCCCACACCCCACATCCCCCCCCCGGTCGCGACGCCCTGCCTATACACTGTTACAGAAACTGACTCCTCATTGAGACGCAAATATTGGGGCGGAAGTGTGAAGTTGACACAGTGTTCACCGTTCTATTCGGCGATCTCTGCGTACAAAAATAAGAACGCGTTTACAGAAAATTCCATTGTTAAAAAAGGTAAGCGTGTGTGCACTTTTACAACGCGTTGTGTACGCACAGAACACATTTCTCTGTGTATTATCAGGAAAAATACTCGACGTACAGTTCTGCGCGCTCGGGAAACAAACGCTCTAGTTGATTTTATGAACTCGAAACCAAGTCATTGGGCGCTAAGTTTAGGTGAACTTATGCGGAAAGCCGCGAGAAAGAAATGAACATCTTTTTGTATACAAAAAGATGTTCATTTATTGTGAAATTTATTGAGAAGTGGTTCTTCTTAGATGTAACAATGTTCCGAAGTAACAAGCTTGAATGCTTTTGTAAGACATTCAGTTACCTATTTAATTTCAAAACCGTATGAACCGGTCCTACTAATTGCAGCCCGACTTGCCCGGCTCACCCGGCGCTACCTAATTAGCCCGGCTATCCATGTACGTGACAAATCAACCGAGTAAGCTCAATTGTTCAGCAAACTTAGTAACAGCAAATTGGTACATAAAGTCACACTCGCACGTATAGTAATATTATAAAAACAAATTTTCCCCAGAAAAAACCACCAATTACTGTATTCGTTAAGTAATTATGTTTTCCGAGCTAATGAATATACCGTTTCACGGATAAGGTCCTCGGTTAAGGGCAGTAGCATAGGCTAAGTGGGGTGATAGAAGTGGGGTGATAGAAGTGGGGGGGGGGCGGGGCAGGGATGAAAATATTTAAATGTACCGATAGCATAAAGTCAACGTACCGACACTTTTTCAGAGGGTTATCACTTAACAAGTCACCCTCGCACCCGTGACCCTAACTCCTTCCACCCACGGGTGGTGCCAGAATTTGCTCGACGGGATCAGGCAGACTCCCCGACGGGAGGGCCAACGACCCGAAGTCCCCGCCCCCGACAGCCACGATAGCGTCGAGGGGTTGGTGAGGGAGGATTTGGCGAAAACCTGTGTACTATACCATGCCATATTCGGGGCATATATTGCATCCTTGTATAAACTAGAGGGAAGTTCTGCGCTGATTAGTTTTCCCAGAATCTAAACTGCCCCCTACATTACGCTACTGACTGAGGGCGTTCTTACATGGATTGCCAGCAATCAGCAGTATATATACTGACACCCCACGGTACTGACACTCACTCACCTCAGTCACCTGAATACCACAGGAAAAAAAGTAGAAAGGCCATAACATAAAAACATTCAAGTTCCAATTTGGCAACTTCTTCGTCGATATATAGAGGGACCGGGGTAAACGGAGCATGGCATACCCTTTGGAGGCCAGGATAGGCAAGGACAACTTCGCACCAAACACTGAACATCATTGGAATATGACTGGTAAAAATGAATGTTGATGCAGATTGCAGACTCATTGACTCATTCTACAATTTCTCCTGTTCAAAAATAAAAGTTAAGTCATACTTTTGCCTTCAAAATACAACATTGAGGTACTTTTCTGACAGGCAGTCACAAGTTTACGTACATTTACGATGCTTCCATAGTGTACATTCAGCAGGGCTAAGTTTGGTAGCACCGGGCGAGTCGGGCTGTAAATTAGTAGAACCAGAATGGAGGCCAGAATGAACAGGATCAGCACTTCCGCCCCGATATTTTCGATAATTTCACTAGATCAAGTGTTGGAATCTAATCTTGGAGCTAATAAAAGTAGAGCGCCACCTCACTTATGAGCGCGCCGAGTCGATTTCTATTTTTTTTTTCAAAACAGATAAGCACTAGCACCTCTAAACATGGAGACTTTAGGTTCAAAAAAGGGGGTTACAATCAAAGGATTGAGCCAATTTTACACATCAAACAGATGAATGAAGGAGAGTGACCTGATATACTTCGAGCTCAAAATAATAAAAAAATGATTCAGAACCATAGAGTAGGATATAGGAACTATATCCTGCTCTATGTTCAGAACTCGACTGTAGGAACTTGTCACATGACTGATATCCCATATATTGATTGGTAGAAATTGCCTATCAGTCCTGCAAAAAAAAAGACTCAGCCCGCCAGTTTGAGAAAGACCATAGTGCACCGGTACAGTCTGGTATTCATATCCACAACGTAGTTGCACATGCACAATAGCTGAAGCTTTGAGCACTCACGTGTGTGACGTGAATATTGACCAATATAACAAAAAACAACCAAGGTTTGAAGAAACGGTGGGAACCTGCCACAAGATTAACGAATAAAATTAGGTGAAAAGCATACTTGTTAAGGCTCATGCTTTACATTACTGTAGATATTGTCTGTAAAAGATTTTATAGTCAGATTACATCCTACTTCATGTCGTAATCGTGATTAAAAACTCTTAAGTCTAACGTTAGGCTAATTTAAGTACTAAGCTAAGTACCTGTAGTACTAGTATAGGCTAGTATCCATACACCGGCTGCAAGGGAAAACCACAAGGCACAACCTAACGTGAATCGAGTGACAGAATGTAGGTTGTTAGTCACCCAAAGGGCACGTGTGAAGCAAGATGGTGTGGCAGGACCCAGAGTTAAAGTTAGGCCATAGGGTAAGGCCTAAGTTACAAGCCTGCTAGGTTAGTACTTTTGTTTAATAGGCTAAAATTTTGGGTTCAACTTCCAGTCAGAACCGGATTTTGCTGGATAGGCTAGGCTAGGCCTGCCCAGCCTAGAGTCACACTCACAGGCTGACACTGACAGTGGTATCCAGTCAAAACATCCCCGCTATTTAGCTACCAAAACGTCCCCACTTTTTACCAAAATGTCCTTGTGTTATTACATTATGTAATACAAAAACGTCCCCGCCTAGCCTATGAATGATACATATAATAAAACCTCTTTTAATTTTAATAAAGAGAAGTTTTAATTGTAAAATAATTTATTGCATGTAGCCTAGGCCTACTTGGGAAATCATTTTGGTTCGGAACAGTAATATCACTTAAGTTAGCGCCACGCTTACCGTACGTAGCTACCCACCTACATTCTCACTGCAATACCATCATGCAGGCTATGCACAACACGTAAAGTTTTTAGTATTGCGGCCGTAAGGTGTAAAGTAAATTGCCATTAGTAGGCCTATTTCATTTTCCTTTAAGAAACAGAAAATAGCCTTCTTACATTAATAAAAACATTAAGGCCTACAAATAGTTGAAAAAATTATCATGAAACTAACATTAACGACAATTCAAACCCCGGACATTTTGGTACGTGGGTGTTTTGACCAATAGCGGAGACGTTTTGGCCAGATTGCATAGTTTGCTAATTGCGCGCGGAATGTAATTGTAAAGTTCGAAATTGCGCGCCAATGCCGCTACAAACTGAATACACACAATACATTTAACTATATGTGTACATATATACGCATATGTATACTATATTTATGTGTACTACATACTATATGTACGTATACTGTACGTACATACACTACACTTATACATATCATACTACTGCCAAAATTTATGTACATTTTTCCTATTTGGCAGGAAATAATCATATTTTGTGTGGTACTCAGTGGGAATTAAGTGGAGGCACTTTACAACACAAAATTGAATGGCTGCCTTGTGTGTATTGGATAAGGCTTTTTTGCATTGCACAGTACGCTGACAGACCGAGGTACTGTAACCCTTTTGCCACCGCTATGCCGGGATGGAGTCTTGCTCTGTGCGCCGCACACCAAACTGAATTATTGCGCGCCAGATTCGTGGTAAAATCAGTATGAAAATTGAAAAAGAAGTTCCGCGCGACTGACAAATTATGCAGTCTGGCGTTTTGGTACGGGGACATTTTGGTCAATGGACATTTTACCTGGTAAGCCTGACAGTGACAGGCAGATTGTAAACGTAGTGTAGGCCTAACGTTAGGGCCTGTGCTAGTAGTAGTCTAGGCTGTATTACATAGAAAAGAGACAAGCCAAGGTATATTTCAAGCAAAGCCAACTCAGAAGTAATGCCAGTGTCCACATTCACATGCCAGGTGTGATTTAGGCCCTAGGCCTAGGCTAAATTCACAATAGGCCTAGCCTAGCCCACAGGCATTCGAAACATTACGTACATATACTAGCCTACACACTATATAGGCGCTTACCAGTTGAAACGTCCCTTTACCAAAACGTCCCCGTACCAAAACGTCCCCGCCATTGGTCAGAACGTCCCCATATCAAAACACTGAACCGTTGTAAGTTTCATGACACTTTTTTTAATTTAACTATTTGATCAGTTTGTGCAATATTTTTATTAACTTTAGTAGGCCCCTAGTCTAGTTTTCTATTTCTTCAAGGAAAAGGAAATATTAGCCTATACAATTTACAGAACTAGCCTACAAAGTTACATGTTGTAACAGTATAGCCAACATGCATTACAGTAACTACGTAGCCTACGGTTGCAAGTTGAGCGCAGCGCTAAGTTTCTCTTGTCATAATATTACTCTTCTGAAAACCAAAAACTATAACTGATTTCTTCATATCGGCAACATATCAATTACAATTAAATATTTCTTTCCGAAAACTGTTAAGAAGCTTTAAGTAAAAGTATAACGTTACTTATCATTCATATGCGGGGATGTTTTTGCATTACATATATAATATCACGGGGACGTTTTGGTAAAAAGCGGGTAGGGCTGTGACCATTTAGCGATTAATCGCTAAACGATCGCATGTGTAATAAACGTTTAGTACAAAGCTACCAGCGATTAATCACAAAACCCGTTTTTCCGTACGAAATAAAAAACAATCTGCAGTCATTACAGAAAAGTAGATGTTCACTTTAACTCTTTTTGAAAAAAAAATAAATAAATACATAATTATACAAATGGCACACATGTAAACATACAACATCAAAGTTGAGCTTCTAGTTCTATGAGGATCCGTGTTTGAGGCTCATGGAAACTATGTCCCCCGGGTGTCACTAATGCATTTTACATATTCATCATGTTCTCACGGGCATGTTTAAAGTCTCTATGTTGATCATAGGTGCTTGCGATTAATCGCTAAACGATCGCAAAATTTTGGGATTAAATGTTTAGTAATTTAGCTAAACGTTCACAGCCCTAAAAGCGGGGACGCTTTGGTAGCTAAAATGCGGGGACGTTTTAATAGAGGGACGTTTTAACTGGATACCATATAGGCCTATATATAATAAGACAAGGTAAGACGTTTCGATCTGAGAAGTAAGCCCAGTGCCGTGGCTGCACTGCCACCCGGTGCTTCTACACTCTAAATTCATTTTTCCTGAAATGTAATCTAAAATTACCTGAAATGGGCCATTTCAGAAAAAATGAATTTAGAGTGTGGAAGCACTGGCAGTGAAGTGCGACTGGGCCTACTTCTTCTCAGTAGGCCTACATATTGTGAGAAATAACTTACCTTGTCATATTAGGCTATAGTGTATATAGTGTGTGTAGTATATGTACGTTATGTTTCAAACGCCAGTGGCCTGGACTAGGCAAAAGCACAATACAAAAAAGGCATGTAACATTGCCTGCTGCATGATGATCATTCATCATACTGGAAGGAAAAAGTTGCCATGCCATTTCACTCTGGAACTTTTCCAGGTTTTGGTGGCGGTACCAGTGGTGGTAACAGGCCTGCCGATTTCACGCAAACGATAGTTTGTGGTCTCCTGTTGGTTAGGTGACCGCCAAACCACGTAACCAAAAAATCAGTTATGATGTCTCATTTGACACTCAAATGCAACTCTTCTGTTACCTAAAATTTGACTATTCATTAGGAGGTATTTTACATTTGTTGAGAAGATATGTTCTAAAAAAATTGAAATTGGTTGTGACATTTTTCTCACATTGCTCTTGCCTCATATCACAAACCATGAAATGGATCGTGTGTGGCTCGCGCAATTATTTTCTGGGCTCACGTGCTATCGCAAATTGCAATTGCCGAGTCCACAGACTGACTATCGCCATGGTGACAAGCTGTGCAGCCATGATTCCCGGTTGGATAAACTGCACAGCCTGTGATTTCAGCCCCACTGCATTCACTTATCACACAGCCCGATATTATAAAAGTTGTTTCCAAAATAGTTACTAATGCACAGTGTGTCAATTGGGGCTCATTGAGAGTGCGGAGATTTCTTCGTAACGTTTCTGCAATGACGATGTCAAGGAAATTCCTTGCTTATGCAGCAAACTGATGCTGGAGATGATAAAATTGATGTGTCAGACTGATGTTGGTTTTATCTATACTCTGTTAGATAATAAGATAAAATGAGAAATCAGCGTGACCTTCAACCGTATTACTACAGTATGATTCTACATGTACAGTAAAACCCAGTTTATCCGAAACCCCATTTATCCAAACTAGCACTTAGATTTAAAAACAATGATAATGACCACAATTACAGTATAAAAATCCACCAAGTTTTCAGTGCTTTACAAGTCAAAATTCAAGAACGTAAATTTCTGCAGAAATGCACCAAGTTTTCTCGGGACTTTAAAAGTCACGGTAAGATGTCACAAGGGCTAAAACAGCCACGTGTGGGCATAGAAAACAATTTGTTATCTCTTTGTCAAATTTGGAAGGAAACTCGTACGTATTTGTTTTGAAATTCTTGCTAGGCCATGAGTCATATAGGCTCAATATCTCCATATATTAAAATACATTAGGCTAGCATAAGTCCTAGTTTCACTAAATCTGAAAAGTTGGGTTTCGTAGTGAGCTTCATACTTAAAAACAAGACACATGACGAGTTGTGGTGCTGTGTTTCATTCAGTTTGTGAATATTTTCGTCACATTTTCATGGCAATGGAATTGAAACTAGATATTTATACAACAGGTGTAGTTTAACACGTGTCAGATCAAAGATCAAGTCAATATTTCATCAATGAACCTATGTGGTATTTTATCATACTTCCAAGGGATGACCTTCAGGTTGACTGTAGGCCATTAACAAAATAACCAAGGGATTTTGATCAAAATTTTGTACAGATAAGATGATTCTAAGTTATTTGAACGAGGGTCTACCATGAGAGCAAAACTGTTGAAGATAATATAACTGAATTTAGTTAATTCATACATGAAGAAAGTAATGCGAAATGAACGTATCGAAGAGTAATGGTAATATGCGTATATATACAGTGGGTGAAGATAAATTGTAAGAGTTCGAATTAACAATTGTAATACTGTGGAGGTCTGCTGTTTTGTCTCGGGAATACTCAAAGTTGCGGATGAGGTGTGTGGGTTAGGTCCGGTGGGACTTGGTGATTGGGGGTTGTTGTGAGTTGGGAGTCGTAGGGAAATCGTCATTGCTGTCAGTTAGGGCGTCTGTACCAATGTTTACTGGTTTGAAAAATGATGAGTTTCTTCTCACAATTTGTTCTCTTTTTGCAGAGGTCATAGACCCTTTTACTTCAACTACAGTGTAAGGGTTGCAATTGAAGAGGGAGGAAAACTTGTTGCATTTCTTTTCACGAAGTAATACCGTGTCACCAACTTTTATTTTAGCTGATTTTGTGTGCATCTTACTGTCAGAATTTGACTTCCATCTTTTGTTTTGCATTAGCATCTGTCGCTTGCAGGGACTGGTCAGTTGGGGACTGTCGATCAAACTGAGGTACTTTGGTCCCAATGGCACGGCCAAACAGGAGCTCTGCAGGCAATTTGTTTGTGGTACCATTGGGAGTTGTGCTGTAATTCCTTAGGAAGGAATATAGCTCTTGTTTCCAGGGTTTTCCTTCAATAATCGCAGTGCGAATGGCTTTTTTTTCAGGGTTTTCATGAATCTTTCAGTTTCATCATTGGCTTTTGGCCATAGAGGTGTAATTTTATGATAATTATAACCACTGTGTTTTGAATAATTCCGGAACTCTTGACCATTAAATGGGGGATCATTGTCGGATTTGATCATTACGGGATCGCCCAGGTAACATACTCATATGGGTTCCTTAGGGGCCCATATGGGGCCATATGCATTTGCACCCAAGATTCATAAGGGACCCATATGGGTCAGCCCATATGACCCATATAATCCATATGGGATAATTCTGGGGATCGTATGGGCAACTCGCCCCACATAGGTCCCAGAACTATCCCATATGGGTCATATAAGCATATGGGCCCCCTTATGAATCTTGGGTACAAAATTTAATGGGTCCACCCATATGAGGCCTATATAAGTCTGCCAGCAGGGAAATGCTATGAGTCGCTAGTATTTTGCCAAGTTTAGTTATGACGTGTTTACTTTGCAGGGATTTTATGATTTCGATGATTTCTGTCAAAGAGTTAGAGTTAGACGAGGTTTTACGGCTCAGTTTGTAACCAGTTGGTTAAAGTTGGGCCGGCCACGGCCTTTTTTCCAATTGTGGCTCACTGGCTTGTTTTCCCTACTCCATTGCTTATGCTGAGTACCAAGCACAATGATTTCTGTCAAAGTCATATAGCGTTTGGTGTGGCCTTTAGAGTAACATAGTTGACGCACTGTTCTGCCTCTCGAGTCAATTTGTGCTTTTAGTTCGTTTTGAAGAGTCAATGGAGTAGGGGTGACGTGCTAGATAGTCAGCAGGGTTGTTTGTTCCTGGTTTGTGTTGAGTCATGAAGTCATATGATTGTAGGCGTAGTGCCCATTGTTCAATCTCGCTGGGGGTTTAGACATAGGGTTATTGAATATTAACATTAATGGCGTAATGCCCGTAATTAAAGCGAACTTAGATCCTTGCAGATATAATCGGAAATGTTCACATATATGCCCTAGAGCTGTAACCGTGTAGCGATTAATCGCTAAACGATCGCATGTGTAATAAACGTTTAGTACAAAGCTACCAGCGATTAATCGCAAAACCCGTTTTTCCATACGAAATAAAAAACAATCTGCAGTCATTACAGAAAATTAGATGATGTTCACTTTAACTCTTTTTGAAAAAGTGAAATACATAATTATATACAAATGGATGCACACACGTAAACATACGACATCAAAGTTGAGCTTATATAAGGATCCGTGTTTGAGGTTAATGGAAACTATGTCCCCCAGACCAGACGTCACTAACGCATTTTACATATTCATCATGTTCAAGAGCACGTTTGGAGTCTCTATGTTGATCATAGGTACTTGCGATGAATCGCTAAACAATGGCAAAATTTTGCGATTAAATGTTTAGTGATTTAGCTAAACCTTCACAGCCCTAATATGCCCACACATTTGCAAGACCTTCACGCTCCGTCGGTCTGCGAGTACTGCCGCTCTACTGGTTAGAGCAGCTTAGGATGCAGCTTGCATAGGCTATGCAATTACACGTCTGTTTGTATTATCTTCGCGCTGCTACAGGGTCGCACTAATTCTGGTGGGACTGGCATCCACAACTAACTCAGTTTGCTTCCCAGGATCAAAATATGCCATCACTTGATTGCTTATAAGTTAGCTTTGCCTGTAGCTCCCCAAAGCTTCTTGGTGTTGGTCAGCAGGGCTGAAATTTAGCACTCGTCCGATCGTCCGTGATGGGTAAAACTTGCATCGGACAACCACTTTCTCTCTTTGAACTTGTCCGATGGATGAGTAGATTTTATTTGTAACTGAATAGTTCCCTACATCAGCAGAAAAGTATGTCATAAAAATCCCCTTAAGAAGTGGCATTGAGACAATGGTATTGACTACTGTACCATTCATCATTGTACCATGCCAATAAATATGGAAAAATGCAGAATTTAAAGTAAGTGTTTGTTTTCTATGGCAGAGACAGGAAATAGAATTGTTCATCTCTTTCATTCGGACAACTAAAAACTATTTCGGACAACCTAAATTTAGCTTCAGGTTGTCCGATGGGCAACCTGAAAATTTCCTTAAAAATCAGGCCTGGTCAGTCCATACCCATTTTGAATCTTTGCGAGTCAGTTCGTGAATAGGCCGGGGCGATTGTAATTACCAAGTCCGGGATGAAACGAGAACAGTAGTTAACCATGTCGAGAAAGCGTCCTGCATCAGTTGCATGCTTGGGCGGAGTTGCGTTTTGGATGGACGATATTTTCTGAGGGTCTGCAAAAATTCCTTGATGTGAAAGTATGTAGTACTGTATAGTGGGAAATTTTCTCGAGGGTTAAATTTTTGCGCTTTTTGTGACCAAGTGTCTATCGCGAATTTAAGACCTGTGCAAGTGCTTTTGTTAGTTTGTACAAGACTATGTCGGTTGCCTGCAACAGCGAATTCTTCACTCTGCAAATATGTGAACAAGGTACAGATTTGCCAAAAATTAGCCTCGCGGAAATTTCCCGCTGTACAGTATTTCAGGTTATGTTTGTTAAAATAACACTTGTCCTTGTTGATAGTCAGGTTGTTTTCGCTCAAACGTTTGAATACTACCTCCAAAGATCATGGTTGCTTTGTGTTGTCCAAAAATGAGTAGGTCGTCGCTGAAATTGATAACTCCAGGAATATCCTGCAACACTTGGTGGATGATATTTGGAAATTTTCGTTTCCGTCAGTGTCAGTTTTTCTTTTCACTAACCAAGTAACATTAACAGCCTTCTACATGTATAAAAAATCAATACTTACCAATGCATAGAACATATTGCCAAACTCTGGCTTTAGTCAAATAGCAACTCCTTGTGCATTTGAAACAACACTGTACATTCCTAATCCTCACGTACGCGTCCTCACGAGCAAAATGGAAGTTCTACACTAGATAAGCTCAGGTTAACACAATCATAAGTTCGATGGCGCTGTTTAAAATTAGTAACAGACTCTTCACCATACTCCGTATGGCGAGTGTAGTATATACAGTAGTACCCAAGGTTGCTGCTCAAAATAGATACTGCTCTCGCATTTAAATGGAGAAAAATCCCGATTATGAAATATAAGTATACCAGCTAATGCGGACACTGGCTGTATGATACTACCTATAATACTTACATGTAAAAACAAAAACCTGTGAGCCAACATGCTGTGTTTATGTTATACACAGTAGGATGTTGTGAAATAGCCAAAGAGCTGCATTGAAATACTGCGGACCTTGAAGTATTTCTGTTGTATAGTTCATTTTGTGAGAGACTTTGGTTGCAATTTATGGTCTAAACTGGGAAGAAATAAAATAGGCTAGGGGTGCTGTGGCACCATTTCACCCATCTTATTTTCATCCTGCAGTTAGTACCCACGTAGAGTTTGCAAAACAGCAAGATGAGGAAATGACTCATCAATTATTGTTGACCGTGATTATTCTAATATGCATGAGCAGCGAACTTGAAGGAAAATTGTGGTGATTATCGAATTGTCGCGATAATTTGTGTTTTGTTAGCATGATGTTAAAAAATGTCAATATTACTACAGTATGCCATGTAATTACCAGTAAGAACAACTCACAGGCCTTAGCCCAGCTCTGTTGTTGAAATTTAAAACCCATCAGTACTGTACTTAGGGCCATCGACTTTCCTTGGCCCTTGGACTTTCCATGGAATATACTTTTCTGCACAGAATTTCACGGAATTTAGCAAAAATTTTCTGGCTCAAAATACATGTAAATTTTTTACAAAAAACAGTCATTTTTCTTTAGAACCATGTCAAATGAATGCCTGCATGTATGAAAGATATACATAGACATTTTACCATTTTACCAGGAAATTTTATTAGAATGCTGAGCACTGTAGCTCTACTCTAGAAAATATTCACGTGAACAGTGGTGTAGATTACATATTACTGTACATGTTAGGCAGTGGCCAAAGTGCTAAGCCACTCTTCAGTAGGATGCTCCGTATGGAAAATGCATTTAATTTTTACAAAGAGCTTGTGACTGTATTGCAGATTGTTCTTTTAGGGTCTTTTGCACATGTCATGTACATATTTCCTGCATTTTGATTGGTTTGGGTTCTTTGCAATTCTTCCAACAATTAAAAATTGGTACCTGTGCTTTACATACATGTATTACAGAGTGTAACAGTGTGTTGAGAGAATTGTACTTTCCTTGTAATACTCTGTTAATTATTCATGGTATCTTTTTCCCCTTTCCAGTGTAATTCCTATTCAACAAAATGCAACAGAATACAGATCCACCAATGCCAACCTTTAAGGTGAGTCCTTGTTTCTCGCAAACACTCTCCAAGTATTTTGTCATTGATCAGGTTTTGTTTGTCTTTTTGATAATGACCAGTTGTGGGAGGGGGAGGGGGGAACAAAGGTGATTCAGATGCAAAAGTACACCATCAAATTTTACAGGGGTACCATTCTTGCCACTACAGGTTTAATGGCTACGTACATTCTAAAGTTTCCTCTGATTATGCTCGTTACCAATTTTATGCATAAAAATGAGCGGCAGCAGATCCGGGTCGGGAATAAAACCATGGCTCACATTTAACACTTACCCACTTACTGAGAGTAAGTGTAAATGAAGGTAAGTCTGTGTGTAAGTGAAATATACGTGGTTTGACAAATAGTATGTGTATACTAGGGCTGTGATTGTTTAGCAAAATTACGAAACATTTAATTGCAAAGTTTTGCGATCGTTTAGCGATTAATCGCAAGTACCTTTGATCAACATAGAGACTTTAAACATGCTCTTGAACATGATGAATAGGCCTATGTAAAATGCGTTAGTGACGTCCAGGGGACATAGTTTCTATGAACCTCAAACACGGATCCTCATAGAAGCTCAACTTTGATGTGGTATGTTCACGTGTGTACCAAATGTATAATTATGTATTTCACTTTTTCAAAAAGAGTTAACGTGAACATCTAATTTTCTGTAATGACTGCAGATTGTTTTTTATTTTGTACAGAAAAATGGGTTTTGCAATTAATCGCTGGTAGCTTTGTACTAAACGTTTATTACACATGCGATTGATTAGCGATTAATCACTAAACGGTCACAGCCCTACTGTATACCCTAAAAATTGTGTCCAAACAGTACCTAACAATGTATTTACACTGAACAAAAAGAAATAATTTGCAAATAAGAACATTATATAATATTAATCCTTATCATGCTAAGGGCGGCATATGCCACCGTGAGGGCGCTTCACAAATAAAACATTTAATATACTATAATTTAAACAAAAAAAATGCCTTCCATTCTTGTTTTGACTTCAACTCTAAGAGATGGTGGGGCTAAACTAGAATAGGTAATTTCTGGTTAGGAGAGGTTATGTACATGCAACCTGCAGGGCTTTAATGCTTCAAAAATAAAGCTCGCCCTCGAAGAAATTCAGCATGATAAGGGTTAACTTTGCTGCGATCCTCTAATCTCAATGGTGGTAGGAATCAACGTTGTGAAGTTATAAGGTGTGCGACAGGCTGTGGGTACGGTACTGTATAGTAAGAGACTTAAAAAATGGGTTTCAAGCAAAGAAGGGGTATTGGGTTAGTAATGAAAGAAGTTAAATGTGAGGATTGTTAAAACAGTTAAAAAATCTCAGATTGACAGTATTCGATCCTCCCAATTCCATGCACTTAGTACAGTACTTGGTTTACCTAAGTATCAGGGATGTAGAGCTAGCCAAATTTGAGTGCCAGGTAATTGTCTGATCTGGGGAAAGCACCTCATCCCACCTCATGGCATCTACCCCATTTTTCAACCATTAATTTTTCATTTTTCCCTCATTTTACTTTAGGGAGTAAATTTGGGGGCAGTAGGCAGATTTGTGGTGGGCAGGGAGACGTGTGTTTGCCTGAAGTGCCGGGTGGGAATATCCAGTGCTGGGTGTGGCCGCCCAGTGCCGCCCACCGTAGCTACATCCCTGCTAAGTATGAATCACAACATTAATGTTCATTATGAAAATGTTACATAACATTAACCTTTTTATGTATCACATTTGTTTACTCTTCCATAGTTGGTGCTTGTGGGAGATGGAGGTACTGGGAAAACCACTTTTGTTAAACGCCATAAGACTGGTGAATTTGAAAAGAAATATGTGGGTGAGTTGCTTTTTATGTTGTACCTGGGTGCTGTGAACTTCACCATTATCAGGATTCTGCTGCCTGTAAAACCTATGACATTTTGTGAAAAATGACAGAAGTGATGAAAAAGTCAGGATTTTGTTAAGACTGTAACTTACGTACAATATGTGTATTTTTATCCCAAATTTCTGTACCCAAGAAAATGTGTCTAACTGCTGTTGCAGATTTTCTCGGAATTTGGTTGGGGAAAGTCAGGGAATGCCATTGATGTTAAGGTGCAGCATGGGCGTCAATCCTGGGGGGAACAGGGGGACACGTCCCCCCCACATTTTGGAAAAATGCCCATTGACTTAATATTTTTACACAGTAAATTTTTGACAGAAGTGGCCATGTCCCCCCCACATTCGAGTAAAGATTGACGCCCATGAGGTGCAGGAATTAGTGTTTCCACCAGGTCCAAAATTCAGAACTGGGTACCCGAAGTCGATGGTCGGTGGGGTACCCGAAAATATAACTTCTGTTAGGCTACACGTTTGTTGTAGGGTCATAATAAGAAATTTTGCTTTGCACGTTGATATAATATAACACCAACGAATCTTACGTATGGGCATGACAAGTGTTCTTAGGCATGTGCGTGATAAATTTTGCCAGGAAAAAGTAACATGTTAGGTGTTCTGTCACACATGTAATCTACGTCAGTGAAACTTTGGATCCGGGTAGCAACTTCAGAACAGGGTCCTGACATCGTCGGTCAGGTACCCGGTGCAAACACTAGCAGGAATCCTGTGTCATGTTCAAGTTCAAGTTTATTTTTCCACCTCAGAATACTAGCAATTAACATTAATGTACAACACAGTATATAAAGAAAACATAATAGCATTCAAGGTGAGAGGAGCCAGAGGGAAGCATAGCAAGGTTGCCAGACTTTCTGTAAAAGTCTGGTTGCAGAATGCCAAATTTGTAACTGTATCAAGACTTTGACCCTACACTATATTAAGGCAGTATCAGCATGGTTTGCATTTTCACACAGCCATACTCAGGGTTTTCATTAGGCTTCCAATCTCAAGAGTCCCGAAACTCTCAGCTTTCTTTTTCGAGCGTCCCCCAAAATTTTCAAGGGTTTCCAAAATTTTCCAAGAGTCCCGTACTTGTACTGTAACCTATACGATGCGTACGTGTGTACAAGATATGGAGCTATACCCGAACCCTTCAGACCGGCATATGGATCGAGCTACCCTGTAAACGGAGCATATCCCAGGTATAATAAAATATGCAGTTTATTTTTACTGTGCAATAAGTACGCATGCGTTTACACAAGAATCCATCATAACTACTGCAAAGTGTGAGGTGGAAATGACAGGTGTTTTAGTACGAACGTGAACTGTACCGCGTGACCGGAATATGTCAAACTATAACCCTGCATGTCTGGATTGTCACAATTAGGGCTCGGAAAATATTTTTCAAAGAGGTAGCCCATCGGGCTTTTTCGTAATAAACTGTGGTAGCCCGGCAAGATTTTGTTTGAGCTCAACAAACATGAAATTAGCATCGAGCAGGCGTAGTTCCTTCATTTGTTTGTAGCACGAATTATCTGTGCAAATTATGCCACAAGGTACTTCGATTTTTCAACGAAATAAAGATACAACATTTCAGATTTTGTTGAGTTACAGCTGTTTAGTTTTGTTCTAATTTGAAGCAATTTAGACCACTTTTGTGCCGTTCTCGTAGCGCGCAGGTTTGGACGATAAATCGAAAATTATGGCAATAACTTTTCTGTAAGATTACACGATAATAAGAATTCAAAAAGGAATATGTCTTGTGATACAAAATGTGAAATAATGTGTCTTGTGTTCTTTCCTTTCTTCTTTTTTGCTGTCCTGAACATATATTTTCTTCATTTATGGCATTCTTTTTCACATTGAACTGATGTAAAATCAATCAATGCTCGTCCTTTTCTCCACATTTTTCCATTCGAAGAGAGCAAAAATATTCGCGGTCAAAAACCGTATTATGTTTGGTATAGGAATTGTGTACGCGAACACTGATACCTTAGGCCAGGTTCAAGTGAAATGCATATGGCGAAGCACGGCAAAGTTTGTAGTGCATGTGCAGTTCCATAACTGAATTCAAACACCCATACCTTAGGCTAGGCACGAGCTCTGTAGAGAACTTTCAAGTTGACGTACGTACGTGCGTAAATACATATGTGGGTAAAGACCATGAAATTTAGAGCTACAATTTTTGTGCGTAAAAAGCTGAACATCATGCGTTCATGGGACGCACAAGATTTTCTTCCAAGCGTTTAGGCGGCTTGTCGTGCGTCTGAGACCCGGGAACCCGGGTTAGCGAAAACCCTGATACTGTTGGTGTGATGGGTGGAGCAAAGATGCTACATGGTTAACCAAAGTGTCATGATGACATTTTGGGGGATGTACTCTTTGTCCGAAAATGGCAAAATGTTGTTTGGCATGAGATGTTGAAATGTTTGCAGACAAAACAGCTGTTTTACTCAACAGTGGTAGATGTTTTTTTGAAAACTGCATGGTCAAGTGGTTAGAGCATCCGACTTGCAGCTGGAAGGTCTGGGGTTCGACTCCCGGCCGGGTCACACCAAAGACTTTAAAAATGGAACCTACTGCCATTGTGCTCTGTGCTCAGCATAAGCAATGGAGTAGGGAAAACAAGCCAGTGAACCACAACTGGAAAAAAGGCCGTGGCCAGCCCGACTTAAACCAATTGGTTAAAAACTGAGCCGTAAAACGTTATCTAACTTGCCTTTATAAATCATCTTTTATTTCATACTTGCCGACCTTTCCATTTGAAGCGGAATTGTTCCGTTTAATGAGCTTTGAAACCCATAAAAATCAGAACATTCCAGTTGTCTAACTTTTAGTATTAAAATGTAAATGATCAGAAAAAATGTGAAGCAACAGCTTGGCAAAAATAAAGCCAATCTTTGCATACACCTAAGTGGTTTCAACATACATTGTGAACATTGAGAGGAAAAGAGGAGTTTCACCCCCTGGACCCCACCCATTGAGGTTAGCGCTTGTGCTCTTGCCACACACAGTGGATCATATGCTACATATGTTCCATTTTCTGAGGTGACAGTTGGCAACTATGTTAATTTCTTACCAGCTAGTTTCAAGTTCGGTGTTTTATGTGGACATTTAATAAGAAATTGGTACCTGTTACCAAAATAAACCTCTCAGGATTTGCCAAAGTCAAGTAAGTATATAGAAAATAATAAACACTTTAATAATTTCATTTCCTTTCTTTTACAGCCACATTAGGAGTGGAAGTACATCCACTGGTTTTCTTCACATCAAGAGGTCCTATCAGATTTAATGTCTGGGACACGGCGGGGCAAGAAAAATTTGGTGGTCTCCGAGATGGATACTACATTCAGGGTATGTTACTGTCCAGTGGTCATGGAGAATGGTGGGTTGGATGTATGTCTGGCAAAGCAGGGCCTACATATCAAATCCTGGTTGAGGGTTTTTGCACCATGAACCAAACCACTACCACTTCCATTTAACAATTTTTATGACATCAAATAGTACTAGGTGATACTGTATGATGAGGCAGAGTTCCATCTGGTATTGAACAAGATTTGTGGTCCTTGAAAGAACTTAAATGTTGGTAGTTTCAAAAATCTGCTTACAAGTATATTCAACAGGGTTCCAGCAGCATGGAAAAGTCTTAGCAAAGTCATGGAATTTCATTGTCCCTAAATACAGAGGGTAATCACCCCAAAGTACATTCTTAGTGTGGGGGTATTAAAATTCTCAGTTGGTTACTGCTCTTTGATTGACATCAAAGTTTGAAAATGCACATGATGCAGGATAATTCACATTCCACACAATGTAGAAAGAGTGTTTGGATTACACATTATAGCCTTGTATGTTGACCAGGACATGGCCTAAAGCAATGAAGTAGGTTTGTGTCTGCACAAGGAGGAGCTACAAGTTGCATAGTTGGGATAATTGGAACTGTCTGGGATGACAAGAATTCCCCCTAAAGGTTCAAGAGCCCTGATTCAACAAAAAGCTCTTGAAAAGCTCTTCGATTCTACTTCTACATCATGTTTTGTGGGGTTGTCCAAGGCTATGTTTAATAGTCTTTAGTTTACGTAGTTCTGCACCTACATTAGGTCTGCCTCTTTTGTGAAGGCCTAGACTCTCTTCATGGTAAGTCCTGCATATTGGAGACAATGTACACACCTGTAGTCAAGGGTAATTATTGTGATGATGATAAATGCAGGAGCAACGTAACACAATATTTGGATGGCAGCACATATTTTAAGTGCTCAGTTCAAATTAAAAGGCCTGCTCACAAGTTGAAAGAAGGAAAAATAATAACAATATTCAAAGAGTGCACTGAACAAACGAAATATCAAATTGTTTTACATTATTAGTTAAATTAAAAACAAACAAGTAGGTTCCAACAGATAAAAGAATCCTTGAAGACCACGAACCGAACCCATTTAAAGTTAATATACAGTAGTTATCGAACTTAGGTCATAGAATGTTGTCATTTCATAAGAGATCTTGGAAAAGTGATATTTGCATGCAGAAGTCATATGATTTGATGTAACCCTCACATAGTGATGCTATTTGGCTGTTCTGTGGAAATGAATTTGAATAACTGTTTCAAAATATTGGGGGACTTTATAATAAAGTGACCGGCTGTATGGAAGGTTGCAGCCATGATTTTTTAAATCATTTGTGAAATACATTTGAATTGAATTATGCCCATGCAAGGCTCAAATTTAATGCTTACCCACTTACCAGCGGTAATGAATTTTGCTGGCGGTAACATGCAGTGTAAATGAGGATAAGTCCATGGGTAAGTAGGCCTATGCATCAAATTTGACACACATGGTATTGTCCCTAAAATGGTGTCTAAATTGCCCACAGATCATAAAGAAATCAAATAGGAATTAATTGTGTTAGCATTTGTCAGAATGTTAATAGCGACTTGTTCATTATTTCTATTCTGGCTGTAGGTTAGCCTCATGTCCAAAATTTTATGGAATCACCTGCCTGAGATATTACTAACCTTAAAGTGTTTCATCACCAAGGGTATAAAAAGTGCTTTTTGGTTTTTCTTTCCTCAGGTCAATGCGCTATTATTTTGTTTGATGTTACATCAAGAGTGACCTACAAGAATGTTCCAAACTGGCATAAAGACTTGGTGCGAGTCTGTGAAAACATCCCAATTGTTTTATGTGGCAACAAAGTTGATGTCAAAGACAGAAAAGTGAAAGCCAAAAACATCACTTTTCACAGAAAGAAGAATTTACAAGTAAGACTTTGATGCAGGCCATCTGCTTTAGCCAAAGTAATCTATCAATGGTAGACAGGTCTTCTGCTCAAATTCTCAGGAGAAGAAAACAAATTTCCCTCAAATTTGCAAACTTCCCTTCATACTCCAAAATTTCCCACTATGGAGCTTCTAAAGTTCTAACTTTTTTCCATCCATATGACTGTTTCTGATGCATTATTCCAAATATATGCTTTGTGACCAAAGGCCAATGGTCAGGGGGTAGAACTGTAACAAAGGTTTGCTGGAAAGTGTTCACCATCCACAAGTAAAGTATTTGAAAGACTGTTCGTGTGCACACTTTATTTCAACAGTAATTTGAATTTTTCTGTCATATGTGGGAAACTATTACCTCATTCACACCTGTCCCCACCCCCTTTGTCCATGATGGAGGTGTGAGAGTACAGTGAAGACAAATTTTACAGCACCGTAGAAATTTTCAGAGGTTGTAAGTAACCGTTCAGGTTTTTTCAACCCACTTTAATTTTTGTGACATCACCTGCCACTTTAGTGTGAGCACTTCAAAAATTTCAGGTCATGGTACAATAAGTGAGGATAAATTATCTTTGAAGCAGGATAAGTTATCTGGAAGAGAATTTGGGAAGCTGGTAACATTCATGAGCTCATTTAACATGTTTGTATGTTCATGTTGTAAGTTTTAATACCATGCTACCACCAGTTTTCCTAGGAATAAGTAAGCCACAACTACAAAAAAGGCTGTGGCAAGCCCAACTTAAACCAATTGGTTAGAAAAGTAGCCATAAAACCTCATCTAACTCTAACCCTAGAAATAAGTATTGCATTTTATGACTGGAAAAAAAAAGATGGTTCTAGTGAGGTTTTAACTGTCTGGAGGAAATTCTGAAATTTGAAGCAGATTTAAGTTTTTCTAAAATCTATATTGTGTGAATTTTAGAGAGCCATTGGGGTGCTTGACCACGTTTTAGGTTTTTTGCTCATAGAGGGCAGTATAGAACAATATTTTTGAAAAGTATGTTCGAAACAAGTTCATGTCATAACGAACTGGGTTACGTGGAAGAAAGTTAAAACTCTACTCAGCAATTTAAGAGGCAATAATGTCAGTTTGCTAGAGGCATTCTGATATAGATTTGCCCATTAACCAACATGGCTGGGTTAATTTGATTATCAAAGTTCACTTCTAATATCATCCCCACCCGCCTAATGTCCTCAGGATGGTTGTTTTGTTTTACCCCATAAACAGTACTATGATGTCAGTGCAAAGAGTAATTACAACTTTGAGAAGCCTTTCTTGTGGTTGGCCCGCAAACTGGTCGGGGATCCCAACTTGGAATTCAAGGAGATGCCTGCTCTTCAACCACCAGAGGTTGTCATGGATCCAACTATGGCCTCTAAGTATGAAGAAGAATTGAAGGTGAGAAATTAACAATGTTAATTGTTGGTGTCATCATGGGAGTCAGAAAAGCTAGAAAAAGTCTTAGAATTTTGACAAAAGGGGAATCCCCTTGTACTTGTGAAGGGTCTGAAATATTTTCAGAGAGTATACAAGAATTGGATGAATTTGATGTAAAGGACTTGGAATTCCCTATAGCGTTGTAAGCATGGTTATGGTAAATTTCTAACAGATATAAATCTGAGACTCTTGAGTAGACTTGGTGGTACTTGCAGGCAGCTAGAATCGAAGCCTTCAGTGTGGAATCAGTAAAAGGTCAATTGGTGAGCCAAAGAAACAGTACAGAAACAACAAAGGTCTCATCACAATACTGTAACAGTACTAACACCAATCCCCAAAACGTCTCCTTTTATACTTAGGAAATGACTTGATATATGTCAAAAATCTCCATCTCTAGGACCTCTTACCTGTATCAGTGCATACCTAGCTGGTGTTTGATTTCAGTGATAAGAAAAACCTAGATGCATTATGGCGTGTGTGTGCATGTATATGTGCATATGTGTTTGTGTGATTGTGACACGTACCTTGTTAATAGATTTCTCAAGAAGTGAATCTCTGACGGTTCTCATACTTGGTATGTAGATGCCCCATGATGAGAGGAAGAACTCTTTGTTTTGGTGGAGGTCAAAGGTCATTAGGGATCACCAGAGGTCAAACTCTGAAAACTACCTTAATATGATATCTCAAGGTAGCAAGCTTAGGTAGATGTCGTATATGTAGAAAGTGGATGTCTTATGCTGAGAGTAAGAGCCCTACTTTTTGTGGAGGTCAGAGGTCGTCTTGGTCACCAGAGGCCTATTTGGAAAACCTTGTTAACACGATATCTCAAGGTAGGAAGCTTAGGTAGGTTTCATACTTAGTATGTGGATGCCTTATGGTGAGAGGAAGAACCATATTGGTTTTGGTGGAGGTTGAAGGTCATATGGGGTCACAGGGGTGATACCCTGAAAACATTTTTAATATGGTATCTAAAGGTATGAAGCTTGTTTACATATCATATTTGATATGTGGACACCCATGGTGAGTGAAAGAACGATCATTTTTGGTGGAGGTCAGAGTTCATCTGGGATCACAGGGGTCAAAAACTTTGTTAACTCATCTGAAGTTAGGAAACTTACTTTTCATTCTTCACATGATGATGCATCAAGTCCAGTTGAAAAAGGCATTGGTTTTGTTGGAGGTTAAAGGTCATTTAAGGTCACCAGAAGCCAAAATGCAAAATTTCTCAAGAATTCCCTGAGGTCAGATTTGAACTGAGAGAACTATTTTTCCAACACATTAAGATAATATTTGACCTGTAAGTAAAAGGAATGGGACATCTTGGCATTGTTTGGGATTAAAAGTGTATCATCGAAACCACAATGCATTTTTGCATTCTGGTTCTACAGATATGAAAGAAAATTCATAATGCAGGATCAAATTATTTCATGAATCATCAAGAGTGCTTCCTGCATGCCTTTTGTTTATGGGTCGAAAAAAAGCCAAATGTGAAACAGAGACCTACTATACATATTAAAAGAAAGACAACTGGAAAAAAATTGGTCTTATCCATGTGATTTGAGTAACAAAGTAACTCCTTCAAATTCCTGACATTGCCAAAACTGCAGGAAAAGTGGAAGTAATCAAATGACGCCAGGAGTCTCTATAACTTAAGGAAGATCTGTATGGTCTGCATAAAATATAAAGACTGACATCTTTTTAATTTTTTCCCTTTTAGGTTGCTCAAGCCACTGCTCTCCCTGATGAAGAGGAGGAAATTTAAATTAATTTAATTCCTACAAAGGAGAAACAGCAGATGATGTCGTAGGATTTCTTCTTCTCAGCAACTTTGCCCTGAGTAATCCTCTTTTTTGTAACTTTGAAAGACTCTTTCTGTAGGAGATGGTCATAGCATACTGAAAGGACGGCCTTACTCCCATATGGAAATGATTCAACGTTGAAATCATACCGGCATCTTCTTGGTTGACATTATTTTATGTCCCTCTTTCACATTATTTCACTGTTTCAATGGTGTAATGTATAGGTATATGATGAGCTTTCAGGATAAAAGTTTTGGTCAATGGTGCCGATTTGTTAGTTGGGACAAAAACTCAAGCAGTAAACATCTTCTGAATTAATATAGTTTACCATCTATGTATTCACAATGAGCCTAAATACTAAAGTTAGAGAGGTTTTCACAAGCAAGCAAAGCTTCAGGGATTAATGGAGAGTTTGTGATTACTTTGCACTAAATCTCCATGTAGTTTGCAGACTTCAAGATGTGTCCAGTGTGATGTTGCAAGATTAAGTATTTTTGAAGCAAAATTAAACAACACAGATGCATGCCTTAGTTATGATTTTTGAAAGAATAACTTCATTGGGTTGGGAGCAGGAGGGGGCATAGGACTGTTGAAATTAATTGAAAGAATGAATGCTTAGATGGGAAAAGTTCATTCATAATTCTTGAATTCATATAAAAGAAATTTGTCTCAGACATTTTCTGGATTCTCATAAAGGCCTGGCCACAGTGATCTGTAGTGTTTACTATCATTACTGAGATACACACCTAAGGACTACTTCAAAAATTCTAGGGGTCAGAAATCTCCAATTTGAGTTCTTCAAATCGAAAAAAGAGTCATTGTGCATTATTCATAGGGAGAGTTGACATTTTACTTGAAAGAGAAACACTACTTGTGAAGTTGTGAGTATATGCAGTTTATTTTGTAAGTTTAAACTTTTTCATCATTTTTTTTTTCAAGTTTTTTCAAGAATTATTTCATGCATTTATATTTATATTAGTGTATGGTAAGAAATGGAATTTGATCGTAGATATCAAAATGACAGTCTTTTGTCCTCAATGAGTAACTCGTTCACCCTTGGAATACTTGCTCCTTTTCTTTTTCCTGAAGTCAGGATGTTCTAAGATTTTTGTTTTTCTTAAGAGTAATGAATGAAAATTATAAGTCAGTGATGGCCTTTTTGGACAGGCATTTAGTATTATTTAGTTACTGTAGATGTAAAACTTGGCTGTTTGTGAACTGCATGTGTTAGGTATGAAAATCATGTAGAGTGGCTGTTTTGGCCTGGCAAACAGTGACCTCATCTGTAAATGTTTACACAATTTTTTTTTTTTTTGTTTGTTTGGGGGGGGGGGGCATTGAATGGGGTACTCCAAATGCTATGTTCCTACCATATCCCAAACACCCGTCTGATAACATTATCACACTTTGTTTCTGGTTAATGCCATTAATAGCAATGTCTAGGGCAACAGATGCATGGGAATTGTTGTTCTAAAGTAAAGAGATCTGGCAGTTAGACTCCATGTCAAGATGGACAAGCTGCAGCCATGGTTTGCCATGGCTGCAGTACTCTATTCATTGCAGTAGCAGTAATGAGTGAACCCTGCTTTGTAATGTGTAGCAATAAAGCTGAAACCCTCTGCAGCTTTCCTGAGGCAGCTGCAGGCTGAGGTTTTGACATTAGTGACTTATGATCTTGTGTCCAAGGTAGACCTAGAGCAACTCGTAGAATGAGGAATCTTTGTTATAGGTATAAGTGCTTGTTACTCTACTATGCCACCTACCAAGTATTTTAAGTTGTAGTTTACACTTAGAATGCCAGTTGTGTCCATTCACTAAAGTGATGGCAGGGCTATCATTCCTGTTGTCACTGAATTGTAAAGTAGGAGTCTGTTTTAGACAAGTGTCAACCAATGGTTTGCAATCATCAAGTAACCCACTAGTGTAGCAAAGAAGTCGAAAGAATGAAACAAGTAAAAACATATTACTGAATGGTTCTAAAGAGAAACATATTAGACAGTGTTGGAAGTGTAATTTCATTTAATCAGTAATTATTTCATGGAAGCTTTCATGAAGTGTCTGACATTCACATATTGTATAGTACTTCTCCCAAGCAGGAATATTGTGTTTATACTGAGCATGATAAAAATTAAAACCCATTGTTTGATGCTTATTTCACACTTATGTCATAGCTGTGTAGCTATGACAATAAAACAGGTTTCTAATCAAATTTTGTACATTCCTTCATTTCCGTTTCAGTTTATATCCCAGGGTTTCCTGTGGGTTTTAGAGAGTGTGAGGTGGTATTAGTTCTTAGAGTAATATGATATGAGCTTTGGCACCATCAGTGAGCAAGAACTATCAATACTTCCATAGCTGGTACAGTAAAGGTATGGCAAGTATAGCAAATTTCTGTGACGTGGTGGCCAAAAACTGTGAGGTGGCCGCCGCACAAAAAGAATGCCAGGGGAAGCCCTGATATCCACTTTAGAAAAGGTAATACATTTACCTATGCAAGGATGTAGCTAGCCAAATTTGAGTGCCAGGTCATTGATCTGGGGAAAGCACCTCACCCCACCCCCATGGCATCTACCCCATTTTTCAGCCTGGGTGTCACCGCCCAGTACCGGATCACCTTGATCCGTAGCTACATCCCTGTACCTATGTAACAAAGTGTGAGTGAAGAAGGGTTGGAGAAGCAACTTGCTTTGACAGAACTATAAATTACATCAAGAGTGATATACACATGAACAAAAACAAAAGAAATCAATAGAAAGAAATAAAACATAATAGATTGTAAATTCATTGTTCTTGTGCACTGAAGTGTTGTATATAATGTTGGACCTATAATCAGCTTTATCCCATATTAAAATCTCAATCAGACCTTGTGCAGTATGTCTCTGTGGCTGCCTCTTCTTTCAGTTCTTCCACAATTAACAATAAGTTGAAGGAAAAAGTTTTGTCTGCACTGTAGGGTTTTTCAGTATTGACCAGTGTTGAATGCTGTTATAGTACCTTTAAAAAACAAACTGCGGAAGATATAGTCTATGGTAAAATATTTTCTGTTTATTTCCTCTTCTGCAAAAATCTCAAAATTGCTTTCCTATAAGTATACAGAAACTAAATATACTGTGTCCTACAAGAAGAAAAAGACCACATATCTTGCAAATATTTGTCAGTCCTCCTTAACTTAAAAGTGATGTTATTTCATTCATAGAGATAAAATTTCCAAGCAAAATTACACACAAATATTGATAGGTAACAGCACTTTGAATATAGCAGCATGTCAGCAATGCAAGCAAATTTCACAGGTAGCTATGTGACCAGTAGTGTAACTATGGTCCAGTCTGCAGGGGGCAAAGGTGAATTGGAATGCCCCTGGCCAAGGGTTTGCAAGGTGCAGCCATTACAGCCATGGGAACAAAGTATTGTGTCAAAAGGTGACTACCCCGATCTGAGTGCTTCCTAGCTCTAGTGCCTGGGGGTTCCCAGCCCCAAGTGTAGGGGAGTTGCACCCCGAATGTAACAAATATTACTTGATACCAATATTGATTATTACTGACTGGGCCAACACAATCAAATTTCTAGGTTAACACAGATGCACTAAATACCACTTGACAATCAGCACTGCACACCCTGCAGAAATTTCCAGTTAGATACCAGGTAATTGATGTTAGGTTTTCACTGGTTCTGTTAGGTACCTGTTTAAACCAGACACCAAATACCTGCTACTTGACTGGAACTTTCTCAGTAATGTGAACTAAGTTCAGTAGGTGTAAGGTTTTAAGTTTTCAGACCAAATGGCAGTTTTTTCCAGACCAGTCTTCCAAAATTCACATTTTCCCATTCTTCCTGTTGAAGGGGAACCCTGGCATGTACAGCCACTCTGCTGCCTAGGAAAAGATGACTATGTTATGAAAATCTGAGCAGCAGCATACATGGGGGCTCATGACAATTGACTCCTTTCTTCTACATCCCCCTCCCCCATTACAATGGTCATCACTCATTTCAAATTGCTCAAAATATTAATCAACAGAAGTTTGGGGGGAGGCATGTTACATAGCACATTACAAGGCCTGGGGTACCACTTTGGAGATTAGTGGGGTATTTGGGGGTAAAATTTTCTTTGCACCAACCTATGGTGGTGCCCTGCTTAGATGGTGAACCCACCCCAACCAACAAACCAAAGAATCCCAAGTATACCCCTGAGTCTTAGAGCAAAGAGGTTGGTAAATTAATGTTTTTGACACTCCACTCAAAGCAGGTTCAATTTTCACCTACAGTGTGGTATTGCCTACAGTTTGTCACAGCAACCTGAATATTTATGGAAAATGGGGAAAGACCCACAAACGCACTCAGTGACAATGTCAGGCAATTCATTAATGTTAAAGAGACACAAATCCAGACTCGGTTTTAGGTATTATAACCAAAGACCATCTTTTAAATAAAAGCAACGGAACACTACAAAAAGTTGTTATTTGCAGCAAAATGAAAAAATAATTTTCAAATTATGTGTTGTTACCTTTCTGTTCATACCAAATTAATGTCACAAAACTGAAAAGTGTCACAAAACAAGTGAAAATATTGATAACTACTTCTGGCACTTACTACATTAAATATTTCATTTTTGTCTTTTTTCCAAATGTTACTCACTCATCACAGGGATATGCATTTGATGGTAGCAAGGTTCATGTAGTGTAATCTCAAGGTGAGGGTGAAGTGCACATGAACACACACTATGGGGGTCAAGCTGGTAACATGGAGTAGGGAGAGAGGGGGAATGGACCTGAGACAGAGGGTAGGATCAGGCCCTCACTTTTCATAAATGTCATTTCAAAATGAGAAAAATATTGCAACCACTCCCACTTTTCCCTATACACTGACTGACTTTTCAACTTAGTAGTTGCAAATTCCTGTTAGTATCAAACTATTGTGACTATTCAATAAAAGTTTTGCTTAGTGAGTAAATGATCATTTACTCCTTATTTAAAGGGCAATTCTCATCATCCCAGACAGCAGGCATGTAGCCGGGGGGGCAAAGGGGCAGCCCCCCCCCCCCAACTTGAGCAAAATTTTGGTATTTTCGTATGTCTTTTTTGAACAATATTACTAGTGTTTCCTCTATTTGTATGCAGTAAATAGGTCTGGGAATTAGTGCCATTTCCAGCGATCTGGGAGGCATTTTGGACCAAAATTTTCTTGTGCTCTGCACCAACCCATGAGTTGGCATGGAGCACTAGCAGCATACTTGCCAACCCTACCGATACAGTTCCAATTCTCCCAACTAAGTTATATGTAGCTCCTCCCATAATTGTATAGAGCTCCTCATTGTGCAGACACAAACTTATTTTATTGCAAAAGGCCATGTCCTGGTGAGCATACAAGGTTATCATGTGTAAATAATCCATACACTTTCTGCATTGTGTGGACTGCAAACCACTTTGCATCTTCTGAATTTTCGAATTTTGATGTCAATCAAACAACAGTCACCAACTGAGAATTTTGATGTCCCTGCATCAAAAGTGTACTTTGGGTGATGAGTGTCCATCTTTAAGACTACAACTTGGACAAGTTCCTCACATTTCACACTTAGTCATCAGATCAAATTGCCCTATCTTCTACACCCCAGAGGAACCACATTATCATCTCCAAGTTTTCCCTGGCAAGTGATGAAATATGAACCAAGCTTCAAAACACAACAGTTCAGTACACATTTGGCCAGCAATCCTCCTTTCTTTCAACCCAGAAAGTAATTGCACATGTCAAGTATCACCCACCTTGATAGATCTTACAATGCCAAGAGGAAAACTGCTGTTGATATATTCTGCAAAACCTCCTATGATGCCCAACCATTTTATCCTTGAGCTTACATAAGCAGATGTTACAACAGTACAGTAGCTTGTCAACAAGAATGCAAGTGACCAACTACACATGATATATAGCCATTAATACATTGAAATAGTCTTACATATTTTTGGTACAAATTATCTGGTAGACCCATCCTCCCTCACCACCCCTCCCTGCCCCTTTCCGACAATCTCCATCAGAAAGATTCCCACCTGGAAAATTACCATGACGACAGCTGTCCCCCAAAGACTTTTCAGGATTGCCAAATGGTGGTAACTGTCTGCTTGCATTGGGAATTGAAATACCTCTAGGGTAGTAATCCATGATGGCAGTTGTCTGGCTAGACAGTCCTGGAATTATCTAGTACGTCACAAAAGTATGGGAAATCCAACCACAGCATTGTAAATGGTGATGGCAGTTGTTATACAGTTTCTAATCCTTAATGGGAATAAACACCACATGTTCCCTCCTTGCAAAGTGATCCATCAAAATGCTTGTACGACTCAGATGAATGACAGGTCATTCCAAACGTGATTGCATGCTGCAGTTGTATCATATTCCACAGGCAGATGTTCCTCATTGCTGCGTTGACCCCACGGCCAGCTCAACAAAAGACTGGCTGCCAAAGACCACATGAGCTGCAAGTCCTTAACTAATCTCAGAATTTTTTGGATCGTTTTCTTCCACTGTACTTTGAATCTGCTTTGAAATCTCTGCAAGGATGAAAAGTTAGTATTTTAGTTAGTGTCATCATGTACCAAACTTTTTGAAAGACAAATGAGTTTCTTTATTTTATTCCCATGATTTGACAATGGCAAAACAAAGAGTAAAAGAAAATTGCATTAGGTAGCATACAATGTGGTATTTGCCTATTTCTATAATCATTTCTCCTTTTGAATTGTTCCATGTATCAAAGTGTCCCATGAATCTGCAGCCAGCTGACCTGAGCTCAAAAGTTGTAAACCATATTGGTCAATTTTTGTCCATTTAACTGTAATCATGACTCTCATTCCCCTGTCTCCCCCCTCCCTCCCCTCCATACCCCAGCTAAGCTGGGACTGATGAAAGGATGTGATTTATGGAAATTTTAAAAAGTGTGTTTCATTCCCAGCTAGATCTGAATTAAGTCCCAGTAGAGCAGGGAATCATTTGGCTGCACATATCTCTGCCTAGTATGAAAGCATGTGTATAAAGTACATGTATAAAGTGCCCTCCAAATCCCCAGACTTTTTCTGGCCAATTGCTTAAAATACTACCAAATTCCTGATAATGCAAGGAATATATTGATAGCACATCCAACCAGCAAAAGTTGCAACAGTTTAAAGGAGGCATTTAAGCAAAGACTTAAGTTTTATATATAAAAGAGATATTAAATTTATGCAATTTGGTGAAACTTCTATTCAAATCAGACATGTAGTAGGCCTACTCAAGATACCAGCTAAAGAAGTTACCACATTTGTGACCCAAAGTGAACTTTATGTTGGAAATGCTGCAAATTTAACTGCTATCTTGAGAACCACACATCTGGTTTCAAAGCAAATTTCACCAGAATGCTTAGAATAAGGACTCCCCTAACATATCAAAACTTGAGTTGAGCTTTGACCCATCTTTTAAATTGTATATCCACAACCTCCTGTTTGATATGCTGGGCAGCTGGATACACTTATAAGTCATCTGGTTGTCATCATTGACCAACCAGAGTGATGCACTCTCTTGAATTTATTATTTCGATCCAAGCGCAGTCAACAATTGGTCATTCAGAAATATGGACTATATATTATATATATAATCCTTAATCCTATATATTCCTTAATATGTCTGGGTTTAAGCAACAACCCCTTTCAGTTGAACATCAATTTCAATTATGATACTAGCAACTGAATCCCACCATCACTGGTCTTTGAATTTCAATGGATCTCCAAGACAATTCTTTACACGGAATGGGGTGTTCAACGATGAGCTTACTATCTTTTCCATCTCCCATCTCCCTGCTGGAGTCTGTCACCACTCCTGTCTCCTTCAACCACAGAGTGCACTAGAATAAGGAAGCTGGAGGATGTTGTTGGAGACATCTTAATTTTTTTTCATTGGGAGAGCTCAAACCCATAATTATGAAATTTTTGAGTAACCAAGTTACAAACTCATTCACTGATGGGGCATTCCAATGATTTAGTTATTATTTTCAATATTGGGGAATGGGGATAAGGGCTTTGCAGTTTAATATTTAACTAGTATTTATCAACTTGCAGTTGGTTATCCCACTAGTTAACAGTGATGATAATACAGCGGCAGCCCTTGCATGCACCTCTACATGTGGACCTCTTATATTTTTTGTTTGTGTGTGTCAGATAGACACCCTGGAGGCACTATTCCATACAATTACCACTTCCCCTTCACCCATCCCCCATCCTCCCATGATTAAATGTCCCCACCGAGGCAAACCTTCCCCCTCTTCTCCCATTCCACATTTTCTCTCACCCTTTGCCCTGCCGTCTCCTCCTTTCTTTCTTCTCTTTGATCCAGTCTCGGCTCTTCTTCAGCGGTTTTCCTTTCAAGTTCCTGAACCTTTGCCTCTGTCCAGAGTAGGCGACTTGATCAGAACCTTGCGGACCCTGTCCTGTGCCAAGACCCTATTGATATAAGAACAAGACTTTTTTCATCACAAAGGAAGAGGTCACACTGTCTAGTGCATATGTGCATGGGAAGACATTTCACATAAAGAAGACGGTTCCACTGGAAATTTCTCTATTTGGCAAACGATTATAACAACTGCATTTTCCTTGAAAATGACATTTCTTCGACACTTCACACATTTACTGCTAAGGGAAGGGTGCCACCCTCCAGACTGCCTGTCTCATCTGCCTACTGTCTACTTTGTACTAGATGTCACCATATCACTGCCCCCTGATATTGTCAATTCTCAGCATATCAGACAATATATATTATATTTTTGAGTGAACATAATACACAAACTATAAATTACTGTGTAGTGTTCACCATACTGTATAAACATGACCAACACTGTTCCACCCTTACTGTATAAGTTCAGTCCAAACATGCAGTAGTGCAATGAGGAGTATAATGTTTCAATTCAAAGGCATAAAATATGCCATAGCATTGCTGGTACAGCATTAAAGGGAAATATGTCATTTACAAGAGGTCGAATACTGGGACTTAGGCCAGACAAGTGTTGACCGGTGCTGTGGCCGAGTGGATAAAGTCAGTGGCATTTAAAGTGATGAAGCTTAGCAACCGGGAGGTTCAGGGTTCGATCCCAAGCCAGTTTAAAGTAAGGTGGGTTTTTCATCCAAGAGTAATCTAAGGTTTTCCCATCTGAACTGGCCTTTCAAAAGAAACCAAATTTGATCTAAATTGTTGAGTTGATTAGCCCCCTGACATGAAGTTGTAATTCATAAGCCATAGGCCTCTCCCACTTCCGTGGTCGCTTAGCGTCGTAAAATAATAGCCCTTCAAGGCCCGAATTACAAGTCTTACACTGAAAACAACATAACCCTTTGTGCTGTATGTTACATCTGTTGAGCCTTTACGGTAAAGCAGTACGGAAGCAACATACAGAATATCTACTAATACTTTAATACTACACAGACTTCTAGTATTATGGACAGAGCATCCCTACGCTAACATCCTATACATAAAGAGTCGCCACCATATGTACATGTTTAGATGTAGAGCCTACCAATATGGCTGCCTCCTAATGCCTTGTGTGTTAAGTCTAGACATACTAAACTGGCTCTGTACTGAAAGATTATGCCAGAAACTTGAGAAATCTTCTAGAAAATGCATGCCTCAGTTTAAATCAACAACCAGTATGGAGTATTTGGTGTTTGTTTTGTATTTATGTTTGTATTTTGAAATTTGCAGATTCATCATAAAATTTCACCAAAATACAGAAGCTTGGCAGCCATTTTGGTACACCTAAATCTATTCAAATACTTCTGGTCATGTGATCCTCTGTCTGTATGTGTTGAATGTCTATGGCTACTACCCATGTTGGATATCAGCTATCAGTCAAATACAAATTTCATCATTTCTTTTTTGAAAATTCTTTATTCCTTTATTCCTTTTACTTTTGCCAAAAAAGATTACCTACAGTCCATTTATTTGCTGCAAAAGCGTGCTGTACGGAACATTTCTAATGTATCTTTCACTCATCATACAGGCCCTCTCTTCAAATTTCTCCATATTCTTTCTGTCTTCGACCTTTATAAATATCAGCTTGGTGTTTTCATGCATAATTTTATTCATAACAAGTTACCAAAATGCTAAAGTAATTTGTATGTTCAAAATAGGCATTATTATGATTATGATAGCAGAAAAGGGCATCTACTCACTATTCCCTACTCTAGAACATGTCTCACCAAGTCTCAGATTAGACACTCTGGAGCTGTTCTATGGAATTCCCTTCATGATCACGTTAAGCATTGTATTTCCCTATACTCTTTTAAAGTAAAGTATAAACACCTTCTTCTGGACACTCCAAACATTGTTTAAGGTTGGGTTTTAAACCTTTATTGTTAGGATAAATGTTCTTTTGCTCCGCTTGTAATTTATTCTTATCTTTTCCCTTACTTCTATATTATGATTCCTTTTTTTTTTTTTTCAAGGGGGCCAGACTTAGTAAAAGCATATCTGCTTCCCTCTGGCTCCTTTCACCTTGAACGCTATTATGTTTTCATGATATGCTTTGTTGTATATTAATCTTAATTGCTAGTATTATTTGATTTGATTTTGATTTGATTTATTTGTATCTCCAATTGATTTATTTTACAAGAATAGTTTCCAAATGATGATAAACAAGCCAAAATCCACAATGAAATAACAGTGAACATAAAATAACGACATTTGAAATATTAGCTTAGCATAACTAATAAGCAAGAGAAGATAAAGGACCAGAAAAAGTAATCTTTTCAAGTCTGGCCCTTGCCCATAAGTAAGGTAACAACACAGAAAACAAGCATAGAAAATACAAAACAACAAGCGGGTACAAAAGAGGGTTAAGTACATGAACTTGCCTATAGATGACAATGAATGAATTACAGCAACATATCAATTAAGTAATTTTTAAGTTTTCTTTTGAATGATGCTAAGGACAAGGAGTTGCAATTATGAGGTGAAAAAAAAAATAAACTTGAACTTGAACTTGAACTTTTATTTAAGGTGCAAGAATGAAATAAAGAAAAAAGCAATCAGGAGAAAACAATTAAAATTCTTCCACTTGTTGTTGTAAACTGGAAAAGTGGATACATTCGCTAATTGAAATATTTGCTATTCCCCCAATGACAAAACATATGAAAGTTTGACCTCTTTTATGTCAAAACTATAATACTGGTTAAGTTTACCCTCATAATTTTCAACATAAACCCTGCAGTGATGAGTGTGTACATTCATAGGGTTAAATCTTAAATCTCTACACATAATAATACTTGAATACCACTGGTCCACTGACTTCAGATCAACAGATGTGTAACTCAACAGATTCACTACTAATGTTTGCTTTATGAAGCAATTTGCAAAAAAACTGAAACATTTTGCTGGTCTATTGTTTCAAACCAAACTGTTTTTAATATATTTGATAATCCCATCAAAAGCACAACCGAGCTAGTCTATGAATGTATTCATTTCACATTTGAGGTGGAGAGCAGTGCTGTAATGAGTCATGACTCGAGTCACTAATTTCAAAAGGGAAATGACTTGAGCAATTGTATCATAATTTTTCTCATAGAAATAATACAATGACTCGAGTCACTGACTCGACTCGAGTCACACTGAAAGTAGTAAATGACTCAACTCAACTGCAAAATTGAGTGACTCGCTACAACACTGGTGAATATCAAACACAATTATGGAGAGAGTGGATTATTCAGGGTTCATTGAGCTCTTCCCACTTATGAATATGCAGGAGATAACAAAAACTATGGACTGTAGACTCCAAAAGGAGCCCCAGTGCACCAAGTTACAGGTTTTAAATACACATTGTGTTTAAGATTAAGCTTAACATTAAGTCATCATACACAGACCTATCCCACCTCCCCCTGCCCAAACACACATATTCACCAGCATGCCATCAAAAGGTACAGGTTTCTACTGCCAGTGAAGCCCAAAATATTGATGAACATTTCATGAGTACTCACTGTTGGTAATTGTGGATTAAGAAGCCCAGCAAAAAGACACAGAAACATCCTATAAAATGAAAAAAAAAAACAAGAGAGAACACTCAGAAAATTCACATCTCTGTGAAAAACAATATGAAAACATTCTTGGCAAAGATTAGTTTTAGCAAACTTGAAGTGAAAGTGAAGTGAAGTGAAACTTGAGTGTCCTCCTCAAGAATAAATCACAGTGTGGATTATTTGCTCATGAACAGTAGCCCAGATATCAAAAGTGATCATCAGCTAGCATACATGTATACAAGTCTTTAAGGGTAAGAACAGAGTGAAGTCTCAAGGCATGTAGCGGAAGTATCAAGTCAAGTCTGAAAAGTCAGTGCAAGTGTCAAGTCATGTGCAAGTATCAAGTCAAGTCTCAAGTCGATTGTTGTAAGTATCGAGTCAAGTGTCAAGTCATTTGATGCAAGTACTGAGTCAAGTCTCGAGTCATTTGATGCAAGTATCGAGTCAAGTCTCAAGTCATTTGGTGCAAGTATTGAGTCAAGTCTCAAATAATTAAAAGAAGTTACAAGTATCAAGTCATCAAGTCAAAGTGCTTGCATTTAGCAATAGGCTTATGATATGATTGTTTGTAAACTGAAATTTTTCTGCACTTTACATAAAAGCAGTACATCTTAACCATTTCATTCTAGTGCCTCTTTTCCAGTGAGCCATCCTAGCCAAGAGTGCTTCTTGAAGTATATCACTAGAAAGTTTGCCAAAAGCAGTTTGTACTATAACTCACAAATTATTAGCTTGCAAAAGTGCACAATTCTGTCACAAAAAGAAAAAAGGCTGTGGCTAATAATACTCACCACTTAGTCACTGCTGACAGGTATGCATTGCAATCAATACACCCTTTTCCAAATAGCTATTGTAAAGGATTGTGGAAAAGAGTTTGGCATGCATCGTTTTTTTGCCACAGTAAAATGCCATTGATAAAAACTGTGTACCAAACCTCTATCCCACAATCCATTGTAAGTGATATTTGGAAAGGGTTGCCGCTAACCTAGCCCAACATCCAGATATATATCTCACCACTGCCTAATGGTTGTGTGCATTGCCAGAGTTATGAGGAAGTGGGTTTTGTGTGAAGGCAAAAATAATGGTACTATGCCTTTCACTGGTGTTGAGTCTTGGCCAACTACAAAACATGCTAGCACTTCTATAGGCAATTTTCCCCGGAAAATTTGTGTAAGAAAACTATCAAATTTGTGTGCTCTATAAAAAATGCACAAAGAGACAAGTTGCAAATAAACAGTGAGCAATGAAAGATTACTCCTCAGGAATCAAGCTAACTGCTCTTAAGTTGGAACCCAATTTTATTCTGCCATTTAATGCCTCTCAAGTGTCAGTATTTCAGACTTTAAGGGAGATGACAGGTGGGGGACAGGAGGAGGGGGAGGGGGGGAAGGGGCATGGTAATATTTCATATCCTCTGTCCATAAGAGACTACTGTTTTAATACAAGCACATTACTTCAGGACCTTATGAAACACTGCATTTCTAGTAAATCTAGCTAATTTCTATACCTAACACTGAAATTCTTAAAAGGTATGCCCATAGCTCACAAAAGATTTTCAAAACATCTCAACAACACACTTAATGGGCTTCTCATGTACAGAAGCAAAAGTTATGAAGTTCCAAACTGACAAAGACTTACAATATGAAACATTTCAACCCAGACAACTTTCACTGGCTCCTGACATGCTACCTTCCACTACAGAGCAAGCAAAGAGAGATCTTCTACTTTAACAGAAACTCACAGACTTTGAAAGCTTACTTTTTAGCTCTTGTACTGTTAGGGAAATCAACAACAACACCACCAGAAAAGCCTGCCCTCATTGCCTGAGATGTGATAAGTTCCAACTGATGTGAGTTCTCTGGATAAAACTGGAACACTGCCCGACTTCCTCTCCTCTGTGGAAAAAATAAGTCGCAGGTTTCAAACTTTCTCAAAAAATACTTCTTTAGTTCAAATCTGGAACACAAATTATAATTTCATATAACAAAACTGCTTGGTTGGAAGTTAATTTATATTTAAACTTTCCTGGTATTGGAGGTAAGATTTTGGACTCTCCGATGGCTGGCTAATTTCTTGTAACTTTGTCACAAGTTTTATGGTAGGAGCAATGAATAGTGGCACTCATTCCCTGGCAAATGCAGTTAGAAAACCATGGTGACCTGCTATTGCTATAGGTTCATGTGCTGATATTACTGTAGTGCAATATATGTTTTACAAGCATCAACTGGTGAGCTTGCCAATAATATCATTGTGCAGGAGTTCAATAAATATTTACTGATCTGTTTATTGCCTTAAGAGCATCCTAGCCTTAAAGATACATCTTTTACCATGTTTCATGGGTAATTCATTTACTTTCATTTTAGAATCTACACACAAAAAAGGGACAGCAGCCTTACCATTGTACCATAAAGTGTGCTGAAGAAGCGATACAGTCTCTTGGGTGGATTATGTGTCTTCTTATCAGCATTACAGAGCCATTGTAGAGCTGAAATACTGAGGAAATAAGATATGTCAACAAACTGCTTCTCCATAACATGACTTTAACCAGAAGGGGAAGCTTCAGGGTAAAGTTCCCCCCACCCAAACTTTGACTATGCCCCAACTCACAAACATGAAATTTCCACAGACTCCTAAAGACCATCACAGTTGAAAGGTGGATGTGCTTCTCCAGGTATAAAAACTGTCCTAGCACCACACTCTGCCCCAGTAGTAGTCCCCCCCCCACCCCTGCCTGTAACTGCTTTTGCTAGTAAAATCCCTCAACCAATGTTTTCCACTCTGACAGTGAACATAAACTGATCCCCAGTTCTATTTAATGTATGCAGAGTTACAGCCCAAAGCAGGGACCAGAATAACTGAAAGTTCCAAAGGCCACTGTCACGGCTGTAAAACTATTTATATCCCAGGAAGAAGCTAGTCAAATGTCTTTAAGTTTTGCACATGTACAAATGAAGCTCAATTTCCCTCCAGGAGCTTAACAGGCTGCAGATATTTCCACCTATGGCTAAGGTAGTAAAGTGTTTTCACTTGACTTTGAAGACCCACAAGGTTCAAAATATCCAGGCCCAAGGCCACAAAAGTTTGAATCTGGATTACTTAAATTTGGTATCCTTCAATTTCCACTTTTTCTTTGAACAAATGTAGAATATTTTTCAACTTTAATTATAACCAAATCTGTAACTGTTGAGGTACAAACCCTATGGCTGGCATACAGGTTTGGAAGATACACTTATATGTAGCAGGAGAATGTCCTCATTACAAGTATGGGACCCACATCATTAACATCAGTTTGGGTGATGATCACTTAATCACTCAATTACACTACAAATCACTGATAAAAGTTACAGCAATTATTCACTACTAAGCCATGATGGGTTTATTTTTTTGGCATGTCCTTTAACAGCCATCACTTAAATCCATGCAGGAAACACATTTCTGTGATACAAAATTGGTTGCTACAGCTCAGCGGGAGTGGCAAATAGATTTAAGGTAAGTGATGGATATTGGTAATAGCAATGATCACTAAACTTTAGTGGTACTGGCTCCTGTTCTGGGCACTGGACTTCCACAATCAACAGCATGACAGTCACAGAATGTTTTTTCTACAATCTACAACAATTCCTACTAAAAGCATGTGAAGTCAAAATGTGGACTTTGTGTTGAAAGGATGTCACCCCATTTTAGCTTTGTACAGTAACATTACCAGTCATCCTACACCTTCAACAGACATTTCCATTTTACAAAACAAGCCATACAGCCATTGATCATTAGAACTTGCCTTTCTTTATATCAGAGATCTGTTACACACTTCTTAAGCAGCTGCTGCTGTTTAATACACACTGCCTTCCAGAAGGCACTCTGGCCCTTTCATCCATCCTTCCCTTAACTATGAGAGTTACAGTAGTTTCCCTTTGTGGCATATTACTACCCCAACAGCCATTCGATCTGGTGGGGTTAGCTTGTGAGATCCTCTAACAATATTGTAATAGCTTGCAAGCAAAATCCAAGTACATGTTTGTACCTTATAACACCATCAAATGTTCCAGGTCTGAAGAACACCCCTTCCCCCATGTCACCCACAAAGAGATCTCCTTCCACTTCTCGCTCTTCTGCAATTCCTGTTGATAAGACATACATGGGTAAATAAATGTTAGTTTAACTTGTCTTTTTGTTTTCTTTTTTGAGTAAGCCTTAGCTGAACCATGTACAGCCATCAAGCAACAGATATCACTGTTCAGTGGAAGAATATCAGTGCCCTTTTAGCAGACAAAGTACTGAAGGCAAGGGGACTTAGCTTCTTGAAGTTACCTTCTGGGGGAGAAGAGATATGTTTCACAGGTGGGGGCAAGCAAGGTTTTTGTTTATTCTTAAGTTTCTATATTTGAAAAAACACAACCCCAGCTATGGAAACACAATTTTTGTAGAAAATTTTGACAGTCTCTGTGAGGTTTCTCTTTGGCTGGGACATGCCAACAAGGGAAAAGGGGCTGAGGATTACCCAAAAGTTTGGTTTACTGGTCCATGTTACAAGCAAAAGAATGAGTCAAGGGAAACCCATGCTCATGTGGATCCATTATAAGCAACTCATGCACTCTTAAAAAGTTTGGGAGGTGGCATGCTAAAGGTTTAGGAAGGGCACTGTGCCAGTATATCACCTACAGCCATGGGTATGGGAACAGAAATATTGCCTAACCTAATGAAGAACAGCTCAATATTACTCACCACATTCGTAAAATGTGTTTGTCTCTTTTATACCTACCTAACATTGGTTTACTTATATCCATGCCAATCCAAAAGTGCCCATGTTCTGTCAAGGCCTCACCACTCAATCCAGAGCCGCAACTGAAAACATAGCAAAGATACACCATTTCAGAGAAAAACCATAAGGCAGAAGAGACATAACAGAGTCCCAAACTTTTGCATCAATAAAGTTCAACACTTTCATTGTTTAAAACACAACCTTCTCCATTTTGTCATAACCATTTCATTATATTGCCACAAATGATTTGTCACATTGTCCAAAGTTCCAGTCTTGACGAATGATGACTACAAGCTTAGCTAAACATTGCAGCATTTGAAACCAACTTGAATGGCCATTAAATATTTATAAATGCTTAATTATACATGGCACAAAAGGACACATCAAAAAATTAAACAAAATGATCAATACATAAACTGTTTCTCTGACTGTCCTTTTGAAGCAACTGTTTTAGGAAGTGTAATAATTTGCTTGCAAACTTAGAAAAATCATGAAAAAAATAATTTTGAACCAAATGGAAATACCAGTATAATATTTAGGGGGGGGGGGGACAATGGGACGTCCCCTCCCCTTCCCCCTTCCCCCTCCCAAATGATTGGTCAAGGCTCCCTCCTCAGACATTTGGATACATTATTAATGCATTGTATCTATTCTTCCCATCTAGATAAGAGCCACACACAAATACATAAAAACTTTACACTGAAACTACTGTACTCCCAATTCTAAAGACCCAATTTGGGGAAACAGAAATCCTCCCCAACCCCTTTCGCCTCCTGTGATAGTATGAAAAGAATCTTCCTTCAACAATTACCCAACATCCAAGACAAAACATGGCTTGTCCTCAGGGAGTGCAAGAAGCTCAATTGCTCTATCAGCCATTGTCATCTGAATCTCAATCATCCGGGAGCTGAAGACGAAACCAGACAAACTTTTTAGTTTATGGATAATCAGTAGCCATGCTCCCTTTTACGGTATTAAAGTTAATGTTATTAAAATGAACACTACTACTACTACTACACATATAACTTTAACACCAATCTATCGTCTAAAATTTCCTCACAACTTAAATTAAACCACATTTTTTCAGTCCAGTAATAGGTTCTCCATCACTTACAGAAAAAAAACCACCATGCTGAGGTTGAGGCCAGTGTCTGAAATACTTCTTAATTTTCAGGTTCAATTTTGAAGATAAAATACCCCCCCCCCACAATAAATCTCTCTTTGGGTGCTACTTTAGGAATTTTGCTTGATCACGGAAGCGCCTCTAGTACAGTGTGTTAGTGACTCAAATGCATTTTCCTTATTTTGTCAATACACAACCAGGCCTACAAAACTTACAGCAAAAACTTTTACTTCATTTCCCTGTGTCAAGGGGAATAATGCTGAAGGTACAGTAGTTGACCTGTTGGTTACAATTTACTTTTCAAAGAGCCATAAGAAGAGTCAGCAAAGCAAATTTAAGTCAGAGGAACTCACTTTGAGGTGTACTTTCTTGCTTCTGTATCATCATAGAACTGAAAGTAAAGAGAAAAAAAAACATCATTAAAATAGGAGTGGGCACAACTAAAGAATACCCCACCCATCAATGCTACAAGGCTTGGGTGGGTTACCCGGCTCTACTTCAGAGTCATGACTCTTGGCCGGGAGTGGCGACTCGACTCCACTTTCCTTGGTGTCATGACTCCAGCAGAATTTTTAAAACTATAAAGAACCATTCATGAAGATCGGTTTTTGTGGCTTCACAGTTTCAATTATTATAATTCATGTTCTTTTGCAAGTTTAATAAATTATAACATTAAAAACAACCTGTCTCTTTTTCTTGGCTTGTAAAGTTGTCAGTTGTCACTAGAACTGCTTCAAAAATTTTCCACGTTTCCACTCAATCCACCGATAAAATGCTGCTGCACACCACAGCCCCTTTTCAATGTTAGTAGCTGTAATCAATACACTAGTACACTTGTGTAGGTGGCAGTTATGACATCACTGAAACCAATATCAAGTAGGAGTCTTGACTAGCTGCAGAGTTGCAACTATGCAGACCGTGGGTACCCGACTCCAAAAATATCAGTCATCCAAGCCTACTGGCTACGTACGGTACAAGGCTACTAATAGCTACAACAAAGCAAAAATTGAAGTTCTTCCTATGACATATCTGGTACAACAGGTTCTTAGCTACCATTAAACCACTTAATTTAAAAAAAATCAGCCCAATAACTTGAAGAACGGCTGAGATATGAGGAAAATGCATTACCAAATTTTGAAATTTTTCAATTGATTTCATTTTTTGCAGTTTTTCCTCATTTATGCTGTTTTTAGCAGTAATTTAATCATTTTTCCTTTTTTTTTGTTTTCAGCTAACAGGTAATGGAAGACCTCATGGAATACTGCAAAAACAGTGAAAGTCATTTCCTGTCGGTGACCTACATTAAATGTTATGACTAGTTAATAAAAAGTGGTCAATCAAGGCATGCTCTCCAAAATGTCAAATACCCCCTCCTCCCCCTCCCTAGAAAAATGAGAATTGTATCATTTTCATGTGAAGTCCTTAATGTTTTTTGAAAGTCCTTGTCCCTTAAGTTTTTATTTTATCCTGGAGACACTATAACATATTACACAATCATGGAACAATTGGCATGATGCAAGTCATTACAGCAACATTAATGGAATATTAAATATATTAAGGAAGCCAATGTATTGCAATTTAATTAATGAAAATCTACACAGTAAACATACTTTTACTACACAAAATCATTTTTACCCTGATGTATTTGACCATGAATGATAAAACAACAATGTACAGCAGAATTTTATGTAGGCTCATCTATTTAGACAATGCCAGTGCTGTTAATCAGTTAATTAACCTTCATCACTGTGCATATATATTGTCACTAGCATTGTGTGGGTGGACGGCAGGCTCATGAGGTATAAAAGTCTTACAAAATAGTTGCAAACATTGCACCCTGCTTGTAATTTTATGTAGTTCATTACTCTAACATGATTACAGTATTATGGTGTTGCGCAACAGTCTTACCTTTACAGTGTATCTGTAGTGTATTGTATTGTACACTGTGTATGAAAAAATGCATGTGCACTAACAGAAAACAAGAAAGTAAGCAGTGTGTACTGCATGAAGTTTAATGTGACTGGCAATGGTGTTACTTTGGTAATTATAATGGCACTATTAATAACTGACATGTAAAACAGGTTTGCTAATTGACCCTGTCCTACAGTGATTGCATAATAATTATGTGTTCTACAGTGGATGTCCCTGTATATCATTACACCTGTGCATGCACTGGAATTAATTTGTAGGTGTGCCCCTAATTATTTGCAAAATGAAACTGGTTTGATTAAAACTTGAAGGAGTAAGCAACTTCAAATGGTTATGATTTGGAGTTAACTAGTACTCAGGATGGCAGGATGGGTAGCTGATCACTGTGCAGCCTATTGTACTAATGCAGCATTGCGAAGCCTACTGTATGATTGACAGCATATGCACTGAAAGCTACAATCCTCCACAAAAATGATGGGACAAAACAAGCAAAACAAGCAACAGTGAGATCATCATCCCCCTATCTGCATCCCCATACCCCTGTTCAATGTTGCGGCAGCCCAAGGTGTTCTGAGATTTCAACATTGACACAGGGAGTGGGGTTTGTCCCATATACTTTTGTTGAGGATTGTCTGAAGCCTGTACAAAGGTACAGGAATTTCCAAATTTGGTTTTTACGTTGCTTTAAGGAGGTTGCTGTGTTTATTTTTAAGTGATGATACAGTATTAACAACTGCATTTTTTGGCCATTATCGTAGCTTGTCAGTATGTCATATTTATATTTAATTGTCATAAAAGGAGCCAGAGAGCATTTAGCATGGGTTTTACCAGAATTATTCTTGATCGGAGTTTGGGGGAAAGGAATCTTCTTCCTCAGCAGATTCATGTGAGGTAGGGGTGGTAATTTTCTGGCTGGTCAGTTTTTTTATTTATAAATATTAAATGGTAATAAATTGTTGTGGAAAGAAGTCAAAGAGACTTTTGCATCTTATATTTCTTGATAAGGATGTGGGGGGAGGTGGGGGGTGGATGTAACACATTTCACGATAAACTGAACGGTTAACCAAAAAGTTTTCTACATTTTGCGAATATAAACATTGAATGATCATTGAATCTACAGTATGGTTAAAGTTAAAAATCTGTGGAATTATTTCGTCTGGTAAACATTGCAATGTACTTTACGATTACACTAAAATGAAACGGTTAACCATTTTTCTTCAACGAAAGGCTTTATATACAGTACAGAGAGATTTTTTGTGGATTTGGACGGATGACCATCGACATACGTTGAAATAGTGTGGAGGTCAACGGTAAACCGTACTGAGGTCAATGGTAAACCGTGGCCCTGTTTTCATGAGAACTCACAGTGACAATGAGTTCTACCTTCAACTAATAAATTTAGCAAAATTAGGCAAGCATGCAGGGCTCTCTTGCTTTTCGGACTCCTGAATGTTTTGTTCAAGTTTTACCAGTAACTATTCGAGTATTCCCACCACCAGAAAAATGTTTCACCCCCTGCAAGCTATCTCACCCCCTTCAGAACCAACCATTTGCATATATTTGTCCTCCCCCCAAAAAATATTTCGGCTCTTGGATGCTATCTCCCTGCCTTCAGTATCTTGTCTGGCTACACGCCAAAGTAAAAGTCACATGTAAACCATGCATACCTGAGTTATACTGTTCACTGTTCTGTCATTGCACAATGGCCGAGGACACAAGTCCGTATGACATTGAAAAAGCTTTCACTTCCTTCCCTTGATTTCTTCAAAAACTGCGTTTATTGTTTTGGCATTCAACTCCTGATGACGTGCCCACATGGGCCCGTATGGGCAAACATCTCGGTCCCTGGTGATGCCATTGTGGACACCACATGAGAAAATTTTTCCTTGTGGGCTACATAAAGATTAGGCCATAGTTCCCATGTGGGTCCATCATGGGAGAACTTACCTATTGAAAATGTACCAAAGGCCCATGTGGGCCCCTTGGCCAAATCTTCATGGAGCCCATACCCATGTAAGGCCTGTCATGCACACATATATCCCATGTGAACCCATGTGGGCATGTTGACAGGGACAAAGGCTTCTTTACAATGTGAATACTGTGCTGCTTTTCATAGACATACTCTGTTCAAAAATGGACCAATTTTTTCACGAATTATCATGCGTTGACTTTAACCGTGAAATACTCCCTGTGCTTTTGTACAGGCCTCAGACAATCCTCGACAAAAATGATGGGACAAAACACGCAAAGCAAGCAAAAGTGAGATCACCATCCCCCTGTCTGCATCCCCATACCCCTGTTCAATGTTGCGGCAGCCCAATATGTTCTGAGACTTCAACATTGATTCGGGGAGCATGGTTTGTCCCATATACTTTTGTCGATGATTGCAGAACTGAAAAGTATCACAAAGAGTACAGTAACTGTTTACTAAATTGTAGTATACAAAAGCCAGGCCATTAAATGGTATGCAGTGAAACTGAATGCTCAGTACTGTACACAAATTGCAGTTTGACTTTTAGAAAAGCCTTAGTTGACCATTGCTATTAGTTGCAGTTAAGGTGCAGTTAAGTGTTAAAATATTCTGAGCATTTGTTTTGAGAACTTTCATTTTCTTTCTATCCAGCGTTATCCTGTGAGGTTTCATAGAAGAGACCATTGTTGTCATGCATTGTTTATATTAGATAATATTTAGGCCTACATGTATCATACCTGTACATGGCACAACTCACAACAACTTGCAATGTGATACACTTAAAAGAACTACTGTACCGTAGTTGCAAATAAAGTTTGTTTCATATTGTGAAGGAGCTGATGAAGGAAGTAAGGTGAAGCTGAAGTGGAAGAACACCAATTAAGTTCAATACACACAGAGAGTCCAAAGGACTTCAATACCTGCAAATATTCCAACTGTATTCTAAAAAGCTGTACCATGTAAATCCACAGAGGGGAATTCTGGCAAGTTGAAGAAAGAACTGCACCAGTGCTGTGACTCATGTAGAACAAAAAGAAATCTGACTTCAATTTCAATTCAAAACAAGAAGAATAAAAGATAAAAAAAGACCAATGAGGTGCAGGTGATATTCATTCAACATTACATTAATTCCACTGCTGGTCAGACTTTCCTTCTTTTTTAGACTTCCAGTACTGGACAATGCACTGTACATCAAAAGGTAAGTCCTGAAAGAGCACAAAATATTATTAAGGATACAGTAGCACATGGTTCAAGTTACCTGTACTTAAAGATTTTACAACAAGTTTCTAATGTACTATCACACAGTAATTAAATAATGTAAAACATCAGCTCTGAAGGTGGTACAGCTGCTGGTGGTGATCACTTCATATGGCATTTTGTATCAGTCCGAGTCACATCTGTGTCAGAATGAGGACCAGTGTCATATACACAGGTGAAAGGTACTACCTCTATTCTGAGTTTCTGACTTACTCCAAGTGTTCTTCTGGCCAGTGTGAGCTTCCACACAGAAAGTCAAATGAATGTGGATTGTCCAAATAATGCAGTGTTAACTGCCCCCCCCCCCCCCTCCCCCAGGATATTGAATATGACTTAATTAAATTCTACACAAATTTCAATTCATTTTCCTTGTATGCTTTCCTTACTTCTTCCACGGAGAATGTCACTCTTTCATCATCCTCATCCTCACATGCTCAATCACAACCTCATCCTTGTCTTTGTTCACAATCAGCACACATCCACTCCACCACACTTCCTCATCAGTCTCATCATCTAACCACATTTGGATTTCTCTTCCAACAGCAACATCCAGCACATCATCTATCTCACACAAATCACCACTTAAAATGTCCTTCTCAATTTCTTTACAGTCAAAGTAAAATAAGTCATTACTTCCATCATACTGTATATATACAAGATTACCCCTTTTTTGTTACTACACCTAAATACCATTTGTCCTCCCCTGAAACTAAATAGCAATATTTAATAACCCTCCCTACCAAATTTTCTACATTTATAGTTTTCTGTATCCCTGAAGAAGATTCTTCAACAGTCAAGGTATTGGTATTTGTTCTTCGTAAAGACCCCTTCTTTGGTAAGGATTCAGTACTGCCAGTATCTTTGCTCATACCACTTTCATCCTCAACAGTCGTCTTCATTCCACTCTCACCTGTGGGACTTGAGGCAAAAGAACTTACTGTTGACTTACAAATTTTTTCAGGCAGGATACAAGTTCATCATATCCTTTCTGATGACCCTCTGATGAAAGGTTTAGTAAACCATCAGTGTTCTTTGCCTTCAAGACCCACTTCCAGTACCTTAACTGATTCCTGACGACATTACACCTCTCTTTCAATGGCACAGCATTCAGTCTATCTTCAACACAACGCACATCTCTCCAAACACCACCAACACCAGCTAAATCATTCGTCAACTTTATCACCTTCTCACGCTCACGCACTTCTCGTTCAGCAGCTTTGTCTCTCTTTTCCACCCACTTTCTCAGTTTTGCTTCCCTAATGGCCTTTAGCCTCTCATAAAATACACGCCTTTGCTCACCAACACTCTCTCTCGCCATTCTCATATACATTGCTCTCTTCTCAGCAGTCAAACCATCACGCCACCCACTTGTGTGATTTTGCCTCCACATAATCAACCCCTCCAATGCAATGGTTGTAGCACTTGGTTTCTGGCGCATCAAGCGGTCCAGCATACCAAAGTCACGCTCTGCCACTACATTGGTTGTGGGCACACTACACATTTCACTCCTCTGTTCATCATTCATGGTGGAAAACTTTCCACCTTCCAGATGATCAGACAACATTCTCTTACCAAGCTCAGCAAAACTTGCACACAACAGTTCTAGCACCTTCTTGCACAGACTGTCAGAATCGTCTTGTGCAAGAAGAGTCTCATACACATTATCCTTCTCCTCAGACACATCAGGAAACATACACTCTCCTCTCATGATTGTGGAGGCATCACATGACCACTCACCCATACAAAAAACAAACCTCTGGTACCTCGCATTCATATCAAATATGTGCACTCTCTCAACACGACCCTCTGCATTCCTCTTACCATTCAGCACCTGCCACAGTGGTCTTGTGATCACTTTGTTCACCAAACCAAGTGCTCTCACTCCAGCTTTAAAGGCTAACACTCCCAAACCTGCCCACACAACTTTCATTAACTTATTGTCATCCTTCACATGATTGAAAAAATCACACAGCTCTTCATACAAATAGTACACCACACCAGCATTTCGGAAAAGAATATTAAACCTGTTACCTTTAAGGGTGCCAGGTCAACCCTTTTCACACTCTCCTTCTCACTCAAAAAAGTTAAAAAATCAATAGGTTTACCAGACTTTTCACACGCTCTTTCTTGGACACTCTTACATACTAGTCTCACCAGCTTCACTGCTCCAGCCTCACTTCCTTGCACAAACACACCAGACAGTCTTGCACTCCCAAACCTCTCACCACCAAACTCATCCTTTTCAAACAATTTCAGCACTTCAGCAGCCTGTTCAGCCATCCCAACAATGAAGTGAAGTCCACAAAAAAAATTGTTCATTCGTTCAACATTCTCTCTCTCTTTGTCACTCAAATTTCTCTACCCTGCTACAACCTCTGGCAGTACTGAATCCCTAAAATCTTTCAACATCTTGTTACCTTTTTTTTCTGCTGAATGTCTACCAGACATCGTATTTTTTATTTTGGAGATGAAGGTATTGAAGCCTTCCAATCCTTCCCCTGAAACTGAGTGGTTGCATCCTTTACTATTTGTTTAAAAGTTTCCACAGTATCGTCTGCCGACCCACTTATCATATCCCTAAGCCCCAATGTTAGACTGGTCCCATCTCCAACCACCACATCAAATGTCCCATATTTGTGCCCCCATTTAGTTGTCCCATCAGTGCAGAGGGTGGCAGACTCACCCAAGTCGGACAGCATTGTGTCAAAAACCTGTTTTTGAGCAAGAGCCCTCCCCTCCAGTATCATGTTTAAGGCAAAAGTAGATTTTGGCAGCCTCCCCACCTCCCTCCCCCATAGATTTCTTAGGACTGTCCGTACAACACGCTCACTGTTACCAGCCCCCACATTCATACCCATCAGGTCTTGATACACCGCCCTCACCTCATCAACATACTTTCCTCCCTGAAATGTAGTTACTTCTTGCTCTTTCAAGAATGCTTGCATTCTTTCTTCGACTTGCTGATCCATGTGTTCTTCCAATTCAGCTTTTTCATTTTCTAATATTGTTACCACATTTTTCAAGTAAGGCAAACTCTTCTTCACCACTGTTTGCCTGTATTTGTGCTGCTTGCTTAAGTTTTTAGCCCTCCTTCCTTTCTCCTTCAACTTTTTTGATAGGGTAGAAGTTTGGTGTTTATAATTGTTTAAAACTTTAGAATTACTTTGAATAGTACGCCTTATCTTAAATTTTGCAGCATTGTTAATATGTTGAACCTTATCATGCATTCTCTTTAATTGTAAATCTTTTGAACCAATGGATTTTTTAGCCTTTCTACTTCCTCAGTTAATTGATTATTTAGCTTAGTTTGTTCCATTAATTTTCTACTAAGCTGTTGTGAGATGTGCCTTTCTTGTTCTACGGTTCTCATGGTCTTCCTCTTTTGATTAATTACTTTACTTAATTGGGATCCTTTGAACTACTGTAATTGGGAATTTTCTTTTCTGAGGTGCATGATAAGGTTCCTCCTACGCCTACTACTACGTTTCAGGTTTTGAATTGTTCTCTGAGCAGTTTTATACTTGCCACTAACATGATCAATCTTACGATGGAGTGAAATATTTTTCTTGTTAACAGCTGAAGTAATTCCCCTTGCGAGATCCCCCTCCTCCTTTTCTTCAGCCACTGCCTCCCTTTCCCTTGTAAGACCCTTTTTTAACCCTTTGTTTTGTAACTGTAGTGATGCTAATTTTTTCTTTAAGTTATCTCTTTCATGCTGCAGCCTGATAACCCTTCTCCCCTCCTCTATGTTTTCTTCAACACCCTCAGCCCCTTCATGGCCTGCAGCGTCGCCACCAACCCTAGTCTCGTAAAACTGGAAGCTTTCCATGTTAAATTCTTCTAGTGTTTTCCTTTTGGGAACCCTCCCACCCCCCTTCCTGGGGACCTTGCATGTTTTTTGCTTATTTGAAATGCATCTGGTAACTCTGGCAAGTAGTTGTTTAGGAGAAATTGGCTCAAAATTAGGCCTAAAAATCTTGCATAAAATCTTCCCCAAAATATCAGCTTTGAATAATTTACTTTTAGTCTTTAACTCATTGTCCAAAATTTCCCACAGCTCCAATATCAGGCCATGGTTGCATAATTGTAGGCCATGCCTTATATCCCCAAAGTTACTGACCCCTGCATAATCTACAAAATCTTTGACTAACTCTTCAGTAATGCTTAGGTTGCTACAAAAGGGATACTGACATTTTGCAGGTAAAGTAGTCCTGCCACTGGGGCCAGGGACAGATGGGCCAGGTCCTGGGGTTAACGAGGATGATGACATATTGGTAAGTACAGTAGGCTACTATGAATATTTAATTATTCTGAGAACGTGATCTTAATTTAACAATAACACTCCTTGGATTTTAATACACTTCGGTAAGTATACCCCCTGTACACGCAAATTCTTTTCGAGGAATAAATAAGCATAAATCTCAAAATAAGTTTCAACATGTAAACACCTTGGATACTACTACTTACTTAACAAGTAACAATTAATACACGTGCCCAAAAGAAGTGTTACGTCACTTAATAGCCTAATGTGAATACAGCAGGCAGACAAGTAAATGTTCAATCAAGTAGCCAGTAGGCCTACACACACTGTTCAGCTGGAGCTACAGTATAAATTTTACAATACAACTTGTACTTGTAGGCATATAATGATATACAAATAAAAGTCAAAGCAACTCATTGACAACTCATTTTAGATTCATAAAACATAAGAGTAAAAATGTACAGTTGTTTAATTTGTAAAATGATTTCATAAAATAAACAGCCAGTTTATCTTAAAATCACCTCAGATTATAAGTTACTTCAAGTTCAAGCCTGCAGAAAAAACGCCGAGTACACGTGGTGTGAGCCAATAGTGCATGCCTCATATGTGTACATAGTGACTGCACAGTACAGTATACACACTACATGTTCGCTACACTGTGCCTGGCTGTACTGTACACTACAGTACTGTACACTGAAAGTGCTGTGCTTGCAGTGAAATTCTTGGCCCAGATACAAATTGCCGATCCATGACACTTTAATGTATTTAGTACCAATTTGTAGGTTATGAAAAGTTCTTTCAGATCGCAAGCGTGCGTCTTAATTGCTTGCTTCATTAGAAAATTAGGTTAATTAGAAAAATTCACTTAAACATACGTAAACGAAAGAAATTGCTAAATTGGTCGACTCACATATCATTTTAAAGGTTTTTTGTCCTTTTTCTGAAAATAGTGGTCAAATTTACTTTAAACACCTAGATTGGCAGTATTTCGTCATCAAATAAGTCATGTCATGAACGACAATCACGTACCATACTATCTAACACGCAAGAAAACTACCAACAACACGCACAGTGTGTGACAAGATATTGCTTGAAATGGTACGTAAATGTATCCTAATTGGCAAAAAAAAGGTATTTTAGCAGATTTGCACCTTTTTTCTACCAAATGCTGAAGTTTTATTTTCAAATGTTCAGATAATTAACTAATTACAGCAAAATTAAAACCTAGTCTTTTGCCGTATTCGTTGTCGCTGTGTAACGGAAACTGATGACGTCACGAACAGCTGATCAGAAATTTTCAGTTTACATACTACAGTTTCACAGTACACAGCTGTGTGCTGATCGTGTATGTTATATATAGTGATGAGAATACCTGTGCTGTAGTGTCTCCCCTTTAGTTGGATCAGATTCCCTGCTACAAAGACATGGGTCCTCACCCGGTCAGCTCATTAGCGCCCTTGTCGTTTGCTTTTACTTGCAAGTTACTCAGTGGTTTCAGTGTTTTGTGGTCTTGTATATATTTAGCACTTTTGCACTTTTTGTGCATGGTGGTTGTGTCTCCCTTGTTGGCTTCACAACTGTTGACTGTGTACTCTGCGATGGCTTTCTCGCCTTTTGAAGAATCTAGACTGAAGTACTGACTACATCCTAGAACTTCATGCTAGACTACAGTCCCAGATTGGAAAGTTTGCCCTGCGCGGGGGATAAATCCCCCGGCAAAAATATGAATTTCGAAGTTGCCAGCCGCGCAATTTAACAACTGACAACTGCAAACCGTGCAAACTTGTTGGCAGCAACCAAGCAAGTTGGCTGGGAAAGGCAATTTCCTGCAATGTAGGAGGTAGTTTTGGCTTAAATTTTCTTGAGCAAATTCGAGCAAATTCATGCCAATTCATGGGGGCGCTCTGCTTAGATAGTATCGGCCGCGCAATTCTCTTGGCCATTATTAATATCCCCCGTGCACCACTGCAAGCTTTCCAATCTGGGACTACACTACGTTAATATTTAGGTGTAACGTTAGGCTAGGCCTAGGCTATAGTAATAGACTTTACAGTCTTAAGCCTAACGTTAATGAAGACAGCGTGTTATTATTAATTAGGCTATAGGCCTACCACTTCTGGGGGAGCTTGGTGCTCAGGTCTCCTGCAAGATGCCATTGTCGTGTGAATAAAGTTAGTATGCAAGCGATGTAAATTTATCCCGGAGATCAGACGGAACAGCCTGATGAAATTTAACATTCGCAACACTGATTTTTACAAGGTAGGCCTTGGTCCAATTTGTTGACGACAGTTCGAGTTTGCATAAACGAACGGATCCTTATGCAGTCGCTAGTTCCGCGAGAAAAGTGAAGCCACATGAGAGGTGGTATATACTTAATATAGTCAGTACTCACTTTTGATCGAGGTTAGTCACGGTGATTGTGCGTGGGAAAGAGGATACCGGGATACGATAGATCACCTCGAGCACAATACACACGAACAGGGAACAGAGTAAACTTTACATTATGTAAAATTCACATCCCCCCTCCGATGTTTCCAAAATTATTATAAACGTTTTTTGGGAGCACAGCCAGTTCCTAGTACCCTACACCCCGTCGCACAAGCACATGGTACCAGCCTGCCCGTCAGGTCAGTTTTCAAGCCTGAGAAGTAGAAACACAAATTAGGACCTAAGGGTACCCAGTTTGAGGACATTTTCATGGCAGTCTAGACAGTACAGGCCAACTGGGGTATCTTGTAGGCTGTCCTAGTGGGAAAGGTGGAACGGGAAGGGCCACCTTTCCAGTGTTGTCTAAGTTCGAAGATACATGGGATTTTTTTTTTGCATAATTAAGTGCTACATCAGTGGTGCTTCATGACCCCTCTTTGACCCCCTCTGGTTATACGGGCCTGGAACTGGAGAATTTTTCATTCAAGTATGAAACTTAGGAATGGTCACTAATTAGACCATAGTTTTAGTGTTGTAAAAACCTCAGTTGATTAGCTGGGAAAGGGGACCATATGTTGCATGCATGCGCACGCGCCTCCAAATGGCAAGTTCCAAAATCTCTGTTGGACATTTTTGGCACTACGATAAAATAAATTTTTGTACAATGGAATGAGCCAAGAAGCCAAACCTATATTTTTTAACGTTTCCATCCTGTAAAACTGTGTAGCTTAAAGCATGCAGAAATCTGGAATAAATAAATAAATAGTTTGAGTTTTCCGAGAATTCCCATCTCCATATTATATTAAGCTATAATAGAAACTGTAATCATATGAGGTGGGAGGGGGGGGGGGGCTTTCAGTATCATTTGTGGTGGCATTATTTGTGGGATGGGACTAATACGTGACACTATTTAATCAGAACGCCCCCACCATTGGCAGCGTACAAAGAATGTTTTGGCAAAAGTGTCGATGCCAGCAAATGCCACTTCCCAGGCCCTTCAATTTGCATAAGACTTTTACACCCGGGCTTTCATTATTTAGAATTGTTATCCCCCGAGGGGCAACTCAGACACATTTTTTCCGTTAAATTATTGTGTAGATAACCTCTGCTGTATTCATTTGCTATAATTATATTAAACAGGAAATCGAAGGTTATATATGCACATGTCATCGGTATAGATATCCATAAAAGGTGGTTTGGGAAGTCCCAGTTCGTGTTAATTGCAACAAGAGGGCGAATCTTCCAGGACTGCTACAAATACAGTTTCTTTCCTCGGACCGTCAGGGACTGGAACCTTCTCCCCCAGAACATAACAGATCTCGAGGACCCCAAGCAGTTCAAGAGCGCAGCCTTGAGGATTCTCAGACGGGACGACTAACTTCATGCGCACACCCAACCCTGCACGTTTGACTCCACCAGGAGTGTTGTGCAGTATTTATCCAGATCCAGATCCAGGTAGCACAATAACCCTTACATCAATAACCATGCAAAAGTGCGCTTGGGCATTCTGATGGTAGCTGCAGCATATGATACATTCTAAAGAAAATGCATACCTAGAATTACACTTTTCGGCGCATGACGTACCGTTACTTAGCTGTAGTTATGTTTTACAAAAAGTTTAACTGGAATGTGTAACTATTAAAAGTCAACAGGAATACATTTATGATTCAGTGGCAGAGCTAGGAGGTTTGGTCCTATCAGAGGGGGGCAAGAATGGTATTTAGGGGAGCTTTGCAGTAAGAAGCTACCTAATGAATGGAAGGCACTACACCAGTGCTTCTCAACCTTTTCTTTTCAATTCGGTTGGGAACTTTTTTCGATTCTTTCCCCAAATGTATTTACTGGCTTAAGATATGTTTTTCTCAATCGTTTTCTTCCCCACACTATAATGAAGGCGAAACTAATTCAATTTAATTAAAATTCATGTAACTGTTGGGTGTGGATCCACGGTTTTGAACAAAAAGTCTTTGCAATGGGGTAAATGGCTCAACTTTGTGAGAGTGAAGCTTAAAGGAAAGAAGTCTCCAAAAGAGGTCCTTCCCAGGAAAACGTTGAAATGAAACACTGGTCACGACGCGACTGTAGCGTCCCTTCTTATGACTAACAGCCGGCCGGGAATGCTGATGCACAGGGCTTGAGGAAGGAGGGGAGGTTGGATGATTCTGAGATCTTCTTGGACCAAATCCTACAGAAAGTGAGAATTCGAAAAGTAGTACTCAGAATGACGGATGCACGCAAAGTGCGCAGAAAAAATGTATTTTTAGAAGTTTATAGCGCAGAAGGTATGAGAAACATAAGTTTAAATACCCCCCCCCCCCCGGCTACGTGTCTGTCCCATAATGCCAGAAATGAAACTTTCCACGCCTTACAAAATACATCTAAACATTCTTTATTTTAGAATGTCGGAAATTTACACTGATAGATGCGATAAAGATTTGTTTTGAACATTTCCGGGGGGGGGGGGGGGGGTGACTGACCCTGCCTCCCGCTTCATACGTCCATAAGTATAACTATGACTCACATACTGCTCAAAACGGCGAAGACGGAATGTGTAGGTCCTCCTCTAAGAACATTTTGAGATAAAAGACTGTCAGATGTAAATATGCTGTGGGAGGGCTGCTGGGACCTGGGTATTGATATTTTTATTCAATTCCTGTTTTCAGAGTAGAAATTCACACTGAGTGAACTGTTAAGAATTGTTGATGTTATTTTTTCTTCGTTTCCTTCTTTATTTTTCTTCGTTTTTTCAAGTTTTTTGATTTTCCGGGTGGGGCAAGTGCCCCCTTGCCCCCCCCCCTCCGAACGCCCATGGCTATAGCCGTTGACCCAAACATCATGTGCCTGTCAAAATGTCAAAATGACCAGAAAAAAAGGACTATGCAATTCATCACACCCATCCCCAATGATAAAAAAAATCAAGGCTAGTGCTGCAGAGTCTATATTTTGGTGGGAAGAAAGGTGAGGATCCTCAGTAGACCTCAAGGTCTCTAGGACCTGACTGAAAAGCACAGACCTAATCATCTAACAGAAAACCCACCATAGGAAGCGCTTAAAAACTTTCGGACTGAAAGTAACTCCTTCGTTGTCGGAAATGATCCTTACCGCTTGCCAATTAAGTGCAGATGATGATCGATTTTGAGTACTTTCTTAATAAAGTCTACCGTGACTACATCCTGTTAATTAAAAGCATTGTCAATAATACAGCGAACATGAAAAAGTACGAACACACTTCTAGGGCATGCATGTATAACCCACGTGCCAGCATATTAATATATATATATATATATATATTATATATATATATATATATAATATATATATATATATATATATATAATATATATATATATATATATATATTAATAATACCCTACATCGACAAGTTTACCATGTGTCATAATTAATCCACCTTGATATACATATAGGCCTAACTTTACGAAATTTCCTACCAAGTTACGTTATAGATTAGAAAATCAAGAATAGTGCCGTAGAGTCTCAATTATGGTATAGAAGAAAGGTAAGGATTTCTGTCTTAACTCAGAAGCAGATGTGAAAGCTATAAGCTAAAAAAGGTGACTCGTTTATGGAAATTTTCTGGGGCCGCCTAAAAGACAAAATATCGGGGGCCCGTAACCTACAGGTTGCTTCCATTATTGCGTAAATCCGGCCATGTTTCTAGCCTCTCCTCAAACTCAAACATAAACCCTTTTCTATTAATCTGACCTGTCAAAGTTAAGGATATTCTGCACTGAGTTTAACTGATGCATGAGGGCCATACGCCATAAAACACAATGCTGTGTGTGATCATAAGTACACAAGTGACATGCACACGCCATCGTTGGCCAACCAGAGAGAAGTAATTTGAGTTAATGTCAATCAAAGTGCAGTTACTAATTGTATTTAGAGATATGATGATATTCCTAAATATGTTGAGGTGATTTCATTGCCCTTTATAAGTACAGTTTCAGAAATGCTACTTTTCGCCGGGCACGTAAGTTCACGCACTTCAGGGGTAGCGCTAGTGAGGTAGGGGCAATTTCCCTTCGGTAAGGCTTCAGCCCGATCGGGTAATATTTCAGATTTCTTCGGGAACTCTTTCCTGTGTACGATTAAGTATGTAACCCCCGACGGCAACACGTCCCCCTGATTGCTCACCTCTTTTCCTTTCAAGATTCTTAACTTTTTTCAGTAGAAACGCAAAATTTTCGGTGGGAAAATGCTAGTACGAAAACAATTATGGTTGATGAAATGCTGGTGTCCTTATGAGTCTTCTTTCACAGTTTTGAAATTTCTTCATGTAAGACACATTTTTAACAATCTAAATAATTTCTTAATTAGCAATACTTTCTACTTGTTCAATTGATTTGCATGATGTGAATCAAATCATTTTAGAGGAATTTTCACCAGGCAAAACAAAATACTTATCCGATTTGTCGCAGCCAAATTACTATGTATTTTCGCTTTGCAAAAATGTCTAGCTATGTCACTGAGTGAAAGACTTAAGTAACCTTTTCGCAATCTCAGTCGCGTAAGGAATCGTGGGATACATGGTGAAGATAAACAAACCGCGCTCTTTATGGTAGCACACCTCCAGTGAATCCTCCATTGACTTACGCACTAACTCCCAAAAGTAAAGTGGCCTCTAAAACTTTTTAGAATTTTTCGCCAGGTACAAGCTACCCCTCACAAGAAAGCTGACCAGTTGGCCATTTATTGTATTTCAATTTATTACACTATGAGAATTTTCGCTAGAGGAGCTCAAACTTTTCTTATCGTTACTCAGGCCTAATTTTATTCACTCAGTCAAAGCTTGATATGCGGGGACAGCTTCTAAGCTCATAATTCCCCCCAAATTGCTTCAGTTGACCTCATTTTGGCACCAATTACACCACAGCCTACTGCTGTATGAAAGCGATAAAAGGCCCTATCTCTTTTTGTAAAATATCGAAAAAGTTGCCCCAGTGTTTCCTTTTGGTGATATTTGTGAAGAAGAAATGCGGGCGTGCTACCTTACCATACAGAGGTATGCAAAATGCACGTCATTTATAGCAGATCATTATACAAGAATTTTGTTTAGACCAAAACTGCCGTTTGCGCCAGGGGTGGGGCCAGGATTTGCTCTTCAGGCTGGGCAGTTAAAGCTCCCTGACGGGGGCAGCAACCTGAAGCTCCGACAAAGGCGACGGGTTGCCGAAAGTAAGCTGAGAGTAAAAATTTTCGGGGGCGTCGAAAATTTTGTGGTTTCTTTTACAAAAAACATTAAATTCTGGGTTTTCATTGAAGAAAATTTGAAAAATTTGTGTTTTTATTTAAAGGTTTGAAAAATTTGGGTTTTTACTTGTGAAAATAAGAACATTTTGGGATTTTATTTTAAAGGATCTGCCCTTCCTATAAGTGAAAAATCAAGCAGATGGTCGGGGCCACTGAAGGTGGTCCGGGTTACATATTTTATTGTATAGGATTAAGGCTACCCGAAGAAAATTGGAAAATGTCAGCGAGGGCCATGGCCCCCTCCCCCTCCTTCGCTTGTACAACCCCTGGTTTATGCACACTGCTGAAGACACAAAAATCAAGTAAGAACCTGTTGTTGTATACTTCTGTTCGATCTTAACATGGAGCTACGGAAGAGATAATCTGAATATCTGCTAAAAACTAAATTTTTGGCTGCGCTGTTGGCATGGAAGTGTCATTGTTTACCCCCAGATTTTCAAAATGTGCGCATGTGCAGGCACGATTTCTAAAAGGTCTCTTCTATCACGGCACTTATTCTTAACATCATCACAAAAATCATGATGTACTACCAACAGGTTTTACGTGGCACTGTTCCGCTAATCGACTCAACTGGACTCGCAGCTCCTTGGTGCGGCATGTTTACCGCACTTTTACCTAGTCACTATTATTGACATTAAATGTAGCCTGTATAATGCAAATAATGCCACAAACGTGATCAAAGTCACAGTTACAAAGCCTGAAACACTAAAAGAAAGAAGAAAAAGAAGAGCAAGACAATAAAATATATTAGTAATACAATAGACTAAAAATAAGAGGTGCCTTAAAACCAGGTCAAAAACCTAGAAAATAACATTTCGTACTTGACACGATTTTATCTAGATTTTTCTGATGCATATTAAAAATTCAAAGCTATAGTTTAAACACGGTTCTTGTTGGTTGAGTGTGTTTAAGTTAGAAGAATCACTTATATGTTAAAGCTTTCCATGTTTCTTACAATTTATGTAAAGTCCCTTAAACATCGGGTCAGACCCCCCCCCCCCCGGCATCCTTTCAACCCTGTGTATAATCATATAATCATATCTATATACACCAACAAAAACATTTTGTAAGACTTACCGTTGTAACATTCGTATACGTTTAGACGGTACTGAAAAAAATAGAAACGAAGGTGAAAGTCCGTGGAGGAGCAAAAATTTTAATTCAAGTTGTAAGGAAGATTTTGTGAAAGAAAATAAAATTGGAATGCATCTACCGTATCCTTCGTTCTAAAAGTCACCTCATCAAGCTACTAACGAATCTATAGCTTGAATATCGTTCGGATTCACTTTCAATGTAAGTAATAAATCGATGATGTGCCAATGTAACCCAGTTCCTGTGCCACTGTAGGGCTTTGTGTTGTTTTGACTTTCACTGAAGCTCACAGACAGAGATTACTATCTAGATAACCACTTAATGATGAATGTGTACAAAGTGCATTATTATGTCTTACTCCGTTTTATTTCAAAAATTTATCTGGCTACTTAACCGGGGGTACTTAACATTGTGTATATGCTCCCGCTCGACATACGTGGGTTTTTCTCCGGGTACTCCGGCTTTCCTCCCACTTGTCACAAGCTTGCCTCCAAAATCGGTTGCCCAGCCGACGAAGTCGGTTTGCGCGCTGTACTGAAGCGCCTCGCGACCAGTTAACTAGCCGACTTTGCTTTTGCTGTTCTGCATACCATAGCGTATAGAATATTTTATTCTACTGAAACCGTTTTCGCCGAGAAAACCTCAGTTTATCTCCATTTTATAAACACTAATTTTCGAAGTCAGTAAAACATTTATACTATCTTTTTAAACTCCAGCTTATCATTAAGTAGGCCTACTTTTTCGAACACCCCCTGCTGCCCTTAGCATTTCCCTTTTCCTACGAAGAGCAAAATCGCCCATTCATCAAGGAATCGCCATACTTGTGTGCGTGCGTAAGCTCCATCATAAACGTATACTCAAACGACAGGGCTGCTCGATGAGAGGAAGTCATGACATTATCAAGGCTACTTTGTCAGAAATTTTCCTAAGTCTTTTCCATAATGTTATTCAAGAAAACAGTTTCACTCCTCGTGAATCTTTTCAAGAAAAAAATAGACATGGTGTTACTTTTTTCACCTGTACCATACCTGTAGCATACATTCATTTGTTCGGTGACTTTTTACCCAGGTTTAAAGAATATTAATCACACATGAAAAAAGGGTGAAAATTATACAGGTTTTATCATAATACTGCAAAATGTTGAGTATGGTTATGTACGGAGTTATCCTCCTTATTTTAAAACGATCCCATTTCCATAAGAACTTAGCTTTTCTTAACATATAATGGTAGTTACTTCAGTGTTTTAAGCTTATGTGGTCCAATGGTTGTATTGAGAAGTTTTTGGTCGTATTTTCTTCAGTATGCATGGACATCGACAAAATTGAAAAAAAAAAAAAGACATGGAGGTCTATTACCTGATCTCCACATTAAGACTGTATTTAGGAACTGCAGTCTGGTTCGTAGTCTTAGGCCTATTATATATATTCATTTTGAAAATTATGACTTGTGACTTGACTTTTCTTGAAGGTTAATGACTTGAAACTTGACTTGACTTGAAGATAGATGACTTGGAACTTGACTTGACTTGAAGGTTAATGACTTGAGACTTGACTTGACGTAAAGGTAGATGACTTGGGAATTGACTTGAGACAAAATGACTTGATTACAACTCTGTGTGATGCTATACTCGTACATGCACAGCTCTTGAGAATTTCAAACCGGCTCTATCCCTGTTTTATAAAGGCCTATAGAGTTGACTTTTTAAAAAGAAATAACCTACACATTCTAAGGGTAGAATCATTCGCCACAATTGGAATTAGTATACCCTGGTATTCGAATTTATGAATGATTCATTATATCATGTTACAATAGTTTTCGAATTTTGCAGAAAACTCCTTGATTTAGCCTACCTTTGTAGTTGGTGTTATTTTGAAACATACAAGATATCTGTAAGAGTAATATTCAGCTGAGAGTTTCAAAATATCGTTAGGGCGATCGTTTTATCTTTTAATCAATAAATCTACTTCAAGCTACCTTTGTAATCTGACTTAACAAAACTCCGGGGGGGGGGGGAGGGGCTATTTCCCACTTCAGTCGAAAATCTGAAAGCACCCTCAGTTGGAGTTACTACCCTATAGGGACACGGAACTTAACGGGAATCTCTCAGGCAGCCTTGTGCGATATTGCACTACAACGAAAGAGCTGTCTTGGATTGGAAAGTTTGTAATCTAACGATATCGTTGCAAAGTAAATAAAACGAGAAAAAGTGACCCCACTGTCAAAAGTCATTATTACAGCCATAGTTACCTTCCGTCTACGTTTCTTTATACTGCTCAGTAGCGTTTGTGGAATTCAGTCCCCAAATGGAGACAAATATACCGTTAGCCTCTTGTTTTTAAATAGAAAGTAAAAAAACATTTCCTGGACTTTCTTTTAGGTAAAGAGTGGGATGGTTTTATTTTTTCAGTGAACCAATTTTGCTGTTTTGTTTGTTTTATGATTTTTCGTGCTCTGAGTGTCATTTTCCGTGCTGTTTTATTGTCTTGTACAGAGGTGCCTGGGCCACGTGACAGTGGAGATAAGTCTGTCCGGGTCAGACTTTTGTGTCTCATTCCTAAACCTTGTGCCTTTATATCTTAATGGGAAAGAAAATCAGTGGCGTAACTTTCGTTCAGAGTGCCCGGGGGCAAGAATGGGTTGGGTGCCTCCTGACCAAATGACATGTGCACATGATGCAGCAGAGCGAATTAAGTTTTGAAAGCCACGTGCACTTACAAATGATACTTAGCTTCCAATCAATTTTTATTTATGTTTTAAATAAGTAATCATGTTTAAGATGACGGGTAGCCATATTTCAGTGGGAGAATGATGTTCATGATCGTAGGCCTATAGTTCGAAAGTTGGGTGACTAGTTGCTAAAATGTACTGTAATTATAGTAGGGATGAGTCTGTACCACAATTATTGAATTATTTAAGAAAGCGAAATGTGACGTCATCCGATTGCGGGGCACGGGCATTTGCTCATCAATTCCGATTTGACACTACCCCCACCTTGAAGAATGTTAAAATGGACGGTTAGACTAATGAAGAAAACTCCAACTCCAAACACTAACTCACAGCGGTGATTTGATTTTGAATATTCCAGGCGCGGATCCAAGGGGGGGGCTTTCCCGGCCTCAGCCCCCCCCCCCTTTTCGCCACATCAACAATAACAAATACGCAAAAATTAGCATAATGTTAATCTAGGAGAATACTGAAGGGGGCTTTCACCCCCCCCCCTTTTCGAAATTTCTGGATCCGCGCCTGTATTCCACCATTCTATATGCAAGTTAAACCAGATAGAAGTTAGAACGCATATTATAACCCACCGTAAAAATAGTTTTTGAGGGCGCTCGACCTATTTACAATAAGAACATTCAGTCCAAAGCGGATATTTCGACACCGTGCTAATAGATATCAAAAGCTATGATGAGATAGCTTGATGTCTTCTCAAGATTTCGATAGTTATGGTCAAAAGTGTAATCCTATGCCAGGCCGAGGTGGGGAAAGGTTTCAACTTCCAAAATTCCATTGCAACAAAAGTATCGCCGTGGGTGCCCCCTAGCCCGGGTGCCAGGGGGTTCGCCCCTTTCCCAAAGCGCAAAGGATTCACGTCACTGAAAACAATAAGAATCAAATAATTTAAAACTCAGTTGACTCATCTGAGGGCGTAGCTAGCCCACCACCCGATCGTGGGGTAATCATGTCTCTCCATTTCTTGCATGCATTGACGCCGCTGTGATTAACTTCGTGCCCCCATACCCACACCTCTAAGCCTACTGGAGCAAAGCATATACCTTGCAACCGTGTGTCTATAGAAATGGTCCTCAATATTTGCTTATTGACCTGTGATAGAAATGCAGTATCGATTCAGTGCAATCATTCAGTGTAAATACCACCGTTACACCCTCCAGTATGTTGGCGTTTATGGCATCATGCTGTTTAACCTTAAAGTACCTGCATAAATCTCTGTATTGAGTATTGAGTTACATATACTATAAGGCAATGCAAATACATCACGAAGGCCGGTTATTGGCGGCAAAGATTAACTGTGAATCAATACGTACTCTTGGTCAGTTCAGACGAAATCTGTGAACAGAAACTAGCAATTCAGGAAATAAAATATATACAATACACGCACGTTGTGGATCCTGTTGTAGAAGAACGGTAGTAATAAAGGCGAATACACTTATCAAACAGCACTTAGGCTAGATTGAACTGTATACTAATAAAACATGGATCATGGACTTGATGGCAGCAAAGGTAAGTTTCGTAAAGCATCCGTAGGCCTGCAGGTGGGGTTACAACAGTCTCCGCCAATAAGTCCAGAATGTTTGCTATTGGCTAAAAATATGTTACTTTTCGGGCAAACTGTTATCACTTTTGTATTAGAATCTCTGGCAAGAGTGCTCAGTCCCCAGTTACAAGTAGTCATATGCACTTATGTTTTTGAGTTAAATGAGTTACGATAGTGGCCAGAATAAGGAAACAGCCATATCAGAGAAAAAGTGCCTGCCTACCTGGGGGGTAATATAATGGTTTCTCAATTTGACAGCTTTTCAGATGCATCGAAGAAACAACGTTTGCCTTCAAACACATACAAAAAAAAAAGAAAAAACGAAAATCAGAAATTCTTCGTATATAAGCAATTAGGCCCGTAGATGGAGAACCCTTGTTCTACAGCTCTTATTTACGATGAAGTTTAACAGTTAGGGATGTGGTATCTAATACCACCTCCCTGGTACTGTAATGGCCGTACCAGGCTCCACGCGATGGTAGCCACAGAAAGCTGCTGTGCGGTAAGCTACACTGTAGGCGGAAATCCCTGAAGGATGGGGAAGGTAACCCTCCGCACTTTTTGGAAATGTTTCCATTATCTTTCACTTTTTCACACAGTAACTTTTGCCTTAAAGACCCAATCCCCCCAGCACACACATACACACACACTTTTTCACACACAAATCTCCACTTCTGGGGCCTACAGTTGATTGTATACTAAAATGCTTTCGTTGCCTTGGAAGGTCCAGTTGTGAGTTTATTCGTTGTGATCATATTTTCAGCAAGTTTCTTCATTAAATTAAATAGTGGTTACTTTGCAGGATTTCCTATGCAAAGGCCGGCAAAATGTTGAATAAAATACCTTTCGTGGGCATTGTTTTTCCCTAGCTTGCATTTATACTTACTGGCGAACATTTCTCACGAGCCCTATCTGGCTTCGCGGGCCAGTCTTGAACTTAGGCTCGTCAGACCAGGGAACTGGAAGACACCATTTTTTACGAGGCACGTCGGCTAGCCCTTGTGAACCTAAAACATCGGGTCCATGGGCGTAGGAGCCCAAGTTGATGGGGGTGGGGGGCTGTAACGACTTGCCCGAAAAATATAACCAGAAATTCCCGCGCACTCCACGCGCATTCAACATGTTAATGTAAATATCATATAGGCATGTATCGTTTATCACACCGCATGTCAATTACATACAATCATTTGCCGTGTTTCTACCCTTCCATATTGGTTATAATTTTGGGGGGAAGTCGTTACAATAATAATGATAATAATCAGTAGCGTAGCCAGGATTTGTGTCATGGGGATGGGAAGAGGCATTGTTGTGATCGCCGGCCTGGGGAGAGGTCTATGAAGGGGTTTCCCCCTCCCCTTTTAAAATTTTTGAAAAATTGGTGTCCTTACATGCAATCTGGTGTCACATATGCTAACCTTTGAAGTAAAATTAGTATTAAAAAAATTTACGTATTCTAGGTACTAAAAACGAAATCGGCAACAGCGAGAGGGCATGGTCCATCCCCCTAAATACACCACTGAGAATCAAAATAAGTTAAGAATTAATACCGAATATATAGGTGCGGGTGCAATTCAAGTCAGCACTTTATTTTAATTACCAAGGAAGTCTTTTTAAAATATTGATTACCATTCGCTACATCATTGCATTAATTTCTTTCAGTAGGCACCCGAAAAATTCTCAGCATATTGCCCGAATTTTTACAAAAATATTTGGTTGGGGCTGTAGCCCCCAGCCCCCGCCTTCTACGCCTACGATCCGGTCTGTCGAAATTTGCGTTCTTGTATTAGAATTTGTTAATGCTGTCTTTTATTTTTTTTCTAGAAAGCGACACGGCATGGACACCCGATTGCATTCCCCGTACTTTCAAAAACTGTGGTCAGGGTGATAACAAAATAGGCGGTCCCGTGATACCATGGTCTGAACTTATTGTCCTTATTGTAGACAATAAATACAGAAAACCTTCGTCATTCCGTTCGAAAATGCTACGACACATTATGTCACTAAGTTTTATCCGAACTTATTGACCAGAACTTACCGAATTCCTGCCTCTCTTTCTAACCTTCTGTTGATGAAAAATAGCCAATTAAATGAGTAGTCTAAGCCATAGCCGGATTTACCCAGTAATCGAGGTAACCTATAGGTTACGGGCCCCCGACTTTAAGGGGCCCCCGAAAATTTCCATAAACGAGTCTCCTTTTTAGCTTAGTTTTCAAATCTGGCTTTGAGTAAAAAAAGAAATCCTCACCTTTCCTCCTACCAAAATACAGGCTTAAAAGCACTAGTCCTCATTTTCTAATCTATAACGTTACCTGGTAGGAAATTTCATTAAACGTCATGTGACATGCTACCAAACAGAGCTATTTCACTTGTCAGTTAAAGAATTAAGTCCTCCAATGAAAGATCCGTTGGAATTATTTCAATATCTTTTACCGTTCTCAAAATATACGTCCTCAAAATTGGATGGTTTCTGAAGAAACTCATTGCCTATGCAAAAATAATGATGTGGAGTGTTGCACAGTGTTAAAATTTCTTTTGTTAACCCTATACAAATTATCTCTTAATTACTGATCAGACAGATTACAGTTTGTTGAGTGATATCAATGTTTCTGAAGGAAACAATTTTAACTTTCATAATAAACCCCTCAGGGGATAACGATGCTACCAGTGTCCTTGAACTTATGGTTGCAAGAACAAAAGCTAACATGAGCCTTATATGGTATGTCCATCTTTCAATGTCACATATTTGCATATTTAACTCATGTTTATTCATGATACAAGTGTGAAATAGAAATGACCCTGTAAAATGGTTAATATTTGATGGATTTTAACGGGAATTGCGGCTATTTTCTGGATATTTAATGCTTTCTACATCAAATATCCAACTATGTTATTTTCATGTCACACGACCTTTAAGTTTAAATTACTGATAGTTTGTACAGTACCAAGAAAGCTACTGCGAGGCATGTCATGTTTGTTATGACGCATTGTTGCCCGTATGATATTGTATTAACACTGACACACAGCGGGATTGGTGTCAGTGCCCCCTTCCTCGAAATGTTTAAAGCCATTTTTATGAAATCAATCTTAACTAATTTCTGAGGTTCTAAAATAATGTTTAGATGCAATTTGTAAGTCACAGAAAGCTCCACTTTTGAACATATGTATCAGGTAGGCGTAGTGTGGAGGGGGGGGGCAGGACAACCGTTTCGTCCTTGAGGGTATTTTTCTTTTACCTATGTCGCTATTAATTTCGAAAAAAAAGCAATTTTTCGACCCGCTTCGGGCGCTTCCATCCTTAGTACTACATCTCCCCTCCTCATCACTTTCTGTGGGATTTAGCCGCGGAAAATCTCACAATCATCCAACCTCCCGGCGCTGCCTTGAGCTCTCTGTATCGTCAATTCCTGTAGGCTGTTAATCATAAGAAGTGAGGCTTTGCGTCAAACAGCGTTTCATTTCAAAATTTGACTGGGAATTCTTCTTGCCTTTTATCTTCAGTCTCACAAAACGAGCTATTAACCCCATAGCAAACATTGTTTTTTTTTCTTTCAAAATCGTGGATCCGCACCCAACAATTACATGAACATTGAGCTGTCAGGCTGCAAGCGAATGGTGATTGCGCTCCACTTACATCGTGTCAGGTATAAGTCCCACCCACAAATAATGTGTCAATAAAAATAATACTAGAAGGGCCCCTTCATATCATAGGTTACGGGCCACCCTGAAGGTAAATCCGGCTATGGTCTAAGCAGCGTTTAGATTTGGATTGTTATGAGGAAGTTGTGAGGGCGCTTGATGCTTGGGAGAAAAACGGAAAAGAACCAATGGTCATTCTCATCGAATACAAAATGAAACCAATAACAAAACATTATTACGACTGTTATTAACTTCGAAAAGGTGTTGACTAAATTACAACCAAATTGGGGCAGATCTGAATAAATGGCACCGGTCTGAAACAGTGCAAAACGTAAGTTAACATTTGCAACCGTTATATCTCATCTGCATAAATGAGCTAAAATCTGCTCTATACATAAGAGAGGCAGTCTTTTTATTTGTCACTTTGCGTGTATGCGCACTCTTTTGTGGGGTTTCGCAAAGATACTGTCAGACCTTGTGTACCTCTTATACATGGCGTCCACTCCTTGCCCTTTCCCTGACAGAAACCCCACCGCCACTTGACAAGGCAGTGAGAAAATTTACCGCGGTACAGGGTTGCAGCGGACTCATAGAGAAGAGGGGTAATTCCGAGGCAATGTTCCAACCTCAAATTTTGATTAACCCCTCCCCCTTTATCCTTTCAGAGCTAAATTTTTGGTTATAGCCTCTCATAATCGTATTAGGCGGGGACAGGGGTAAAGTACTCCCCCTTGCTCCCTCCAATTTTTGGACAACCTACAATTTGAGCAGAATTGGCAGAAATAGTTGGGTAAAATCCTTCTTGAAAAAAGTTGTTCCCCTTAAATCAAGACGGTACGGTAGGTTTATGCAGTCGCTAACTTGCAGAACTTACATGGAAATGCTCCTCAAATTGCTAACTGTGCTACCTCTAGTTGAACGGCATAGCTTAGCCTAGTTATCTTCCTGCGTCTACGTTTCTGTATGAGGCCTACTGCTACAACGGTTGTGGAATTCAGTCCCCAAATTCAAAAATTACCGTTAGCCCTTTGTTTTTAAATAGAAAGTAAAAAAGCATTTCCTGGACTTACGTTTAGCTGGAGAGGGATGACTGTATTTATTCAGTAAACCAATTTTGCTGTTTTGTTTGTTTTAGGATTTTTCGTGCTCTGAGTGTTGTTTTTTCGTGTTGTTTTTATTGTCTTGGTTTTTGTACACAGGTAAAGTGACAGTGAAAATAAGTCTGCCCAGGTCGAACTTTTTGTCTCATTCTTTACCTTGTGTCTTTATATCTTGGTATAAGAAACCAATAAGAATCAAATCAATTCAAAACTCAGTTGGTTCATTTCTAGCGGCCCAAGTTAAAGGGTGTCAGCCGTCACCCGATCCTGGGGTAATAAAGTCCTCTCCATATTCTTTCATGCATGGGCGCCGCTGTGATTAAATCGTGCTCACATATACAAGTCTTGATTAAAACTCCAAGCCTACTGGAGCAAACCAAATACCAACCGTCATACACTGCCCCGGCTAAAGGAGGCCAGAAATACCGGGTTATTGACCTATGATAGGAATGCAATATCGATTCAGTGCTCATTAGACCGGAACCATTTAGCGTAACAGTATTGCACCCTCCAGTATGTTTGGCGTTATCATCCTCGTGCTACATAACCTTCAAGTGCTTGAATAATCTGTACATTGGACCACTTGAAATGTATATAGTAAAGGAATACCAGTTTAACAACTACTGAATTTGTGCAAATATATGACATAGGATTATTGGCTGCACATCACAGTAACTGTGAGTCATCACTGTTGGTAAATTCAAACGAAACTGTGAACGGAAACTTTAGATTTCGTCAATATAGGAAGATAAGCATATTATGCAAGCACGTTGTGGATGGCGTTGTAGACGAAAGCGCTTAGCCAAACAGCACATAGGCTAGTCTGATTGAACTGTACTAATAGAACATGGATGGACTTGGTAGCCGTAAAGGTAAGTTTCCTAAAGTATCCATAGACAGCCGGATTTACCCAGTAATCGAGGCAACCTGTAGGTTACGGGGCCCCGATATTTTGACTTTTAGGGGCCCCCGAAAAATTTCCATCAATGAGTCACCTTTATAGCTTAGCCTTCACATCTGCTTCTGAGTAAAAACAGAAATCCTTACCTTTCTTACTTCCAAAATATAGACTCTGCATCACTAGTCTTGATTTCTAATCTGTAACTTTACGTGGGAGGAAATTTCATGAATTTTTATTACTGAGGGTATGTACCAAGGTAGCTGCTATGAGGAATGTCATGTGGGTTAATATGACGCATGGTAAACTTGACGCAGAGAAGTAACATACTGGCACGTGATTATACATGCATGTCTTACAGGTTTCGTACGTTTTCATATTCTCTGTATTATTGACATTGTTCAATCAACAGGATCTGGTCGCGTTATTTTTGATTAACAACTTCAAAAGCCAATCATTGTCGGCACTTAAGCAGGCGGGTTCATTTCCGACAAAGAAGGAAATACTTGTAGCCCGAAATTTTCTAAGCGCTACGATCCGTGCTTCCCAGTCAGGTCACAGAAGCATTGGGGTCAACTGAGAAGGAAGAATGGGGATGTGTGTGATTGTGTAAGGTTTGGATTCCAATCCGATGAATTGCCTAGTCTTTTTTGCTTTATTCATATTGACATGCAGATGATGTTTGGGTCAATGGCTAGTCACTTGACACTTTAAAATAATTAACAGTGCCATGAACAGATTAAACGCATTTTGGAGTAGCCTACCTTAATTTCCACCAGCAAGAATTTACATCTGACAGTCTTTTATTTCAAAATTTTCTTAGGGGAGGACCCACACTTTCCGTCTTTGCCATTTTGAACAATATGTGAGTCACACTCATGTATGAGTTATACTCATGGCCGTATGCATGTAGGCCTAGAAGCAGGGTCACGGGTGTCGCCCTACCCCCACCCCCAAACTGTTCAAGGCAAATTTTTATCACAGCGATTTGTGTAAATTTCCGAGATTCTTAATTAAAATAAAGAATTTTTAGATGTAATTTGTAAGGCAGGGGAAGTTCCACATTACATGTACAACCCCGTTAGCTTTGTCATCATCCCCGAATGAAATAGCTTTACTAGGATGTCACGTGACCAGACTCAGTATGTCTGCATACAATATCTGCGTACAATTAGAGCCCTAACGGTAATGCAAACGTAATAATTTCTGGCAATATGGGGCAGACACCCTCTATACCGATAACGGCCTCGCGCGAAGCGCTCGATAAAAGTTTTTGAAAAATGTACAACGGCAACAACGTGCTTAAAAATTTCAACCTTCCACATCATGCTTACAAATTAGATCGAAGGATACCATATGGGGCCCCTATACAGATGTTTGGAGATTTATCTCTGTTTTCGGAAAGTGTTGTGATCAGAATATGTTCTTGTATAATCACCTTTTTAATGGTCATGAGATGGAGTGCAAACTGTGACGCATGCGCGCGAAGCGCTCCGAAACTTTTCATTAAATAAGATTTCCCTGGCGCCTGACAAAATCTGCATTCAGAATCTGCATCGAGACACTTTCAACAAACCTACATGCCACTCAAAAAGCCAGTCAAATAGAGCCGCGACACTACTCTTTACAGAGTGTGGGGGATTTGATATTATGTGCCCCATCCATCGGATGTGGGGGACCTGTCCCCCCCCCCCCGGACTGACGCCCATGCCTCGAGGGTAAATCTGGCTATGTCCATAGGCCTACAGGCGGGGCTACAACTCTCCGCCAATAAGTCCAAAATTAAACGGTTTGCTGTTTTAGGCCAAAAATATGATACTTTCAGGCAAACTGGAACACTTTTGTATTAGAATTTCTGGCAAGAGTTTTCAGCCCTATAATGACTATAGTCATATGCACTTACGTCAGTTTTGAGTTAAATGAGTTACAATAGTCAGCAGAATAAGGAAAACATGAGACAAAGTCCCTGCCCATGCACCTGGGGATGATACAAAGTTTTTTCTCAATTTGACAGCTTTTCCGATGAATCGAAGAAATAACGTTTGCCTTCAAACATGCAAAAAATAGTCGAAAATCAAAAATTCTTCCTATACGTAAGTGGGTGTAGTAGCAGTTAAGCTCGTAGGTGGAGAAACCTTCTTTCTACAGCTCTAAGCTACGATGATGTTTAATCAAAGAGGTGGTATCTAATACCACTTTCCTGGTTTAAAGGCCATACTCCACGTGGTGGTAGCCACAGAGGGCTACAGTGTAGCTTACACTGCAACCCCGGCCTCTGGGTGCCCGGAGGGATGGGGAATGTAACCCTCCGCTTTCTGGAAATGCCCCCATTGACTTTCACTTTCTCACACAGTAACTTTTGCTCGAGGACCCAGTCCCCCCCCCCCCTCACACACACACACTTTTTCAAACAAAATCTCCGCTTATGGGGCCTACAGTTGATTGTATACTGAAATGTTTTCGTTGTCATGAAAGGTCCAGTTGTGAGTTAATTCGTTGTGATATTTTCAGAAAGTTTCATCATTAACTTAAATAGTGGTTATTTTCCAGTGATAAGGCTTTCTAGGGTTGTGATATTTTCCTAAATTAAGTTTCTTCATTAACTTGAGTAGTGGTTACTTTGCAGGATATCCTATGCAAAGGCTGGCAAAATGTTGAATAAAATATCTTTCTACGGCATTGGTTTTTTTTTTTTTTTTTTCTTGCATTTATTCTTACTGGCGAACTTTTCTCACTAGCCCTATCTGGCTCCGCTGCAGGGCTTTAGGCAGGAATTTAAAGTAGGGTGTCTCACTTGTTACTGATTCACCAGGCACTATCCATCTAGCGCCGGCGCCAGGGCGAGCGCAAAGCGCAAAGCTCCCTACGGGATGGGTCCAGGAGGCTTCTCCCCCTGGAAGAAACGGTTCTTTTCACGCAATAAGGGTAAACATTATGCTCACAAAGCTGTTAAAACACCTGTACCTTCTTGAATTTTTGGGGGCATCCAAACATCAAAAAATGATGTCAAATCAAACTCAATTTGTAAGGCTAGACCAAGCCATTTACCCGGCGTCTCAAAAGGAGTCCTGCTCAAATTTGCCAGTCTCCCATTCAAATGTTGCCGCCTCAAAGACGGCGAGACGCATCGCTGGCTAATGGCTTGCTGAGTGGGCCAGTTTCGAACTTAGGCCCGTCAGACCATGAAGCAGGAAGACAACATTTTTTACGAGGCACGTCGGCTAGCCCTTGTGGACGTGAAACATCCGGTCTGTCGAAATTTGCGTTCTTGTATTAAAATTTGTTAATATTCTCTTTCATTTTTTTTTATAGAAAGCGACACGGCATGGACACCCGATTGCATCCCTTGTACTTTCGAAAACTGTGGTCAGGGTGATAACAAAATAGACGGAGACGTGATAGCATGGTCTGAACTTACAGTTCGTGTTGTAGACAGTAAGAACGGAAAGCCTACGTTCATCCCGTTCGAAGAAGCTACGACAAATTATGTCACTAAGTTTTATCCGAACTTATTGACGAGAACTTACCGAATTCCTGCTTCTCTTTCTTACCCTCCGTTGATAAAAAATAGCCAATCAAATGAGTCTTCTAAGGAGCGTTCAGATTTGGACTGTAATGAGGAAGTTGTGAGGGCGCTTGATGCTTGGGGGAAGAAAGGAAAAGAGCCAATGCTCATTCTCGTCGAATACAAAATGAAATCGTATTTAAAGAATGTCAAAAGGAAAACAAAGAAGACAAAAGGTTCTGGTGATCATGATATCTTGGTTTTGCATAAAAATTTTGGGGTTATGTTTCTACAGCTAAAAGCATGTGAAAGAGACTCCAGTTGCAAAAATAAGAGAGACGCTTTAAAAAAGGCCTTGGTTCAGTTGGATCGTGACGTCAAGTTTTTCTTGGAAATGAATCAAGACCTTTCATACGCTGCTTCACTCCGACTAATAAAGTGTGTTGCACTTCCTAATCTCGAGAAAAGTGACTTGAGCGAAATTGGAGTCTGTGAAAGTCATAAAACGAATATCTTGACAAAAGACAGCAAATCCACCCCCGGTAACTTTACCAAATTTCTGGAGAGTATTGGGTTTATCAAATATGATGCAAGTGGTGATCACGTGTCATTTTCAAGTGAGCAATTTACCGAAATGTTTGGCCGCTACGCAGGTCTTGCGTCATTGGCCCAAAGGCGTCCTTACTTAAGAGCATTAAAAGATACTGGTTTGTCTTTCAATTTGCAATTGGAGAACATTCTGCTCACCCCGCAACAAAACGCTCTCTTCTCAGCGGAAAAACGGAAAGTCATTTTGTTGGGCGATTTTGGATCAGGAAAATCTGTACTTATAACTAAAGTAGCCGAACGGCTAGCAAATACCTCAGATCATGACGTGGTCAGCACTTTTATAATATCATGTGCCTCTGTGTCTCGTACAAGAATGCCTGGAGTTATCACCGACGCCAAAGAACATTTTGTACGGTTCTTGTCTACAGATTTTATCACCAAAGATCTAAAAAATGTGAAGATAAAGTCAGTAAAGGAGCTTATTTTGTGCGTTTCCCAAGACGAGAGCGAAACTGATTTTCAAGAACCAATTGATGATGAAACAGCAAAGACGATTCAACTCAACCCCGAGGTTATTCTTAAAATCCTGAAAACGATTTACCATCAGTATGGTCCACACAAGGTCCACGTATTCTTTGATGAACTCCCTTTTATTTCAAATTGGAACTGGCATATACTAGATTCCTTGGTTGATGATTGCCCAGATATGTACGTGTGGTTTGTCTTAGCATCCGGGACCTACAATTTGCAGCGTGGTCATGATCATGCCATGCATATGCAAACCCTTCTCCCCCGTTTTCATGTCGAGAGGCTTCAAGAAAGTATGCGAATGACACAAAATTGCTATCGACTTTATCAAGCAATGAAAGAGTATGTCGGAATTGATGACAGCAGTTTGACCAATTGTGGAAATGTTGTCCCTGGTCCAGACCCATTGTGGTATCCACTCTCCGAGTGTCGCTGTTCTCGAGACAATGTAATCTCTTTTAAACCTATTGAGTGCCAATGTCTCTCCGAGAGATTATTCCGAGTTTTCGAAGAGATGTGGAGATATCACTTACGTGGCTTTAGCTTGGACAGAATTTGCATCATTTTAGGGGATAAACATGTAAAGAGCATTACAAATTTCTTAGCAAGGCATGTTGCAAACGCCTTGAGCAAGTTAGAAGTTGCGCATTATCCGTACGGTGGCCCACAAAGCGAAGATGTCTCACATCCTTTCGACGGTTTGGAGAAAGTGTCCATCGTTGACCACGTCAGCATCAAAGGGTGTGAAAAATTCATTGTGATTGTAATTTGCCCCTACGAGGCTCCCTTAATTTGGCACAGTGGTACAGGCAGGTATGGTTCCGGTTTTCCAGTTTGTAGGGCCTTGGCTAACGTTATTTTCATCACGTTGTCGAGATCGGAACGGAAATATTTTGAAGACAAATCTATCGAAGAGACTGCCACGAGCCACTGGAATGTTAAAGGGAAATTGTTTACCGATACACAGTCACAACTAAGTGAGTCCGCCCGCCAGTACATGGCGGGAAAGGAAATAGATTTCTTTGACTTCTTGGTAAAGAAGCAAGTACTTCTCAAGTGCACAATAGACAACGGGAGTGAAGAATAAATAAAATTACCGCGCGAATCAGATGGTTTCCGGACAATCCCCCCCCCCCAAAAAAAACCTCCTCGGGTGGAATTTCCAACCGGATAATTCCCAACCGGGACAATTCCCACCCTGACAATTTCCCTCCTGAAAATTGCCCAAATTTTCTGCAGGTGGGAAAGTTGTCTAAGAGTTAGTTGTTATGGGTGGAAATTCCCCTGGGTGGGGGTCGTCAGGGGGAAACTTGTAACAGTCAGGAACAATTTATTGATATCCATCATAAAATGACAACGTAATAAAATGTACTACAAGAATCTTTGTATGTTTAAAGTTTTAATACTTCTAGGTAAAAATGAATTTCTAAAAAGCTCAGTCCACATATCGTGGCATCCGATAGTGCCTTTGTGCCTCTAATAATGATTATATAAAGGGTTGTCACAGACAGCAACAATACGTGCAGTGCATCAGAAATCACGTGATCATTGTTATCATCTGTACTAAATAGAATATTTTTTGAAGTACTGGTTTAGATGGCTTACTCAACTTTTTCCGCACTCCGTAGTGTTACTTTGACTAAACTGACGGTACCGTACATGTAATTTAACTTATGAAGTGGCGGGTGTGCAACTTGAAAGGGGATGGACGGAGAGCATATCGTGGGCACGGGTTTTGCGGGTTTCAGGGATGGTATGAAATTACCTTTGTTGCTTTTGTTTAACTATGTGTGTTTGTCTTCTATGTTTGTTACTTTAGGGAGTAAGGTCTAGACAAGCCCTCTAGAGTTTTTTAGCTGACTTCCATTACATTTTTATGCATGTTCTCATCAGTCACTACATTGTATTTTACTGGAATCACATGTGTGGAAAACAAATAAATGAAACGAAACGAATGAAACTTGACTTTTGCTGCAAGATTGGTGCACAATAAGCCACATATGGAAATGCCATAGTGTGAAAAAGTCAGAGCTGTTTTTCACATTCAAGACTAAAACCCGCCAGTGGGAATTGCCCGGGCAGCTGTACGGCACATAGCCCCAAGCCTCCAATGACATCCATCAACCAGGGAGGTGTTACTCTAGCATGACGTAATCTGTTGACCCTGTTTGGACAAAATGTGTAATAGGTAGACCTCTTTTCTACAAGTTCACGTCATTATTGAGAACCACGTTTTCTTTTTAATGAAGTTCCCCAATTCCTTATACCTGCTAGTGCGCCGATGCAAGTTCCGACAAGTAGCCTAAGATGCATTTAAAATCAGGTTGATCTCCTGAAGAATGCATCAGTTTTACACGACTGTGGTCCCACATTTGTAGTTCTCCGTGTTTTCGAGGGCTAACAAGCATAGTATTTCTAACCACCTAAATCACCCCGTCCCCCATATGGAACCAAAGTACCTAAGAGCAAGGATCATCCGTTTAATGCCTATATAAATTAATGTTTGTCTTACTCCCTAACAACCACTATCTCAATACGTTATATTTCATCTCACCTTCCTACATGTAATGTATGGGCAGATGAGATATTGTAGGTCTTTTAACACCAGATATGTGAATTTGTGTGTGTGTGTGTGTGATTGTGTGTGTGTGTGTGATTGTGTGTGTGGACCAGCGACGTAGCCAGGAATTTGATTGGGGGAGCACATTTGTGACTGATATGGGGAGGGGTCTAAGGGGAGGATGTGTCCTCCTCCCATGTGAGAAATTTTTGAACAACTGAAGGTCCTTACATGCAGTTTGGTTCAATATTTTGCCAGTTTCATCATTATCATATGATATCGTATTATCAGCAGATTTTTTCCTGTTTGAATTAAGAACATGTAAAAAAATTCAAACAGGAAAAAAAATCTGCTGGTAATATGATATCATATGATAAAGACGAAACTGGCAAAGCATTGCACCTTTTGCATGTTCTTTTACATATTAAACCAGAAAGACAAACATACTGCTCGTTTACAATATTTCCAGTGAATGATTCTTGTTTATTGTCTGATGTCTGGACTTTAATACATTTGACGAACTTAACTGGTGGACAATATAAACTTTCACATTTTGTACCAGACTTACTACACATCGTTATTATAAGATTGTACGGTTTGTAATGTTTTAAGAGAAACGAAAATGCATCAATCAATTACGCATAATTGCATAATAACATAGACCTAGATTCACCTACCCTTCATGCAGAAATACCGGGCAGATATCACAAAGGGGTACTCATAGAATGTTGCAGTTTCAGATATATCTATTAATGTTTGAAACAATGCAGAATGTATGCATAGTCTCGGTACGTGAGCTTGTGTGTGACACCCAAAACTTATGAGTGCCAGTCCCTTCAAGCAATTTCTGTCGAAGTGATTGTAAATGCTGCTGTGGACGTGCGAAGACAGCATTTTTGATGTTAGAGAGAGCGAGGGTGGTGTCCAAATAAATGATTCTCGTCAAAATATTCCGCCCCAGTGGATGTAATACATGGGAGTAGGAGCCTAATTGATTTAGGGGGGCTGTAACGACTTGCCCGAAAAATGTGACCAACATTTTTCGCGCCTAAACTCCTCCCCTTTGAGAAATTTTTGCTAAGTTTAGGTGGCCTAGATGGGAAATGGAGCTATCCTTGAAAAAACGTTGGAACTGTACTATTACTTTAATAACGGTCAAGAAATAGAGTGCAAACCATGACGATTGCGAGAGAATCGCGCTGAAATTTTGCATTACATACATATCATTTCCATCAGTGGCGTAGCCAGCGGGGGGCAGGGGGGCAGAGTGCCCCCCCCACAGAAATTTTGGGGACGCGATGGGTGGTGTCGAAAAAAATAGAGGAGAGCAAAAAAAAAAAAAAAAAAAAAAACGACGGGAGGGGGGGGGTATGATAAGTTGACGGGGTTGGGGGTGGGGGGGGGGGGGATTGTAACAGGGAAACATGGCTTCACAAGTGTGATCCTTTTATGATATTGAAAACTAATACGAAACAGATTAACAGCACAATTGAGGCAAGGTGTTCATAAAGGTGTGAAACTGATTCGAGGTTTCGATTGGCCATGCATGCCCCTGTTGCTTATACGTAGTGCCTATACGAGTATGCGGCTAGGGGATGGAATCCTCAGCAAAACGGTCGGAATATTTATTTTCATGCAGGATGCATTGGCAAAAATCTTCCCCGAAGAGTCAATCAAAACCTTGGATATTAATGATGTCATAGATTCCAGAAACAGTGTTCCTGTGTTTTTTCCAACCCTAACGCTCAATTAAAAAAAAAACTAAATCCCCAAACTGTCAAAAAGTATTGGTTGTCGTTGTCACTTCCAAAAACTATTGCCAACAGACTAGAATATATGTGGACAGACGCGAGGTCTATGGCTCTCCGTTGTCTTAGTATCTACAACGCTGGATAGGTCTACTAAATTGGATTTACGTCAAATTTCCTACTCGTCTCCTAATGATGTCTCAAAATATCCGAAATATGGACTGAGCAGTTCGAAATCCCAGAGATAACTATCATTTCAGGCTCAGTGACAATCATGTAGCGTCCCTGCCTGATTTTTGTTTTTGGAAAGTGTTCGATTACAGGTGCTCCTATATGGCAATACTCTGAACACATTGCGATATCCGAATCAGTTGGCAGACGGTGTGCCTGGGTGGACTCTCAAAACTCTTGAGTAATTTTAAGGTAACAATTCCTCTTTATCATCAAACTTGAAGTATTTAATTAAGGTAGAAATTTGTTTGTCGCATAATGCATGACCAGAACCGGAATAGGCCTACAAACAGAGGTATGAGTGTAATTGGAATATGTGGATTTCAATGTGTAGGCTAGGCCTAGCCAGGCCATCCTACTGCCTAGACTAGGCTATCCTAGGCTAGTCTTTCAATCAGGCTGGAAATTACTTCGGTACGTTTCACAAACCGCCATGTCCTCGTAGCCTGTGCAGGGATAGCCCAAAATAGGACTTCTTTAAGGGCGAGTATCCACAGCCAGCACGATCGTGAAACCGTAACTTCATGCTCAGTACTGACCCAAATTTGTGATGGGAAACGATCATCTTTCAGTTCTTTATTTATCTGCTGGCCTAGTGCGTATCCAGTTCTGCCACAACGGCAAACTTTCGAGCTTTGGAAGGAAAATTTCTTTAAATTGAGTTATTTTTCTGAACAGCATGAACTAGGCCTATCGCCCTAACCTAGGCCTATGCCTAGGCCTGTTAGGCCTAGGTTAGGCCTACTTTTCATTTCCTATCAGTTTAATAAGCAATGCATTCTAACCCCAGGAGGGAAATTCATAAATAATTAGTTACGGCCTAAGTGCACATCGCAGAAAAGTATGATAGCGCTTCGGCTCGGTGTAGTTTCCAGCACTGACGTCGATGATTCAGTAGGCTTATTCATGATTCCCCCAATATAGCGGTTAGTGGTACAGCGCCACGTCTAAGGTGGATCAATATCATACGTATTCTAGAGCATGACGTCAATATGGGGATGAGTAAAGCCTATCGGAATCACAAGTCACATTTAGGGACTTAGTTCAGCTAGCTCTGTAACACATAAATTCCTAGTAATTAGGCCTACTAGCCTAGGCACAGGCTAGTCTTTCCATAATATGAAGTTATTGACACAGGGTGCCGTACTGAAATGATCGCTACTATTAACACTTCAAGCTCAAAAAACCTCAGTGCGTAGTTCTATGATTCCCAACCAGAGAAAAACAGCTTCATTCTCATAAAGATATTGCAGCTCACTAGCTAGACTACATTTGAGTGGTTAAATCACCTCCCCGTAGGCATGGATTTTCCCAGTGATGAAAGAACCTACATTTTACTTCCCAAATCCCCAAATACGGTAAAATCAGGAGCGTATATACATGAATTCGCAAGAGGTGGTAGGACGGGGTGGGAACTATTTTGGGACCAACTGCATTCTCGGAGACCATCTCTTATTGACATAGTTGTGAGATCCGAATTTCCTAGATAATTACAATTTACAGGACGGTGGTAATAATGACTATGGGTACATCGTTAATGCATTCGAACAGTGCAGCGTACCCAAGATTTCTTTCAAGGCGGGGGGGGGGGGGTCATGCAGTATGTTGTGTGATCACTGGCTTGGGGGAGGGGTCTAAGCTAGGGGAGGGATGTCCTGAAAAACTAGGTGTCCTTGTATGCAATCTGCTGCCTCAAATGCTACCTTTTGAAGTAAAACTTGTATTAAATTTGTGTTAAATATAAATAAATAGCACATTGAGTTAATCAGTTAATGGAAGCAAGGAAGCTTAGGTTCTAAGTTTCCATATGCCACCCTTGAAATGGATACAAAGTGAAATCTCCCTCTTCATACTAATGTAGACAATATGAAGGACAGACTTGCCGTCTGTATCCTGGACTGCATGAAAGAATGGGGGTTCTCTTCGAATACTGGTAGTGCCCAATTGGCTGATTTGGTGAAGTTTATGGGGCACTATACTCAATCCAACTTGTTGCTCATATTTTTTTATTTTCCTTGACAGCCTATGACCCAAGAATGGCAACACAGAAAGATCAGGCACAGTGTGCTTATTGCGATCATAGATGTCGACGCGATAAACTCCTAATTCACACCCGATCCAAGCACCCACGCCGAAAAGTTAAAGAAAAAGGATGGCAAGATATCTCATCACTTTTCAAAAGGCAGAAAACGAAAGGTACCCAAGAGGACATTGGTGATAGTACGACGTCATTCCAACCTTCAAGTAGTGGACGTAGCCGTGATAGTGGGGGAAATGATCGCCCTAACCAAGCATTTCTTGAGCATATGTCTGGCGGAGAAGACAGCCCACCTCAAGATGAGGTCATGTCAGATGTAGACCCTGATGAGACTACTACACACATCAGTCAAAGAAACACAGTACCAACACATATTTTGGACAAAACCCAAGAGTTCCCCACAGACCCTGCAATGCTTACGAAACAAGCTATAACTCCTGGACTAATTGAAGCTGCACTGGCTCATGGACCTTGTCAACCAGGTTTAAACGACACGTTCGAGTTCAATCGTAACAACAAGGGGCGAGCATTCCGCAGAGAATGGTATCTTCCTAAACTCAAAAATGGGATGAAATCGTATCGCGAATGGCTGACGTATTCACCCACCACTGACAGAGCCTACTGCTTCCCATGCTGGGGTTTCGCCAACAGATGCGGCAAAGACTACGAGTCCACGTTTGGTGAATATGGTTTTTACAACTGGAAAAAGGCAACCGACAAATTCAAAACCCATGAGCACACACCAGCACATTGTGATGCTGTTCATCTGATGATGCAAGCGAAACAACGACTGAAGTTGGGCAAAACGGTCAACGAAGAACAGCTTCGTGCCCATGAACGACAGGTGAAGCAAATTCGGCAAGTTCTTTGCCGCCTTCTTGATGCAACATTGTATCTAGCAAAACAGAACCTCCCTCTTCGCGGACATCGAGAAACATTACCATCCACACGCCAAACTCAGTACACCTGTGGAGGGAAGGTCCAGAATGAAGGCAACTTCTTAGAACTAGTCAAGCTACTGTCTAAATATGATGGCATTTTAATTAGCTAACCACATTGCCACTGCACAGATGAATGCCTCCTACCTCAGCCCTCAAATCCAGAACGAGTTCATCAGCACTCTTGCCAGCAATGTCAGATCCTCTATAATAAGCGAAGTGAAGAGTGCACACTATTATGGTGTCATTCTAGATTCAACAATTGATATTTCACACGTCGACCAATTCTCTGTCTGCTTACGCTATGTTGATGAGCAATTCACCATTCAAGAGAGATTCATTCTGTTTACAGAGATAAAGAAGAGTGATGCCAAGACCCTATTTGAGACTCTGGAGAAGACTTTGACAGATTTGGGGCTGGATATCCAGATGATACGATCACAGTCCTACGATGGTGCGGCTAACATGCGAGGATATGTTTCCGGTCTGCAGGCCAGAGTTAAAGAAGTGAACAAGAGTGCTGCATACGTTCACTGTTGTGCACACAACCTCAATCTAGTCCTTGCAGATGCCTGTGGAAACTGTGCCGAAGCTGTCACCTTCTTTGGAACCATACAGAAGGTGTACACGTTTTTCACTTCAAGCCAACCTCGCTTGAACAGATTGGAACAAGCCCAGGAAAACCTAGGCATGGAGAAAACAAAATTACAACGTCTCTGTGAAACCAGATGGTATTGCCGGCATGATAGCGTCAAAGCTATCAAAGTATTGTATCCTGCACTGCAGCAGGCCATAGAAGACATTGCAGAAAACGACACATTCCCTGAAACAAAAGCTGAAGCCAGAGGTTTATTGGAATTCATGAGTACATTCGAATTTGTGTTCATGATCGGCATGTGGTCCAAAGTTCTCTATGAGATGAGCACACTCTCCGAGTATATGCAGCAAGTATCAATGGATCTGGTTACAGCGAGTAGTCTCATAGGCGCTGCGATGAAGAATTTGGAACAACAAAGGTCCAACGAAGTATTCAATGGAATCTTGGAAGAAGCACGAGCCATAGCCACACGCGAAGGGGTGACAACTGAGTTCAAAACCACAAGAATGCGCAGACGCAAACGCATGGTCGGTGAGATTGCTTTCGATGAGCCGATAAGTGATCCTACTGCCAAATTCAAGGTTAATGTGTATTTTGCGATCTACGACACATTAGTGGGAGAACTACGGTCACGTTTTAGTGATTTCCAGGTGATGGTAGTCCCCTTCAAGTGTCTTATGCCTGGTCACATGCATGATCCCAAAACTTTTGAAAACCTTTCAGCGATGTATGCAGATGATGTCGACAAAGACATTGCCAAAGCGGAGTACATGCAGTTTTGTCACTTTTATGATATGACACCAGAGCTCACAGGAAATCCAGGCGATCCGGCGAAAACCGTACAAGAGATGTTGCATATGATACATCAATGGGATATTTGCAACGCTTTTCCAAACCTGACTATTTTATACAGAATACTAGGTACCATCGCGGTGTCTTCAGCGACAAGTGAGCGATCTTTTAGCCCCCTGAAGCTCACGAAGACCTACCTTAGATCTACGATGACAGAAACTCGCCTTTCCTCGTTGGCTATCTTGAGTATTGAGCGCGATTTCACTGAACACGTTGACTTTGATGCAGTGATTGACACTTTCAGTCGAATGTCAGTGCGCCGCATGAAACTCCATTAGAGCACATCTCAATTTTATCACTTACATGTACTGAAATGTTTCATGTTGATGTTGTTATGTTTTACTTAGAGTCTTCTCATGTTCTAATCTACTGCATGCTATTTGTTCAATTCAATTGTGTAGTGGCTTTGCAAAACACCTAGTGTGCTGCTGCAACCTAATTGTACAAATGGGTTTTCATCACAAAGTTTTCCAAGTCCGATACAATTCAAAACACTGCACCTTTGCTCCTATCTCCAGCCATATGCTGATTGGGACATGCGAGGTTTAAAATATTCAGGAAACAGTATTTTGATGATGTTTGTGAATTACTTGTATTTAAAAAGCCATATGGAAAGAACGAAAATCAGTTTCTATTTTGTGATAGGTCATCATCATTTGTACACTTACACTCCCATACTGATATTCTTTAGAGATATTCATTATCGATACTGTTTTGTTTTACTTCCAATTCTTCATTTCGTATGCTAATCCATGCCATTCATAGTTTCATTCAATTAACTTGTATTCACGGTGTATACAATAGTAGAAATACGGATCATTGTACAGTAACAAGTTCAGGAGGTACCTCGAGAGCCTATTTAATTTTAGAGTCATTGGTGATTTCCTGTGAAAACGTGCCAAATCTTCAGAAAATATCTTCTGAGGTGGCTTTGAAAAAGCTCAGTGACCTGCTGCAACCTATTTGTAAAAATTAGCTTCCCTCACTAATTTGTATTCCACGTCGATACCATTCAGTCCATTCTCAAAGCGACAGTCATTCTTTTGTGTTTGATTGAAATTAAAATATACAGGAATCAGTATTTTCGATGAGGTCATTAAAATCCCTGTATTCAAAAAGCAGTATGAAAGACAGGAAATAATTTTTTTAAGTTCTGATAAATCATCTTGCACACTTTCATGTACCTTGCTGTTATTCATTAGAAATGTTTGCTATCGATGCTGTTATGATTCACATTCTAATCTATATTTGTTATTAATCCAATGTTATATATGGTGTACAATGGACTGCACAGGCCATTGAAAAGTGAGTTCCAGGAGGTGACTGTATGGCCTAGGTCTTCAGTGCTTTCGGTACTTTAATGCAAAAATTTGTACAATCTTCAAAATATGATTGCATGGAATCAGGACATTTTCAGCACATATTGATCTAGTATAAAAAAGAAGCAAAATATAGCCCCATTTTGCATCTAAGGCCTTGGAGGCAGCAAAAAAATTTCCAAAAGGGGAGGGGGTCCTGGTCAAGAATAGGGACGATGGGTCGATTTTGCCCCCTCACAAAAAAAACCTGGCTACGCCCCTGATTTCCATTACAAAACATGCATTTAGAATCTGCATCGAAACAGTTTAAATTTCTCATCGAAACCTATCTGCATATTACAAGGCGATACTTCTACCTGATGATTCGTACAAATCTTTTAACTTTTTCTGGCGAGTTTCTCCGGATATTGTGTCAGAAGGTAGTGATAATAAGGACAACATTGAGGTAAGGTCTAAAGCACGCAGAGCGGACGAAAATTTTGATAGTTTGCGAACCATTTGTGATAGAACATTGTTAAATAGATCCATGACCCGGTCGAAAACACACCTTACCCTACCAAGAAAAAAGCTTAAACGCCTGTGGGGTGATTCGGGGGGGGGGGTGCGCTCTATTCCTTCATGCCGGTGCCTCAAAGGTATAGAGTATAAACCGTGGCAATTGCGAGCAAGCAGGCCAAACTTTTGCATTAGAACTGCTGTAGAGCCCATTACCGTTAAACAATCTGAATGCGATTGAGACGGTGTTAGAGAATATAACAATAGGACCAAAGATAACTGTTCGCAAAGCGATCGAAAATTTTGGTAATTTGCGAAAGATTTTTGATAAAAAACTATTACAATACGTCCATTATTCGTTTGAACGACACCTCAACGTGCCCCCTTCTGACAGAGAATAGAGATGTACCCCTAATTTCCGGATAAGTGCCAGTCTCGGCCAGAAAACTTATGTGTAATTTTATTTCCCTAATATAAATTGGTCATAAGATATAAAGTGCGAATCGTGACAGGGGTGCGAAAATGTTGCATTATGAATCATTTCCATGACAAAAGTTGCATGCAGACTCTGTCGCGAGACATTTTCAGTTCCCCAAAAAATGCTTTTGCCAATCACAAGGTGAATTTGATGCCTAGTCATCCAATTAGGGGATAAATGCGAAGGTGCCCGGTCTTAAATGTGATTGACCGACGATAACGTCATCACAAAGGCTGAGCGGACCGAGGCGATAGCCGAGGTCCGCTCCTTCAAAGTGGGATGGAGTTGGACCTGATCGTTACTGATTCGAGTTGTCAGATATCCGGATAGGATTAGAAAATGTTGGAAGTATTTATGCCCCCCCCCCCCCCCACGGCTTCGTCCCTGGATTATGACGGAATTAACAGAGCTGACGAGAATTCAAGATCAAAAGAGCACTGACAAAATACCCTGCAAAGGGGAAAGCAGTCGCTCCCACTGCTCCCCCTCTGGCTACGTCCCTGGTGTGAACACAAAAGTGTGGAGCGAAATCCTAAACGGTAAGTCTGACTGAAGTTCATACTTAGTGGGGAGATACCGAACCATAAAAACTCTGACTATCCGTAGTTGATGACGTCATAGGTCAAAGTTCAGAGGTCAAAGGTCGGAGTTGCTAAAGACTGTCTTTTTGCCATTATTTGCCTCTCAGTATGTTACACAAAGTAAAACAACCACATGATATGCTATAACTGATAAGATAGCATTTAAAACAGTGCTTTTTGGTTGATAAGGGTGGGGTCAACTGTCAAAATATGGGTAAAAGGTCAAATGTGCCTAACTTTTTGCCAAAAAAATGTGTCGCGTATCGTCATGTATCAGTATTTTGGGAAATTGTTTTAACCATAATTTGCAGAGAATATGTAGGAGATGAGGTTTACAACTCCATGGATTGCCTCTTGTTAAATTTGTATTTTTCCAAATCAATGTTTCTTTTCGCGAGCAAAACTAAATCCTCTCGCTGGCCAAATTTGAGGCACATTCCTTCATGTGATTGTGTTCGAATCATGCTTTTTCATCTTTCATGACGTCATGCCTATTCAAACATGTTTTTCATGCATACTACAGGTTCCTGCGGGGCAGAGTGAGTTATCAAATGCTCCGACATGGGCTAGAAGAGATATAGCACCAATAAAATAGTAAAATAATAACGTAGAGGGATGGTTTCAACCATTTCATGAGATCTTCTCTGTCTCTTCTTCATTTTCCCTGATTTTACTTACCCCTCTCCCGCCTCATCAGCACTGCCCCCCCCCAGGGACGTAGGTAGGATGAGATTTTTAGGGGGCCTAGGTATCACTAATGGAGGGTCACGGCTTCGATCGCCGTCCTTAACTCTTACACATTTTATTAGGACACGCACAATGGGAGGGGGGCTGGTAAACATCTGGGGGCCCAGGCCCCCCGTAGCTACGCGGGCGCGCCTACGCCCCCTCTCGCCCATCACTGTCATGTATACATTACAATGGGAACAAAAGGGCAATTCACAGAGTTGCAAATCTCATCCCCCCACCAAATTCTCTACACATCTTGGATTAAAGATACTGTTTCATACTGTAATATACTGTTATGCAAATAATGGGTGAAAACCAACTTAAGCTCACTTGAACTTTGACCACTTGATTTTCGACATATGACGCCAACGATTACGCATGCAAAAATTTAGGCAAATGTGACCTTTGACCTTTTATCCCACCCTTAGCAACCAAATAGCACTATTTTAATATTATCTCATCCAGTTCTAGAATATCATGTGATTTTATTACTTCTTCTAACATACTGATAAGCAAATAATAGCAAAAACCCAATTTTTATCAAATATGACCTTTGACCTATGACGTCATCAATTACGCATGCACGAGTGTGTACAGTCAGGTACCTACCCACCAAGTTTGAAATTCATCTGACTTGCGGTTTAGGAGTTCGTGAAAAACTTTTTTTGTTCACAAACACACGCATACTCACCCTGACAGGCTGACGCACTCAAATATTATCGGACACTTCCCACACAGCTTCACATTTTTGATGTTAAGTGAAGTACAATATATCAACTCCCTATACATTACATGTTGGGATATGCGGTAATTACTGTATGGTTTAGTTATATCGGTACGGTAGGAAACTTCCATGAGTGGAGAAGAAGAACAACTCCGGAAGAGCACTTCTCTAAAGGAGGAATTTTCATTGTCCAGTATGGGTACATTTTATGTGCAAAAGAGGGACCTTTCCGTCAAATTTTGGATAAGCGATGGGGGTACACTCCCCGAATTACCACCTTTTCGATATAGGTTTATACAAATTTACGATTAGTGCCTGATTCAGGAGGTTTTTCCAAGGCTAATGCAAAACGAGTTAAACGGAGCCATTAGCCAGAACGAATACTTTACCACATATTTCTCCAGTGGCGGCCCATAGGTATTTGAAGCATGCGGCAATGGCATGTATTGAATGTCCGGCGGGATTCTTACGCCTGCAATCCATTCATACATGATGCGTGATCCGTGTCTGCGTCAGCGTCGGCGTATGCGTGAAGTGAACATCCATTCATACGTGAAAGCTTGTCCGTGACCGCCCACGTGGCAAGCTAGAATGTCATTTTCTGTCCCCCTCTTTTACTAACACCACAATCACTTCCTAACACGACACTATCTCGAGTTCGCTGCGTCGCAAGTTAAAAGAACACAATCATTTCTTGCTACTGGCCAGTATTGCCATTAGGAAACGGCAAAATGACAAAAAGCGTAAGGCAAGCATAGATGTTGGGTGCAGGATATCCTCCAACGTCATCATCAGTAGGGCACATAACTGGGAGACGAACAATTTTACCCCTATTTCCGAATAAAAAAAGTCTAATTTTTGATAATGACATTTCAAACGATTCCGGATTGCTCCTGAAATAGTATAAAAACATACACCTGTGTTCAAAAAGTATTGGAGATACATTGTACTCTTTTAATAAGTGGGACCGAGCGAGAAGATAAATTTTACTTTCCTTGACGACTAGCAATGTCATACCAATGAGTGAAATCATGTCACGCACGCGGACGCGTACACGGATCACGCATCACGTATGAATGGATGGCAGGATTTAAGAGGCCCCTGGTACTGTTTTACCGTAATTACAGCACGAGTCTGGCAACTACACATATTCTATGAAGGATAATTCCCAGTACAATGAGCTCTTGGCCCAGAATGCTTGAAAACAGCACACTTAGACCCCCGTGCTCAAAGTGTCACCGTATAGTCGTTCCAATATGAAAGAGTTGTTGAATCTACTCGCTGACTTGAACTCTAATCAGACTCGAGTCGCACATTTTCTTGACTTGCGACTTGACTTAACTTGAAGATAAATGACTTGCGACTTGACTTGAACATATTTGACTTCGCTACATGAAATAATAATGTTGTCGCTGAGTGTAGCATGAATTTCTTCACCACAAAATTAAGTAACAACAGACCCACAGAGTGCAAAATTTTTCTTCATGTATTCGAAATTGCGTTGTGCCGCGAGTGAGACGGATTCTGAAAAGCCACTCGGGTAAAAAAGTACATCTGTAATGTAGCACTATAATTGAATCAATCATTCAAACCCATGCAGTACACCTTACAAGGCTCTCCCTTTATTACAAGCACACGTCGCACTTATAGTCAGTGTAAATCAGTACTTCTCAATCTTTTTCGGCTTATTTCCCTATGCACCGCTGCTTGTACAGAATGGAATTGAGAAAACTCTTTACCCTCATGTCTACAAATATAGATTAAAAATAAACACCCTATGTCTATAAAATATGAGTGACAAAAAAATGAAACCACATTCCACGGTTTCAAAGTAAAGTGTATATATTAAATACGGTCTTTGTATGTGTGGATCAAGGGAATAAAAATCGATGGGGGTTCACTATGTGAGGACAAAGCCGAAACTTACAATCGTCGAAAGCGTGATAACCTAATGGGGTGTAGCGTCCTCCTTGAGAAAAAAGAAAATAACAATGAAAGACTGTAAAACACAACTTCTTGGCATCTGACAATCAAGATTAGGTCGCAAACGGCAAACATTCTTTTATGAAATTTAATATTATATATAAAGCACTTCGACCTTTACAATTCTGGAATAGAGTAGCCAGTAATGACTATTCATCAGTCAAATGGCCAAGACAAAGGGTCAGCGGTCCTTCCATTACATTGTTCGATACAATTTGCTACAATCTTGGACAAAACTGTTGGAACACCTCCAACCGTTGTACCGTGTACAACATGATGTCGTGCATGATTTAGGTTATGCATAATAAATATACATTATTAAATAAGGGCGCTGTTGCGGAATTTCGCAAATCACAGCGAAGGGAGGTACTTTACGGACGCCAAGCGTCCACTGCGTCCAACAAAAGCAACAGTTTGCTTAAAGATTAGAGGCCATCGATGCTCTCAAAGGTAAACTATCAGCCTGGGCAGAATCTTTTCATAGCTCAACTGCTTTCTACTTGGAAAGAACGAGCTCCACGTTAAAAACCACTGCATTCTAGGCTATAGAGTAGGCTCTCTACGTGAAAGGGTTTGGCGAAAAACCAGTGAAAAAATGGTGTCTGATTGCACCGCTTACGAGAAATACTGAAAAGGTGGAACGGGAGGGGAGGCAATATATATATATATATATATATATATATATATATATATATATATATATATATATATATATATATATATATATATATATATATATATATATATATATATTTCTTACAGTACTCTTAAAACAACAGGGAGAAGAAAACCATTCAGTAGGACTTCGAAAACGAAATAGCGCCACGATAAACAGTACAAAATGAAAAGTCCCTGGTCAATTGATCCTTTTGTGAACAACTAGTGTTTATCGTTTGAAACTGATTTACTCTTCTTTGTAATGGGTTTTAAAATTGGTGAACACATTTTTTGGTGGGAAGAAAAGACTTCATGTGCATTTCTCCAGCAGTAAGTTGACTCCTTCTCTTCTCAGAGTCAACCTTAAAGTAATTGCGTCGACTTATTTAACTTGATTCCTTTGCAGTGTTTACCGTTTATCGTTGATGGATGATTATATTTTTATTATTATTTTGCGAATCTGCCATAATGATTACATCCTAAGAGAATAATTATCATTACGCTTGAAAATATAAACTGAAGTTCTTAGTCTATCGCTCTAATTTCTCCGAAAATCTTTGAAAATTATGCTTCTAAATCTCAGACAATCTTGGACAAAACTGTTGGAACACCTCCAACCGTTGTACCGTGTACAACATGATGTCGTGCATGATTTAGGAAACCCTCGTCCCCCAGTACAGTGTTGCGCACGATTTACGAAACCCCCGTCCCCCAGTACAATGTTGGGTCCAAAAAAAGCGGTGCATCTCCAATTGACATTATTATCTCCAACATTGTACGGGGGAGCGGGGGTGCAGGGGTGTTCCAACGAGTTTTGTCCAAGATTGTAGCTCCTGACAATTGAAATAATTTACGAATATTTTAGTGCACCTTAAAGAGGGGTAATACTTGTTGACCTCATTTTATCTCCACTTTGTGAACAGTTATTCATAAATACTTTTTGAGAATGCTGGCTTGTGATTGGTCAGTTACCCATGTTCTAATCCAGTGTAGAGACATAGGGTGTATGGAGAGCAACTTTTTGATCAACATGATTGTAAACACAGCTCTAACACTACAGTAAGCAGTTTGTTTGTATAGGCTAGGTAGGCCTGGGCCTTCAACTGTAATTTTTTTTTCAGTAACCGTCCAAATTATAAATAATATATTTTGGTTGACAGCAATGTTGCACATCCAAACAAATAATCAGCTTCTAGGCTACAAACGATATTTCAGGCCTTTTCAGAGAATTTAAAGTGATTTCACGCTGAGTAAGGTGTTTTACAGGATTAAGCCGCGGTCACACTACAGCGAATTCGGATCGGATTCCGATCCGATTTTTGTGAGTTTTTGTTAAAATCTTCTCCATTTCGGGTCAGAGAGAACCCAAAATTTGCCAACCTGTGTAATTATATGCTTTTTATCGAAGGACTACGAAAATTAAATTTATACGAATTATTTCGTGACGTCACATCGACAGACAGCTTTTATCGGACTACGCGTGTACGATAAAAGCTGTCCATCTATGTGACGTCACGAAAAAATCAGTTAACATTTCATTTTCATAGACCTCTGATGCAAATCATATATTTACACTGGTTGGCCAATTTTGGGCTCTTTCTGACCCGAAATGGAGAAGATTCTAATAAAAACTCACAAAAATCGGATCGGAATCCGATCCGAATTCGTTGCAGTGTGACCGCGGCTTTAGGCCTAGGCTCTAACGTTAACTTTAAAAGCGTGTCAAACTATCGTGCGTCCGCTTGATTTTGGTACATCGCCGATAAGAAGAAATTATACAGCATTTCTTACCCCAGTAATAGACCTTTATCTGGGATGGGTAATAATATAAATACAGTTGTAAAATGAGTGATGAGCACTCACTAACCTTAAAACTCATCTTTCATATTCCAGAAAGATAGCGCGTTGGCCCCACGTATTCTGTGCACTATGTAAATATAGCTCCAAAATCATCAAGGGGATTTTCAATCGAAGAATAGAATATATGCTATGGAAACGATGGCCGGGGGCTACTGTCTAATATGCCCAGGCCTAATGATCCAAAGTACTGCATCAACAAACCTTATCCAAATTGCGGTATCCTACATTCTTTTTGTAAGAAAAGCTCAACGTCAGTAAAGAAATCTGTCTGGTTTAAGTTCCACTCGTAAAGAACAAGCTCTCTGCAATGACATTTCCAACCACTAACGTTAGGTCTAAGTTATCTTACAGCACAACTAAAGCAACTAACGTGAGGCCGTAGCACATGATAACTGTTCTGGCTAAGCACGCTGGTTTTACTTTGATCCGAAACAGTATCAATATTGTCAGTGCACAGATGTAAACAGTTTTAGATCACATTTGAAAAGTCTCCTTTGTATCACAAAATCGCAGGATGGAAATTGCTTCCAAATGACACTCGGGTAAGGAGACTTCGTCTAGTACGAGTCTTATTCGAACTGGCTCACCATTCGAAAACAGCGTAGCCTAACGATAATTAGCCTAGGTTAAGGCTAGGACAAACGTTGGCCTAACGTTATTTGTTTTCAACAACGTAGCAGCACGTTAGTGTGTTGAACGTCACGGTGAGCAATATCGCAAAAACCACATATCCTCACGTTAGTAAGTCCTCCAAGTGTAGTTTTAATGGAACTGTCAAGGCGGAGTACATTTCCAATTCAAACAGAGAAATCGTTTCAAATATGACCTCGCTCAAAATATTCCAAAAAATCCAGTCGAAAAGAGACGTCACAAAGTATGGCCATGTGCTTACAAACGACAAAGCTATAGCGTGCAGCTAGTTATATAGCCTACATATTACATAGCTCGTATTTTAGCAGGCAGCCTATACGCAGTCTTATGTGCACTCTGCGAAAATTTAGTCAGTTTGGGAGAATAATTCATGATCAATGGAAAATCGTTAAAAAAGCAAGCTTTTCCACTTTTAAACGTCTCGAAATTAAAGTATTTATGAATGGGAATAAAGTCATGGTGCCCATGTCTCTACATCAGATTCGAACAGGCTATGACGTCACGCATATAGGCAGAGACCCTCGGCTTCGCCTCGGGTCTCTCAGCCCATATGCGTGACGTCATAGCCTGTTCGAATCTGATGTAGAGACATGGGCACCATTGACTTTATTCCCTAATTAAAGAGCACGGTGGTAAATGTTAAACACATTCTAAACACCTTTTAACACCTTCTAAAGCTCCAGCGAATACAAGGAATATTAGTTTCCAAAAGGCCCCTGCTGCCCTTAGCATTTCCCCCTCCTCATGAATAGCTAAATCCCCTCCCCCGTCATCAAATAATTTCTTGTGTGGGAACGTACAGTCCATCATAATCATACATGCACGCCTTGCGCGATGAGAAAAATTATAACATCTTCAACGTTGCGTTTCAGAAATTTTCTGAAATCTTTATAGTATAATTCAATAAAAAAGTTTGATGAATCTTTTAGGGGTATAACAGGCATATTTCAACTATTTAACTATTTTAAGCATACATTTAGTTTAATGGGTGCCTTTACACAGGTTCACAGAAAACCTATCACCACTTGGAAAAAAGTTTGATACATTATGCTGTTTTTAGTGTTATGTAAGGTACCCACATATGCTCCAAAATATTGAGTGGTGTTGTGTTTGGGGAATATCTTTCTTCTTTTAGAACAACTCCATTCGTAAGAACTTAGTTTGGAAATATTGCTTTGAAAAATGCACCAACATGGCATACAAAGGAAATACCTTTAATCATTATTAAACTGTGCAGTACCCGTCACCAATAAACTCTAGCAATAGATTTATCTCCTCAAAATGTTTTGCATTACAAGAATTAAATATGTTGCATCATTGAACTTTTGAAAAAAATGGTTGAAAAAAATATTTTTGTGCAATAAGTAACTGCATGTCTTCCTGAGCCTTATTTTTTAAAAGAAAGCTACCGTACTGCCTTATTTTGAATTGTCTATCATTCTTTGTCATGAATATTGGCTTAAAAATATGAAACTTGAATGTAAAACAAACGCAATATTTCCCTTTCACAATTTGTTAACTACTGAGAGTGATTGCTTAGAGCTTACGTGATCCATTGATTGCTCTTGTTTTGAGAAGTTGTTGCTTGGATGTTTCTTAGTATGGACAGAGCATATTTCGTAAATTTTCCCAAAAAATGTCAACCTGTGCCTTCTTTGGATTAAAATTTTTCAAGATTTACCACCTGGTCTCCATATTAAGACTCTATCTATGACTGCAGTCTATACGCCAACTAAATTTTTCATTTTGAAAATTATGACTTGTGAATTGACTTGACTTGGGTGAAATGACATTTGACTTGACTTGAAGTTAAATGACTTGAGACTTGTATTGACTTGAAGGTAGATGACTTAGGACTTGATCTGACTTGAGAAATATGACTTGGCTACAACTCTGCTAATCTGTCGGGTCGGGGAGTGGCAAGAAAGATGACAGGGGGGGGGAGGGTGGGAAGAAAACTATCACACAATAGTCTACAGCAACCAGTAATTCGTTGCCATAGCATAATTGGTCTATTAATTATAAACACTAGGTGCACAGTGTTAAGTCCTGATTTACAGGTAGTCATGGGCGTCTGGAGGGGGGCAAGGGGGCACTTGCTCCCCTGGAAAATCAAAAACTTGAAAAAACGAAGAAAAAATAAAGAAAAAGACGAAGAAAATATAACATCAGCATTTCTTAACATGTCACTCAATGTGAATTTCTACTCTCAAAACAGGAATTGAATAAAAATATCAACACTCAGGCCCCAGCAGCCACCCTCCCCCAGCACATTTTTGGTATTTTTTAAAGTTTATATTTACGATATTGCTAGTGTTTCCCCTTCTTATATGCGATAAATAGGCCTTGAAAGTTCCATTTCCAGCGATCTGGGAAGCATTTCGGGCCAAAATTTTCTTGCGCTCCCCGCCAACTCATGGTGGCGCGAAGCGCTGGAGAGTCTGTCCATGGGCTTCGCCCTCCCCCTTGACAAATTCCTGGCTACGCCTTTGTCAACACTGTTTGAAAGTAACATCTAAACTCTTTTCTGGGAGTAAAATATTTCCCATGAAAAAGGTTTGGCCCCCGTAAAAAATTTTGCCCCCCTGATTTTTTTCTGCGGACGCCCATGAAGGTAGTACTTGAAAAATTGATGATGCTACGTAATGTGATACCGTACCATGGCACAGATAAAAGAGAACTATGTGACTGAGGGTGAAATTTCAGACTGTTACGAAAACTATGTAGGCTACATATGTTATGGTTATTTGGAAGGGGTTTCTGCTTAGCTGTATGAATCCAAACTATGACAGAAAACCATTCTATCTTTGCTGCTCGCGAAGTGCGCAGAAAATCTGCAAATTTCAGATTGTCTGTGAAATCTCTGAAGACATTTTGAACATAACTGTCACCAACAATAGGTAAAGCAAGGCGAAATTCTCCTTAAATTCCACAATTCACTAACAAAAATATTGTCACATGATCAAAATAGGCCATTCATGAACTAGAGTGACAGGATACACTCACTCTGTTTGGGGTGACTGCCTACTGCCCTTAAATGAGTTGTGTGCTGATTCGCATTCTGTGGCCTTCAGCGGGCTATGGACAGTGCATTCCCACAAATACTCATAATAGCTATGAAATTCAAATTTACATTCCTCGCTACAACATCGTTCAGGTATAGTAATGGGTATAAAGAGCTCTTAGAGACCATCTTGTTTAGAGCAATAGTGACGCTACAATTAGTACTTCAGTGAGAGCATTGGTAACGGCTTTTCTGGGGTGAATCAAGCATTTTCAGATACAGGAACTTATGTGATGTTGTGTCAGCAATATCTATGACAACACGGATCAAAGAATGCTAGACTCAGACAAGCCACGATGGCGTAAACTGCAGCGTGGAAAATTTTCGCATGTTCCTCCAAAAAAAAAATCTCAAATTGCCAGCTTATAGTTGAAGTCGTAAAAAGTTCGGTTGCTTATTAAATTTCCTTGCCGAAAAGATCTTCCTCTGCTCTCCACCTTTTTTATTCTTTCTCGAGAGTCGGTGCGCCGACTGCCTGTCCGGCCGGGGGATCACACCCGCACCCCGATGATACGCCCCTGACCACGGCATTGCAAGTGCTTACTCTGTTTGCAAGGTTGCACGTGTAAATACTACATCTAGGCCTATTGTCCTTTGTCTTGTCAAATGTCCCCAGGATCAAAGCGTAAGAGGCCGCTGCCGACTGCCATATGATGTCAAACATAAACTGGATTCAGAATTAACTCACATATCGATCATGGATCCATAATAGCTCCATGTATCGACTAGTCTGTCCAAACAGTACCCCTACGGTCGTGACTGCACAACAACCCCTGGACAAGTTTCCCACAATTCCCCATCCAACAATTTCTACCAAGGAATATTCACAGGGGCGGATCCAGGCATTTCGAAAAGTGTGGGAGGGGGGCTGAAAGCCCCCTTGAATATTCTCCTATACATTATGCTAATTTTCGCGTATTTGTTATTGTTGATGTGGCGAAAAGGGGGGGGGGCGGAGGCCGGGAAATCCCCCTTGGATCCCCGTCTGATTCACACCCAGGCAATACTCACGCTACGACAACTGTCCCTCAGACAACCCCGACCAGAAAATTTGGAACTGTCTATAGGGTAGGAATTGTACGGGGGAGTTTTGCCCGCCCGGCGGACGTGTATTACTCCAGCACCTATATCGTCTGCACTCGTAACAGAGTATATGTACGTGAAAAAGAGACGTATACATAACATACACCTGCTACGAAGGTGAGGGAGAATTCTCCAGGAACCCCTACAACCCCTACGACACCCTGTTAGAGATGTATATACTTTTTATTGCTTTTTCTTTTACATTCAGTCACGTAGGTCAATTAAGGATGGTCACGTGTTTATGCTTGTTTTATTCTTTGAATTCTATTTGGATGCATGTGTGGACGTGCGTTACACCATACATATCCTCTTTTATCTACTTTTACGAAACTCCACTCCCCATCAGTCCCCAACACTATAGATAGTTCTCAGTGACGTCACAGCTAGAAGTTAACAGCCGCCGTGTCTGAGGCCTGTACACACATATCGGGGATGCCCTTAGACATGGCTGAAATAATACACGTGAAAAGCTCCTATGACGTCACGTGAGAACTATCTATAGTGTGAGAATATGTTCTACACATGCGCAAATACATTTTGGTGAGACGACTTGACAAATGAATATGTTTCCATGTAAACATTTACCCAAACATTGTCTGAAACATCAGTCAAATTTTAAGAAATTTCTCTTGTTTCTCTTTCAAGTATCTTTCGCAATGTTTTCGAACATTATTTTGAATATTTAAAGGAAAACCAAAGAATTCTTCTGCATGAAATTTTCAATTTAGTAACGGAAGTATCATCATATAATGGAAATAGCCATTCTTGAATTAGGATAACGGGGTACACTTATTCAAAATATTCAGTGACTGTATTTTCCTCTTACAGAACATCAAGTTTCTCAAGAAATCTGTTCAATTAGTACTCCCCTTCCTTCCTTTCCCATGCCATGAGGACAAGTTTAGTATAGGACCGCATGTGTGCGAAAAAAAACAACATCCGAGTCAGTCAGCCGACCATCGTCACAAAAAGCAGTCAAAATGTTATGTGGACATTTTTAGTACAAGTAGTCAGCCATTTGTGTGGGCAAAAAATGATTTGTATGATTTTAGGGCATTTCATGTTTTCACTCAAAAATAATCCCCCAAACTAATTTTTACAAGTGTCACCCCCCCCCCCCTTCCACTTCCACATAAATCCTTACTATACATAGATGGAACTAGAATGGCTGACTAATCAGCTAATGCGCTTGTACTGAACTTGCTCAAATAATTTCTTAAGGATTTTTCTTCCAAAAGCTGGTCTTTTGCATATAAAGTGATACAAAATACAGTGTTATCTTTTGCAGTAGCTCCATAGGCTATAATTGAAAGTGGGGAAGGGATGCCGTCCATGGTATCGCCTCCACACTCACCGCCTGGTCACATGTCTTTTGCCGTCGCTGCAAAATGGTTCCCTTTCAGCTTGCGATTGGAGCCTTTTTACCAAATTTTGAAACCTGTTAAGTTCTAATGGATATAATACATCCCTGCACATAGGTTATTTCAACCAGCTTTATTTCAGGAGTTAACAATAGCTGTGCCTAACAGCCGTCTTCTCATGCCATGTCGGCCATTCAACACAAAGATTTGAGTTATTTGACATTTCAGTGGCTAATCAGGTATACACAGGACAGAGCCGTATATGGCTCTGACGTATGACATAAAACAGCGCCATCAGCTGTCCCATTAAAGGGGATATGCAGTCACCCCAACTTGAAGTAGTGCAGTAGACTGTCTTGTTTCATGATTGGCTCTTGAGAGTCATGTGACCATATTTTTTCTCCTCAAATGTGAAATTTACTAGAAGTAACTGATTGGTTTACATTGAATATACAATATTGAAGTCCTAAAATATTGTGAAAGATACTTTGCAGAGAAATAAGAAGAAAATTGTGAGATTTAGCTGTTGCTTCAAAATAAGTTTGGGACGACTGCTCTTGCCCTTTAATTTTTTGCAGGTCCCATATTTTGTTTGTATGCATTCAGTCAAACCACTGAGCAAATCCGTAGTGGGACAGAATCAGACCGTGCAGATATATAAACATCTTTTTCAAGGGCGTTCCACACCTTAAGCTGAGAGGATTTTTAGACTGAGCGCGATCAATCCCCTTGACCTTAAACCAGGGGTGGTTAAAACCCTTTTCCTGTCAAGGGCCATTTTGATGTTTAAAAATCATTCGCGGGCCAAACAAAGTTCCCTCATGCTCTTCAACTTCTACTGCATGCTACAATACGCTTAGTGTGTAATGTAGCCCTCTACTATACGTGTAGTGAAATTATGAAGGGTATAAGCTTTAACGTAAGTAAAATATTCGGCAAATGGAAAGCAGGTTGAATGGAAGATAGAAAAATTAATGATTTTATGACTTGAAGAAATTGCACTCTTGAATTGTCTTTCAGGCCGAATCAAATGCTCTCGCCGGCCGTATATGGCCCATGGGTCGGAGGTTTCCCACCCTGCTTTAGACATTTCACTTTCTTTGCAGAGTCTCTGCTGTTGAAGTAAAAGTGTCTACTTTTGCACTAAATGCAAACAAACGTTGTTTAATGCTATGTTCGGTCGTATGAAACATCTATTTCTCTCAGACGTGTTTTAACTTTTTCACATGGTCCCTGATAAAGATTTTGATTTCCTCCAAATCGTTCTCCAACGTAAATATGGGGTTAACATACTCATGAGCTGTGTGTGCTTAGAGTACTCGAAAATTAAGGGGCCAATGCAGTTGCCCATTCATATCGAATCGAAGGGATGCACTTTTCCCCAATGAATAATTGCAATTTTATTACCCCTGTCCCGACTCCCCACCCTTAACAGCTGAAGATATTAGTGTAAATTTAAAAAGAATCTTATCAAAAGAAGCACGAACCGGATGCTTGTGTAATGTTTGACTATAGATTTGACTCCAGAATGAGCGCGAAATTAGTTACATTTCATGTTTAGTCAATTTTAAAGCAAATCTAGATAAATATTAATAAGATTCTTGTTTGTGCCCCCAATTGACTAGATTACTTATAGATGGTGTATGTATCACTTCCTTGGCTCTTGTGGTGCACCACCATTAGCTTAATGTTCGTCCGCCCAAAAGTGCAGGTCACTTACAGCACCACAAGAGTATTTTTGGATGATTTGAAAGTATTATTGCATATCTACAGGATATTAGGTAAGTATGATAAAACATGGATAAATGTGTAGATTTTGTAAGATTTGGGGGGACTGAAGTTAATTTAAACCATTTCCGATTTTAATGAATGAAAGAGTAGTTTTCCGCTTTCTTATCAGTTCTTTGGGGGTGAGTGCACAGTCTTTCGGCTTGTCCTCTCCCGACTGGAAATCTTGAAGGACATGGTTTGGTAACTTGTTAATAGAACATCCCTTAACAACCATTTGATGGGAAATATATTATAGCTGCGAACAAGTGTTTGACTTCTTTAATTTATGAGACAATTGCGTAACTATTCATTCATTAATTTGTGCATTCTCTCTAAGTGGATTAAACTGTACAAACGAGATGGAAAAAGTTAGTCATCTTGTCCGCCTACATGTATAGCAGGAGGGATCATCGCAAAAATGAAAAAAAAAATAGATCCTTAAAATTGCAAAATATTACATCAAATTGCGTCTAAGGACCCTCAAATATTCAAAACTTTTCCAAAGGGGGAGGGGGACACACGTAGACCCCTCCGCCAGGACGGCGGTCCGAAACAACGTTCAACCCCCACCCAGTCGGGAAAACAGCTTTCTACGTCTTTGAAACAAATACAGAAAAAAGAGTTCATGAAAAGTAATTTGAAAGCCAAATTATTCTCTCAAAAATATAATTTGTGGTATTAAATTTCCTTACTTGTAAATTTCTAAAACATGAGATATCAAAATTTGGAATGTTTAAATGCAACTTAAAATATCCAGAAAGTGCCATTTCCTGCAATCTGGGAGGCATAATTTTGTTAAAATTTTCTCAGCAAGCCCGGCGCCAACTCTTGGTGCCACGGGCGCTCCGCTTAGATAGTGTCGGGGCATATTTTGCCCCCACCCCACCATAAACACGCCATTGTTATAGTATAGTCACAGCATCCTTTACACTTGTTCATAATTAAGTAATTTAAATTAGAATTATTACTGTAACAGTTAAGCTTGTGAAAAATAAATGTTGTTCTCTATAACTTTATCTTTGGAATTGTAAAAGAATACAGCCCTAACTTTTCGTCACGAAACGCGGCGGACACAATTTGGATGTACCGCCTACTGTCTATTTACCTTACGGGGTTTTCGTAGTTGTACCTCAGATGATCTCATATGACCTTCGACCTCCAACAAACTCATAGAATTCCCTCTCTCTTAAAGTAACACATCTATGTACCAAGTATGAAAAGGATCCATCATCCCTGTCTTGAAATATCGTGTTTTTCAAGGTTTTAGGTTTTTGACCTCAAATGACCTTTGACCTCTACCGAAAACAGTACGGTTCTTTCTCTCAATATGATAAAGTTATATGCCAAGTACAAAGATTGTCCATCATTGCTTTCTTGAGATATCGTCTTTACAAGCAGTTTTTCAAAATTTCGTAAACCTTATTGTTAGACCCTCACCGATGAATAATTCGAATAAGCTTGAGAAGATGATGATATAATGTAAATTACCACATCCGCGATGAGAAGCCGGAAGCGCGGGGAATGCGCCGAAATTTTGATAGCTTTCCAAAAATTTGAGAAAGTTTTGATAGTTTCAGAACAATTTTTAATCATAGAAAATGATAAAAATAGACCCCTAACTCATTAGCCCCGCCACTGACCTTGTACTGGAGATGGCGGAGTGGGGCAAGTGGGGAAGGCCATGACGGGGAGGTAGGAAAATGCCCTCAGGCATGGTGGCGTCATTGAGCCTATGATAACGTTTAACCTTCAACAGTGTGCTTGTCAAGTACCTTTAAGTCCTGTTTTCACCTACAAAGTGATTTTAATGGATAAGTGTTTCAAGTTTAACTTTTCTTCCAAAGTTGTAGTTTCTAGAGTATGAAGTCCCCTAAAAATTTTAATTGCAACTTTGAAGGTCTAAAGTGCTATTTCAGCCAATCTGGGATCATTTTTGACAGAAGCTGTACCTACGCTACGCACCAAGCTTTGGTGGCCCTCCAAGTAGCGCACTAGGAGGGGGAAGGTCTGTATACTTCTTAAGTACTCCACTGGGACGCTGTACGTAGTGAAATGCCCCCTAGGGATTTCGCCCAGGCTAATGCCGCTGACTGCCCATGAATTAGCCTTAGAAGACCATTATCTATCCTCCAGGTCCTTTAAAGGCAACTACAAATGTCCTTTTTCCACTTATCCCTACGCCTTGTCTCAGCTATCTTTAAATTTTGTGGTTGGAAATACAACGTAAATAACTACAGAACTATAAGAGATAATGACAACAATGAACTCTCTGACTGAGTTGCCGAGAAAGTAGTTTACAGGCGATAGACTCAACGCCGGTTAAGACTGATTCATCTGCCGGGACAACCAGGTTACTACAAGAGCGGGTTATTTCTGTCCTTATATTAGTATACAGGACTACCTCCAGTAATTTTTATGCATATTTTCCCAGAAATAAAAAAAAATAAAATTCTACTCGAATGGAGGAACTTCTGCCTCCACAGCCCCTTTCTTCCCCCGACTCGTACGACTACTGTTACTGTCGCGCACTTCTATATATTGTTTAATGGAAGCAGAAAAACAAACATCTGAGAGTCTGTAGTGCACTTACCTCACAAAACCACTGTAGCCATATTGCTAGTGAGTGAAATTGTTGGGATGCAAAGAATTGAAAAAGAAGAAGAGTGTAAAACGTGTTAACCTGATGTGGACACCATCCTACCAAAACCTTTGTGTATAGGCGTAGGAGCCCAAGTTGATTTGGAGGCTGGAAAGACTTGCCCGAAAATATGCCCCCCCCCCGCGTGCTCCACGCGCGTTCAACATGTTAATGTGTATATCATACAGGCATGCACCAGTTATCACACCGCTTGCCAATTACATACAATAATTTTCCACGTCACTACCTTTCCATATTGATGATAACTTGTTTATTTCTCTCATGGGGGTGGAGAGCATGCATTGTGTTGGGTGATCGCCGGCCTGGGGGAAGGGTGTAAGGGGAGGGGGTGTCCCCTTTGAAAAGTTTTGAAAAATTAGGTGTCCTTACATGCAATCTGGTGCCACATATGCTACCTTTGATATAAAATTTGTGTTAAAAAACTTACGTATTTAGGTACTAAAAGGAAAAAAATCGGCATCAATGAGGGAGGCATGGGCAATGGCCCCCTAAATACACCGCTGGTAATCATAATATAAGTTGAAAAATTAGGTGTCCTTACATGCAATCTGGTGCCACATATGCTACCTTTGAAGTAAAATTTGTGTTAAAAAATACATATTTAGGTACTAAAAAGAAAAAAAATCGGCACCATTGAGGGAGGCGTGGCCCAATTGCTCCCCTAAATACACCACTGACCATCATAATATAAGTTTAACCATTCAAAAACAATGTTGAACTAATACCGAATATATAGGTGCTGGTGTAATTCAAATCAGAACTTAATTTTAATTACCAAGGAAATTTTTTAACTATTGATTACCTTTAGCTACATCATTGCATCATTTTTCTTTCAGTAGGTGACCCAAAAATTCTCGGCATATTGCCCGAATTTTTACAAAAATATTTGGTTGGGGGCTGCATTCCCCCAGCCCTCCGCCTCCTACGCCTATGCCTTTGTGTGATGGCATAAGGTTCAGCTTTTCAAGGAAAGCAAAATTTGAACGGTTGTTGCATCACCCCAAACACAATTCAATTTATCCCAATCAAGGCACATAAAATTCGGATAACATATATGGTAAGTATGACATAAGAAATATACAAGAGCATTGATTGAGGAGTTCCCAAAGAAAGTTTAAAAACAAAACTTGTGGGGAAGGGAACCCCTATATTAATAAAATAGAAATGATAACAACCGCCACAGGCCAAATAACATCAAACAGAAAAACACAAATTACACAACAAGATACAGTACAACACCAAACACCTGTTCCCCTACTCTGCTGAACAAAACAACACCCACCCCCACCACACCCTGCAGGGAAGTCCAAAACTGAGATGACTTTACATATATTAAGAAATTAGTTCCCTTTTGAAGTGATTCTTAAAGCGGGCATAAGAGGATGTTCCTTTCAAATTTTCATTAAGTGAATACCAAATTTTGGGGCCTGAAAAGCAGATACAATAGTGGGAAGAGGTCAAGCGCTTGAGAGGTAGATTGAAATGGTCATTTCGTCTGGTGCTATAGGTATGAATAGAGTTACGTACTGTGAAAAGATTATCAAAACAGTTAGGAAGGAGCCTATTGTTGTATTAATAAACAAAACAAGCTATTTGGAGTTTGTTAATGTCAGAGACCTTCAAGGTATTCAGAGAAGAAACGATTGGGTTGCTTCTGGTGTTACTATTTGTAATAAAACGAATGGCTCTTTTTTGAAGCGATACGAATTTCTGTAGGCGTGATGAGTAATTATATCCCAAGACAATGTTTCAATAAGTAAAATACGGTAAAATAACAGGGTTATAGATCGAAAGCAGTATGTTTCAAGGGAGGTAGTGCCTTAGTTAATTCAATGTATCTACTCCTACTAGACATACTAGATATACTATATATATATATATATATATATATATATATATATATATATATATAGATATAGTCTATATCTAGACTAGATATACTCCTACTCCTCGGGATATCTTAGTTGAATTGTAATCAACATGAGGTCCCCAGCTTAAATGCTTACCTACAAGAATTCCTAAAAAACTTAGCATGCGATGAAAATGGAATGAAATCGTTCTTAATTAAAATACCTTGACACTCGGGGGGGGGGGGTACAATTTTACCACGGGAAGAAAGCATCACCGAATAGGTTTTTTTACATTAAGGAAAAGCTTATTAAGGTGAAACCACAGACAAATATTTTTTTAACTCTTGCACAACCGTAGAAATAATATCAGCAGAATTGTCATCAGAATAAAAGAAATTCGTGTCATCAGCATAAGTAATCATTGCAAGTATCTGGCTAGAACGATGAAGATCATTAACATACATTGAAAACAGAAGAGGGCCAAGAATAAAACCCTGGGGAGCCCCACACAGCACTTTTTACGCATTGAATAGTGATTATTGTTACTGACAAATTGATAGCGATAACAGAGATATAATTACGTAACCATGTATGAGTAACCCCCCTAATACCGTAATTGTTTAGTTTACTTAACAGAATTTCGTAGTCCAAAGTGTCGAAAGCCTTAGATATCTAAGAAAGTACCATTGACATAATGCCCCTTTTCAAATATCAGTAAAAGTGAGTGAGAAAGGCAAACAAGAGCTTGAGAAGCTGATTTTCCAGGCAGGAAGCAAAATTGACCATCGAAAATAGCATTGATTTTATTAAAAATTCTAGCATTCTGAAATATGATCTTTTCAAGTATTTTTGAGATACATGGTAATACAGAGATAGGTCTATAATTCAATAACAAGAGGGTCACCTGACTTAAAAACGGGAATAACAAGAGCAACTTTCAACATGGCAAAGAGGCTTACTTATTAAATGAGGAATTCATACATTTGGAGAAATATCGTTATAACCAGGTCCAGGTCACGCCGAAGATTTTAGGGATGAAATAATGTTTACATTTTCTTCCTCGGAAGAGGGGTCTAGAAAAATTAAGAGTAAGGAGTCAGGAGGAAGATAACGACGGTAAGCATTGGCATCATTAGATGTTAAAATTTCCAGACTGAAGTTGCAGCCAATATTGATGAAAAAGTCATTTAAGTGAGCACAAATTAAATTTGGATCTGATATATATGTTCCATCCACAGAGCTATCATCAACAATTTTCGGAGTACAATCTTTCCCTAACATGGTATTAATAAAATTCCAAATTTCTTTCATATTCCGGCCCTCTTAATTTCAAACATTCGTTGAAGTATAAATGTTTCTTTTGATTTTTTATAATACTAATCAGGATGTTTCGAAAGCTTGCGTATTCTTTGTAATTCTGATGGGTTGGATGTTTCAGATATTTACGATAGAGTTTGTTCTTGGTTTTACACGGGTTTAAAATGCCATCAGTCATCCAATCGAATTTAACGATTAGTAGAAACCTTTCTATTATTCACCACTAAAGGAAACGAATTGTTGTAGTGTAGGAGAAATTTATTAACAAAAATATCATAAGCTCTGTGAGGATCATTGCAATGAAATACTTCATGCCAATCTTCATTTGTTAAGTAAGTACTAAAAGCATCAATCTGAGAAGATTTAGAACTACGAGTCTTAGAAAGTTTCGGAGGGCCACGGCCGGTCTATGTGACCTACAAATTTTGATATGCTACAGACACATTTAGGAATATCCGGATATTTCAATCCACAACTGGTAAATCCTCTTTAACTTACAGAAACCCTAACATCAGCTTCACTCTGTTTGGTCTATGACTTGTATTAATCGGTAAGTGGTCGAATTCGTTTACAAAATTTTGCATCCGTCTCGCATTTTTGGATTGGAAAGGTGCAGTTGGCTACCTTTCCAATCCATGCAATGGTATTACAGTGTTAGTAGGGCAGATAAGTGGAAAAATCATTCACTTCCGGAAAGAAGCACCAAAATTTGACAGATTGTACCTCTTGGGTCTGTCTTTTGAAAAATACCGTTAGCCACGTGAATTTCAAAATGGCCGCCATTTTGGCCAAAGAATAATATAGTTTGCAATAGATTTTCACTTCCCAGGTTGATTTTAATAATTCTTGTGTCAAATAATAGGTTTTAGACTACAGAAAACTCAAATTTAAAAAAGTAGAAACCTTTTTAGGGCGGGATTCAGGTCAACCAAGATGTCGGAAAAACAAAATGGCGCCAAACTGAACGAAATATGTCCAAAAATTGGCTAAATTGTGAATTGTGAATTTCCAAATCCCCAATCAAAATGGTGTGAATTAATGTTTTATAACTAAGACTGAATTTTACAATCCTTAGCACAAGAGTACTTGACAGCCAATATGGCAGAAAAGCACCGAAGAAGTAAAAACAATACAGTAAAAATTCCACCAAAAATAAGAAAATAATAATAAAAAATGCAAAAAACTCAGAAAATAGTCGGTAAAAATATATTTCGAATGAAAACCCTAAATATCTTTACAGCAGATTGTTAATAAAATTCAAAGCATGATTTTTGATATGTTATACTGGACTTCAAACTAACCAAGATGGTGGAAATAACAAAATGGCCGCCAATATAACGATCATAATGTATAAAAATAATATGAGAAATAATCATTTAAAATACTTTTGATACAGTTGCCCTTAATATCTGGCCATGTTTCATGACAAATATTGCAAAAGACTTTTTGAAATACTTCTTTTGGATTCAGGTCAACCAATATGGCGGAAAAACCAAAATGGCCCCCAATGTAATAATTATGTCAATGTATTATAATAATAGGAAAAATACTTATTAAAAAATACTTCATACACAGGTAAACCTAATCTGTGCCCATATTCTATTGCAAATATTCAAAAAGTATTTTTCTGGACATATTTTGCAGGATCTGGGTCAATCAATATGGCAGAATTAGCAAAATGGCCGCTAATTTTAAAATTTCATTAAATTATAATAATACAGAAAATAATCCTTAAAAATATATTTGTGACAGTTGTTCTTTATATTTGGTCACATTTTGAGCCAAATATATCAAAAATATTTTTTAAAATATTTTTGTTGGAATTCAAGTCAACCAAGATGGCGGAAGAAGCAAACTTGCCGCCGAGTGGTATAATTACAATATTTTATATTAATAAGGAAAATAATCTTTAAAAAGTCTTTTTAACACATTTAAACCTAAATTGTGGCCATAATCTTTAATAAATATTCAGGAAGTTTTTTCTGGATATATTTATCAGGTTCCTGGTAAACAAAGGTGGCAAAACTAACAAAATGGCCTTCCATATAACTATTACATAGTTACAGTACATTGAAATAATGATAAAAATACTTATGAAAAATATGTTTGTCACACTTGCTTTTAATATATGGCCATATTTTATGCCAAATAATATAAAAACATATTTTAGAACAGTTTTGTTGCAATTCATATCAACCAAGATGGCGGAAAATGCAAAATGGCCGCCCATTGGTATAGATAAAATATAGCATAATAATAAAGAAAATAATCCTTAAAAATATTTTCAACACATTAAAACCTAAAGTCAGTCCATATTCTGTAATAAATATTAAGAAAGTATTTTTTGGACATATTTTGCAGGATCCAGGTCAACCAAGATGGCGGAAATAGCAAAATGGCAACTCATACAAATAGGATAATTATAATTAAGATAACTATATGAGCGGCCATTTTGCTATTTCCGCCATCTTTGTTGGCCTGGAACCTGTAAAACATGTCCAGAAAAATACTTTTTGAATATTTATTGCAGATCATGGCCAGACTTTAGGTTTAAATGTGTTAAAAATATTTTTTACTGATTATTTTCCTTATTAATATAAAATATTGTAATTATACAAGTGGCGGTTATTCTGCTTCTTATGCCATCTTGGCTGAACGGAATTCCAACAAAATGTTTTGAAAAATATGTTTGATATATTTGGCTCAAAATATGGCCAAATACAAAGAGCAATTATCACAAATATATTTTTAAGGATTATTTTCCCTATTATTTTCATTTATTGAAATTTTAACATTAGCGGCCATTTTGCTACTTCCGCCATCTTGGTTGACACGGATCCTACCAAAAATGTCCAAAAAATACCTTAAGAATATTTGGAATAGAATATGGGCACAGATTAGGTTTACCTGTGTATAAAGTATTTTTTTAATTATTTTTCCTATTATTATAATATATTGACATAATTATTGCATTGGCAGCCATTTTGCTTTTCCGCCATATTGGTTGATCTGAATCCAAAAGAAACATTTTAAAAATCAGTTTAGATTATTTGTCATGAAATATGGCCAGATGTTAAGGGAAACTTTGTCAAAAGTATTTTTAATGATTATTTCTCATTATTTTTATACATTATGATAGTTATATTGGCCGCCATTTTGTTGTTTCCGCCATCTTTGTTGGACTGAGGTCTTGCATTACCTATCAGAAACCATGCTTTGAATTTTATTAGCAACACGGAATAACGATATTTAGGATTTTCAATTGAAATATAATTTTAATTATTATTTTTTGTGAATTTTTTGATATTTTTTTTTTAATTTTTCTTATGGAGGGGGAGTTTTTACTTTATAGTTTTTACTCTTTCGGCGATTTTTCGCCGTATTGGCTGGCAAGTACTCTTGCGTCAAGGATTGTAAACGCAGTCTTAATTGTAATATCTTAATTTACACCATTATGGATTGGGATTGTGGAAATTTACACTGTTTTTTATACAATTTTTGGAAATATTTAATTCATTTTGGCGGCCATTTTGCTTTTCCGCCATCTTGACTGACCTGAGTCCGGCCAAAACAGTCCCAAAAATTAATATTGGAAGTTTTGTTAAAAATATGACCGAACTTTAAGATTAGATGCCTCAAAAATATTTTTAGGAATATTTTCTGCGCAAAATTGTGTCTGAAATAGTATTTACAAACGGAAAATAACGGCCATTTTGGAAAATCGGCCGCCATTTTGAATTTTGAGTGGCTAACGGGTTTTTTCAAAAGAGCGATCCCTAAGAAGAATGTATGCAAATTTTGGTGCTTCTTTCCACTTGTGAACGATTTTACCAAAAAAATGCATTTATCTGCCCTACTATGTGTCAATAACGTGTCCTATCAGACGACACTATGGACTACACCAACCTTTGACCTTACCGGCCTTGCGTACGTACAGGCAGCATATCTTATCATACGTGCTGTGCTTGGGCTTCTAGCTTGGGGTACGGTAGCATCAGTACTGTACTAAATGCAATTTGGGGAAGTGTACATGTCGCAATGTACATGATTGTACGGCCTGTATGTGTAATGGGGGAAGAAAGGTGACTAACAAGACTAACCTACTTTGCTAGCTTAGAGATCGTTGTGTTAAAACGCCTCATAGCTGCGGCCGTATTTTACGCAGACCGCCTGGAAGGGTCACTTTCTTCCTTCAGGAATTTTATGACAGTTTTCTGTTCATAGAGTGTATACGGATTAATTGGTTTTCAGAAATGAGGGATCGATTGGGATCTTTGAAAAGGGTAGGTAAACATTTGTGAAGTCAACGCCCAAAGCCGTCGTCCGTTGTTGCCTATCGCAGCCTAAGCTGAGCTAGGTTCGCATACGTTTGAGCACACAATATCCTGGCCTAGGCTGTAGGCTAGGCCTACGTCTAACACTAGTAACCCTAAAAGTACACTATAAATACTAGGCCTATAGTAAATACCATTGCTACTTGCTAGACTTTGCCTATAATATTAATATTAGCCAAGTAATATTATGAGCAATGTTAATGCCTGGCTTTGACACAAGATGCTGACTCTGTCAAACATGGCCAACACCGCATGCCATTAGGCCTAGGCATAGAGTAGGATATAGGGCCTAGGAACTAGCCTAGAGTGCTCAATCCCCAAAACAGCTGTGATCGCATGAGAACTGGGCCGCCATACTGTTTGTACACACATGCTCGCACACAGCATAGCTTCTTGCCACCACCTGTAGGCCTAACTTTAGTTGTAGACCACTGATCTACACAGTACATGTAGGCCTAGGCTAGATCAGTGTGGTAGACGGGTCCCCATGCAATTGCAGCAGATTTACGTATGCGGTATTAGGAGTGAGCACTCTAGTTCCTACATCCTACTCTATAGGCCTAGCCGGATCATGGCCACTATCCGTCCGGCAGACTAGTACAGTCCGATATTAGGAATATTGAAGTAGGCCTATTCATACTTTTTGCAAAAAAAAAAATAAGAGATATTAAGAGAGTCGTTCTCAAAATGTTTTTGGTTGTATATTATCCACCTTTATTTTTAAATTGTCTAAGAAGAATTATTTTGAGAACGACTCATCATTTACCATAAAAATGTGAAAGTAAAGATTGCAACCCCCTATTTTTCAATGGAATGTAACAACCGGATGGATAGTGTCTATGATCCGCCTAGCCTAGTCCTCAGTAAAGGCACGTGTATAGCCGGTTGCCGATAGCTCCCCATACACGGTCCTTCCCCTGACTCATTGAAAACCCGGGGTCTTCGGTGCATTTCATGAACTACAATCTGAAGATTTTCAGCGTGGAGTTGACCTTTTTCTCATGTTTTCTATTGCTTTTCTCAGTGTAACTTTGGCATGAGCCTGACATGGAATGCACCTTGGGGCCTATGTAAAAATCGCATGCGCATGCATTTTCCCTCCCAAGAGGCTATATAGGCCTACTAGTAATTTACTATTTAGCAGTGGGTTATAATCCTAGTGGGAGTACATGATGTTGAATGCCACTAGGCCAGTCTGTAAAACTGAACGTCTATACACTGTGAATTGGACAAGTTCTAACATAGTAAAGGACATATTTGAAACTACACGTAGCAGGTTCAGAGGAGAGCCACTCGCCTTATACCAGAGGTGAAACACCTACCTTATCATGTTAGACTTAAGCATCTTGGGCTTACCACTCTGGAGTTGAGAAGGATTAGGGGGGACATGCTTCAGGTGTACAAATTTCTCTCTGAAAGGAATCCTTTGTCATCTTGCAATTATTTAAGGGTTCAAGTAATTCTCGGGTTCGAGGCCATTGTAAGAAGCTAGTTAAGTGTTTTGCAAGGCTCGACATTAGGAAGTTCAGCTTCTCTCATTGAGTTGTTAACGAGTGGAATAGTCTACCTGAGTGGGTAGTTAACTCTACATCTGTGCACTGCTTTAAGGTTAACATTGACAAGTTCTTCCATAACTGTGGTAGGATCTAATTTGTGCTGGGCTCGTTTGGTGTTGGTTGGTTCTTTGTTTTCAGTTAAGGTTGTATGGACTTCACGGCATCTTATGGGGCCTTAGCCCTCCTTTGCCCTTTAACCTGTTATGTTATGTTATGGTATGTTATGTTATGTTATGTTATGTTATGTTACGTTATGTTATGTTATCTTATGTTATGTTATGTTATGTTATGCTATGTTATGTAGTCCAAAGTCTGCAAGTATTTAGGTCACTTTGGGACTTCCCATACTAGGTCAGCAATATAGCCATTTGCAAAATTGGGCTACTGCACCTTCAGAAAGTTTGAATGGTCTCGCTCTTTGTCAAATTCACGCCTACTCCTAGACAATTGACATCTACCGGTCATTATGTTTAAGACCCTTCATTATAAGAATATTTGCACATAGTGTTCAAAAAGAGACAAAAAATTGTGATTTACACAAATGATCCTGTTTTGTTTTTTAAACATTCTATGAAACTGCTAAATCTTGTTACTAGGACGTTCACACTATTGTATACTAAATAGAACACATTGCATTGACCGAGTATGGGAAGCCCCAAAGTGACCCAAATACAAGGTCAGGAGACTGCAGACTAGACCTGCCTGTACCCTAGGCTAATTCGAAGCATACTGTAGGCTACAATCAATGGCTCTCTAGGTACAGATGGAAATTCATTTTGAAACATAATTTTGCTAGCCGAAATGATTTGGAAATTTGATTTGTTTGGCGAATATGCACTTTTGGACAAATAATGAATTATTTTGTAAATAATGACAATTTTGGGTGGTAGTTTTCAGAACATTGTGGGTGGTGGATGCAAGTCTATGACTTTGATTCTCTTGGCCTTACAGTAGGCCTAGGGTAAAGAAAATTTTAGCATTATTAGGCCTAACAATTAGGTAGGCTAGCCTAGTAGTGATTAATACTGTACATAGTAGAATTGGGGGTAGCCTATAACTATAGAATACAGGGCCACTCCAGAACACCACCTAGCATCCTGATGTGTGGATATGATGTGACGCTTTATGTTGCACCCTAAACTTTGACTCCATATCCGAGCATAAGCGCATCCACTCCAAGACTGATATTAAGTGATATTGGTGAAATCATTCATTCGGCATCCGCGCCACCACTCCAGAATATTGCTTGAAGTCTTAGTAAGAAATGGACAACAATGAGTCGTTCTCACATTAAACTTAGCCTTCCTGCTTAGCATGTGTGCATCCACTTCAAAACTGATATTGGTGAAATCATTCATTCAGACTCCAATTTCATCATTAAATCTTTTGTTTAAATCTAGCAGCCCAAATTTTGACTCTGCATCTGAGCATCCAAGCATCCACTCAGAAAGGTTGGGGGTGAACTAAGTTTTTTTTTGTTCTGAAAATCATTTAGTCATTTACTCATTATCCTCATTATCCTAGCACTTTACCCAAGCAGAGCTGATACATGGAGTGGAAAATTCAAAAGTATGACACATACAGAAGGCAGAGAGTTTAAGTTGACTGAGTATCCCCCCATCCGGGTGCCCAGATACATCCCTCAAGTGGCCGAGTATTCTATAGATTTATCTCAAAATAGGAAAGTACGTAGGCCTAACGTTAGACTAGCATAAGGAAAATGCTGACACAGTGCATTTGATCACTGCATGTTTAACCAGTGAAACCACAGAAATAGTGGTCTGCTTCTTCTGTATGTGCAGTACAGCAAACAACTGACTGGGCGATGCGTCTCCATCTCAGTGTACATTTAACTTTAAAAATGAATGTCATTGTTTTTGAAAAGATAAGGCTAGGAGTAATTTTCACAGCAGGTGATAAGTCACGGTGTGGTAACTGTTTTGTTTGCTCCTATTACAGTAATCGCTTAAAAATAGGTAGTTTCTGTGGCAATAACTGGGGCAAAAGCAACAATGGATGTTTTACCTGTGTGTAAAGAGAATCACTTGGCGCTGCATAGCGGCTGGAGGAGTCACTTGAGTTGGCATACAACTTAAGTATTGACTACATATTTTGTGCTGCAGACTAGCTCTACATCAAAACAGCAGCTCTACAAAACTTCCTGCTGCAGTGAAGTTCCACTTAAATCACATGGAGACCCACACAAATATATGATTATTTCCTGCCAAATTGGAAGGAGTGTGTGTAACTTTTTGCTTCCAGTATGATCAATGATCATCATACAGTAGGCAATGTTATGTTATAGTATAAATCACACCTGTGTTTTGCTGGTGTGTGAAAGCTGACACTTCGGCATAACTTCAGTGTAACTTTGGCGTCAGCTTTACATGGAATGCACCCTGGTGTTTGTTTAGTTTTGCACTGTTGTTTTATTGCTGTGCAGAGAGCCAAATCAATGGCTTTAAGTTTAACCCAGATTGCCACATGTCATTCTCCCTAACTCTAATTCTTAATTTAGGCCTATGAGCTACGTAATACTAGGCTAGTAGCCTCTTAGCCTAGCATTACATAGGCCTAACATTAGACTGAGATTGAAAGAACTCAAAGAGGCAAACATTTCATTTACATGAGTTGGCTTAGGATTAAGTCAGGCTAGTGTAACTTATTGCTTCAGTAACTACGTAGGGCAGAAGTGTTAGTTTGGACCTTGCTCCATGTCTTTATGGTTTATACACTTATCTTTGAGGGCAGAAGCTAAGAGGGCTGCTCTAAGAAGAAAAAGCATTTACGGTATGAATACTTTGTCTCTGCAAAAACACACAAAAGAAAATTCTGTAATACATCTTCCAAGGTGGCAAATACTTGCTAAATGGTATACAGTACTGTATGACTGTTTTGTTACTTGGAATGTCTCACATTACTGTAGATTATTAGAGAGATTTCTCCTGATTCTACCCTAAGGTGACTTCGAGCAGTGAACCCACTTATGCATTGCACACAAGCATTGCCTTGTGGGCATGAGTCCCATCCATTTAGCTCCTATCCATAAGCAACCAGAACTGTTGTCTGTGATCATATCACTGGCCTATCAAACACAGTCCACTGAACGAGACCCATAGAATTTGAATGTGGGCATTGTTACTGTAGGTGATTCTTACTATATTTTTATTTTATAGCCCTGCCACTTTACTGCTGTGATGCAGAGTTTGCAATGTATACAACATTTTGGTCAATTGACAATCAAACTTTTTGTGTGTTTTGTTCTCCTCCAGGCATAACTGTTTGGCCATTGGCCCAACTTCTTGGTATCTGAGTACCAGGCTTACAGTATTTCATGTATTCATCAACGATTAAGAAAAGTCTTTGTGTATCTACTGCAGGCAATAATATATTTCTGTTCTTTTCTTCTAAACTTTGGAAGTCCTGTTTTTTTGTTTTATGTTTTTGTCTTATAGGGGGAGGAAGATGAAGATGCCAATGATGTATCTGTCACAATTGACAGTGGTGAAAACTACATGGAAGAATTCTTTTCCCAGGTGAGACTAATATCTAGAACACATGAACTAAGAAAAGTCTTCATCTACTGATGATGTTAAAGTAACCAAAGAAAGCTAAATGGGTAATGTACTTCTAACTTGTTACACATATAGTACCCTGTATAGATGCTCTAGTGCTCACAGATACTGCAACAGTACCTGCACTGTACCTTAGTGCATTAAGTAGCAGGGGCAACAATTACACATAACATTTTGAAGCCCTAGGTTCCCAAGTGCTGTAGGGGAGTACCACTTTGACATGAACTGTAAAAGAAACTGAGAAAATAAGATTGCTTCCTTCTTCACATTTTGAGTTCATTTTACTGTAACTTTCCAATGGCAGTATAATGATCATCATTGTTGGCAATGGCCTGCATTCTGCCACTTTGAAACCTAATGTATGCTGCATCTGCACAGTACTGTACTTATATGATGTAATACTTGTTTTGTTTTGTGAGGATGATCAGTTGGATGTTCCGTGAGGGACCACAATATTTATTTAAGAATATAACGTTAAAATTTGTTCCATGCTTTGACAGACATGCCTACTTACTGGACTAAATAAAGAAAATACTTGATGTCCAAATATGTTGGAATACACCATTTTATGTACAGCAGTGTTCTCCACTGGTCAGCTGGTTTGTTGGGTACTGCACCCGGACAAAATTTGCAGAGGGTGCTCAATACCTGGACAAAAAGTGTACTACCTGGACAAAAAGTTGAGCCCCCCCGGGCAGAAATTATGAATTCAAAACCTTACAACAGAGCAAACGGCAATAATTTCAGTATGAACATTGATTAATGACAATCAGAAATGTATTAGTCATCAAAGAAGGCCATAATTAAATTTATCCGCTATTTCAGGAAACATTTTTCAAAGAGAACACTCCTCTCTTTTTAGACAGCGGTCGGGTCACTATTAACCTTTAACCTTTGGAGCACCCGGACAAAAATTAAATCAGTGGAGAACATTGTACAGAGTTTTAAAAACCATGTCATGGATGGACATTCCTGACTAATCAAATTCATTTAAAATAACTATTTTAGTCATGAAATTTTCTAATTTTCGTGTGATTATATCTAGAGGGAGGACTACCTGTATGTTCCATAATCGTACTGAATTTAAAAAAAAAATCTTGGATTGTTACGATCATTTTACATAGTTGTTTATGTTTGATGCAACAGTGTCCATCCATGATACAAAATCCGTAGCATTTTTTTTTTGACATATTCCCGTGTTAAACATTTTTTGAAAAGAACCTACTGAGTTATCACTACTTTTTTAAATAATGTCCTCTCCTCAGTAGCTTAGATAAAAGTTTGGTATTGCTGTGTGCTATATTTACAATAGAAAGTCTGTCAAGGATAGACAGAAATACTTTTGTTTTGCTTTTTAGACAGAAACCAAGGATTGCTTGGAAATAAAAGATTTTGTAACTGGTTAACAAAGAAACTAAAACATAAATTTTTTGTAAACCTAGATTAGTTTAGATCTTAATCTTACAAGAATACCAAAAAGTGAAAAACCGTATTGCTTTATTTTGTCCGTCCATGGTGCAGATGTTTTTCTTTTTTTGTGCTATTTTTAATAACTCACCATGGCAACCAACTTTTGTAAGAAACTGGTAGAGTTGATGATACCCTTAAACATAAAACCCATAAATTCAGTGCAAATATTATCACAATCATGTTATGTGTACAGTAGCCCTTTTCTTTATCAAAATACGGAAAATGTCCCTCCCTGACAAACCGATGAGCCGTTTGCGTAACTGTTGTGTTTTGCTTTTAAAATTTCTGTGTGAGTTGGGCTTACAGTAAATACAGTACTGGCACTTAATTTGTGTCTTTTAGTTTTATCAGTGTTTATCTTGTCAAGTCCATAAGACATGATCAACTCCATATATTCACTTCTAGTCACTAATTATATTGTTTTATTATTTCAGTTTTTGTACGATTTGTTTGCCTTTGAAAAATGAAATTAGTGGATGGGTATTAAAATGAAATGCTGTTCTCGATGCAATTTTAATTGTGTGCACATGCACAGTGTACAGTACTCTACTGTACAATTACAGTTCTACTGTAACTGTACAGTACCTTAGATGTGTGTACTTGAAGGCATCAATGAATCGTAAGTACAAAAAGCATACTGTAGTACACAAGGTGAATACTCAAGCAAGAGCCCTCCCTACTAAACAAAGTTCCAATTTCAGACCCTCAGTGGATGTTAATATTATGGTACAAATTTGAATTTATGTACAAGCTGAACAACGTCAGATTTGTACACATTTTGGAAGCTATGCATAGCCTTCCTTTGGCATTCACAGAAGCTGTTCTGCATAAATTTGGCCATCTCAGTCAAGATTTTGCTGTTTCAAAAAAGGCCAAATGCATCCCTAGCTAATGTCTCACTTGGCAGGCAGTGCAGAATGTTGGAAACAGAACTTGGCTTTAAATTACAGAACTTACTCTTTAATTTGCTCTTATTTTAACTGTGAAATACTTGAAGTTCATGCTGTGAAATGTAACCCATGGTACACTTGGTGGGCAGCCAAACTTAGTTCTTACAAATTGCTTGGACGGTGAAAACCTAATGAATGGTGGTCTGGGACAATTTTTGTGTAGTTGGAAGTGGTCCTATGTGGGCTTTCACGGTTAACCCATTATTATATCGATACTGGTTTTAACCGGTTTCAATTAAGGTACAGTATGATTATTGCATGAGAAGAAAATCGAAAACTCGAAATGATTGTGAAAATTGAAGTAATCGTGAAATAATTGTAAAAAATCGTGGAAACTCAAGCAAATTTGGGGAACATTTATTACACAAAATATCATATTAAACTAAAGAACAGGCTAAGCTGTCTTGCAGTTTGATGTGAAGCAAGTACTTTGATATATTTTATCATTGCAGGTTGAAGAAATAAGGGCCAGTATAGACAAGATCTCAGAAAATGTAGAGGAAGTCAAGAAGAAGCATAGTGACATATTATCTGCACCTCAGCAAGATGAAAGTAAGTTTCTGTTTATTGTTTAACAGCCCCGAATACCAACAGTTTAGTAACTGCACAGTTCTTAAAGATATATTTATTGTCCACAGTGCCAGTGATAAAAAACATGGTCTGAAGATGTGCTGTTTGCTTTTCTACCCACAAACCTTGGTAGATACTGTAGTTAGTGTTTTCACGTGTACAAAAAGTAGGAACCAGATTATTTATCACCGTACCCCATCGGATACCAGAGTACCGGACATCACAGTGACTTAACAGCTCATTTCTGATGTTCACAGTGACTTTATAACACAAGCTTGAAAAGTAAACCTGTATTGGAGAGGTAGTGACCAAAGATTTGTTCTGTTTCTTTTCTAAATGAAAAAATTCAAATAGAATGGATTTAGAAAATTACCAGTTTCAGTAAAAGATCACTTTACAAGGTCCTGTAACTTTCTCAGATTGATTTTAGGGACATTTTCTGTCACTAATAGCAAGCCCAACTCGAAGCTGTTGAGACATTTAGAGCATGTTAATTTCAACCAGCCAGGGGTCATAACACAGGGTATTTTCTTGCATGTTCATAATCATTTAAACAAACTCTTGGTTCTTCTGCAATCAATTTCTAATAGTATAAGCTTCGCCCATCCTTCATAATTAGGCTTCTAGTTGCAGAACTTGCCTTGAAAAGCTTCTTGTAGTTACTGTACAGGAGGGAGCTGTTATTAGCACGTCCCTGGTGTATTGTGTATAAATACTGTACTTAGTACTACAGGGGAGATGGCTGCACTAGCTTTGCAGCATGCTTTCTCTATGCTGCTTTCTCTTAAGAGTACATGTATACTCTTAAGAGAAAGTATGCTGCAAAGCTTGTGCAGCCATCTCCCCTGCATGCAGAGTCAGGAATGTAGTTCTCTCTGCAAGTACATGTAGTATACACTCAAGCATTTGTTTACAATGTAAACCCCTACATACATCATACATTCACACTGCTGATGCCTACTACTGCCTTTTGTGGAAGTCTCTGTATGCTTTGTAGCAGGACCATCTATCTCGGCCCTGCTGTTGAAATTTGTGCACCCTTCAATCGATCAAAAACTAAAACTTGACAGGAGAGCTATTTTGGTGCTCACTAGTTGTAATAGTATGGCTCAGTCCATAACATTTCATGGATATTTACATATCAATAATCTTGTGGTAGTATTTCACACATGGCACAGGTGTGATTTGCATTATAATGACAAATTTAACCCTCACTCAGGGTGTCTTCTTTTGGTATACTCGAGGCGTTTAGCAGAGTGTGCGGTATAGCCTAGGCCTAGTTACTGTAGGCTGCAGTATTGCAATGCCTGCTACTGTAAGCTGTGTGTCAACTGTTTTTGTAAATGGTAGGCCTACAGTACTGTGATCGTTTAACTCCCGTAGAATTTTTTCTACGATCGCGGAAAACCGCGCAAGTTCGCACAATTTCGCACAAATTCACACAAAATCGCACACGCAGACTTCAACGAAATTCCGTACAAATCAACGCATACAAATATCGCACACATGACCACAAGAATTTGTGGTCAATGAAGCAGAGAATGGAATGTTTACTGATAAGGTGAAAGGTTAGAATTTTCGAAGCCGTTTCACAAAAAGGATCGCCGGCAACAGAAATAATATTTTGGTACACTGTGGGCAACTTTGAACAAGCCGTTGAAATAAAGTTTGCAAGTTGCCGGCGGATTTTATTTGTTAGCCTATGCTTAAGGGAGATAAAGGTGTTGCAGCTCTGTATTATTGATATCACAGTTGTATTAAACGCTTGTCCGTCTTGACGGGGGACTAAAGGAAAATAATACCATGCAGCTGAGCAATGTGAATTAATAAATACTGCTACAAAAGAAATTCGTCAGTTGACAGCTGCGGTGAGGAATGAAGTGCGATAAGGCCTCCACTGCAAAGCCTCTGGAGTCTGAAAGCTTACGTTAACGAAAGATGCAAGTGTCTCGATCGGCGAACGCAAAGAATGGGAATAGGAAGCATTGTTTTTGAAATTTTCCACAGTAATTGTGCTACAGCATATATTTTTTCATACTTTATTATCTATGAAATAGTTTCATTACCGATATAAAATTATCACATAGAACAGACAACAGAGTAGCTATGCAGGCTACTTTTAAGTTCCTTTCAACGAAAGTTGATGAAGCTTACTATGGCGACTTCTACAGCATAGCCGAGCAATCGCATACTTTGTACAGATGAAAAATCACTGTAATTTAACAATTAACATTATTTTGATTGTTATTAATCGGATACTTTTGGCGGAGAGGGGGAGGTTTGTATGCATTTCAGGGGATAATAGCATGGCAAACTGAATTTTATGTCGGGGTTCCAGTACAGCCGGGAGTAAACGAGAGAAACGTGAAAGGAGTTTATCAGCGAGTTTAACCCACTGAAAATGTAATCTGAAGCAAATTAAGAAATTTCTGTTCATCTTAATTCACCCTTTTGTCCATCAAACGAAGTTTCTTTTCATTCGTAACAAATTGGGACAATGCCGCATGAAACTGCGAACAGGACGATGGTTAATCAATAACGGTAATTAGCTATACAAGTTGACTTAAATGGGGCCGGGAAACGTTGACTGAAGGCATAGTGGACCACCTGAGGCCTATAGGCATTCTGTATCTAGACATTTGCTCAAGAAATTTGCCCACTCTGAGTGTGGGGTGTTTTACACACCTTTGGAAGTTTGACTGAATGGAATTTCAACGAATTGATATCATTTTTACTCATACCTGCAGATTTTAAAACGAGGTTGCTCTCTTTTACGCGATTCCACGATTTGTACGAATTTTGCCCTAAACAATTCGACCGAAATTCGCACAGGCGGTAAGAATTAACTTCCTGTACATAAACTTTAAAGTCATAAATTTCTACTGTTTGAGTGGACTTTTACAATTGTTCAAGTCCATAAAATTGAACCATTCTGTTGTCTACCAAAATAGTCAGAGGGAACGCCATTGCAATGGTATCACATCTTAGTTCCGGCACCCGCATGTTCCGGTACAATACAAATGCAAGCTTCGCCCATATGGCTGTGACTGTCTTTCTCAGGGAGGGCAGTGATTTTTGCCCGACTCCAGACCTAATTTAACTGTCCAATTTTCCGCCCGACTGAGACAACAACTGCCCGATTTAGTCAGGTTTCTGACAGGGGGACCCGCCCCCGGCCCGTACGGCCATGACCTCGCCGCCTTTTCGTTTTCATTTCAAACAGATGTTGCGATGGATATGGATCCCATTTTGACCCCACCCCTAACCTTTGGAACCTTTCTAACCAACCTCCCTATACTTTACCCGCTACGACGCAACTGCTAAAATTTTGAATCTTACCTACTGTGGACAAAACTTTTGTCTTGAAGTCCCGAGTCCTTGGGGAAAAACATTAATCCAATTATAGTCCATTCAGTGAAAGAATGAAGATGGAAAATTCGGAAATCAATTTTCGAGACTTCGCCTCTGAATCTCTGACTCTGGGCCCTACAGCGGAGTGCAATACAGTATTGCCGAGATCTCCCTAAATTTCACCCGCGGTGTACTGTGCTAACATGATCCGAATTTTAACCCAGCCCTTGGGAAACCGTACCTGCATTGTCATTTTACTGGCACACGCTGTATACGCTACAGACGCCGGCCTGCAGGTCTAGCCACGTACAATACCATTCATTCACACATGGGCCTAATACTCAACTGCGTTATGTGCAAATACCATATGTTTGCATGCTGTTACTATGAGGGCCGCTGCAAATGCCTGGTAAATACAGCTGCTTTTTACGTGAAATATCCAATCGCAGCTCTGGGTTTAACACTCATTCATTCACAAGCGGCCAGCGCCCATTTGTGCGTAACCTTTTTTGGAAGTCGTATGCCCAATTAGTCCCCGTACGTTTACGTGACGTCACACATATCGCCCGGGATTTTTTTTCAACCTTCGACAGCCAGCGCCATCTTGGGATTTACACATAAGCGATATTTCGTCCGATACGAAACTTTTACCGAATACTTTTCTCAAGAGCAGACTTATTCTACACCCATGAAAGAGATAAGGTACAAAATTTAGCTCGTAATGGTTGATTTTGCTGAAAATCTGCATGCTGAATTTTGGCCCATGACAGCTGGTTCGTAATTACGTACGTAGAGCGGCGCGTTACCCAGGCCAGGATATGAAATTTACTTCGTTAGGTTACTGTACTGTACTACAGGCCTACACGCTGAAGTGACAGTACGATCGTAAATAGACAGTATTAAGTCAGACAGTGCTGTATGTTTTCAAGAGGTGGGTGTAGCCTAGTAGGGCGGGATTTAACAGTTATAATGGTTAACGGTGATTGGTAGCAGCCAATGGAAATTTTACACGCATCAAGTCTGTGAAAAAAAGGGGAAGTCCAATGACGTCACTAGCAAAGCAATGCACAGAGCGTTGCATGCAAATAAGTTGGGCCCATTGCAGGTGCCTGGGAATTCTCGAGTCGAAGGTTTCTCATGGAATTGAAGTGACACACAGTACTGTACCGTTAGTCTGCATTCGCTATGTAGCAACGAGATACAGTAGCCAGGAAGCGTAAGCGAATAGTGATAGTGTGCTGCATTGGACTATAAAATGTAAGGCAGTACAATGGTGGGCTGAAAAATATGACAGTGAAATGGGTTGCAGTTTCATTTATGCGGGCCTAGCGATTATCTTTTAAAAGGTCATTCACCATCGTATTGCCGCCGAAAATTGTATTTGCTCTGAAGATGAATTAATACACAGAGGAAAAAGCCGCTCATTTCACAAACTAGGAAATAAATAGGATATATATTCAAAGAATGACGGTTCGGGACGGCTGATTAGGCTTTCCGAGGTAAGAGAAATTTCTGCAAACATGAAATTAGGCTAACACTGGATAGCAAATTTGGGGGCAACTATTACAAACAGGCCTCATCCAACACGAAAATATGTATGATTTCTGAGAAAGGGTGGGTGGGGAATCCAGCCCCCTCCCAACGGGAGGGGCCAAACCTATTTCTTTGGAGGATTTGTTGAAAAATCGGGTCATACCTTAGGTAATGCTGACTTTTTTCAAGCAGAAACGGTTGTGCCGCCTTCCCCGAAAATATGCAAATACCTACCCTTGCTGATGACTGTCATCTAATCAATGTTTCGACGGCACACTTCTTATAGATTTAAACTTGACGAATATTACTTCATGTCTTTTAATAACAAGCAAGTTACGAAAGGTGATATATTAGCACAATACACTGTTGCACAGTTGGATTATGAAATGCTTGGCGGTACGTCAAAAACGGTGCCCCAACCAAAAAATATAAATTTTCGGTTGTAGTTAGCCTACTTCTACTTACCAAACTTTGAAATACACTTCAAAACGCATATAAAAATGAATGTTTCGCCTTTGATCATTATGTTACGGCGTACACTGTATACAAAACGAATGGTGCACCAGTGTTTGCAATGAACGCACGTTTTGCCCCTTCATCTGAAGTGTATGAAAGCTTATCCTGCTACATAAGCAACTACAACGTTAAGTGAATGATCGGTACTTTTCCATATCAACAGTTTACATTTTAAACTCGCGTTCGATTATTGAACGACTGTTTGATTTTTAAGAGACCTTGTCAACGATTTTGCGCGATTTTGTACGATGAAAAACTGACCGCAAAAACCGCAAATAATTGTACGAATTTTCCACGAACCTTTGCGGTCGAATTTTTGTACGATTTTTGAAATCGCGCAAAATTGCAGAAATTCGAACAACTTCACACAAAATCGCGCAAATTCGAAGAAATTTGATTCTTCGATATTGTACGGGAGTTAAACGATCACAGTACTGTAGGTATGATAAATTGTAGCAGATGCCTATTGGGGCTTTGTGAAAACTTTTGCCTTTTTTTTTTTCTGCGGAAGGTTTGAACAGTTCTAAGTAAATGATTCAAATTTTTGGAAACGTAAACACAGCTGTTTGGGCTAATTATAAAATAGGGTTTTCTACTTGTATTTTTCATGAGCCAATAACTCAACAGTCAATGGCTGGCCAGAATCTTGTAAACAAGGTACTACATTAAGATGACCTTGTGATGGTTTTCACAAAAAATAATTGTAACGCTTGGAGAATGGGCCCTTAGCTCAGTTTTTAAACATAGCTGTAGTATCCATGGTAACATGATATGGGCTAGCAGCACATGCTGGCAGCAGAAGGAGATCAATTTTGTAGCAAATCATGAACCAAGATCACAAAGCCACTTCAGGAGGATACAGGATAATTCTACTGCACAACAAAGAAGGTACAGTAGAACAAGTCCAAAATGTGAAGACAATTACCTTGAAAAATGAAGAAAATGTCGCATGCGCAAATCTGCCATGCTAAGAAGGGCATCAGGGCCACTTTTAAATGAGCCATAACTCCAAATGGCTCCTAATTTTGGCCTTACATTTTCTGTTTATTCTTTGCATAAGTAGAGAGATCTACTGAAAAAAGTTTGAGCAAAGTTTGAGTTGGTGCCCGACTTTGGAGAGTTGACAGAGAATGACTGTAGTACTAGTACTGTATGATGTATGTTGACCATCACTACAATTTTGAAAATGTACCCAGATTACTTTACTGTATCTTCATAGTTTTTGGTAACATTGTAAGTATGTGAACTAGATGGCTGTAAGGTCAGGTAAAGGTATCTTGTTGATAAATTTGTTGGGCTACTATTATTCTGCTTCACAAACCACAAAATTTGTATTCACCTTTCAGTGTTCTGGAAAATTCTGTTTCAAGCATAACCACATTTTGGGATTTCCGGATTTGATGTTCACAATAACCAGTATGTTGTAAACTCAAAAGATTCCTGTTTAGCTGGGCACATACCTGTAGCTGTTCAGCAGTATTGGTAGGCCTACTGTACTAAATGAAGCCCGTACAAGGCTTGTATTAACCGGCAACCCTTACCATCGGGCCTCTTTTCTTTGCCATAATGCCCTTCAAATGTTACCAACGCCAATGGCCAATGTGGTCTTGATGCCCTCCTGAGTTTGCCGTTGGTTCCAAGTCACAAAATTCCACTTGCACTTAACAATTTAATTGATATTGAAATGTGTTTACAGTTTTACCCAAATTTTCATTGCTTTTTATAAGATGATTTTCAAGTGCATCTTTATGTCTGTTTAACCAGCTAGCTTGTTAGATTGTTTCCAAAGTACCTACGTATACAACTGGGTAACAAATGCTACATTTCAAATCCATGCACATCATCAATATTAGAAAAGGCGCTGCTGCACCATCATTTCAGCTAAGAATGGCCATGCAGGCAATCACACAGGGCTTGCCAGTTCATAAATGTGGTGGAGCTTCCCAGGCCCAAACAACTCCACAGAGCTCACTCAAACATGAAACAGCTTGGACTGTATAGTAACAGCATCATGGCTGCTCACTCTAGTTTGCACAATACACATTGACTAGTTAAAGTGGTATGTAACTGTACAGATAAAATTTTAACCATACTGTACCTGTATCTGTTTTGAATGACTTGGTAAAATATTAACCACTGATTTTCCCTCAGTTATAATTTTTGGCATCTGTGATTATAAATGTACTTTTGATTCCTGAAAGGAAGAGATTTCAGCTCTGGACTCTGTTCAAATGCACAAGTACTGTATAAAGCTACTGCTTTGTGCATGCATACACATTGTATTGTACAAAATACCGCTTGCCAAGAGATGGTGAGAAGGATAAAAAGAATACCTTGGTCAGGAGTGACAAAAAAAATACATTTATCTGACATGTGCAAAAAACCCTCAAATTAAAACTCGCAATATTTTTGCAAATATAGTAGACCTGTACATTTTGCAGTACGGGGTATTTTTCTTCAGAGTGGCCTGGCACATTTGCCACTGCCAGACGACGACTATTAAGAATGAACCTAACCAACATGTGATGTGTGAACTGTCCTTATATTTACAGGGGTTGGCCAGGCCCAGACATTTCCAAATGATTTGTTTCCAAAGTGATTAGAGATGTGTTATTTAGTGAGTGCTGGTTATTCATCATCAGACATGTTGGTAAGCCTGAGAAGTTTTATTTATCAACAGGGTGGCTGCTCTTCTCGTCAATGTCAAAACAAGTTAAATGTGTGGAAAGTTTTTTGTCTCAAGATACTGTTACATACAAGAACTCGATACAGTTCAGTTACTCCAAGTTTATCCGTACCCAATGGAGTTGTTTGAATCCATCCCACTTTAGATCATATGTCCATGGCAGTTTGGGAGGGGAAAGAGTTCAGGGGCACCTAATTGAAAATGGAATCTGTTAAGCCCCATCCCCCTTGTGCTATCCATCCCTGTCCTGTCTTTCATGTTGAACCATTACAAAGAGCTTTGAATAAAAATGATTGTGCCATAAAAATATGCTAGTAAAGTTTGAAAAAGTATTGTGAAAGGTTTGTTGTGAGTCTTTAATTACACATGCTGTGTCTACTGTATGATAGTCTGTAACTAATAAAGAAGTCATCTACTGTAGTTGAGCAATTGCAGTTTAGGATATTGAGACTAAAATCTCTGTGGTTTCATTATAAGACTATAACTAAATTTTTTGAAAATAATTGATTATGACATATATATGTCCACATCAAAATGGCCTTGATGCCTCTTTTGTGAAACAGTTTTGGTCCTCTTTGCTTTGCCATGGTGCCATATCAAATATCTGTCAACCGAAGGCCATTTTGGCATTGCCCTTTTGTTCTTATTTTGAGCCCTGCCTATATACAGTAACAAAGGCTTGTTCCAACAGGAAGTATGGTTTTGTAGGCAGAGGTACCGTAAGTCTAGAGGATAGGGCTACCTGGGTCTTAGCCTCAGCATACAGTAGGGCAGATAGTGACACCTTTTTCAGATTTTAACAATAAATGTAACATTTTGAGGTGAAAAAGACCTTCCTCTGTGAGATTCATTGTATTCTGGGATGATTACTGTACATGTTGAAAACAAGTGCTTAACTAGTCTGGTTACAATCCTGATGGCAGCAAACACTTGTTTCACACTTAGCACCTGTAGCAACCTATCCTAACATACTGTACTATTGCATATATGCAAATCGGAACCTGTATCCTGACAAAATGTTGCCAATTTTGTGGAAGTTCCTGCTCTGTTTCTGATAGTACTATAACTTCAAAGGTTTTTGTGATTTGAAGATGAGTTTGCCCTCACCATAGATCGGTAAATGTCTGTGTGTCTGTGGTACAGTAAATACAGGCATTCATTAGACATTGTTTTGGAAAATAATAACTCAGTTTTCTATCCAAAATTTACATGGATTTTGGGCTTGATAATTTTTGTTAAATTCCATAGAAATTCAGTGTTTTCCACAAATGCAGAAAATCAGTGAGCTCATACTGTAATAAAATTTGTTGTTAGCATTAGTTTCAATGTGATGACTGGTCCTTTTGCTGTAATAGACTAGTGACAGGCACTTGCAGTATTGGTTATAATGGAAAGCATTACAGTAAGTTTGTGTGGAAAGTCAGGGAATTTCACGTTCAGATTTCTGTGCAAAGCCTGCCTCCTTTTACCAAAGATTCAGAGCGTGTTTTAAGCAGTGCACAAATATGACATGCACAAAATTTTACTCCTGTAATGTTAAACTTGTATTAAAATAATGTGAAGGAAAAAAACCAGTCCCTTCAAAACCTAAAAAAGCCCCTAAAATACATTCATTTAAATTTTTGCTGAATTTTACAGAGAAGAGCCCATATTAATCTTGAGCCCTGTCTCTCATTACCAAGTGGCATTTGTGAGAAAGGAAATGTATTCATGTATGATATTATGAACTCTGAGTCTATTTCCCTGCATTGGATGATTCTCATGGAGGAAGTATTTCATGCAAGCTTTGAATTTCAGGTCATTGACTTGCTATTTAGCACTGTAAATGTTTTTATTTTTCTGCAGTCAGGTTAGAAAGTAAAATGTGCTGAGTTACTTTAAGTATTACATTCATGTACAGTATACATACTGTTACTGCTGTCAATCAAAATACAGCCACAATTTTTCTGTAGCAGTACAGGGAATAATGTATCTGCGGTTGCATCACGTTTTGCTACACAAGCTGGTCAAATTGCTACAGAAATACAAAATTGTGTAGCAGTTTTTGTATGTTCATACTGTACAACATAAGGGTTTTCCATGATTTTGTGATAAAAGCCTAAAACCTCGAAACTGCTCTGCAAATTTTGAACACTAAATTATTCCCTGCAAATGTTAGCAGAAAGTCACAGTATATGTTACTGTATGTTGAATTTATAAATCAATATAACAAAAGTTCTTTGCAGGTGCTACATGAATATATCTGAATTGCAAAATAAATGCTACTGTACAGGCTGTACGTACTTTTGCCTTACTTCAAAAAATTTTAACTGGGAATGCAATTTGTGCAAGAACATTGTTTTATGCTCATGTTTTGCAAGTTGCCAAATTTGTAAAATTATTACTGTAGGCCTGGCATGAACAGTTTTTGATTCATTCTGGCTTTGCCTTTTGTAAAGGGAAGGCCAGTACCAATCCTCGATTACATTTAGGTGAGCTGTTTGTTCTGTATTCTTTGTGTGCTTGCAATGCATTGATAATTGAAAGCCCGGGTCTTTTTTACGTATGTGAGGGTTTTTTAACTCACGAGAATGTCAGTGTAAGTTTTGGTGCTGGATAAACAATAGCTCACCTAAAAAGAAAAGGCATAACATAAATGTACAATTGGACAGTTTTGGATTTTTGGGGGTGCCAGAGTTACTAATGAAATGGTTTTGTTTAAATTAATATCTGCTCAACATGACATCATGGAGAAAACCCCACATTCTTGGCTTTAATCGGTCAGTATGAAGATTTTAAAAGGCTTTAAGGTTGGTCTTTCTTTCAGGTTAGCTCTGTACAAATGGCCAAATCAGTGTTTCTGCTAAGCCGCTATGACACGATTTTGACACAGTGATGTTTCCATTCGATGCAATGATATTCCTGGCAAAAAATTAAAAAGTACAGTAGGGTTTCATCAATCCTTAAAGTTGATACTGTGTGAACGCATGGCTTTGAAATTTCTACGAGTCAATTTTTCTAATATTGTGTACATTGACCCAATGGATAATGTTTTAGAGAAAACACTGGCCAAAATACATTCATAACTTCACTGCAAAAATTTTATAGGACAGGGTTTATTTTCCAGGTGTGGAAACTGTTTGCTGTCGATGACATGTAGAACGTAAGCAAAGGTTCAGATAAAAATATTCATCAGTTGCAAAATTTTCACCATCTATTTTGCTCCTACTTACCTCCCCTATTACTAGTATTGGACAGTCTATGTGTATTACAAATTAAACATAAATTACTCTCCGAAATTTTCAGCTAGGGGCTGGTTTTATTCACTAAAAATAGTTCTCATGACCAGATATGGTAAAACTTGGCCACTTTTCAGTCATTTTCAAGAAATAAGTGTCATGTCTAGGATTTCAGTATATGCGTAATGCAACTTTAATTTTATTTTGGTTTCCTCACATATTTGAACAAAAATAAACCCAATGCATTACAGTATATAATTCTTTTACAAGTGTAAGCATTGTGAGCATACACAAATGTGTCAATGAAGGTAGACTTGTTGGAAGTTGTTGAGAAGTTTCTAGTGAGTGTGGGTTTTATTCTAAACTCATGTCAACTCGGTGAGTTGGATAATTCATATGCCGAATGGAATTGTGGGATACATGTAAGATAAACAAACTGAGCTCAGCATATTGCCGTCTCCCATTTTCCTGCATCCTGATTTTTTTTGCAGTTCATATAATTTAGAGCATTACGCCTTCACTTATTTGTGGCCAGCCTAAATGTATGAAAACACAGGTCCTCATCCCAGAAGCTGAGCTGTAAAACCTCATCTAACTCTAACTCTACCTTATGGCAGATTTAATTTACTAATTTTTATACCAAAATCGGCAATTGATATGCAGTCCATGATACAAAAACAGATGAAAGAACTCCTCCTTATATTTGGATTTACAGAAAAAGATGATTTGACAAATTTGTCAAGTAAAATCAAATTTTGGAACACATGTTGTAGATACGGGTGTGATATGTTTATCCGGAAGGTTTGGAGGTTGTGGGCGTTATTTTGCAGTTGAATTATTGAGCTCCCTTATTCACCAGACTTCATCATACTATTCCATAACTGATGAGTTGCATTGTCATCCCTGTTAGGATAGTACTGTACTACACTCTACATTACACAGCACAGTAGGAGAGAGGCAATTGAGAAAAAGCATTTTGTATTGTAGTTTAAATATTTTGATTTCTATCAGTTTGCTTTTTAGCATTTTAACCTGAAGGAGATACAAAGAAAACAGTTGAAGGTTAATGTAACATTCAATCTTTCTGCAGAACTGCTGCTGTTTTGTGTACCATGTGAAAAAAACTGTACTTGGGACAGGAGTTGCTGTAGCTTGGTTTGCGCTTATTATCAGTTATCTTATTACTGGGATCATCAGCAGACAGCACTTTGTCAGTGTGCACTGTTCTGCAAAAAGGCTCTTGCATTAAAAACAACAATGTAGCTAAATCTCTATTGATCCAAAGTGACTTTTGCGAGCTGAAAAGTGACAATCAGTGAGAGCTTTTGTACATGTCGAGCACTGCACGTTGTGTAACATTTTAGCGCAGTGGAGCTGCTCAAATCAATAGCAGCAGTGCTACTGTGGGGAGCTTTAGTGTAATTAATTTTTGTCATACTTTATATTGGTGAAAGGCAAAGCAGTGAACTAAAAATATGTACAGTAGTAGAGCTTCATTGCCGTTTACATACATACAGATGAGGGAGGTGTGTTTATCAAAAAGCACTACAGGAGTGAAAATGCCTGGAGATGCAATATTAAGCCTACTGTACATACTTTGTGTGTAATATGTCAGCCTGCTTGGCACATGACACCATCATAAGGTAGAGAGGGAACAGTTTTATATACAGCTAGGACAAAGTACAAGCAAACGGACTAATGTGGCACTACACATACTCCCCAGTCATGCAGACACTGAAGTGTGACTCAGAATTTAATTTAATCAAGTCTACCTTGCACTTTATTGAATTTGTTCAATTTTTTTTTATTGGAATCTATTGGTTTTATGCATTTATGTACTATGTACAGTAGTTGAAAACAGCAGCTCATACAGTACTCAGTATGTAATTAAAGGTGGCACTTTAGTAGTCGATGTAGAAACACTGTTCTGTATGTTGTTTGCTTATTAGGCCAATTATGTAGTGAGTGCAAACACTAAAGTGTGTAGAGGGAGAAGGATAGATACTCAAATACAACAGACACTGTAGCCTACATATTTTTATAAGTGGGAGCGATTCCTGCAGGAAAGCCATGCAGTCGATAAGTAATTGAATTAATTTATCAGTCATCAGAGTATAAAAAGTCTGTACATATTGGCTTATATGGATTTGATGTTAGCTTGATCAATAGACCCACAGAACATTATGAGCAGCTATACAGTATATTTGTAGTTGATAATGCCTATTAAGTATTAAGTTCAGTACTTAACACAGTGACAGCAGGTGGGATTCCCCAAATGCTACAGTTCCGCACATGTATACACTGTAGGCAATACAGTATGTCGGCCTGTAACACAATATTTCTTAAAAGGGGACTTAGTGTAAGTTAGCATATCTGCACTGCTGACATGATATGTAAAATTTAACAAAAGGGAACTGAAAGGAAAGAGAAAGGAAAGACTTTGAATTTTAGTCTTCTAAGTTTGTTGGTGTATGAAACAAAGTAGGAAGTTGGCATCATAAGCCGATCAGGGTTGCACATGGGACATGTTCAGGCAACATATGATCAAATCTGAATAGCCAGTAAAGGCGGACACACACTGCACTCACCAGAATGGTACAGTTCATCTTGAAAACTTGTTGGGGATTAGTTTAAGACTTTTTTAATCAAGGCCACCTAGTCGGTCAGTTTATGTTGCACACTGCATCAACGTGATTGTTACCTGATCAGTTTCTGAGAACAGACTTTCATATCATTGTCAGGTCAGGATCAAAATTTGGTGCACCACTGTGTTGACTTGACTGTTTTTAGTCACAGGTCTACTTTAAACATGTACCTCAAACTTTTTTGGTGGTCTTCACTTAGCAAGCTGGTAGCCAGGTGGAGTTTGAAGATGGGAGGGGGGGAATGGGCATGGGAAAATTTTAGCCTCCCCTAGTAAAGTAAAAATTACCATTACCTTCATGCATTTTATTATAAATTGCCAACTAAACAATAAATTTTGACCCCTTTGGAAGCTATTTTATCCTCATTCAGTATTTGTCTGGCTATGGACCTGTTTAGTAGTGAAATGGTTATGGATTGTCTTGTCTGGTATTGGAGTTAGTACTGTACACTTATGTAGTTTTCTTCCCGGTCCTCTCTGACCTTTCTTCAAGGCATTGACGTGAATTGTTTCAAGTACGTCTGCTGTGTACGGCACAGACTTCAAAACTTCCTAGTCCTAACTTTTCCACAGGAGTATTTGAGTATTTGAAAGCAGTGAGGCGTGGGTATTGACAATAACTGAGGTGGTACAGTCATTAGTATCACCTACTGTACAGTTAGTGATCAAGCAAACAGTGCAGATCTGGTTTAATCACCGTGGCATTTAAAAAGGCAAGGGCAACCACATCTTAAGCAAACACATGAAAAGAACCTTTGAGTTGACTGCATTTACTGTACAGTTGGTGGATTTAAAAGGTGCACCAGGACTACAATACAGTGAAATCAACTGTAGAACTCTAAGCAGATTTAAAAGGGTTTAAAGGCATTAGTGAGCTGTCAAGGGTCTTTGTGACAACCTGAGTAGAATTGTATACAGTACACCACTTGCATGCGTACAGTACATGTGCCAAAGTTTGATTTTAGGCAGAATAATTTTTTGCACTGTACAGTAGTGAAATTATAAAAAAAGAAAAAACATCTGACAGTCTTTGAGCTTGGGCAGTACTGATCATTAGGGCTCTGACCATGTAGCGATTTATTCCATGTGGAATAAATATTTAGTACAAGCTTCTCTACTAGTGATCAATTGCAGAAGTTGATTTTTATTCCTTCCTTTTTATCATCCACTTCAACATTTGTGAAGTTCCCTATTTTTTGTTCAACTTACCTTCTCACGAATCTCTTTAGTTTCATTCTTGCCATCTCTACAGTAAATCTCAGTGATTTTGTGTCAGTCTTTCCCAAATACAAATACTGTAGGCCTATTTGTCCATATAGATATACAGGCCCAAAAATAAAATCCCAGAGCATCTGCACACTGCATATATGCAATAATCACGATTAACTGCTGAACAACTTCAAAATTTTGCAATTATAAAAGTTTTAATAGTTTTGCTATACATTCACAGCCCCACTGATGATAAACATGGGAACCTTTTTGGGGGGGGGGGGGGTTCCATGCTTTCTGATCATGGGAACCCACCAGAACCTATTTTCTGATCTTCCTAGTGATTGGTTATGTGTAAAATGGCATGGGTATATTTTTTCCCTAAAATCTATTTTTGATGGTCATAAAGGTTTAAATGATAGCACTTGGTAAATTGTGGTGCATGGAAGGAAAGTCATCAGCTGATATGAAGCTTACCTTCTAAATTAATGTAACAACAACAGTTTATTCTCTCACTGCTGATTACTGCTACTTCTGTAAATGGTTACATTTCAAAATGGAAGAGAAAATTATCCTGCAGAAGAAAAAAAAATAAAGTCCCAGTGGTTATCCTATAGATCCCTACTGTACCTTTATGATCAGCCAAGGATAAGGTGGGGTGATGGGATGGAGTGATGGGGTGGGGTGGAAATTGAGGAATCTGGAGAGAGGATTCCAACCATTTCGAATATGTTATCAAAAATCAGAAGCAGTTTATCCGTCTAGTTTATCTGTCTAGAAATTTACTAACTGATATTGATGGATATATAATTCTGAACCCTCCCACCCCACCATTTCCTAGCTAATTGTATGTGGCCTATTTCCCTCTGCCAAAATTACCCCAACCACTTAAAATGACATCTTGACTTGCAGTCACCGCTCTTGAGGATGAAAGCTGTCTGCTGTACAACCAATGGCAATAGCTGCCAACCTGCAGAATCAAGCTCATCATGTGCAGTCAGTGTAGGACTAAGATTCCCCTAAAATATTCCAAATCATTCACCTTATAAACCTGATACAATACTCTAACACAATATGTAGAGTGAGGTGAGCTGTATGTATTTAGTAACTTTTAAAATCAGTGATAGTAAGGTATTTTTTACAGTTCTTAAACCCTGAGAATGTTGATCAAAATCTGAGCCTACTGTCCCTCTGAAACTTTACAGTACTGTACTGGTCAATTCAAGATACTGTTCTACTGTACACTGTACATAGTACACATACTGTGTAGGTGTTACAGTCCAAGGATAGCCAACACAAACATAAAATTGAAAGGCATTCAAAATTATCTAGATGGCATTCATTTCATAAAATAGTTTGATGCATGTGTAAACTACTCGGACCAAGCCCTGTCTACAGGTAATATTTTGGAAAACTTTCCTTGAGTGATTTTCCTGTACGATGCTTTTTTTCCTTCAAGTTACAGTACAGTACTTGGCGTGGCTGCTATGCTTTCCTAACAAGTATATATATGAAGATGTATTGAGCCTAGGTTAGTCTCGTGTTTCATGTAGCACTGAGTGAGAGGCAGTTACAGTTTTGGTTGGTGTAGGCCTGCAGGTATGGCTTGGTGCTAGGTGGTTCTGCGTGCAGTAGAGCCAGCATGGGATCGTGATTGAGGGAGGTGAAAGAATGAAAGTGGGGAATTTACGTAATAATCTATACAGCTTAAAACCTAATGTTAGGACTTAAATATTCTACACTTTCATGTTGAGAAGAATTTGATTTGGGTATTGTAGGATCTACACCAGGGCTTGTAGATTCACAAACCAGGGAGTTTGGGGGATTGCAAGGCTTTGCAGTGAATTAAGCCCAGCCTAAGAAAGTTACAACACTATGGGAACTGATTTTCAGGTTCCATGAGTTTGACTTCGCGGTAACGACATGTTACAGGAAATGATTGTTTCCATGATATTTGGAGGCCTGCAATGGTGAAATCTCCATCCCAGTGAACATGGTGCTCACTGTTCTTTTCCAAATTCTTCACTTAACATAATATACCTGTATTATAACAATGAAGGATGGCAAATACAGTAGATAAACCAAAATTGTATGTTTCTTGTACTGTATGATCTTGACATGTGTACACACATCTGATGATGGGTGGTAATAGTTTGTAATCAAACCTCAATTTTCACACATATTTTACCTAATCTACACGGAACTCTATTAAAACATACCACTTCATGTCAAATTCCAAGGTTAAATAAGTATTTTTGTGTTGAAGAACAACAACTGGAGGTTGGGATGCAATCTGGCTTCAAAGTGATATACACACACAGTTGCACAGTAACATTTCATGAGTAGAACGGAACTACAGTACATACCGTACGTCAGTCTTTAAAACGAAAAACTGCAGTAATTTTTGTAGGTGAAGTGATACAGATACAACCTGGATTTTGGGAGTTAATACTATAGTTATTCCTTATCAACTCTGGAATCATTTCCACAATGTTAGTGTTTGGGGTTTAATGAGTACTGTGCATAGCAACTTAAGGCATATGGGTGTATCCATAAATTAGGGGTCCATGGTGTCCCTGTCACATCCGCCACTTGTGGCATATAGAGAACGGTTAAAACTGAGGCTAGAGATGATTCCTGTTATTGAAAGTGTTTAATATTCTATGTGTTATCACTAACTGTGGTGTCTCAATGTCCAATTACGGTCTGTTGATCTATCGTTTACAATTTTATTATCCAGCATGTATTTGGTGTCCCACCAGATTATCTGTAAAAGTTGTGACATGGGTAATTTACTTCAGTTATTACAATATAAAAAATTTATTCTATCCTTTGGATAGCCTAAAGTTATGTCAGATGAGATATTAGAACCAGACAAACAAACAATGTGAGTTTCCAGATTAAGGGACAATGTTTAACGAAATGCGCCTATTTCAAAGTTGGCATGGCGGATGTGACGCTTTGTCCCACCTGTCACATCATACTAGTATGGACATTAATACAAGGCCTCATCTCCCTGTGTTACTCTTGGAAACTTGAATCACTATGTCCAATTACTGGTAACCTCTACTGATAAAGTAAAATGCTAAACCTGAGCAGTACAAGGACAACTGTAATAATGGCACCCATTGGAAATCACATTTTGTGTTTGGTGTCCCGCTGATCATGTCACATCGCGCACAAAATCATCAAAATTACCACCCTCTCATATCACCTCAACTATGCCAATCCCATTCATACAGTACATGCCTGAGTTGTAACATGTGCCATGGTTATCGATACTACCCTTTTTTCCCCATTTTGTAATGTATTGTCCATTATCTGGTTGAAAGGGGAAAATGGTGTCCCATGGTGTCCCACTGTCACCTCCGCCATTGAAGAACAACAAAGAGCTATTTAAACTGTTTTAAACTGAAAAAAATTAAAATAAATGATTTAAGATGGATAATATGAACATCATTAAGATGTGGAAAGTAATTAGAAAGTGACAAACTTGAAAAATGTATGGAGAGTGTGAATATCTATTTTATTTTTTTGGTGTCCCGGTCACACTTTTGTGTCCCTGTCACACCTGACAATCATTATTACTGTAAATATGAAGCTGTTTTGTTATTTGATAAATCCTTCCTATCTTTTTCTTACTTTAGTTCAAGTCAGTATAGTTTTTAAGTTTGTGCAATTTTGTAATGATTTAAGAAGTCACAACATACAGTAATGTTGACATGGTCGGGTGTGACTGGGACACCACATGTTAATTCAATAGGACCCTGTCACCCCTATATGTATCATAAGTAAGGTGTAGCGGTATTGCCAATACAAAATATCGATATACCGACCTGAAAATATCGATAATATCGATAATATCGATATTTTCGCAGAAAGGGTACGCACACTATACATATGAAAAAACGAAGTATGGGAAGGTATTAATACCATTTACCCGGCCCCTGACGACTCAAATGCAGAATTTTACTACGTTGGTAGCGAAAAATAAATCAAGATTTGTGCAGGAAAATTAAAAAAAAAAAAACTGTGTTTGCATTTAACATCTGAGTATTTGCAGTCGCGAAGTAACTTTCAATTACTTCTTTGGGAATATGTCTTATATAGCTTTTAGTGTTACTTCAGCATCACACCAGACGATCAAATATCCCTCCATCTCGCTAAAGCAACAGCCATGATCTATAAAAAAAATCTGTAGGAGGTCTGCCCCTAAATAACTACAAAATAGTTTCAAAATCTGTGACTATTGGTTTCACTGACCATACAAACATTTTCAAAACGAGTGGCCCAAACAGCGTAATTCCCACCCCTTACTAGCATGTGCTACGCCGATCCCTTCCACTATCAACAGCTTGTTTTAAATATTTTTCTTTCAAACAAAATATGGCATATTTTGATTCGCAAGTTTTGGGATAAGTAAAAAGTGTTCCTTCTGGACTTACGTAAGCCAGGGGCCTTCTCCGTTTGTCACAAAGAAGTACCTCTTCACCTAACTCTCGTAAAATACCTCGCAAGTAGTTACTATGCAATGCTGCATCAAAACGGCCTTGTTTAGCTAGTCACTATATATCTAAAATACCGGCCGATATTTTCGATATCAACTATTCGTCGGTATTACACTCAACTATAACCACAAAGTTACTAGCAGTCGATATTTATACCAGGGAGTTGCCACTCGGAACTCCCTGTTTATACCTAGCTGATCTCTTGTATTCAGACATTCCAATAATCTATGAATGCCGTACTGCTCGTAGTGAAAATCCAGGCACCGTGCAGTCCGCTGCAGGTCTGCAGCTCGCTTCAGCTTCTCGGCACTCTCGCACGTGTCCGGTACCTGGGATGTCAGAACTTTCCCGAAACTTTCAAGCGCAGCTATAAGAACTTTTACGCAGCTACTTTTGCAGGATTATCCCCATCGTAGCGTCAGCGATCTTTTTTTAATGTATGGAAAAATATTACAGTCGAAACTACTCGCAAATTTCCGCCCAAACAAACAAAATATACATCCCACAAAATAGTTAAAAAAACCCTCGTATCAAAGTACGCTGATCCAGTCAAAGGTCACAATACTCCTATGTATGCTGCTGCATAGTTTGTTTGGAAGAGTCCAAACTAAGTATTTTCTACAGTACTACACTTGTTGCATGTACGGACTGATTGCGGCGTGTTCGTACATGTTTGCATACATTCATGTTGTCAACAGAATTAACGTAAAGCTTCCCCAACGAAAAATTACGAAGCTGTACTAAACCCTGTGGCCTACAGTATGGAATCACATGCGTAGTACAGTATGTGTACCAACACTGAACTTCTAACGAATGTATTTGCGAAAATGTTACGTTATTTTCTGTTTGTGGAACTTTACTCTGTGAGATAGTCTCAGATAGATCATCCTACAGTAAGTCTGAATATCATGAAAAATTAGTTTACTTGTTCTAAGGTCTCGGAATAAACTTGCATGCAGTAACCAATTCGATCTGTACAAAAAACTTTCGTGTCACTGATACAGCTCATGAGCTAGCTCTGTACATATTCAGCCATTTACGCCCCACGTGTACTTTGGCAGTCGATCACCAGTCTGTACCGAATCTACTGTGTACACAGTCCTTCATTGAAGTATTCCACTGCGTATGCAAACCGCAGAAATAATTCATACAGCATGCCTATGCTCGTAGCATTGTGATGAACAGCTCAGTATTGTGCTACGAAGGTCACAAGAGGTGAACCTAGACCTACGTAAGCTAGGCCAAAGATTCGTTGGTAACTTGACTCTATTGATGCTTAGGTATCGGTTTTTAAACTAACACTCGTATCGGTTATGAGTCACTGCTGTTAAATATCGATATTTGTGTTGAGTGTCGCTATTTTAGAAGAATTGGTATCCAAGTGAATAGTAGAATATCGATATTAGTACTACATATAGACTTTACTATATATCGATATTTTTGAAAACGCATATCGACGATATTACTAAGGAGCAAATATCGACTAATATCGATAATATGGATATACCGCTACACCTTAATCATAAGAAAATTTGCAACTGACAGTAAAAATATCCGATGTTCCAAGAAAAAATAGGTTTGTCTGAACTGTTAGTGTTGCCCACTTGAATACAGTGCTCTGTAAATGCTACATGAAACCTTTTATGCATTGTTTGTGTCAGTATTACTGGGATTTTGGTGTCCCGTCACACCCGACACATAACGTCTGTAACCCAGTTACTCAAAAATGTAAGATATTTGGATGAATTGGGGACAACTCTGAAAAATGTTTATGTTTTATGTGTTCATTTATTTTCAAGCAGCTACTTGCTCTATCTTTTGGAAACTGTACAGATAATAAATATGTTTCAGTGTAAATATTACATGATTTCCCTTACCATGGTGTGAGCTTTTATTCTAAATTGAGCATACAACCAATTTCAGTGGGTGTAACTTGTTTCTGTCATAAATCCTTGCCACTTATGCCTTACCAAAAGTGAGGAAAAGACTTGGATATATTACACAGTTATAAACTTTCTAGGCATATATTGCCAATTTTGGTGTCCCAGTCACCTCCGCCATTTTTGAAAGGAGCTTTGAGATAGAGTTGATCAATAACCTGGATGTCTTAAACAAAAGCCAGGACTGATATAAATTTTAGAAATAGATACATATACCTTCTTGAAAATATACTTTACACCAGTATTAAATGGTTTTTAAATTTTGACCCCTTTGTCACACTTTGGACCCCTAATTTATGGATACACCCATATTCCTATGACAAAATATGAAAATTCCATAAAATCATGGATGTTTGATTTCAGCCTGTGTCAACCCCATCTCAATAGTGTGTGTCATTTGGAACACTTCTGAATACCCACTTCTGTAAGTTGTGGAGTCACAATGAGAAAGAATTTGAGAAGAGAAGTGATCAGGTCCTTATTTCATAAAGAGTTATGTTTGATCTTAAGTTTGATTTCTATACCAGAGGACTATTAAAATGCATGATGGATCAACTTAAGATTCAATTTATGCAAGATTTTTATGGAACAGGGTTGATCATACTGTACATAGCTTGAGGTACAGTAAGTGTGCACAGGTTATCTCACCTAACTTTACCAATCCTGGCAGGGATTGAATTACTGTACATAGCTACATCACTTTCCTTCAAAGTATAACTGATTAATTTTCAATACTATCAAAAAATTGCAAAAGAATAACATTTCTGGAGTTTTATGGTTGTGTTATTTTTCAGCTTTCAATGAAGTTTAATAACACAACTGGCTCTTTTGATCTCTTTCACTTCTCAGAGGCACATCTCTCTTCAGTTGACAGTGCTACGATTCTTTGAAATTGTCGGTTATGCACCTCAGCTTTTGCGAATGCCTCAAGTGTAAGCCTACGGATGTATAAGTACTCATTGAGGGGCTAGTGAAACTTTAACAGTTTTTGTTGCTGAGTTTAAATACAGTACAGAGTTCCTGCATCAATGATGTCATTGTGGGAGCTGCAACACCTTCAGAGTGGCAATTAGTAGGGCTGCTGGTACCAGCCGACTCCAAATATATTGGAGTCTTCCCAAGCCTAGGAGGTGATGTACATTGATTTGCTGCAAATAAGGTAAATTGTGCGGTACTACCTGTGCCCTCTTGACCAGGCCAAGATTTTAAGAAAATTTATGGTTGTCCATTGGACAACCTGTCTGCCGTTTGTGATTGTCGAAAAGAAAATTTAGTAGTCCATAAGAAATTTGCAGTAATGCTAGAAGCAGTCTGTTAACTTGTCGCATGAACTTTGATAGTCTGATAGATAACAAACCCATCATTTTTTGATGTCCGTCACAAATTTTGGTCGTCATGGGCAACCAGACGGCTGTTAAAATCAAGTCGTATTGACAGTATCATAAACCTTAAACAGCACATGATTTTAGTTTTCCAAAGCCGTATTTGTTGGTTCTGGGTGATCAGAAAATTAATGTTAAATTTCAGTCCCACATACACATTTACAAACATGTGCATCACACACAAGACTGCTTACAATTCCATAGTGATCATCACAGTGGTGCTCAAATTGAAAGAATTGTTTTAAAGAAATCTAAAAGTGTTACACTGTGGTCTGATTGTTCCACACAGTCTTAGCACATAGAGTACTGTACACGGATGATTTCATCTGAATCTTTTTGCTTGCATTCACGCACTGTTCATGAATCATAATTTGTATGATAAAGAGTGGAACATGTCATGCGGACTTCAAGAACTGATCAGGTGAGTAATAGATAAATTGTCCTGTACACATGTAGGTGGTCTGATACTACGTAAGTGTGTAGAATGCAAAATGCAGTAGAGAGACTGTTTAAGATTCAGTGTACTAGAGGCTTATTGGAGATGCATCACAGTGAGTAAGATCCTGTCCCCAGTTAAACTATGATTCAATGCTACTGACAGACAGTATGAGTAATGATAACCTTCTCTATACACATTACTTTACCGTGGCTTTAATACTGCTGAGCTGGGTCGCAATGGTGTGACCAGGCACAATATTGTATGAGATATACATGATATTAGTGTGGGACTTTTTCTATGGACTGATTGTACAATGGAACTTCTTTAAAGAAACAGTAAAAACAGGCACTACTGAACAAGAGGCAGAAGAATTTGGCTTGCTTTGCTAACCAATGTACCACACCACCCATTCAACTTTTAATTAGATTATATTCCAATATTTTATCAATTTCCTTAAAGTCTGGCATGCTCCCAAATTCATTGCACATGTATATTGTATTGCAGTTTATGTGTAAGTTTCACAGCGTGCATAATGCAGTGTGTGTATGTATCTGTAATATTCTATGAAGTACAGTACTGGAGTACTGTATGTACATCTACTTATTAGCCCACTATGCACATGTTGCAAAAAGAGGATTTCTCTACCGGTGGGATAGCAAACCGTTGGCACAATAATAGCACCATTCAAGGCATGTTTGCTGCAAGAGAGGCTTGGACAGCAATTTACAGAATAATTACAGATTTTGAGTGTGCCTTGTATGCTAGCTTACTCCAGTATTCCGCAAACAATTTAGCAGACATCCCATTGATGAAATTGGTGGAAAAGGTCTAGGGGGGGGGGGGAGGGGAGAGATTGGCAGGTGAGTTCAGCTTGGTAAGTTTTAAAATAAGTTAGTAAGATTCATGTCGCATACTTACTCTTGCTACAGTACATCTAATTTGCATAAATATGGCACGCTGCTCACAACTCTGATTAGTTTTGACTTCACGCCCCCAGTTTTGGAATTCTCACATCAAGTTGAGAACTTCAGTGGGAAGTTCGTGGAGCTAAGTGCTAAACACTCGTTAATTGCATGATGACAGTGTGTTTTACACACAGCCCAGTAATTTAGGGATGGAAATTAGTCTGCACAGGGGCAAGGCCCAAGCCCTGAGTAATGTGTACTTTCAGTAACTTAAAGATCAAAAGCAGTCGCCCCAAACATATTTGGAAACAATAGCTAAAGGTCACAAATTTCTTCTTATTTCTCTTCCAAGCATCTTTCATAATATTTTAGGACACAAATATTGCATATTCAAGGTAAAGCCAAGCAGTTGCTCCTTGTAAATTTTACAATTGAGTGAGAAAAATACTGTCACATGATTCTCAAGATCCATTCAGAAGATAAGGATAGTCTACTATACAATTGTTTTTTGGGGTGACAGCATTCTACCTTTAAAAGAGGCTTCTGGTCATTGAAAGTGGCACCTGGTTTTGCTACTGTATAATCTACAAGGACAGGAAACAAACATTGGTTGGACTGACAACTGGTCTACAGTGTAAGCTGGCCTAACGTACTGTAAGGCTTTACAGGGCTGCTTTCCTATTGGGGATACTTATACCTAACTATACATTTCAAAAGGGCACCAAAGCCAGTTTTGCCATCTGGTTTTAATCTCATTATTTTTTATAGAGATGGCACCAAGGCCATTGCCAAAAATCTGAAATCATGGCCTTTTTAGCCTTCATTTAATTTCAGCCCTGGTAATTTGATTCAAGTTCCATTATCATCATCCAGACTTACTGTATAAGCTGCAGTCATATCTTAAAGCATTTGCCTTCGTGGGAAAATCATAAAGAACAATTTTACAGTATGTTGTTTTATATATGTGTGTCTGATCAAATATGCCTTTTAAGTGCACAGAGAATGTGATTTCTATAGTCTCTAGAATATCTCATTGCAAACTTGTGCAATAATGTTAAATGTAATCTACATCACCTCTGTACCTCCTATTTGCATGTACATGTAATCCCCACTTACCTTCAATAAGACCCTGGTATTAAACTAATAGCACAGCGGTGGAGGAGGCCATCTGGTGGAGGGCGGCCTCCCTTTTCTTCTCACTACCATGCAGACATTTACACACAATTTTGGCCTTCGATTTGTAACGTACCGTATGTGTATTTTAAGGATACATACTTATGCACAGTGTTGATAGCCCAGTTACTATTGTACGTACTTGGCGTCAGGTACTTGCAGTCCTATTACAGTAGTTGTGACTCCTAGAGTGTCATATAAGTGATGCAGGAATGTATGCCTCAGCAGTTAAGTGTACAAACTGTCCACTTCTAGCCTACTTCTAGCCTACCAACTAGTATTTACTGTATAATACACTATTAAGCTTTATACACTACAGGCTTCTAAATGGCTGAGGTGCCTACAGTATAATGTTGGAGTTCAATCGTAGTGGTCAACTGTAGCAAAAATTTGCAGTTGAATAGAGAGAATGATCAATAGAGCCAGCTGAGTTACAATACTTCATTGAAACCTGTACAACAAAACAAATTTATAAAGATTTTTGTGCATATTTTTGACAGCAATGAAAATTATTCAGGAGTTGCAATTCCAAAGAAAGTCAAGTCACTACTTGATTCCCACCCGGGATTTGCATCTCTGAGGTAGAGTCAGGTAATCCGTTCAAGCCTAGTACATGTGTACAGTATGTTCTCACAAATTGATTTTTTTTCCTCTGAAGAAAAATTTGATTACATTGTAGTGTTACTCTACCTCTGTAATATAAAATTTTGAATAAAAAGAGCAATGATTGGCAGTGTTCTTGTTATCAAGATAATTTCAAATTTGTCACTTCAAAGGTGGTAAACTTGCTGCAGCTACTGTAGGATACTGACTATACACTAGCTTTAGAATGAGTCAGGAACTGTACTGCACAGTGGCGGATCCAAGGGGGGGGTTGGGAGTTCAAACCCCTCCCTTGAGTTTTTACAATAGCTTATTTTTGCATGTTTCTTATAATTTGCTACCCGGGACAGCCATTGCTCTTTCAAAAGTCATCGTCAAAACCCCCTTACAGTGAAGCCTGGATCCGCCCCTGCTGTATGTGTACTGTAGAAGAGCTAGAAGCTCGACTCTTAGTATACACATGGTGAAGCACTTTTCTACTTCTTTATATGAATTCATTTTTCAGGGGCCATGTATCCATATGTCCATTCTGGCATTCTCCTGTATGTAGTATTAGAGAGCAAAGTTTGTATGTATAGTGTAACAACAGTATAATTATAACATAAACTAGCTTGTTACAGTGCTTTGTGTGCAGTAGTTCCTTTCAGTTCTAAAACATCCACTTGAACATAATGTACCATATATGCAAATGTTCTGTCCCATGAGGCCATTTGGCTTTCAAAGAAGATTTTTCATTTCTGTGAAGTAAGCCTATACCTTGGCAGCATATATCAACTATGAGTTGCAATTTTCTACCCATATTTAATACAGTATATATACAGTACAGTATATCTGGCTGGCTTTGGCTCTGGTATGGTGTGCTACACAGTACGTACATGTAGAGCACACAATATTTTAAGTGAATATGTTAACAGTATCCTACACCATATTAAGTTGTATCTGTAATACAGGCTCGTGTTGATGCTTAATTCAAATTATTCAAGAATTGAAATATGACATTTTAGTGAAGAATCTGTAAGGATATGGTGAGTGGAGTCTAACAGCTCATTTACACAATGAAACTGTTAGTACTAGAATCAATAATACTGCAGAGCTCTGTTATTGCAGAGTAACAAAACAAAGCAAACAGTTACTGTACTTTCGTTTTAATAGGGTTGTTGACTGAAAAACTTGCCATACTGTCTGAAAGGCTGTATACCTGTGTCAATGCATATGTGTGAAGCAACAAACAATTTTTGTTTACTTATACAGTATTAAATTTGATATTCTTGGGTGTTGAAAAAGGCCAGTCTCTTTTGCTCCTACTTACCTCCTCTATACTACTATTGGACAGCCCATCTACCATGGAGTAACTACTGGTAGAAATAAAATAATCCTTTCTAGATGGCGCTCTACATACTCCCCACCATACTTGCTCTAAGTCCCCCTTGTTTCATCGTCTGGGGAAGGACTAACTTCATACTGGCATTAGCTTTTTCTGCCCTTTTGATTTGTTTTCCTGGCAAACTTACAGTAAGTTCCATTTTTGCACAATTGGGAAGTTTTCACCTCCAAGATTACCCATTGGATTTTTGATGAGTATTTTTGTCTTTTTAGGGTGGTTCCCATTTCGTTGAATTTTGAGGCTTGCTAGCCTTGGGTTTTCTTAAGGCTATCATACAGTATTAAGGCTTCTAGCCTAACATTTAGGTGTGTGTTAGCTTGCCTGGGTTTCTTGGGGTGTCCATTCCCTGGGACCATGTGCTATTCATTCCAGGCAGGCATGTGAGTCTCTTCCTTGCAGCAGTCTCTGTTTCCTTGGCTATTCCTGTTAAAAATCCAATTGAAGCCACCATTTACTGTACCGTTTGGAGTATCATCATATGGGAAGTCCATTGGACAACTCACTACATGGTCAGTTTCTCAGTTGGCCTGCACTTGGTCTTGTTGAAGTTGTGGGTTTGGGCTCCTTTGTTAGGGTTTACTTGCTTTGTTGTGTTCTGTTCTCTGGCTTTGCCTTGGCATTGTCCTGAGAATTCTCTCCTTGTTGAGTGTTTCCCACCGGCTTGGACCTGTAAGCCACACCATTCCATTATTGGGAGTTTTCTCCTGTTTGCTTTCCCTTGTTTTGTAATTTAAACCATTGTTCTTCTGGGGCTCAAGTTGTTCTGTGTGGGGTGAGTTCCAGCTCCAGCAGTATCATCTTTTTTGTGTGTTTTTTTTTGTTTTTGTTTTTAATGTTGTCAAGATTAATTCGTTCTCTGTGGTGTTCTTGGTTCCAGGGGTTCCTGCTCTGATCCCAGTTGGTACAGGGATTCTGTGCCTGGGTGTCCATAGTGTTTGTGGTTCCGGGTGGCCTTTGTTTGGGTCTCTCTCTGTTCCTGGTTGACACCAGGCAGTCATGGTCCTGTGTGTCTACATCTACACTCTCCTGCCGGGTTCCCCATAGCGTTTCTGTGTGTCTCGTGGTCTCTTGTGTTGATGAGCTTGGGCTCCAAGGGAGTGGTATTTGTATGTTAGTTGTAAGTCATCAGTACAAATGTGGTATGTACATAATACTCAGAGGAAAAGATGGAACCTACGAACATCTGAAAAAAATCAGGAATCTGGGAAGCTTTGCTACAGTAGGAGACCAGGCAGAAAAATTTTGACAAAGGAATTTCAGAGTATTTGTTCATATCAAAGTGTAAAACAGCTGGGAAATTTCACTTGCTTCCCAGGAATATGTGTTCTATACTCAGTTGTAAGTTCTCTAAAATCAGTACCTGAAAACATACTCTCCGTAGTTACTGCTGCAGTGTACCTTTATGAAATGTAATGTCAGGAGTACAAGCACAGAAAAAGTGCTTTGATTGGCACTATGGGTACAAGGGCATGCCAGTTTTCATGAGTATAAGTTGAAAATTTGGCATTACAGTAGCAACTAATATTTAATTGTCAAAATGTGTGAGAACTAGAATAGGACTAGAGTACAAATCCATTTTCCCGAGTACAAACTTGAGTACAGATACTGTACAGTAGTTGTGATAAAGTGGGGGAAGCAAATACATAGACCTTTTCCCAAATAACAACTACAAGGGATTGTGGGAAAGAGTTTTGGTACATGCCAATTTTGTCAATGGCATTCTACTGTAGCATAAAATGACACACACCAAAATTCCATCCCATAATCCTTTGCGATTTCTATTTGGGAAAAGGGTCTATGTACTACAAGTCTTGATTACTGTACTGGTGTTGTATATCAGTGTGCAATTTATTTTGTAGTTCTATGAGAGGATGGTGTATACTAACTACAGAAGTACCATACTATACATGCTCACTTGCAATCAAGCTAACCACATGGTAAAACTACTGTACACCATGGAACCCTAACCTACTGTACCATACTGTACAGTATATGAGGACTGCCAAGCAGCTTTTGATTGATGTGATTGAAAGGAGCCAAATACCATTAAATTTACCCAGAGCTCTTAAATCAGGAAAAACTATGAAAGATTTAGATGGAGAGGATGCCTTGATTAACTTCCCTACTGAAATGTGTTCTCATAGTCTCTTTCCCAAAATTTATGAGACACTTGACAATATTAAGTGGCAAATTTGACTTCATAAATTTTTTAATCAAATTGATGCAGCATGATTGCTGATGACACAGCTATCACAAATAAACTGGGCTGATTCAATCCATTCAAATAAATTACAGCATTATCAGAAGTATGCATCCTCATTTGGCAAGTACCATGTGAGATTGGTCATATGAATCAGGTATTCTAGAGAACATATCCTTCCCTTTGCACTCTGTCTTCAGTACATTTCCATATGAAGGTGTGGTGCAAAAAGGCCTTGTACAGGACTTGAATTACCTGTACCTTTTGCAGTAATGAGGAGAAGCACCTTGTTTTAAGTTGTATTCACAATACCACTGGAAGTAAAATAGAATACCATGTTAAATTTCACTTGAAGGAGGAAAGAAAAACGAGTTGTACCTACTTAAATAATGATCATCTGTGCAACAAATTGAAAATGCGCCATTCAAGTTCACTCTATTGTGATCTAAGACAGATTGTCATTCCTTCATAGCAAAAGGGAGCCTTTACATTGATTCAGTCATGAACCTGCACTTTCTACCAATTTGTCCACAGGGTTCAGAGCATCATCATTTTGGGTATTATCAACAACAGCAGGATATGGAAGCACTCTGCAGTGACATCTAGATTTAATTTTGTAAATTCTTCTGTCACACAGGTCCTTTATTTTTTCTCCATTTCAGAAATGAAGGGGGAGTTGGAAGAACTAATGGATGTCATCAAGAAGACAGCAAATAAAGTCAGGGGTAAATTAAAGGGTAAGTAATATAGTAGTGTGGTACGGTTCTAGCTAGCCCAATTTGAGTTCCGGTTAAAATCCCCTGCATAATTTTCACAAGCCACGTTATGTATAGGGTAATGAACGCTTAGAGTGCTTAGCCTAGCCTTATAAAATCTGTGCTGAAATGGGATTTGTCAGTACACGTCGAACGTGCAATTGGCGCTAATATTAGTGGAAAATGTTTGTTGTTGAAACTTTGTTAGTGTGTTAAACTGATGCAACATTGGATTTTTGCCACGGATATTTCCCTCTGTATTCAGAATATACCATCGTGTCAAAGAAAAGATGATTTTATATTGATATACCATTATTTTAGGTAATCGGGTGCCGGTTGGTAAGCTGGCAATGCATTTCAGAAATAGCGTCACATGTGTAGGAAAGTATTTCACATTTTGTGATGCCATACTGGTTATTTCAATTGGTGGATACAACGTGTTGAAGGCTTACTTCACATAGGATTTTGAAGGAAAGAAAGGAAATACGAAGACATACAGATTGAGACACAGTTCTAGAGAAAGTGAAAAAGATGAAAGATTGTGGAAATTGGAAAACAGAATTACTGTACATACAGTACCACAGTGCACCAACGTGTAATTGCAGAGTCGATAGGAAAACTTTAGAGACTATCTGCTGCATAGTATATCTTGTAGGGGAAGTTATCCATTTTATGAGAGATAAATGTGTCCTTATGAAAAAAAAAATGGGAGGAGTTGAATCAGTGGTTGTTGTACTTCCTAAGCTGAATACTTTGATAAGTCTAAGACTAAGTGAAACTCAGGAATGCACACAGTTTATAACGTGGAGGTACTGTGTGCCAAGAGTGGATATAAATGTACACCTTAACTTTTAGAAATTAGCAGGTATTAAGTAATTAACAGATAATGTATTTTAACAGATTACCTAAAGAAATTCAGACCCTGGTGCAACACTCCACATCACAATTTTCCCATAGCAAATTAAAAATCTTAGAAATGATCAAACTTTGGAGAGGTATATCTTGAAAATGGGTATATCTTGAAAATGGTAAAAGATATTCAAATAATTCCATCAGAGTTTTATCAGGGGATCAATCTATCATTGTTTATAAACTTACAATCAGCTGTTTTAGTTACATGTCCACAGACCTTTAAACCCTGGAAGAAGCATGGATTTTGAAACCATGGAAATGTGTACAGACCATACTTACAGGATGCATGCCTTATGAATTGAGAGATTAAAGATTTTCAGTCATGTTTGTAGAGCAACATCAATGCAACAAAGCAAGCATGATAGGCACGATGAGAGAGAGAGAAAAAAAGATGCCTTGGGGACTTTAAAATTATTTTCATATGTGGCAAGGAACTCCATCCAATTTATCAGAGGTCTAGAAACCAGAAAGGCTTTCATCTTTGAGATGTCATTTGGCAGAGAAGAGATTGTCTTCCAAAAATTGGACGGCATTTAGAAACCCTTCCAATACTTTGCCTTCAATTTATCTACTTATGCATTTGGACCATTCGTGGTTATTGATCCAAGTTGTACCGTGGAGATTTGAGGGCTGGATATTTATTGAGTTATTGTCTGAAACCTTTGCAGATGGGCCGATCTGCTTTTATGAAATGCTTCCTTTTCCCCCTTTGTCTCTGTTACAACAAACGAAAGGGATTATTTGGTCTCTAACATCATGCTGATGTGTAGTGTAAGACATTGAAGCACCTGTAAACTGCATGAATGCCAGCGGAAGCATTTCTATTTTCCTTGTTTCAGCCACCACTGCCTCAATTTTCATGGTTGAAAGTTTCTGTATTCTGTACTACACTGTGTTATACACAGTACCTCTTTCATTCACTCAGTGTTCATGTTAGGCAGCAGGATTGCGCGATTCCCGCACTTTTCTCAGCAATCCTGCAAGTTTTAAAATCCATGATGTGTGCATTCCTGTTAGAGCTCTTTGTAGACAAACACCTATGCTAGTCTGGTCATATGACACCTGAGTAAAGCTGCTTTTAGTGGGGATGGTTATCAATAGAGCAAGGAGGTTGTACAGGTTATGAAGTCCAGACATTTCGTGCATTTGTCGGGAAAACCTGTGTGGAAAAAGTTGACTTGTTATGTTGCAACTAAAATAGTTTGGAGGGGGAAATTTCCCTCCCCCCCCCCCCCAGTTCTCAGACCAGTTTTCAACACTGCTCTCACTACTTCCATACTGGTCAACTCAGTACTGGGATCAACAGACTATTCACTGCACTAAGCACTCTCTGTGATCCCTCCTCTGGAGCCTGTCCTCTGTCATGCAAACATGTCTTTTGTTTTCTTTGTGAAAATGACCACTATAATGCAGTAGAAGGAACTAGTTCCTGTATTACAGTATGACACTAATTTTTGGAATCTACATCGCCCCTCTCTTACCCCCTATTTACCTATGTAATCCCCACCTACCCACAAGTTTGTTTGTGTGTGCAGTACTGATATTTATAGAAATAAAAGATGTTTGCACATGTCAGATATTTCAGTTCCCAATATGGGACAGTTAGATTCATTACAAGTATTGAGAAATGAGTGTACTGTACACTTAACCATCTTGTATACTGTTTTATACTATCATAATTTGCCAAGTCAAGATTTACCATTCAATGGGTCAGTTATAAGCCTACATCTTGCAGGACTTCCTAACAAAACATCACAGTGCAACATTGAATGAGGTATAGCCTAGGATGAGAAATATCACCTGAGACTGATGTCAAATTCTGACAACTGGCCCAATAGATGTAGTGTTATGTGTTATTCTGCTACTTATCCTCCAAGGGTGGGGGGGGGGGGGCTTAAAAGACCCGAATGGTGTACTTTCACATACTGTACCAACCATTCCAATTGCACCACAGATTTGTGGTATTTGAGTGCAGGGAAGAGCTCTTTCTTTTCATTGTAGCTACAACACTGCCTCATACTACAGAGTATACTGAGGTTTGAGGATCTCTATACAGTAGTGTGCCTCCTTCCCTCCTACTTACTGTAACCCCAGTATCAGTAAGGTAGTAAGGCACTGACAAATTTGAAGAGTTTCTACTGTAGGAATTTGTCATTCAAGTGCCAAGTGATGTTCAATCTGTAACACTCGGTTAACTGTGTGTTTCAGATCTCTGGTGTATATCAGACTTTTACCTACTGTAGTAACTTCACTTTTGGTGATATCAAGTATGTAACAATAAATAAGAATAAATAATAACTGCTTACACTCAAGTGCTCCCTGCTACTGTGATACTGGCAGCTGTGGAAGTGCTATGGTGTCAGCGAATTCAAGTGCTATTTACTCAGTGCTATTCATGTTTGTACCGAAATATCCTTCATTCAGATAGTATCTGCTATACATAATGTGTATAGTAATACCATGTGCAATTGAAATTCTGGTATCTGTCATGGACATACCCCTATATCATTTTGTCTGTTGTTTCCCCTCAGTTATGGAACAAAGCATAGAACAAGAGGAGAGCTCTAAGATGAATTCTGCCGATGTGAGGATTAGGAAAACCCAAGTAAGTTTGTAGAAATGGCTGTTCAAATGCAGTTACTCTTCCGTTTATAGAGGGCTAGTCATTAGTTGCAATTTAATACATGTATGAAGTACCTGAATAATAGTTATTAGCTCTATACATGAGCATTCTTCTGTAAACATGCCTATGTTCTATGGAATGCCAAAATGGACAAAAGTGCAGTGCAAAATTGTGTAAACTTAAGTCATTTTGTAGATATAGACAGATGCTCTCACATAATGACATAAAATTGCACAAGTCCTTAAATGTGACAGTCTTAACATCACCACATAATAATTAACAGCACATACACCACATAACGAGATAGAAAACAGATGTAGTTAGGTGACAGATGTATGTATGTACTGTATAATGAGTTATGACAGAGATCTCATTATGTGACATATGTACATATGTGCCATTTAATGATTTATGAAACAGAAGTCTTTACTTGAAGGGTTTACATATGGAGTGACATAAGAAACAGAAGTTTCTATGTGAAGGGTGTTACATATGCCACATAATAACTTAACTTGGGAAAAGATGTCATTGTATAACATGGTGATATATGTTACATAATGACTTCGTGAATTATGTCCATTTCGGTAGTCATAATGTGACAGTAAGATGTTCTTGGTTATTATGTGGCAGTGTTAAGACTGTCACATAAGGACTTGTGTAATTTTATGTCATTATGTGACGGCATTTGTCTGTTTACATAATGACTTAGGTTTACATATTTTTGTACTGCATTTTTGTCTGTTTTGGCATTCCATAATGTTCTTCTATTCTGCTTGAAAAATCTAGGTGTTTTGAAATGCAGCCAGCTATGTTTTGGATGTTTGGGACAATTGCATCCCCAGGGGGTTTTCCATATAGCAGGGGGTAGCCAACAGGCCCACCTCCAAAACTATTTTTTAACCTCTCCTCTAAGAGTTCCTTAAAATCACACTTTTTGATTGAGTGATTTGGAAAGTCATGATATCCAGTAAGTCAGTTTAAAAATGCATACCAGTTCAAAATGATGCCAAAGGTGCTAGCAACATTTTGCATGTAAATGACCCTAGTTAAGACAAAAAATTTATAGAGAACATGTATGAAGGACAATCTGCCCCTCAAACCTGTAAAATCAAAAAAAAAAAAAAAAAACCGATCTTGTAGATCACATCTTATTTGCATCACAAGTATGTTTTAAGATGTTGCAGAGTATTAACATTGCATATGAAAGGTAAAGCAAGGATATTTTGTGTGACTTTGTAACAACAATAGTGATTGAAAATTGCTGTACATGAATTATTATACATAGTTGTACTTTACATTTGATGACTGTTTTTGATCTTTAATATATTTCTTTGTCTCATCCAGCATTCCACTTTGTCAAGGAAGTTTGTTGAAGTCATGACAGACTACAACAGTACCCAGACAGATTACAGAGAGAGGTGCAAAGGAAGAATTCAGAGGCAGTTGGAAATAAGTGAGACTTTGGCCTTTTTGTAAATGTGTAGGAAGGATATATCTAGGGCTGTATGATAAATAAGTGAGTTGCAAAGGTACCCAATAATTTTGCACTTACAACAAAATGATTATATTTATGAACCAAATGCTCCTAAAAGTTTGACTAGCAAGGTGCCAGTATATATGCAGTTGCACTGCGTGATGCAGTTTGCATTGCTTACAGTCTATATTCTCACAAAAGGTACAGTTCAAAGCATTAATATTAACATTTATTATCATTCAAAAGATGGAAACTAGTCATGCAGGTCATGTTTGTGTTTGTAGTTAACGATCAACCCTCATCTTTGTTCTGCAACTAGTAACTATGTTGACTAATGTTTTCAAAGTGAAGGGTACTACTTCAGTTGTAAGAGCTGGCTCCTAAATTTTCATATCAAAGACTTTAAAAATGGAACCTACTGCCTTTGTGCTTGGTGCTCAGCATAAACAATGGAGTAGGGAAAACAAGCCAGTGAGCCACAACTGGAAAAAAGACTGTGGTCGTCTCGACTTGAACCAATTGGTTGGAAACTGGGACGTTAAACGTCATCTAACCTAACCTAACCTAAATTTTCACATAGGAGCCAGTGACTTTCTGTATAGCCTTGGGTGTGTTCACCAACTTGTAATGGTAACCTGAGCTGTGTAACATGGGTGTATCCGTGTAATATGTATGCATGGGACTACATCACAATGTTTCATATAAAACCTTGCCAATCCATGAAAGGCTCCTCACTCTACTACTTGGTCATTCTAGATGCCTATAGACCTTACTGACGTCATGCTAACGTCATGATAAAGGACAAACAAAGAAGCCAGCTGGCTAAAGTAAATGAATTTGGTATACATAACGTATGCACGACATAGGGTTCTCGTGCTCTCGTGGACCAAGGCATGTATTCGACGTAAACTAGCTGTCTACATTTTTGTTGATGCAAGTTGTAATTCTACGCACTTACCTCAGCAGAGGACACTCTCTCTGTTCTGTGACATATTAAAGGTCTATTGCCTTTACTCTAATGTGTAGGACCTACATACTCTATACATTTTTATACTGCAGGCAGTGATCTACTTACAATGTATAAGGTCTGTGTAGAATCGTGGAAGCATTTCTGGCTTTGCTAAAATATGTTTACATTCAGTTATTAATGACCCACCAGTTCCTGTGCAGTGTACTATTAGGGCCATATTTCTACCTGAGTTTTCCTAATTCTATGGTTAAGAAAGGAGCAGCAATTATTAGTTTCTTGCAAACATCAGTCAGTGGGAGAAAGGTTACAAAATTTTAAGTCCACAGTCATAGGTGGAAGAATATCAAGAATCCAGGAAACTTCCTTTACTAGAAAATTTGGCACCTGAAAACATGTCAAACATTGTGTCAACTATGACATCCTTCCCAAGAAGTAAACATTATTCCAGCCCTGTCCATTATTAAGTAGTTTGTTATGTTTGGGGTAAGCTTATCCTCAATTAACATCAGAATATGGAATGTTATATGGAAGTGTTCTCCTTGCTAGCTAGATTCTGGAATAATAGGATTAATCTTCTCACCCCCTACATCATTTCTTGTGGTGTTCATGCATAGGTGAATCTGTAAAAGGCATGATCTCCTCTTTGAGTGGTTGAACTCCTGTAATTGCTCACATAATTAATCTTATGCGTGAGCTGGCTGAATGTAACAAGTGTAACTTCCTAGCTTTTCAAAGATCATGTCACATGTAATGTGTTTACGTGTTGGGTAAAAGTCTTTTGTGTGTAACCACCTCCATTAAACTGAGCTTTGGTGAGCTGTGATCAAGTGTCACCTTCCTTGCAGAATTGAATTAATCAGTTTCATTGACCATGGATAGATTAACCACCTAGAGCTAATTCTCTTAGAGAAAAGAAAGTGGACTTCTGCTGCATTGATGGTGAGGTGGTATACACACTTTGGTGGTCAAATCAAGTTATGGAGCAAGTGTACATAAGGGATAAAACATGACAGCATGTAACACTTTCAAAAGAATTAATTTTAAGAAACCTCATGCAAACTTGTGTTTAGATGTCCCTGCAAATCGAGTGAAGATTTCATTAAGTTTTTCTGTGGCTTTATCACTGGTGCAGAGGATGTGTCCATTGTGGTTACCATATTAGCATCACTAGTTACCAGTCACTACATTCAGTTATGGTTAAAGAAACAACCACACAACTTGTGGTTAGCCATAACAACATTTCTGTGTAGGTTTATTGTACAACATAGATCTTCATAGTTTTGATATAAATGAGTAAATGACTAACATGTGATGTTTACTTTTGTTTTCCATAGCTGGGAAATCTACAACAGATGAGGAATTAGAAGATATGTTAGAAAGTGGCAATCCAGCTATTTTCACACAAGGGGTAAGACAGCTAAACTGGATTGTGCTAATCAGTGGACACTAGACAATAGACAGTGGCTTTATGATAAGCTAGTTACATGTCATCTGGACAAAGTTGGAAAGGCAGGATTCATTTTACTGGGATGTGTTATTCAGTGCACACTAGACAGTGTGTATTGAAAGGAAGGATTAAAGGAATAAATTGTTTTTGATATATGAAAGAGGAACTGAATCTAAGCATTCTGTGAAATTTCCATTCAGTTCCAATGTGTAATGCTGGAGATAGTAGCAAATGAATGAAGTTACTGCATTTGAGACCTGAAGTGAGCTTGAGGCAAGCAGGGTTATATCATCTCACATTGATAAGCAATGCTTGTTTTCTTTGTTTCCCAGTCTGTTTTTTTTTTCTTGAAGTTTATAGAGTCATGATCTTCTCATAGGGAATTTCAACTTTAAAAAGTTCCCATGCCTCTCATGCATTGACATTCGGACAATGTGAGATTATGGAGGAGAAATTTGTTTTGAGATTAAAAGAAAAAGCAAAAGACAGCTCATTAAGTTGAGGTTGAGGTCACATGTGCTTGCTTCAAGTTTACTAGGGGGTTGAAAATGTGACTTCATATGTTAATATCTTGAGAACCATGCATCAGATTTCAGTGCACATTTCACCAGTATGTTTAGATTGCATTCCCCTCTGACATAGCAAAACTTGATTCAAGTCTTAACCCTTCCTTTAAAGCTGACTGGAAGTTTGTACCTGAACTCAAGCTTTGCACATTTTTCTGTGCCTGTGAGAATGGATTTTTACCTATACTTATGATACAGATTTAGTCATTGGTACTTAAAGAAAATACTGTGCTTGTACTGATGAAAAAAAAAATGTATGTGGTGATATTTATGATCGTAATAGAGACACTGCACTTGTACTGGGCTCATGACATTGTATTCACACTGAATTTAAAAGTTGGCTGTACCATGGCCAGTATGCTCTATAAAATGTGTAACTTCCACTTTCTCATTTTATGCTAAAATCTGCAACATAGGTTAGCCTGTCTTCATCATAAGAGGGCTCAGGCTTGGCTCCTACTTTACTTTTTAACTTAAAAGGCATAATATCAGTAGTGATTCAGAAGTGCTATCTTATATTATGCAATCTAACATTATATACTGTTAAAGAAAACAGAGACTAAAATAATAGTAAAAAACATAAAATGAAAATTTATTATGAACCCTTTGTATAAAAGCAATGAATGGAGCAGTACAAATAAAAACATACCCCTACTCTCCCATCCCCTCCTCCCCCTCCCAGAAAAAATGTATATAAAAAATCTTACAGCTAAAAGCTAACGAAAAAAGACAAAGCAACTCGAAAAATTACAAGCAAGGTCATAGAACAAATAAAAAAAATGAAAAATCAAAAGAAAGATAAAGGGAACAAGAACAAAAAACAGACCAGCACGTAACAAATAAAAATTTCCCAGATTCGTACTATAAAAGGACAGATACATTTCCAAAATACAAGAGTAATGTACAGTAAGAATATTGTACAAAATTAAATATAACACAAAATAAAATCATATAGAATGACTAAATAGAATACATGCACTGTACTTAATTCCGGAATGGGATGAAAGTTACAATATATTAATCCCGCAGTAAACTGGTTAATATTGTGCTCTTTCCATTCTTTTGCTGCCAAGTATTTTAATGCTTCTCTGGTATTAAGTGCCTTGGTGCATTGCATACTTTCCCGTTTGCCTCGACATTACTGTATATCAAATATTCCTTCACCAAGTTACAGTATTCTGAACTTCATCTAGTAACTTATAAAACGATACAGTGTCAGTGTACACAAATTGTGCAGGCAGTTTAAATTGTGGCCCATATTATTGAATTGTGGGTGATTCTAAGACATTCATTAATTTTTCCCACAGTGCTTGATACAACCATCTCCACTGATAGTAGAAAACTGTTTCTCCTTTTATGTTTGCACTTTTTGCCCCTCCCCAAGGCACTCAGCCTCTTGTAAAAAAAGAGCTGTCAGTGCCATTCCCTTAGGTTCACTTTGTCTTATGCTTGTGTCAAGCTAGAACCCCAAAACTTCAAAGCAGAGATTTTTTCAAGTCAATTCAACGAAAGTTATGAAACTGAATACTTTTGTGCATGATGAGCTGTAAGGATTACATCAGGCCTGACCGTAGATCCTTTTCCCAATATCAATTACAAGAATAGAGGGATTGAGCTTTGCTGTTCATTGTTTTTGGCCACAGAAAATTTCACTGAGAAAAACGATGCATACTAAAACCCTACCCCATAATCCGTTGTGATTGCTTTTCGAAAAGGGTCTGTGAGAACTTTGCCAGGTGTTCTGAAACTTTACATTAGTGTACCATTAGTGTTCTTCACACATATGTAACTGAAGGGCATATAAAAAAGAATGAAGTCTGATTTGTTGACATTGGGGGAGCAATGTTCTATTGTACCTGATGACTAATGTACAGTTTAATATAGTATATTGCTAACATTTGATTAATTTTTAACCCTTCAGATCATCATGGATACCCAGCAAGCTAAACAAACTCTACGAGACATCGAAGCACGTCACAATGACATCATCAAACTGGAGACTAGTATCCGTGAACTACATGACATGTTTGTAGATATGGCCATGCTTGTGGAGAGCCAGGTAAAATGAATGGGTGATGAAATGGTAGAAGACTGCAATGCAGGCTTGTTTTTTACTAAAATGTAGTAATTTTGGACTATGCATCGTGGTTATTGTATGGCACTTAGCAACCATGAATGTGAGAGCACTCTAAAAGAGTTTTTGTGAATTAAACCTTCATGTTGGTTGGCTTCAAGTTATTATGTTTTCTCAAATTTGGGATAATTTAGGTTCATGGCTTATTAGATGGAAAACCCATTGGATTAAAACTCCAATATTTTTTCCAGCTATAAGTGAACTTCCCAGTTGTTAGGCTTCTGTACATCAAAGCCTTTAATCATAGGATAGATTAAGACATTTGACCGCACAAGGATCGTTGTCAGATACATTATGTGTTACAATAAACAAAGAGTAATTCTCATTCTGTAGAAAACACTTAAGTCAGAGAGTTGAGAGGTTGGTCAATTCACTTTGCAGACATTGCATTATTTTCCCATACTGAGCACTACCCACAACCTATTTTGGTACAGCATCCCAATATCAGTGAAGTTGTATGGCCCTTAGCAGTTGTAACACCTTGAGTGCTGTTTCCTGTGTATGTTAGTTTGGTTAGCAGTATCTTGGTTTCCCTCTTTTGTGCTGCAAATCCTGGTGTTTAGGAAATTGAGGTTAAGTTCCAAAGAGTGAATAGGTCCTTAAAAGAGAAGGAACTAAAGGAGGAATCTTCCCCTTCCAAAATACAACCAATATGCTGAAAAACTTAGCCAATATCCTGAAAAGGTGGTAATTGTGGAAGATGGAATTTTCATTTAACCCTAATGTAGTGCATGCTCTGATTAATTGATATAATATGATACCACATGGAGGAACTAAAGCTGGTGTGTGAGATTTGGTGTAAAGTCCCTTCAGCCTGAATTCAGATTTCAGCTGTATCATGGTATTAAATAACTGATGATCATTATTATCTCAGTCTTGAGCATCACTTAAATGGAAAATACTGACAAGTGAGGAAAACAAAACTTTTCACACAGTAGGCCTGCTGTTAACTATTGGGCCAAACTTCCTCACAAAGAAGTCACGATGACTCAAAAATAGAAGCCATAAGATTAAATTTATCATTAAACATACACTGTGGAATAAAACAGGAAAAATTGTTTGATGGAAATGTCAAATAAAAATCAGGGGGCAATATATTTTTTTTAAAAAAGTATGTCAACCCTCTATAGTACATCCTATGTACATTTCATAACCCCTAGATCCTGGCAAGGTGTTGGCACATTGGCAGACTGCTCTCTTAGAGAGCGATCTTTACTCCTCCCTTCCCAAGTCAGGAAACGTGAGAAAACAAGTCAGTCTTCCTATGTCAGTTTACATGGCACAAACATAAAATAATGAGAGATAACTAAAAATACAGCATTGACATATTTTCTTTCAATGATGAGCTTAAATGATTAAAAATGCTGGTGCTACAGTAAAAAGGATAAAGCAAGTTGCATTGGAAAGGTTGGAGCTAAGCATTCAAGAGGTATTAAGTTTGATCGGGGTCTACGTAAGATGGTTGTGTCACCAAGGACAGTCTGTGGTTTTCTATATAAATTGACTTGTTCAGTAAAAGAAGCCATATTGAATGTTATTTGTCAGGTGGTTAGAAACTCAACATGTAGTTGTTATTTAAAAGCCACAGGCTTCCTTCACATTTTTGGTGGTATGTTGTTGTATAATACCTAATTGCCATGCATGAAGAAAATCCCAGTAACAGCAAACAATTCCAAACCTCTGCAGGACCATTTTGAAAGTAACGTAAAGAAATGGCCATGTCAGTCACAGAATTGTCTTCATTTCAGTTTCTTAAAAGTGTGAGAAGGATATTGAATGGTCTTATATGCTTTTAACAGGGTTTCCAGCCATCCTGGAAATCAGGAAGTATCTGAAAAATGATTTCCCCTTTTCCAGTTAAGGAAAGTCAGGGAATTTGAGAAAAAAAAAGATGTCTTAATTAGGGGAAATTCCTTTGATTGGCCTGTAAGAGAAAGTTGTCAGTCTTTCACATGTTATCTCATTTTCACTGTATAATTAGCTGTGGAGCTGTTTTAGTCTTGTCAAAGTGGAAATATGTTGAAATTAGTATCCTGGAATTGTTAAAAATTCATCAGGGAAAATGAGGGAATTTCATAGTCTTGAAATGCTGAGAACCTTGTTAAAGATGTTATGGGAAAAATCAGTAGATGTGATGAAATGAACCTTTTTTTCATTCACAGGGTGAGATGATTGATAGAATTGAATACAATGTGGAGCAGTCTGTAGATTATGTAGAAACAGCCAAAATGGACACAAAGAAAGCAGTCAAGTATCAGAGTAAAGCTAGAAGAGTAAGTAAATTGTTTCACTAACATTCACCTGTCCTCTTAAATCTGTCATTCTCTGCACCCTAAACCTTTTCCCCAAATTGACCATTAAAAGTGTAAACCTATTCACAAATGTTGGTCTGTATTTATCAGCCTTGTTTATGACTTTTCCTTTCACTCTCTGTGATTAATTTTTATATCTACCTCAAAATGTCAAGAATCAGCCCACTAGGGGTGGGGAGTAGCATAGTAATTGACCGTCAGGATTTGTGAAGCACTTGAAGCCATTTTAAGATGGTGTAAAATTGGGTCTGTTCTTTGTAATTCAAGATGCTTTCACTTTTTATAGCTGGGTCTTGTTTTACTACCAGCAAGACCTCTGGTTAGTGTTTACTTAATGTCCTATCACACCAGAGGAATAACCTAGCTATTATTTCACCAGTCTGTAATACTGTCCATAATACTGTCTAGTTCTGTTTTTTTTTTTTTTTTGGACCTAGAATTTTGTTCTATTTTCCATGTAACATTTCTTTTTGTTTTTGTTTTTTTTTGAAACACTTCTGTTGTGTTCACTGTTTATATTTTTTTAACATTCTTTCTTTTACATTTCTATTTTCTCATTATCTTATCAAGATTCTACCTCATACCACATTCTCATTTCTCAGTCTGTGAACAAATCACAGTTTCATTGATACTTTATATTTCCTGCCTGTTGTATCCCTTTTTGGTTGCTCCCTTCCCCAGGACAGTATATTCACAATCCCTTCACCCTGCCAGTATATCGACAATCGCATTGTACTCTAAAGGAAATGGCATTGTATTTCATATCTAACAAAAATACAAGCAAAACTTTTGTAAGCTTTGACTCTATTATCAGTTGAGCCACCAGCAGATGACACTTATTTAAACTCAAAACTTAAATTGGTCAGTTGTAGTCTGAGGTCTGATTCCATGCATAACTACTTGGAAAAAATTTGAAACATGGGAATGTATCATGTTTTTGTTTACAACCTAGCTGTAATATGAGTTTTAAATGATAATGATGTTTTGATAATGCCTCTTATTTCATGCAAAAGTGCTAGTTATTTTTTTCGTTTTCCATATTAATAAAATTTTTAGGCAGTGCGGAGTCGTACTTTTAACTTCATTTTTGTACATCACGCCACCCCATCCTCCCCCATAGTGGCCCAAAAGAGGAAATTTTCCCCTAGTATGTTGATAGACTATAAGTGTTAATTGTTGTTGGGTCTTATTGCAATTTGTTTTGGAGTAGGTACAAGTTATGCTCCTCAGGGATGTTTTGTGCTGAAAGAAATTTCTGAAATTAAGCACTTTATTGAGTACCTGAAAACAGACTGGTTTTTCTCTTTTTTGAAGATAACTTTTGTCAGCATTTTTGATATGTCTGAAGAACTTCATGCTTTATAAAGAGATGGAGCGGGCGTTAGGTTTCTACCAGCAAGTGAAAATTGTAAGGTCTTCTTGAGGATTAGTATTTTGTGTGTAGTTGTGCAGTTCCATTTAATACCGTCAGGCCCAAAACTAACACTTGTGGACAGGGTTATCCCTATCTAAGCTAGTTAAATATGATTACAGTTTTTTACACAGTTCCAATTAGGTTCAGTACTCTGTGATAGAGTCATTATGTAATGGTGGGCAGTATCTGAAATATTCTTTTTTAAAAGGCTTTTGTTATTTAGTGACATGTATTGAAAGCTGAAATTTTGTATAACAAGCAAAATAATTAAAAATAAAATAAATTTAAACTGGAGCGCATTATTTATCCGCACCATGTGTAAATGAGCACAGAACCAAGCTAGGACAGTTTTAAAAGGCAAACATATTTAATCTTAATCACATTATGTTCATGGACTGTGGTGTTGAAATTATCGCTTCAGACAGTCACTGTCGGGTTATGTTAACTTCTGTCTTTTTGTTTCTTTTTCTTTGTTCTGTTTATTTAGTAAGTCTTTGTATCTAATTTGTATGTTGTTTTGTGTATTTTGTGCTTCCTTTATTGTGTCTTTGGCCTATAAAACAGGTTTCAATGACTGTTTATTTAAATGCTTAAAAAGAATCAAGAAAAGTCATTTTCTAAGATGTACAAATAACATGGTACCAGCTGTATCCAGGTGCCCTCTTATTTTCATATTTGTTCTGGAGAATGTATGGACCTTTTTGTTTTAAAGATGTGCATTTTACCTCAAGCTGCCTGTCAGTGTGTAACATTTGGATTGATCCATTTATATGACAATGTGCTGTATGAAATGATTGGTTGATTTACATGACAGTGGGTATTACATCGTGATTGGTCAGGGAAAACCACAAATGCTTGACTAGTTGCACATTGTCATACACTCTGACCACTGGGTTTTAAAAATGGTCCATTTACTTAAGGGTGTTGGTTGCACTTGCTTAGCATACACCGTAGAAATTAAAGTAAGGGAGAAAGACATCTGGCAATTTGGACTGAAGCTATGATTTGGCTAGGCTGTATGGCAAGAAAGCACTGACATGTAATACAGTACGGCATTTCTTTTGCCCCAGTTATTGGCAGAGAAAGTTTTCAAGTTAGGAGTATAAAAAAAAAATACATTTGAGTCACCATGACTTACCTTGGTTGTGAAAATTACTCCAAACTTTCGAAAAATGGAGGAAATGACATATACCTTCTGAAGCAGAATGCACACTGTACATATGGAAACATGCCAATCAACCAGCTTTTTGCTGTACAGTGGAAGCACCCTCACAATTTTTGTGGCTTCACTGGTTAAACATGCAAACATGCTGACACAACATGCAAACATGCAGTGTGTCAGCATTCTACTGTACTTTAATTTCTATTGCATACACTCATTTCAACATTATGTACTGTACAGATCCTGAAAGAATGCCAGCTAACACTTTCTCTCATTTTAAAAACTTGCTTCATACTTTATAGCAGTGTTTGTGTTAGGAAATGTGATCATAATATTTCTGCAACAATTCCTGAAAAGAAAAGATTCCTATGCAACAAATTCCCCCTTCTCTTGAGCTATCCTTAGTAAACCAGCTGTATAAATTGAAATAGAAAAGACCTTAATTTTTCCCAGATTGGAAAAATGTACTTCAAAATTTCTTGGAATGGGGAAAGTCATCTGATTTCATTTTTTAGCAAAAACACTACCTGCTAGTACATTATCTTTGCAGAAGTGCCACAGATTGTGTGTTAAGGGTACTTTACCTAGCCATAAATATTAAATGTTTGTTCATTTGCACCTTTGATTATAAAAAGAATAAATAGAGAAGGAAATCATAACTGAATGATGCATCTGTAGAGTTAAAACCTAGTGGTGTAAATATATCAGTCAGTTCCTGGTTATTCTGAGGGGTAAATACATGGTAGCACAAGAGAAAAATAAGGACAAAAAAAGAAAAGAAAAACATCTTAAAATTAATTTCCAAAACGTTATTTGATTTTGAGTCTTTTTAGCTTAGATCATCAAGACATGCAGAACAGATTTGCAGTAACAATAACAAGCAATTTTTCCATTCCTCTAACAAAAAGAGTCAGATATGAAAAATGTTTGTATTCTAGGATACAAGCCAAATTACCTTGATTTTTTACAACTTTTCATGTAAATAGCCAGATTTCCCTTAGGTGGTCAAATTTCCTTCCAAATGCCAAGATTTCTGTGCATAGAGCGACTCAGATCCAGATATTTGTCCACAAATGAGAAGAGAGCCAAAGGGGAAATTGAAAGAGAAGATGGAGTATCTTTACAAGTGTTCCCATAGTCAAAGGCAACTCTTTTGAAAATTGGCTCATGCCCTGAAAGGGTTTTGGAATTTTTCACAAAATGAAATTGCCAGGTCATGAAATTTCAGTGACAAAAGGGTATTTGGGCTAATGCTAGGGAAGGAGCGGAAAGCCCCAAATGAACATAATTTCATTTAAATCTTAAATTCAGCAAAGAATAAACAGTAGACATGTAAGCATCATGCATGTGAACATACTGCTTCCGAGCTGGTAGCCAACTGGGGCCGGGGGGGGGGGGGGGGGGAGGAGCGCCCGAGAAATTTTGCCCCCCCCCAGAACATTGAAGCTACTATTGCCCTAATTTATTTCAGTATGTCTCTGCCCCTACTTCCCTAAGGAAATAGCTGTCCCCCACCCCCTTCAATGCTCTGTCTGGTTAAGGGCCTGATTGCTTCCAAGCATGTTTGGAAATAAAAGTGTAATAAAATTCTACAGTCTGATTCTTGAAAATATGTGACACTTGAGAAATAAGTATGAAACCTTTTGCATCCATCTTACCATGCCTGCTCTTCATGGCAAATGATTGGAATATTTTTTGACACTTTGAAAATGAGCTACTGTTTGTTAAATGACCTAAAAAGTGCAATTGTATGCAGTTGCATCAGTTTTAATAACACTTGGAGAGACTTTCCATCACTTTGCTGTGCTACTAACAAGATGTAAACAGCTACAACCTCTTCAAGCCTTTCAAAAGCAAGGCTTGATTTTCTTTCGTTTATGATTGAAGTATTAGTTGGCTATTTGAAATGCTTTAAAACTCTCTTAACCTCACCTTTTCATCATTCATAGAAAGCACTTTAATAAGCATTAATTGAAATTGTAGTGTGCATGTAAAAATGGTGCAAATGGCTGGCCACAGCACTACATAACCCATTGCTTTATCATGGTGACGTTTTTCTTTCTTTTTTTCTTCTATTTTCTTTCCCATTCTCATCTCTCCATAGAAAAAGATTATCATCATGATATGCTGTGCTGTGCTACTTGTAATCTTGGTCATTATAGTCATAACCATGTTTTAATGCTCCATTGCCTGGTCTTGAGAATCCTGGTCTACAGGCAAACAGGTGTTGCATACACATGGGATGATGCTTGCTGTTAATTACTTGTTGCTCCTCTGGCCACGATACATAAGCAACCAATTCTTGCTTTCAATATCATCTTGTTTTTGCGAGTATGGCTTTGAATGAAAGAAAAAATGCATCCTTAGAAGTGCATGTCATTCAAAGAGTGAGTGCTAAGGCAAGCAGAAAGAGGCTTCGAGGAAAGAGTGAACAGTTACTAACTGTAGATCATAATTGTTAATGATAGTATGTGTTGCTAGAGAGTTTGAAAGTGCTTGGACTATTTATAGTTTTTTTTTTTGTTTTACGAAGTTGGAATGAACTTTGCAGTTGAGAGAAGCTCCTTTCATTCTGAACTGAAAATGATTTAGACACAAGCTATGTTTGTGTAGTGAAGGTATACTGAGCAACTTTATCACAATGTTATCATATAAAATATGGACTACTGTAGCAGTAGTATGTGGTGATTACAGTTCAGTTTGGAGTTTTATTTATCTCAAGCAAGGATGTCAGAGAATTTTTGAGAAGAGTAAAAATGAAATATATCCATCCAGGGTGTTTATTGATTTTGTGGATGAAGGTGAAGGAGTTTGAAAAGAACTTTTTAGTATTTGTTTATGTCTTACTTGTGTCCATTGTCAAATGCTTAAATTGGGTTTGTATGACAGTGATAAGTGAAGAAAATACATATAAGTCTTAAACAGTGAATTTTTTTGGAAAGATGGCCTCAGCTGAATGCTCACCACGATTGTGTGTAGGCATTTTTGTAAGGATCACCTTCTGAGGTAGCCTAGCATTCCAGTGTGATAAATTATCATTTAGTTATTATTCATACTGTACTTGTACTTAGAGAACATGGGCTATGAGCTGTATATGGATTGAAAGTAGTCACTGTGTTTGGTACTCCTAGAAGAGTGGAGATTAACCATTTTTAATCTCAGAAATTATTTGATTGTGAATTTCAGTTACAAAGGTTTAGGAAAATCTTTAAAGTGGTAGGCCTACTGTGTACTGTATCTGCTAGGTAGTGGGTTCTGTATCTGCTGGCACACAAATGCTACAGTTCCTTAGGAAAAGGCATTTTCTGGCATGATGTTATAGTTTGAACAGGAAGTGAAGGAATCAAGAAATAGTGTCTGTACACGGACTTCTTATACATGGACAGAGCATATTGCACTAACGTCCTATGCGTAAATTGTCGCCACCGTGTACGTACGCAAGTAGGCTTACCAATATGGCTGCCTGCTATAGTCTTGTGTGTAAAAGTTTGGACTTGCTCAAGTGGCTCGGTATCGACAAATTGTGTGAGAAACTTGTAATATTTTCAAAACATTGCAAGCTCAGGTCAAATTCATCAAATAGAATGGAGGACTGTGATATTTTTCTTCCATTCATACTGATATTTTGTCTGAAATGTTGCAGATTCATCGTCAAATTGGGCAAATGGTAGTAGCTCGGCGGCCATCTTGGTTAGCCAAAATTTGTTCGAACGGTGGCGACCGTATTAATTGCGCAATCCTCTGTCCATGTATAAGAAGTCCGTGTGTCTGTATTAGTGTTGTACCAATATTGCAAGTAGCCAATATTACCAATACCGATATTTCACTTCTTAGTATTGGCCAATACCAATCTGATACCGATATTTGGGAAATAAGCATTCAGCAACTAACCTTAGGCTACAGGACACTACAATGAAGTGTCGTTTCATCTTGATGAGGTGAAATATTGGATCTTGCACTCAAAAATGCTTAAAAAGTGTCTCATTTTCATGACATATTGGATGATTAATATTGATTAGGGAATATTGGCATTTAAGTTAAATTTTACCGATACTGATATAGGATGAAAATGGGGAAAATCGGCCAATGCCGATGATGAATACCGATAATCCCTCCAACACTGAGTCTGTACTAGTGTTGTATGTGCATCACTGATGATTGATATTAATAGCAAAATTATAGGCTTCTACTGATTGGATAATAATACTTAAGAAATGAGTGTACTGTGCCTACTTTCATGAAGACCACTCCTATCAAGGGAATTGTACATGCAATGACAGTATAAATGCTACTACTGTATTACACATTCCCAAGGTTTTTAGCTTTACAAACATATTGGACAATCTTTGGCTTTAAAGTGGTAGAACTTGACAGTGTGGCAGTTTGGAACAAGAGAACTGTAAGCATTGGCTATGAAGTATCAAGATGATGTCACAGTCATTTCATCTTTGAAACCCCTGCTTACATTCCATTTACATTGTAATAATCAACTTCCCAGTAAGTACCGAGTCTGTTAGATTCTCAAGGAAGGGAGTTTTGGGGAGTTTGTTTAATTTTACCAATGGTATCCAGTTCTTCATTATTGTTTGGAAACAAAGATGTGAAGAAACATTTTTGAGGGTATTTTCATTATAACCAATGACAATGATGTTGTAGGGAAAGTTGCTCCATTGTTTTGGCTCATAAGTGAAGAAATTCATAGCCAGCCATCTTTTAATTGGTTTGTTCCATCAGACAGTAAACTGAGAAAATTCCTCTTGATCAGTTACTGAGGATCTTATGAGAGCTGTTTTACATTAACTGGGGTGTAGAATTGTTGCCATGGGTCTGTAGGTATTTGGACAGTATATGGTGACTATAGAAAAATTAGTGAACATGTGTGTAACAGAAAAGTCAGGCCTTAAGTACAGTAGTATTAAAATGGTGATATGAATTCCGCAGTTCAGAACCAGCAGCTGTGTCATCCTTTAATCTTCTAGAGGAACATATTGCATTTGTGGTTACGAAAATTTTCATATCTTGAAAAATATGATGCATAGAGTCACAGTGATACTGTAGGCATTGTCAGTGAGTAAGGGTAAGATACTTTCAAAACATTGTGGGCAACTTGGCAGGTCTACAGTTCATCTCCTGCCCAGGTGCTTTCATTCATTATGAGTATAACTTTGAAAAGTTGAATCCTTGTTGGTGTTAAGCACCCTGTGGGTTAGTATGTATTTAATTCATCGTAATAGCAAGGATAAAATCACAGTAGTAGCTCTAGTCCCATGACATGTTCAGGAGGATCCAGTGCAGAAAATATTTTTTCGAGTTCTTCCCACTGCTGATAAGATACCCTAAACATTCTAGTCATATGAGGAATGAAAAAGAAAAAGTGGACCACAAATTTGACAAATCCCATCCATATATTTTGGAAATGAGGAAGTTTCCTTCTAATTTTCCACAGCAAACACTGCCATAGTTCAATACTCTACCCTTGAAGGCTTCATTTAATAGCTTCATCACACAGAAATCTCTAAATGTTCATGTTGTATGAGAAGGTGGTACTACGTCACAAACTCACCGATTAAGACTTTGAAACAAAAGACATATTTTACTAGCATTTGTGCATTTTCAAACTGTATTTGATTTTACTGTTTGGTTTTATGTGTTTTTTTTTTTTTTTGTTAAGGAAGGATTTCAAGGCACACCCAGTGTAAATAGGAAATATATATATGAACAAGAAAGTGGGCGGTATTGTGCAATATACTGTATATGGTGTCAAATGTGGTAATATTATAAAATATGTAATGTAATGTTTGCTATTATAATGCTGACAGTGAAAGTTATGATCATAGTGACCCCCTCTCCTCTACCCCTAATTTGTTGGATTTGGGAGTATTTAGCAAGTTTGTCCTTAAGTTTTAAGTAAGTTTCAAGTAAGTTTCAACTTTATGACAAAATGTAGATAATGTATAGAACATTTTGTATGTTGTAACCAATGGATGCAAAACTATTATGTGTTTTTTGAGCTTAGTAGGTTAATAGATTTAAATATTACTATGTAAAATTACTTGTGGACAGTTCTATTTTATTTTAAATATGCTTGTCACATTGGCAAGGAAATTTTTAACAGTTACATTATTACCCTAAAAGTGAACATAAATGAAGTAGGTGTCATTTCACTCATCTCCAAAAACTTTTCTTTGTTTTATAATACAAAACAGTAGTACAACTTGAAATGGGATCACTTGTCTTGTTGGTTCTTCAGGCATTATAATTGACAGCGTAAAGGGCAAGCGTGCTTACCCGGGTTTAAGTTTACATACTCGAGTATTCTTTTAAGTCAGAAATGGTTTGCTAACTAACATGAGAAAATTTTAGTTGAAGAATTGTTCAATGAATACAAAGTGACTGCTTTGTTTAACCTGTCATTAAATACAGTATTGGTGTCTGGAAGCATTGTGGTAAATACTTTAGCTAATAAGCCACTTAAACATTAATGAAGTACAGTGCATGCTAGGAAGGGTAGGTCTTTTTGCTGTACTGCTGATAGAGACTGCATAGTATTCTGTATTAGCCCTCATAATCTTTGTGTTAAACTTACAGTTTTTGACATCAATCACAGGGTGAAGGTATTGGTTATGATGTAAATGCATCTAGCTGTGAAGTTAATTTCTTAAGCCTGGACCAGGAAGGTTAAATGGGGTAATTTTATATTGTAGAAAGAAAAGGCAGTCATTCGTACATGGGTGGAAAAATTTGGAGAGCTGAGAGACTCCTTCCTGGGAAATTTGCGTGTCTAGAGGGATATTTTGGTAGTTGGAAGGAAATTTACCTTTGTTGTTCATAAAAAAGGAAGCAGTTGTGGAAATTTTGACTCCCTTCCGTGGGAAATGAATATTTTTACATTTTTCCCAACCCTGCTCCAAGCTTGTAGTGTGTACAGGGTACCTGTGAGAAGAAAAATTTGTGAAAATGATGTTGGTGTAGTAAAATTCTCAGCATGCATGGTAATCCTAAATTGTTGATCTGGCTAACAGGAAAAATTTGAAATGTTCAAAGTGATGTTTCAAGAGGATGTTTGGAATGACTGTGTGTGTCCTGTAAGCAATTTTGCTAGTGACATGTAATCAGCTGAGTTGTGTTTCACTGGTCAGTGAAATTCAATATACTTAATCTGAAATGATACGCTTTGTGGGCAAAATGACATTGGACTGGAACATGTGATGCTCATCACTTCTGATGAGATACCATGTTGTTCTGTATAAAAAAGAAGTACGGTCACTTTAAATTTCATGTTGTGTTTATTTATTAAAATTGTACCATTTTCCCCCAACCTTTCAAATGTACTGTACATATACCAGAATTTTGGTATCAAACAAAAGTTCTAATTCTGCTTTTTACATTGATTCTGAAAGTTACTCAGTGTGGACCTATGGTTGACATAATGCCTCATCTGTGGTGGTGCTGCCCATCATTATTTGAAAATAACTGTAGTGCATACAGCTGTAGCAACTTACATTTAAATAAAGGGAGGGTAATGTATTAAACAAATGTTCCCATTGTTAGGGAGTAATAGCCTAGGCAGATATGATGGATGAGAATTGCTGGGTATTTGTAGGTCTCAAATTTAAGAGCATACAGTACCTGCAGAAAGTTTCTTAGATGGGTGGAGGTGTGGGGAAAGCTGAACCATTCAATTCACAATTTTGGGCATTTTTTAAGGTTATTTTGGACATTTTGATACAAAAAGCCTTCAAACAGAAATTATTGGGTAGCTGTAGTACCTCCTGTTCTAAAGACCATGGTGTTTTAATTTACAGTTTGTAGGAGCCCTTAAGGCAAGACTTCCTAAGCTTAGTTACCTTCAAAGGCACTAGGAGGACTTATCTGAATGTTTTCTTTGAGGGGTGGGGTTCTGGAGGAGTTACAGAGGATGATCATCTTAGTTTTCTGTCCCTTTGGGATCATAATCGTGAAGAACCGTCTCTGGTTTTGGACTCATGGGAAATAACCTGCTGGATTTTCAGGAAAAGCACTTTTCTGTGAAATCACTTTAGGGGTCCTAGAAAGTTGGGGCATTTGGGGCTGCACAGAGTGGGTATTTGCATGGCAACAGTGGTGTGATAGAGCAGCTCTGCCACTGCATAGTATCTGCTAGGTTTGAGTGTGTCTGTTTCCACGTATGCTCTGTTTTACAGAAACCTTCAGTGAAGGGGTTAAAGATAACAAAAAAATTCATAAGGTTTTACACTGTTACTATAATATGCAACATTTTCTGCTGTGGTATTGCTTGTGGTTGGAATAGCACAAAGACACAATGACTCTACCACGGTCAAATGGCATAAAAGATTGCCAACTTTTAGCGGAATTTGCTGTTTTGTACAGTGCTTAATATACGTACAGTACTTGAGGGACTAGTTAAATAGATATTTCACTCTATAGAGGGGTTTCACCGATGTCACGTGATCTCGTGTCTCTTTGGTTTTGAAGGGTTGTAAGGGGCACACGTCCATTGTGTCACAGAAGTATCTATGGTTATGTCGTGCATGTATGCTGTAAATGGGCCTACTGTGTGTTTTGCCTGGGAATCCCACTCACGTGACGTCACATGAAATCCCTCTATTGAGATGACATAAACTGCTATGATGTAAATGGCTAACTTTGTAATGACACATCTATTCTTCCCAAACTCGACTAACATTTAGCACACTTAGTACTTTTGAAGTCATTGTGGCATTCAGCTTGAAATTTTAAAATAAAAAAGTTATGGCATTTTTTTCCCTGCATAACAGAAGAGGTATGTGGAATTATGTGTGTGGTAAAATATGTTGAGGTGTCACTTTCTGATCTGTATTACAGAACTTCTCAAATTGGGAGGAAAAAAATCAAATTTCCACATGCACTAACAGTAGGTAGAGAAATTTTGTGCAAATTTTCTTTTATTGACTAGTGGATTCTTAAATTAGTCACCAGAAAGTTACTTTTAATGCCAAGAGCTGTTCTGATGATATGGTTAGGAAATGTCTTTGTAATTCTGAGTACTGTAGTTGCAGATGTTTCTATCTTCTTCTTTTTCTTTTTTTCCTTCTTTGTGGTGTGATTGGTATGGGGGACATGAGGGGCATACAAAGGACAAAAAGGGGAACAATGGGGTCTTTTCTACCAGCAATAAGTCTTGTTTTGTTATTTTTACATGTGAAAGTGTCACTTTTAAATTGCTTACTTTTTGCAAGTAAATGTAATTCTATGACAATTAAAGCAGGGAGTTAGAATATTACAATATTATGTGTGTATACTAGAAATCTGTCAAAAATTTTATTTAGATATGGAACTATGTAATCATGAGTATCGTATTTTTATGTCAGTTTTTAAACCAAGATTGGCTGTACCAGGCTAAAAAAGATACTTAATGTTCTGTAGGATACTCTAAAAGTACATATATCTACAAAGCTTTGTATAAGGTGTCATCAGCATTTGCATTATTGCAGTTTTAAAAGAGTACAGTACGTACAGTAGCTTTTTTGAGAATATCTTTTTTTTTAAGTGTAATACTAAGTTTTTGTTACAATCCTGCAGTAGGCAGAGAACAACCATTTTTGTAATGATCTCATAATGGTCTGCATGTGAAAACGTCTTTAAAACCACTGATGTTCTGAAAAACATTGCATAATCTTTCACAAGTCCAGTTAAAATGCTGCAGTTGTATGTATGTATAAGTAATAGTGACATTAGTATAAAAGAACTCATTTTGCAAAAGTGGCCTCATTAACGCTTAATCCACTACATGTAGGAATGAAATATCCCATTACAGTTATGTTTCAGGTGCCTATATTGTGTTTATCTTTGACCTGTGTAAAGAGAGTGCAATTACAAACATGTTGCAACAGGCCTCACTTGAGTGTTGTGTTTGTATCATACAATAGAAATATCACATAGTTACAGAAATATTTCTGTATAGCTTGATGTTGTGGTTCAATTTGGCCATAGAGATACATCTCAGAGTCACAAACTTGTCTAAACAGAACTGCCAAAAGTGCTGTGTTAATGTCTCTGACAGCTAGAGACATGTTATTAGAAACGTTTTCACATAATGCACAAATGACTCGGTTGTTTTTCTTAAACAACTGGGATATTATGTAATCACAAACATAACATACTGTAACTTGTAACATACTGTAGAAGTGTTGCATAGTATACAAACATGTCACAGCAGCAGACGGGGATTACGTGCTGTTTTTTGTCGCATACAGGCAAGACATGGCATAATTACAGACAGGTTGACCTACAAATGACTTGATGTCCTTGTCTTTGACTAATGGGATATTACATAGCCACATACATGTTGAAAATACAGAACTTTATTGTGTCTTGGTGTTAATATCATTGATCATAGAAATTAAAGTGTCATACTTATGACTTTACAGACTTGGTGCTGAATCTATCCAGTTTGGCCCTACATGTAACAATAAGATCTACCAACAGAACAAAATTTCACTTTTGAAAGCTGTAACTATTAGGGCAGTAGTTCAGGCTAGGCATACATACAGTACAATACAAATTTCAAATCTCAAGGTTTAGGTATCAGTCTCCTTGGTTTTTGATGAAAACCTCAAGGTTTGCTGTTTTGGAAATTGTTAGATCTGCAGACATAGTACACACCGCAAGTTTAAAGGGAAGTGTATGTCATTAGACAGACTTAAAGCATGGAATCATTGCAATTAATGTGTAGTTTTCAAAACTCCAAACAAGTAACCAAGGTGTCCAATTATTAAAGAGCCGTTAGGGAATGCTTCAAACATATTAGCATTTGGACCTATGGTCATGTAACTATAAGGCAGCAAGTAAATAGGTTGATTTCGTTGCAGTTATGTCCAGGTACTGTATTCACTCATATCTTGCAGTGTGTATAACAAACAAATATGTCGTAATTGTCAAGTAATATTTCCTTGTAATTTGGTCTGGTTATATTAATAGTCCAGCATATGTAATGTACACAAAGTGGACATAGCGACTTTCAGCATTCAGTTTGTTATTAATTTAAGTTACACCCCATTTCCAGGGGATGTTGTAAACCTTATTATGAAAAACAATAAATGTTTCAACTTTGATGAATCATTGCATTTTTCTTCATTCGTTTTGCAATTTACAGTAATGACCGCGTGTTTGGTCTAGTGGTAGAGCATCCGCCTCTCACGCTGGAGGCCCAGGTTCGATTCCCAGGTCTAGTCATGCCAAAGACTTTAAAAATGGAACCTACTGCCATCGTGCATGATGCTCCGCATGAGCAGTGGAGTAAGGAAAACAATCAAGTGCCCCACAACTGGAAAAAAGGTGGTAGGCTGCCGCTAAATTAAACCCAAGAGGTTATAAATTGAGGCGTAAAACTGTAAGGTATTTTGCTTGGGGGGGGGGGGGATAATTTGAAGTCAAGACATCTTGCACTGTGTTAATCCATATGACCAATTGGTCAAATGAATACATGAAATTATTAGAAGGAAGGAATGTTGTCTCTGTATAAATACCGTAACCATTTCATATTATATATTTTTTAATGAATGACCGGGGGGGGGGGGGGGGGGGGAAGGAGGAATTCCATCTTGGCCCCTGTGGAGAGCTGCTTATCTTATAAAGTACCCAGAAGATGCAAGCAGTCATGTGAATAATGAATGTCATAAGAAAGTTGGAAATTTTCACTAACAACTTAAAGACACCATAACTCAGTAGAGTATGAAGGAATCTGTCTCCTTAAATATGAATTCATTACCTCACGCAGTTAAAATGTGAGTAACACTATATTTAATGAAAAGCAAACTCTCTTTGACATGTCTGACTCAACAGTTTAAACTTGCATGGACATTGTGCAGATTGTATTCAGCAATTAATTAAGCCAGGTAAATGTAATGTTGCCTTGGGCCACACCTGCCGTACTTAGTACAATGAGGCTGCAGTCACAAACATTTGCTGTGTTTAGCCGTGGAGTGGGAAGAATGGTGGAAAATGCCCCCTAAGGTTTGATTATGCCATAGACATTTTTCATACCAGTATGATTTTAATAGGCCATTCTGGTGTGTCCATGCAAATGCCTGTTAAGCAAAAGATATGTCCCTTCAAACAGATATTCTGTTCCTTCAGTCCTGACAAGCCCATGGCTTCAGGGTCTTCATTGGCTCTGCATGGTAATCTTTGAAAATATTTAAGTATAAAAGCTTAGAGATGTGGCTTGCTTTTATCCAAACATCTAGAAAGAACAAGAAGGGTAGGTAGCATTTAACTTTCAGTGTTGTGAGAAGCCTTGTACTCTAGTCTATAAACACTGTACTCAAGTCTTTGTCAGTTGGTTTTGTCACCTTTACTAGATCCATTACCTATTTTCATAGTTGTTTCTTCGTATGATGTATATTTATGTTGTATAATAGCTGTAACCTGTTGCTGTTATATTGCATTGGGGGTTGGAGAGGGGGGGGGGGAGGGGAGGTTAATGCTCTTTCACCTACAGTATCACAACAATATGAGCAACCTTGCTTTATGAATGCATGTTTTCATACAATACCTGTTATGTTTGTAAATGTAAAATACTTGGTCATACACAGTGTCTACATGGTGTCCTATGTATATATATATATATATATATATATATATATATATATATTTCACTAATTTGGGATTAAGGGGAAATATCGTATGAAAAAACCCGCCTATAAGGGGAAATCGTCTATAAGGGGAAAAAATCAGGTCGACTTAACGAAACTACACGCTTTTTCTATAGGAATACGTAAACGGATGGTAATGGCCTTTTCACTACATAATCTATATGCCATTACTTCAATGTTGACCAATTTACGTACACGTATCTGTTAACACGTACAATTGGCTGGCCATTGAAATAACGTTAATGTATATCTATTTTTGAAATTCTACTAAATGGGGAAATATAATCTTATGTATTTTATTGTTTTTTTTCGCCTTTTCGAAAGGGCGTCTAGCGCCCTCTAAAATTTTTCCCCCTACCGTAGGTTTTAGCGTTATATATATATATATATATATATATATATATATATATATATATATATATATATATATATAATATATATATATAGAATTATGAATACGGTGCACACCAAAGCCATAGTAGAGTGCTCAATACGTAGACATAGTAGAGTGCTCAATATATAATATATATATATATATATATATATTATATTTTCCTATAATTTGGGATTTAGGCAAAAAACCGTATAAAAAACACGACTGTTGGGAGAACTCGACCCTTAGGCGAAAAAATTGGACTTGCGTACAGAGTTATGCATTCCTATATAAAACAGTTTGTAAAACGTTAAGGCAAAACGATTTTTTTTGCCTAAGGGTGGAGAAGAGAAATATATATATATATAATATATAGTCTTATATTGTCGATACAGTGTCAGGATTTTTGTGAGTGACATTGTGCTTGTGGAAGTATGGTGGTTTGTACATGTTTACAAAACAACATTTCATGAAATATGCAGGAGGTTAGTTTTAATGTACACCACTATTGTATGATGTACAGTATCTTCAAATCTGTTTTACACCATTTTCCAACTTCATGATTATTACTTAAGTGTTGTAGGTACTGTGCTGTAGTTTTCAATTTAGATGTGATCTGTAGACTATACTGTAGTGTATTTGTGTTGTTGAACTGTATACAATAGTCCTTTGTATGCTAACAACGATATTGCAACATTCACTTGCTGTATTGGATAAATGCAACAAAGTGAGTATTTAGTGAAGTTATAGAAGTCATACCATAACTGTGTTGCCCAGATATATTCCAATTGTTTGTCTCATACGTTGACCAAAATAATCCATGTACTGTATGTTTCTGGTAGGTGTATAGTGTTCTTTGTGTACTGTGCAAGTATGTGTATCAGGGTTCTAGCTAGAGCATACTTAGTGCCTGACGGCAGTTGGTTTACGAAACACCGTCCTGGGGGAGGGGTGTTTAGGCTTCAACAAATTCTTTTTTCATTACTTGGCCATCGGGCTAGCTGTTCTCTTAGTCTACTTGTGAGCATGAATATCTACTTGTCCACTTTTAATATGCCTTTGAACTCCTTTGTGGAGGAGACTTTGCAAGGATACTTGCCCAGTGGGCTATGATATTGAGCAATGCACTTGCCCGAGTAAGTTTTCATTTGTCCCGGACTGTCAGGTGGGAAATTTGTCGAAGCCTGGGGGTGCTGTATCTTTAAGGGGGTTTATGTTCAAAATGGTGCTACCTTTTGTATTTTTTTTACCTAGTTATATGTGTAATTTCCCCTTTTTTTACTTGGTGTTCAGTTGTATTTTATGTTTGTGGTATTTTTTCCATTTTTTAGTTAATGTTTTTTTAATGTAATGATCATCTGAAGGTGCAGTATAGGAATGGCTAGAAACTGTGTTGTTAACTCATTATTAGTTAAGTTTGTTTCTTTTATTCAGCATTTCCATTTTCCACATTGCAAAATTATAACACATGTGTGCTTGGAGTGTGATCACAATAGTGCATTTTCAGCAGCATATCAGTTTAGTCTGCGGAAAATCTGTGCCGGGTGGGACAGTACATTTGACCTTGAGTGCCAGGCACAAATAAGGATTGCTGGGCGGCCCCTCCCCGTGCCGCCAATTGTAGCTGGAACCCTGATGTGTATGTACATCACATGGAGTTACACCCTATGTTTCTACATACTCTTTGTTTAGACACCTCCTTTTTCCAACAATATGTACATGACAACATGAGGCTTTGAATGGTGCAGTTCCAAATTGTCATCATTTCACAGAAACAATGAGTGGCTTCTGTTTTAACCGTATCCATGACTGACCCTTACTTATAATCAGTTCTATCCCTAACCTCTTTTACCCATACCCCTAAAGAGTTGGAACACAGAGACATTACTGTAGATCAAAGAGACATGGCAACATAGAGCAGTCACTATGCATGGTATACACTGTTGCAGTGTTCTTTATTGTCACAGCATTGCATTCTTTTAACCCTACATTTGAATACGTTCACACAGAATATATTGAAATGATTTATGTACTCATGTTTGCATGGTGCCAGTATTTTGTTATTGCCATCATTTATTGTTTTCACAACTGGTACATCTAGTTTTATACATGATTTTGTGTGATGGTAAGAACTGTATAGTTGAAACTCTGTCTATCCTTTTATAGAGGTTTTTCACTGATGTCACCACGTTCGCACGTCTATTTTGATGGCCAGGTGTCCAGTGTATAACAGTTGTAACTAAGATCCTGCAGTCTTTTGGGCATGAGCAGTGACGGCCAGTATGCCAAATTGAAATGCGCTGACGTCACGTGAAAAAACCTCTATAGCAACAATTTGTTGACTTTGTTTACAGAACCCTTGCATAGACATGTATCAGAATGGACTTGATGGGATTGTAAGTTTGGAAGCAGCAACCTGCTTGTAGTGTTTTGGGTCCTAGAAAATATGGGGGCAAAGTAGTACACTGGCCCTGAAGGACAGTTGCTTTTTATGCTTCACAACCACACACATTACGAAATCCTATTGCTCTTATGTTATGGCATCACAATGAGTGGTTGACTAACATGTAAACAATTTTGATCAACTTATCATTTTGGGGACAGTTTTGATAAAATTTGCAGAAGCATAGTTTAGTGTAGTGTTAGGTCAAAGAGCTTTTTAATACTGCAAGAACCTCCTGGGTTGATGGCATTTGACACCCTTGCTCTTCTTTATAATACCTCAGTGTTACATTTAATTCCCCAAAACTCCCTGGCTTGGGAATTGTCGAGCCCCGATACTCTTCTCGCTTTCCAGGGTTTAGTTGCGGGTTAATGGGGATTACAAGTGTAAACAGGAGGTAAGAGAGGGGCGATGTAGATTAGGTGATTTTCCTCAGGATCAAGTTTGCAGCAAGATTAGCTTACATCTGTTGTGCAGTAGAACCACTGAAGGGTTAATTATTCATGCAAATACTGCAAATTAGACTTGATCTTCAAGGGAAAATGCAGTCACCCTAATCAGGTTAACTATTCGTGCAAATACTGCAAATTAGACTTGATCTTCAAGGGAAAATGCAGTCACCCTAATCAGAATTAGTATACCCTGTCATCCTAATTCATGACTGGCTTTTTCTGATCATATGACAACTTTTTTTTGCTAAATTGATCATTTCATGGAAAATGACTCTTTGCTTTACCTATTGTTTGTAATATGTTCAAAACATCTTCAGAGGTACTTGTAAGACAAATAAGAGGAGAACTGCAAGAGTTTGCTGATTTTTCAAAGCTGTTTTAGGGTTACTGCCTATTGCCTTTAATGCTGTGTAGTGAATTTGACACATCAGTCAATGTATAGTCACTGAATTTAACAGGTGATAGAATTACCCCAGCCAGGGCTGATGTAAATTAAAATAGTAAAAGGCTATATCCAGGTTGTGGATGTCTGGACCAGTACAGGAGAGAAAAATACAATGGATGCAGTAGATACTGTGAAATTTGCAAGTTTTGATAATTTCAAATAAGACTTCGGACTGAAGTTTGTGGATAAACACAGCTAAGGTTCAGTACCGTAGGTATTCAAATCAGGCAGCTATTTCCAGGAGATACTGTACATCACTTTGAAGTATAAAGGTTTGCATAGCCAAGAAAAGACAGTAATATGTCCCTTATATCTTTGTAGACATTTTTACAAGAATTACACTGGATTAGGAAGTTAACACTGAAGGGATTTGTTATCTGCTACATCTAGAGTAGGACTGGGGGTTTTTCTCCACTGCCACAACATTGCCCTACTGTCATTAGGGAAATGAAAATGTTGCATACAGAGGCATTTGGTGAAGCACATGATACTACATCATTTTGGTTTTGTTTTAAAATATGAACAGAAATTTGTATGTCTTGTTATGAAAACTTCTGGAAACTTCCTATATTTTTAAAAACAAAAATCCAAATTCTGCCTCTTTGGCTCATATGCATGACAACGCAAATAGGAAAAATTAGATTCATTTATTTCTATTAAACATTCATTGCAAGGTTTATGCAGCACCTCCCCTCAAAGTGTTGACACCTCCAACCATGGAGCTACCACATCCGCCCTGCCACATCAAAGCATTTTTCTATGCGAGCCACTTTATAGGGTTAATACTCAAATGATGTTGCTAGGTGATTGGTATCAAATGGAAGCTAGTGATTAAAGGGAAGAAATCCCTGTTAGCAGAATAAATAGCTTATGATTGATACTCTCACAGTTTTAATGGGTCTTAAAAGTTTTAGCTTGAACTTAACTTTCTGTTTTGTCTCCTTCCAAAGAAGCACTGCCCCTTGTTTATTAGTTGGCAGTCTGTGGTTAATTTGTTAGTTTTGCTTTATACTTTGATCATGTATGTACAAGTTGGCAAGTGGGAACTCAGTCAGATTGAAGGGAAGGTTCGCTAAAACAAAAATCTGCTTGACTGAAAATCTGCTTTGGGTTAAAGCTTCATGGTTAAAATGCAGGTTAGATAAAGAATTAGGTTAAGGAAAAGGATAAGGATTAGCCTTGGGTATAGGATTAGAAGTTGGGCTATTAGGATTATGGTTAGAGTTAGAATTAGAGTTATAGTTAGTATCTTGGGTTTAGTGAAACTGAGATCTAGTAAACCTTCAGTCTAGTGAACCCTACCTGTTGGCAATATTCTGAACATTATAAAATAGGCAATCACCAAACTGAACAACAACTATTATCCAAGAAAATTCGAAGTGTCTTTGCCAGTACTTGTCATGCAGTGCTATTGTTTGAATTAAATGCTGCAAAATTACCCACTTATAACTCAGTAACTGTCGCTGTGGTTACTGTATGTGAGCTGCTTTTTCTGTGAGTATAGCAACTATGTTTTGTGATTTGTCACTTTGTATGCTGTTGTCTTTTGTGCCTGTGTGTTGTTATTGCATGTTTTAATGGGCATACAGTGTACCTAGTGTAAACAGTGAATCACAAGGTAAACCTTCCTTAGTGCTAGTAGTTTAAAGTTTTATAGAAATTGTTTGTCTGTAAATGTGGATTAAAAAGCATGTTTGACATTTGCTTGCAGTGTGATTATCCAAATGGCAGCTTTCGGGTTTTACATAATCTTTTGTAACCCAAGTCCAATAAGTGAAAGTCTGTTATGGTAGGAAACGTCATCAAATAGGAATATCTTGAGTTATGGAACAAGATATCAGTTTTGGGTCTGAAGCAGTGGTCTGAAGGGCTTGAAATGGAAAATTTGTATTGAGTGTACTTATATATTTTTTTTTTTTGGGGGGGGGGGGATGCCGGTGGGAGGGAGGCTCTATGTCAATTTTGTGTGCAACATTTTGCATCATCCAGTTCCTGCATTCAGACATTAATATGAGAGTGTATAATAATATGAATATTCATATGTGGGTGGAATACTCTATTATAACAGCCAGCACAACTTCTTAAGTCAATTCAAATTGTGTACATGTGTTAGTAACAAATCTCAGTCTCGCTAATGTAAGTTGCATGCTGACTCAGAAAGACAGAATTTTATATTGTGGATTTCTTAAATACATGTGTTTCCTTCTTTGCCTTATGTTCTGCCCAGAGTAGGAAAAGTCACTCTGTCGCAAATATTTCTGTAAAGTTAAAAAATGTTCATTTCATCGAAAGAAAGTTTCAAATTATGTTGTGTTCTGTGTGCCTCGGGCCATTGTTGCTGAGAATGGGAACACCAATAAGTCAAAGCTGCTTTTCCTATGCATGCTATTCATTAGATTAGTTGTGCTTTAACCCTGTTGTTTATAAAATATGTTTGTTTCATCTAAGAACACTTTTGCTACATTAATATTTGGCTGTTATGTTCTCCTTTTGCCAAAAATGCTCTCATAGCCAAAAGTGGACACATTACTTGCACCATCCTAAAAGTACAGTTGTGATTCTTTAATTATGAAGTGGAGGTTGTGTCCAAAAATGTCAGCCATAGTGAAAACATTTTCCCATGACATGTCATATTTTGTCACCCATAGCATTAGTTTATAGTCAGTGTTACCTTTCTCTCAATGCTTCTTTTTCTCTCTCTTTTTTTCATCTGCTTCACAGAAAAAGATTTTGATATTCATCATCTTGGGTGTAGTCATCATAATTGCCATTATTATTCTCATCATTTTGATAAGATGAGTCTGCCTGACCTCGGACTTGCCGAGTCAGCACACGTTCGAAGGCTGAGTTCACACCAACCTTTGGGTCCACATATTTGGTACACGAATTTGGCAGCAATTGTTGAATGCTTGTGACTGAAGGTTGAGACCTCGGTGGAGATGCTTGATGTTCATGTCCACCCTGCCCACAAAACATTTGCTAGCATCTCCCTGCTGGAACATTTAATGGATAAACATTGTTTAGGATTTTGTGAAAAGGGTATAGTTTGCCTTATTTATGTGGAAAGATATTGTCTGCCAATATCAAATGGAATACTGAAAGAATTCTGATTGTCAGTGTTTTATGTGTATGCATGTGCACCAGTATTACTGGAATGTTGATATTTAAGGCATGTATAATTTGTTTGAAGCGTACTTAATCGTACTGACATTTTATGATTTTACTTGTATTACTTGAATGCACATGTTAATGCTCCTATTATACTACCTTACAACCAGCATACAACCTTAACATTAGTTGGTTCAGGCCATCACAGTAACCTCTTGTAGTATCTAGTGTGTGATATCCAACAGACCCCAGGCTCATAGGCATGGGAAACAGGGCACGGGGTGGGGGGGCTTTGGCCCCCCAGTCAAATATATGGAGGAGTGGATCTGTTTCACTACTACTTACTCCTCCTGTGGAGGGGCAGAATTATGCTTCTACCCCCCTCAATCCAAGGACGAAAACCCCTTAATTTTTCCTCTGTAAGAAGTAGCAAAATTTGCAGTAATTTACCTTAAAATTTGTCCAAGATATTCCACCAGATTGCATCTAAGGACCCTCAAATATTCAACACTGTTCCAAAGGGGAGGGAGACACCCCAACCCTTAGACCCTTCTCCCCTGACAGCGGTCCAAAACAATGTCGTCCTCCCCCCCCCCCCATCTTGAACAGCTTCCTACGCCTATGCCCAGGCTTATACTAGGCACAGTAGGTCTATTGTTGGGACCCGCCAAACATTGAGTGCTACTCTACTGTATATAAAATGAGGAGCAGCTACAAAAATGTCTGTGACTGTGTCAGTCAAGGGTTTGAAATATTTGAAACTACTGCAGTTTAAAAATGTACACCTTCAAGACTTGTGTTCCTTTATTGGGTAGCTTTTTGGGTGCCCATTGGTTGTGGAAGTGGTTTATCCTGGTTCTGTCTCGTAGTAAGCAAATGCATGATTAAAAGAGGTCAAAAAAATAATGATGTGGTGGAATTTTGTAGGGCCTGGATTTATCATGGGAGTTTATTTGTAGGGCCTGGAATTATCATGTAGTTTATCAAACTCATCTTCAAATAAGAAATTGGTCTTTTGGACAAAAAATTCAGCAAGTGTACTGATTCACGAGTGATGTTAACTGTAATGTAGTGCAAATATAGGCCTACTGTATATCCTTGACGGGAAAGACCTTTTGCTGCTTTTTATGCTAAAAGAGAGGGTTGGAATTTTGAGTGTTAAGCTTAAGACAGTACCTTGTGAGTCTTGTCAGTTTTGAAATATTGAAAAAGTTCTGTGAACATTGAGTCAATCTTTTCCAATTATGAAAAAAAAACACTGTCCTGTTTTCTCAAGTGTATTTCATTTTTACCTTTTTTTTTAAAGAAAACTAAGAAAATTTGAATCAGAACTCTGGTGACTGTGATCAGGTACATTGTAAAGTTAAAGGTACTCCAATTTTGTAGTACCATCCTAGACTAAAATATAAATAAGTGGTATCTTGAGTGTGAGGTATGGACTGCTAAGCTACCTGTTTCAGTTCAGTGATGCATAGACTGTGTGTACTGTAGATAGGTGGTACCCAAACTGTGTCAGAACCTAAGGCTAGGTTGAAAGCAGTTTTCTGAAATATTTTTGTACAGTAGCTGGTTTATATAAGTATTGAATGGTAAGCACTAGAATGTTATGGTCATAGAAGGCTAGATTACCTCTGCATACTTTGGACAGTGAGTATGAATCAAATATGTGCATGGGTGTTGTCAAAAAATGTTTTGGAATTGCCAAATTGTAGATATTAAAAACTTGATTGCCAGTATGCATATCACTGAATATATTGTGGTCCTATTAAATAATTGTGTCTACCTAGCTTCCTGAGTGTTTGTGGGTTTAAAATATTATCGTATTATTTAAATTTGATGTACCTCCATAAAATAAAATCTGTTATCTTCTTATGAAGTATTACTTTGTCTCTTTCACAATGAAACCTGCTCCAAGTTCCTGTCTGACTTGTTAGTGCTACTGTGGAATGTACTGTATGTAATAGCTTTATATCCTATTGCAACTATTCATTGCATAGAGGTACTACTGTACCTGAAAGGTACTGTAGTATTCCCATGTTTAGTGTCAGTATGTTTCACATTTATAAATGACTTCATTTCATAAGTAACATACCCTAAGGAGGGACTACTTTTTAAATGGGTTTAGTGGAGTGATTATTCACAAGTGTACATTTTCAGCAGGGAATGTATGTATGTCGACCATCATCACTAAATAACCCATATAAATGAATAACCCATAGTAACGAGGGAGATGCTGAGAAAAGAATAGGCAATAGGTAGTTTGACCCTGAAGTTTTAGGTGAAAAGTTTCAGATGCCAAAAAAAAAAAAAATTCTATTTTCTAAGAATTTTTGTTCCCATTATGTCATTTTATACCTTACAGTATCAAAATGGGTGGTGCATGAGAGCCTGCCCACTAACACGTTATTCTGACACTGTTGTATTAGTTGTTTACAGTATTATGTACTTCAATTTTTGATTCCTTGCCGAAGGCCGAAGGAATCTATGCGATGGTGATGTCGTGTGTGTGTGTGTGTATGTATGTGTGTATGTGACGGTTTGGCTTGTAAACTCGATATCTCAAGAAGGGTAACTCCGATGGATCTTATACTTGGCAGGTAGATTTCCGATATTGAGTAGATGATCCCTATTGTTTTTGGTGGAGGTCAAAGGTCATTTAGCGCCACGAGAGGTCAAAAGGTCAAAACCTTGTAGACACGATATCTCAAGAAGGGTAACTGTGAGGGATCTCATACTGGGCAGGTAAGTTGCCCATAATGTGTAGATGATCCCTATTCATTGTGGTGGAGGTGAAAGGTCATTTGGGGTCACAAGGTGTCAAATAGTAAATATGCTGGAAATTGCTTGTAAACACGATATCTCCAGAAGGATAAATGTGAGGGATCTCATACTTACCATGTGGATTGCCCATATTGAGTAGATGATTGCTATTGTTTTTGGTGGAGGTCAAAGGTCATTTGGGGTCACCAGAGGTCAAAAGGTCAAAACCTCGTAAACACGATATTTCAAGAAGGGTAATTGTGAGTGATCTCATACTTAGCATGTGGATTGCCCATATTGAGTAGATGATTGCTATTGTTTTTGGTGGAGGTCAAAAGTCATTTGGGGTCACAAGAGGTCAAAAGGTCAAAACCTCGTAAACACGATATTTCAAGAAGGGTAACTGTGAGTGATCTCATACTTAGCATGTGGATTGCCCATATTGAGTAGATGATTGCTATTGTTTTTGGTGGAGGTCAAAAGTCATTTGGGGTCACAAGAGGTCAAAAGGTCAAAACCTCGTAAACACGATATTTCAAGAAGGGTAACTGTGAGTGATCTCATACTTAGCATGTGGATTGCCCATATTGAGTAGATGATTGCTATTGTTTTTGGTGGAGGTCAAAAGTCATTTGGGGTCACCGGAGGTAAAAAGTTCAAAAAACTTGTAAACATGATATCTCAAGAAGGGTAACTGTGAGGGATCACATACTTACCTTGTGTATTGACCATATTGAGAAGATGATCAGTATTATTTTTCGTGCAGGTCAAAGGTCATTTGAGGTCTCAAAAGGTCAAAACCTAGTAAACATCATATTTTAAAGGAGGGTAACTATGAGGGATCTCATTCTTAGCCAGTGGATTGTTTATATTTAGCATGTAGGTCATTTTGGGTCACAAGATTTGAAAGCTTTTGACCTTATTAAAATGATATCTTAAGTAGGATAACTATGAGGGATCACATGCTTGTCTTGTGGGTGATTCATGTTTGTTACAATATATCCATATGGCAAGGAATCACTAAGCCTTTTGGCTTTCTGGTCCATGATGTGATTGTACATTTGAAAGGTATTTAATCATATAACTCCTGAATACTACATTTCAAATTAATTACAGAATACTGTAGACTTCTGCCTTATAGCAGTATAGCATATGCTTTGGTGTATGTAGCCAGCTGATAGGCTATTAAGTGGACAGTGCATCTATCATTGTGAGTGTACCATAACAGCAGAATAACACTACTTCATCTTCCATAGAGGTTAATGTCAACATAATCTCTGAATGTTTGACAGAGTTGTGCCTTTAACTTTTTTTTTATTCCTAAATGTTTTAAAGCCCCCATGCAACTAAACTAACTGGGCTGCCAATATGACACCAATGCCTTAAAATCCACATAATGCATTAATTTTGCTCTATTTAGCTTTGGTTCAAATGTTAAGGTTGAAACAGTAACATTATCCTCCTTGATGCACATTTAATTCCACATGAAATACTTTTGAGCATTTTTGTTTATCTCATCACCTTGTCTTTTGAGTTATGTTTTTTGTGTAATATTTATACCGTATGGTACTGTAGTCATTAAATAACCCTTTCTGTGTATGTTAAAACAGAAATCACAAGGATTGAGTTTCAATAACAAACAAAGAATATTGGTTGAACAGAATTGAAATAATCTTGTCAAACATAAATTCCAAAGATTGTTAAAACCCAGATTCAGTTTTTTATCAGGCTCTTGCTGAAGTCTTATAGGCTCTAGTTTGAAAAAAAAAGTACTATTGTCAGCGTGAAATATGTTATTTTGTCAGTGTAACAAGTGTAATTGCTAGAAGTTGCATTAGGGAAATGAGAATTTTGCTCATTTAGTGCAGATTACGCATGTCCCCCTCTCCCTTCCATCCCCCTCTCCATTCTATACCTACCCCTTCATCCCTAATGCCATCAAAAAATTGTGTGGCACATTTGCCAACACTCAAGAGGTGCATTGTAAGTTGTGTTCACCTACCTACTGTATTAACAACGAACAAAAATGTGAAGCACAAATATTTTTAAGTTTACTGCAATCTGTCATTCTGGATAACAGCAGCTTCCCATGATGACCTTGACAAAAGGGAAGCAATGAAGTTTTGTATACCCTTCAATTTTATAGGCTTATGTACTTGCTGTGCCCCTCTCAACCCTTTCCCTACCATCACTTCCTCAACCTACAGCTGTTAGTTCTCCTTTAAATCCTTGAGGAAAGTTTCTTTTCAAATGGAGGAGAGTCCTCTAGACAGAAAATCAAGGTCTGCTAGATAAAAGCTGGAGTCCAAAGATGCTTGTGCCCCAAAGTTCTAACCCTAGCCCTATCCCTAAACATAATTGAACAGCAACCTGTAATGTTAATGTTGGTGTAGTGGACCTCCAGTTTTAGTTGTGAATCTTTGGTCTGTTGAAGGTGTTCAACTAGTGGACCTTTAATCTAGTGGTAGACCCTGTCCCCCCCCCCCCCCTTCTAAAATGTCACATAGAGAATAGGTACTTACTTTAGTATGCTTCAAGGTGTCTTTATGGCTAAATGTCATCTGTAGAGATATCTAAAAGAATTTAATTACACACAGAAGTTAGTAGAGTGTGGTAATTCTGTTATCAGTAGAATGTGTCTTTAATAAATGGATAGATATGCCTCCCTAGTGTCCAAAACTGTATGCATGCCCATGCCTTTGTGATGGTGCCCTACAGATATAAATAAATATATTGTAGCAGTGACATACAATGTATGAATGACTGTGCATGACACACATAGTAGAACTTCTGGGACAAAATGTGTGGGAGAAACACTGAATAGTCATGATAGGATGTATTACACAGTGTTCTTGATGGGAGGTGTATATCAATATTCATGAGATCAATAGTTTGGACATTACTTGTGAAAGCATATGGTCTCATTTGGAAGAAAGGTGTTATGTTACCACTTATATTGTAGTAATATCTTTCTTAGTATCCATTCCTTACATGCTAATACCAGATCTACTCAATTTATGTGTGTTTGTATGTCTGTGTGTGTATGTGTGTTTGTAAGATGATGGTGTATGGATCATGTTTTGCAATCATTATGGGTTGAAAGGAAAACTGGTGTCTCATTTCTGAATAGTAAAAGAATATCTTTATGTAATCCAACTTAAAGAGCAACCCTTATCAGGGAAGAGGATTCATTCATAGGTAAAGTTGTAAGATAGCTAAAGAGTACCTTGGTACTGCCATATGTACAATTTAAAAGAAATTTGTATATTGCATTGTAAGCTTACAACAGAATAAAGTGTTTAAAGATAAAAGTATGATTGTTCCCTTGTGTTACATCTTGAGATGTTTGTGGAATGCAGATATTTAAATTTATGTCATTAATAAGATTGACAATTTCATGAAAAAATGGAAGCTGTTTCTACATAGTCAGTGGAAGTCAATGGCTTGGTAGGCATAACCAAAACCATTCTTATACTTTGTCAGGCAGAAAAATGCCCAGATGTGTTCACAGCACTTACTTGATTGTGTTTATCGAACAAATTAACTTAAACATAAAGAGCTTTACTCTAAATTAATTATTGAGAAATTTCTTTCTTAAGTGGCTACCCTATTGTCCTACAGCCCATTGGTCCCACAGACAATAGTGACATGGAAGCCCATTAGTTCTACAATTAATATTGAAAGTTACAACCCCCTAGTTATACAGTTCATTGATACTGTAAAACAGCCCATTGGTCCTTCAGCCAACTTGTCCTAGTGCATCTGACTTGTCCTAGTTCATTCCATATAGTCCATATAGCTGGTGGAGCTATAGGCTCTAGGACAAAGGAGTTGGAACCCAACCTGACACCCATATTCCATTGGCATCCCATGGGAAACAGGCAAGAAAGTCAAAGTATCCATATTTCATAACATCATTGCATGAAATGTTTCACTTCCTTCTTTCCATATCACTTCTATGAGCATGAATTTCCAATTCATCTGATACATCTACTGTTGGGCTACATTTGGTCACCACGTGGGTACGACTGACATCTTACAATGGTAATGTAAATACAAGTAGTCTAATTACGTTCACAAAGGTGTCTCTAGAATGCATCAGTGATAGCAAGGTAGGTAAGATCTCACAACTTTTAAAATCATCATTGGACTTGCAGATGGCCAACTCTGACTTGCATTTGAATATCAAATTGTTGTCAAGAATGCCAAATTACATGATATATCTCAGGTATATCTGATGAAAAGATAACAAAACACTGATGTATTGTTTGTTTGAATTTTGTGGTATTTATCTACCATTTGTTCTATATTCACAGTCCAATGGAAAATTAACAGTGCCATATGAACTTTTTCTAATGTGAAATTTACCAGAATTTGGCAGTGAAAACCGCCGACCCTTTGGCAACCCATTGACCATGCCATATTCTGGTTTCCCTAAGGGGCACAAGTTGCAAGGGCAGCACCAAGGAATTTGTATTGGAAATACTTTAACAAGGTGATGGAATATCAGGACTGTAACCAGAGGAAGGTGGAATAAACCTCACTCCTCGGCTGAATTGAGAGCTCTGCGCTGCGTGGACCCTTTAAAAACCTACTTTAAAAATTGCAAAATGCTACACCTGTTAGCAAGTATCCTTGATTATTTGAAAGCTCATAAAGAAACTTCCTCTTAAAAATCACGTGATACCCAGGACAGTAGCCAGATTCACCATTTAATTCAAATTTTACCAGTTCTTCCTGAAGTTCTGGAAAGTGACCCTCCGGGGTTATGGGCCTTAATGTATCACCTACTTAATAAACTAAACATAGATATGTCTTTGATTGTCATTTGATGATTTGAATACTCCACAAAATTTTGTTGATACATGGATTTTGTTAAGAAGGACTACATTTTGCTCTCTTTGTGAAAAGTGACAGGAGACACAATAACCCCTTCCCCCTGTCGCTGACAAAATGAAAAAAAAAATGCACAAGATGGGTAGAACAGCTGTGTTTCCAGTTGTGACCAAATAGTTCAGCACTGCATGCCGGGGGACTGCTCTGTGTTCCGACGTCTCTATATTCTGACAAGTCTACATTGAGGTCATTGTTAGCATAATTTAGTTTAGAACCTAACCCCTATCTAGCCCTCAATCAGGGCCTAGTATACTACGCTCCGTAAGACTACACTCCGAATACAAGGCCCTTATTCTCTGCACAGGCATTTCCAGTAAATAGGACAATAATGATATATCACAAATTTTCCGTACCTTGCGATCACATATGACACTAACGAGCACTAAATACAATCAGTTACTTTTATACCTTCCTTTTTTGGCAACTTATAAAGCGTCATTCGGTTTTCTGCAAGAAATTTTCAAGTTTTCACCTGCGATGCGAGGCCTAACTCCTTGGCAGACGAAATGACTTTTTAATCCCATAATCCTACTCGGCATTCCGCTCCACAACCATACCCAACTGCGTATGCGAATGATCTTTATATCATACATCGAAAAGTGTCGTAGTGTAAGAACCACCTCAGCCCATTGACGCAGATAATAACCCATGATCCTACTCGGCTTTCCGCCATTTCGTCTACTCGACTGCGTATGCGAAGAATCTTTATAAAGCATGGTGCAAAAGTTCCATACAAAAATATCACTTTGACCTATTGACGCAGACGGTTGAGCTAACGGTGGTCAAAGGTCACTGCAGATAGCTCGAAGCAGACGACTACTTGAAGGCAGCCTGGTAGTGAAATAATAAGTCATTTTTTCGTAAAATTTATCAACATTTTCACTCATTGAAGGTGTAATAGTGTTTTAATCGTTGTCAACTTACGTCTGTGACAGTTTGGTGAGTAACCGAGCCGATTTGTAGTCGTTTGAGTTTAAAGTGTTTGCCACAACGCCGCGGTTGTGGCTAAATCCTGATTTTGTCAATGTATCGCCTAAGGACCTACTACACGGAGCAAAGTGCCAATGGAGCGTAGTGTGTAGGGCCTGATTGAGGACTAACCCCTATCCTAACACTAATCTTCATGCAGACTTATTGGAATATATAAAAACGTCGGAGCAGTGATGTAACCAGATAGGGAAATATAGATAGGATAACCCTCACCCTTCTCAAAGTGGGCATGTTTCCTACATGAGCTAAGCACAAAATGCACACCGGAAAACCTCTTATGCATGGGGTACGTACCCCCTCTGAAAGAAAATTTTAGAGGCCTGTGCACTATCTAAGATTGGAATAAATATGCTTTATTTAATATTTTGGCACGTGTTGTTAATACCGTGACCACTCTCTATGCAGGAAAGACAGGTGTTGCTTTGGAAAACTCTATGGCCTGTGAAGGAGCTTAAGTGGATTTGCCTCATGATTACTATCTTGATAACACCATCAGTGGGATTTTAAGTGTCAAATATCTTCGCAACCACTCCTACTGTACTATCCAGTTTCCATGACCTCTGTATACCTCCCTCACAAACTTGAGCAACCATTAGTCTTGAGTTCATATTTAAGAAGGGATGAAATTATAATAGCCTGCTCGGTTAGCATCCAATGCCACTAGCAGACATTCAAATCTTAGTGATGATGCACACGGTTTTGTAGTTACTTGGAGTTTCCAGCTGCATTGTCTCATGAAACTCATCATGGCATTGTCTCAGACCCCACATTTAGGTGGTCACAGAATAGGGGGAGGGAGAGCTTTGCATTCCAGCGGTGGTTTTGAAAATTGTAATGAATACTTTCAGTCGCCACCACATTGGACCCCTTTTCACCCAACTTGTTCCATTGGCACTGGAAAATTATACCTGGAGAAAGCAGATTTTTCCCCAGAAAAGTCCAGAATGGCTGGAAGAAACCATTAGTTGTAAGAAAAAGTCATGGGGTATTCATCTCTGCAGTTTTGTGCACACTATGGCCCCTAAAAGTTTTAGGGACTTAATTCAGATGTTACATTTTTAAAGTATATAATTATTTTTTTAGAGGTGCACTACCTAATGTTAAATAACAACGTGCACATTGTGTTCACAAGTAGTCTGTTTTTACTGTTTAAATCTGACCGTGGTTTTTTATATTTTGAATTATAGAAGAAGATAATCATCATGATACTTTGTGCCTGTATCATCGTTGCCATTGTGATCGTCGTCATCATCATGATCGCTCAGTTTACCTAGCAGTTGTGGTCATCCATCGTTGTCACCTTCAACTGGTATTTTGTCATTAAGTTCCTCACAGATATTTTGTTTCGTAAAATTGGTTGCACTCAAACGACGATACACTCTAAAAACAGTTGGTTTGGAGATGGCATACAGACCCAACCATGGGTAAAGTTTACCCAACTGTTTTTGGAGTGTAGAAACTAGATGAGGTGATGAATAGCTTGTTTTTTAATAAATAAAAAAACAATTAAAATGTAGGGAAAAGATAGCATCTTAGCCCCTGAGATAAACTAAAGTTTCTTAAAGAGAAAGGGGTGGTGAAACTCCCTCCCCTATAGTCCTCCCCCTTATAGTCCTCCCCTTCAAACCCCTTCCCATGACTGAGATACTTTTGTGTAATTGATGCCCCTCCAAAATCCGGTACCCTCTTTCTGATCTGATGACAAGTACAAAATGTGTAGCAATCAGTAGTGATACCATCAAGAAGGAGGAAGATACATGCTTATATTTCCAGAAGTACGCTTGGCATATGAAGTTTCGTTCATCTTATGTGTAACCCTGTGTGGTGGAATCCACAGCGGGGGGTTCAAGTTAAGTGTGTAACATCAATAATCTGCATTCAAACGGAAATATCCTCTGATCAACAATTTACCGCCAAACTGAAATGATATGTGACAAAAGTGTATTAAAAACATAATTCTCTTTTCATCTATGACCCTCTCTTAGGAAAATTCCGTTAACAGCCATGTTAAGCAATTGCTAGAAAGAAAAGGTCTAAGATGGGATAACTTTCCATTTTCCCTGCCAAGTGGATTTGGGTCCTTTTTATAGGAGACTAAAATATGCATTTTTTATTCCTTGATGCAGTCAGGAGTCTATACGATGTAGCCCATGGTTCCTTGACATTCCGGACCATAATTGTGAAGACAATAATTTATGAAATACTGTCGAAAACACAGTAACAGTAATTTCATTGGCAAGAAATCACTAAGTCTTTTGGCTCTCTGGTGTTAATCTCTAACCTCACTTTAAGTCAGTGCCGTTTTGATTCTACAACCCCATTCGTTTGGTTCTGTCGACCAAAGCTTACTACACTGAATATTTACTTCTCATTTGTTTGGATGTTTGACTTTCACAACATATATTCCCCGTTTTTCATCTCCCATCCCCTTGTCCCTACCACATTTTCAACTAATCGTTTACACCTGACGATGTCATAGCAAATGCAAAATGAGTTAAAATTTAAAATCTCATGCTTACCCCTTGCTCCCCCTCATGCTTACCCCTCAAACTTAACTGTACCATGTGAAAAGGAAAAATTCGGACTTTGTTTTAGCACATTGCTCCAAGCATTCTACCCAGTCTCGTTTAGAAATGTATCTTGAGCCTGTATTCAAATTGTTCTGCATGCTTTGGAAATAACCAGGGTTGGCTGATTTACATCATGTCTATTTAAGTCACTGATTTAAATCAGGATTTTACTCACTTGTTTCCCCCTTTTTTTTAAAGTATCACTGATTTTAATCACTTACTTCATTTTTTTTAAGCTTTGTGCATAAACAAAAATCAAATTCAACCTGAAAGTGCTTAAAATCTTCTTTTCGGCACCTGAAAAGATTAAATAACCTGTTTAAACTTTATGTTAGCCCTCATTTTCCCATGGTAGAGCCTTTCAGCGATCTTGTGTGGGTTTGATACTAAACACTGTGCAAAGCAAATGTTCTACGAGCATGGTATCTAAATTGTCGCAGATGGGTGCTGCACTTGTGTCTTGATGTGTTTTTCACTCTTTATAAGAGGTTATGGGATGCACTTTCCAGCAAGAAGTGTCAACTAAGCCGAGAAGAAATCTTGCACAATAACTAAGAGTTGCCTTGTCTGCATTGCATTTCCCTCATCCCATAGGGGGCGCTCTGATTCTATGTACCTCACCGTTTAGAAAGTGACATGCATAATAGAAGATTGATCTTAAAGTGTTTGTCAATCTGGGGTCTACTGGTGCAAACTGAAATAGGAGGGGGGTTTAGCAAAACATTGAAGATGCACAAGCCACAAGGGCAATTTTGAGGTCTACAATCTGAAAAGGAAGTTTTGACACACTGTCAAGTCAGAACAAGTCTGGGAGTGTCATTTCTTTATAGTACATGTAAAGACAAATCAGTGTGAGCTGACCATTGCAGCCCAGCAATGGCGGGGACGATGTCTCTGGTGTTGCTTCCTAACTGCGGTGCTGGGTGAACATGGTTTCCATTGTCTAAGATGACCAGTGGATAGAAAAACATAACAGACCTTACAAACTACAAAAATCTGTTGCTGAAATTAGTGATTACACATATGGTTCTAGAAGTTATTCATTGAGAGCTTTAAAGCAAGTGCAGTAACAACACATGAGAATTGTCAGCGTTCACATGATACCACAACAAATAGCCTTGGTACTCGAAGATTTTTGAAATTTCTTGGTAGCATTGCATTAAAGTTCCAAGTTTGACAGAAAAAGAATAAAATTAGCAAAAGTAAGCATCTACAGTGAAAAACTTCAGGTGCATTTATTGTTCCATGGCATAAAAAAAGCTAATTAAAATTAAAAAAATCTGACTTTTTAATTAAAAAAAGATCGCATCCCTCGCAATAGCGCCCTCAATTTTGTGATGTCTCAACCAACCAATAACTTTTATCAATTCGTCTTTTTGCTTCTCCTTTCACCCTCTCTTTGCAGAAGAAATTTATCATTATCGCGATATGCGGGGTTTTTATTGCAATTCTGATCGTTGTACTTCTCATGGTGTTGTTATAGAGACGAGCGCCCTCTCCTGAAAGACACTTCTGCAATCCTTCTCTGGACGCTACATCTTCGGACGAAATAAGGCGAACGTCTGTCCTCGTTTGAGACGTCTCCTGTGATTGCTGATTAGTTTTAAATTCACGGCAACAGACCACCTCGTATTTCCACGAATGATTTTCCATAATTGATTTTGCTCCATGTGATCTTTTTATACATTGTCATTTCCTTCAACTGTTTTTTGAATACGTTGAATAAGCTCAGGCTGGCTGCCGTGAATATGAGTTGTAAAAGGTCGTTGGCGGAAATTGTGCAAATTTGTTTTGAAAGTGCGCCGATGCGCAGTATTGATGTAAATTTGTATAATAATGATGCCAAGGAAATTGAGCGTGTCCCATTAGCCAGATTAAGAGGTGTTCCTAGCGCACATTGTATGACGTATTTCTTTATATAATGTATACAGTGGCTGTTGATAGAGCTGTTGGTATTCATTTTACAGTATTCATGAGGGCAAGGTACTACTTTCAAGGAGGGTGGGTGGCGAGGGGAGAGACTGAAAACTTTTTTCTCGAAACTTTAAGCACGTTTGCCCGAAAAAATAAGGTATAGTTTGCTCGAAAAGGGTAGAGTTGCAGCATCCAGCCGTCTCCCCCAGTTCATGCTCCTATGATAGTATGCTCGATAACGTGCGTTTACTTTCGATTGTGTAGTACGAATAAAATATGCCACTACAGTCCATATTTAGAGAGAACAGACGGTTAGAGAGACGGTTGCAACACGAGCACAGGGAAATATTGTTTTTTCCTCAATTTGATACATTCTGTTCTCATACTGAAAGGTTTAGTGACGTCATCCCTTGACAAGGTTCAAGGGTGCATCGATAGGTAGCTTTATTCATCTAATAAACGTTTTAATCGTCTATGAATGTGGGACTGTCGTTGCACGTGCACTTTATGGTAGACACACGTGAGGAATTGTCTTCCGTTTAACTGTCAGCTCTACTTCCTCTGCTTACCTTTCCCATAGCAAATATTCTAACCCCGAGTAATGCCATACAATACAGCGGAGATCGGCAAATTTTCTTTTACAAACTGCTTTCAAACAAATGCATTCATCTCACTGCATTTTGTTACACTACATGGAAACCAAAGAATTTGTCATTGCAACCCGTCTTTACTTTATCATGTATCATTTTAACAGTTTTACATTTACTCGAGTGCAAGAAAGAAAGGGCTAGATTGTTTTTAATCCTAAAAGATTTCCCCATGTGGTCCCGAAACTGGCCTTAGGGAACGGGATTTCTAATATGATAATACCCTGAGAGAAAATTACAAAGCCGAGGTTTGAAAAAAGAGACTTTTTGCGTTTCTTGACGTCACATTTAGAGTTTGTGGGTAGTTTCCAACATTTTTTACGAAGAGATTGAAGTTAAAAGTAACATATCTCAACCACCTGCTGCCATAATGCACCATGGTGCACATCATATTATAAAACACTTACTGTAGTGATTGTGGTAACTTCGCTTAGTTGTGTTGCTACATGCATAAATGAGGCGCACTTGAGAGAGAACCTCAGCGTACCCCCAGGGAGCATGTGTATGTACGCATACTGGCCCAATGTTTTCAACTGGTGGCCCGTGACGTGCATCAAAATGGCCCGCGAAAGATTCTATGAGCCCTTAATGGTTTTTAACAGCATTACATTGACACTATCAAGTTTAAGCAATTCTTTTTGAAACTGTAAACCATCCGACGAAATACCAACTCCGTACTTATTGAACTGTTCAGTCTTGCGTGTGTTGTTAAATTCATACACATATGGTTACTTTATTGTCCTTGCTGCTTGCATAAGTAATTGAATCGTAGATAACACTCTTCATTCCTTCCATGCCCTTGAAAAAAATCTTTTGCAAAACGTAGAATGTTGGCCTCATGCAACGTAAAATTTTCCTACTACTACTCGCTGGAAAAAAAAAATGTCTAGGGCGGGTTAATTCATTTGAATTTTGATTATGTTGGACTGTTAAAATCTCGCCTTCTGTTACCTTAATTTGATATGTACAACTGATATTGTTTTACGTTCATTGATTGATGTGGTCAGTCTGCCACTGTCGTTAGTCCAGCTGAATTCATTTATTCAATTCAGTGTAATTGTATGACAGATGTAAGAGAATGTTTCAGTAACTGTGGATAGACGTTAAATCATACTACTGGCAATGGAGATAAGGGCGCCCCACAACATAAGAATTGGACGTTCTCTCACTGCAAGAAAGAATGTCCTCTGCGTGAGTTCTTGGCTTGAACTCGATGTTGTGGTGGCGTTTGATTGATACAGTAGTATTTTGAGGAGACATTTTGTGGCCGGAACTGCAGGGCTTTATTGAAGCAGGGAGTTGTTATTCGAACTGAGATAGTTTACCCAAACTTTCTTTGAAATGAGGTTTGCCCCTTCAAGGTCAGACAGTAATCCTAATACTTATATTGCTCTTGAAATTTCTATAAGAAGTAATCTCCATTACAAAAGGAGCACAATGGTGTTTGTCGTCTGCTATGTCTTGAGTAGAACAAAGAAATTTTGTCATTGCCATGACTTTGCCAGTTGCTCGAGCACTCAGTGCCGCTTATGAAAGCACATAAGCTTGATTTTATGTGAAATTTGAACATGGATTTATCTCGGTTTTACAAGAAACAAGAGGAAAGTTTTCAGAATGCGTTAAAAGAATTAGACTTCTGCCTCTGAAGTTTATTTGCATATGGTATCTTGAAGTGGAAAGAGGTAATTTGAAATGCAGTTGTTTTAAGTATGAAAAACCTTTCAGAGTGTTGCGGCGGTGTCAACCTACTCATTAAATCATTGTTCTACGTAAGCACATTAAGTATTACTGGATGTGATTGATGTAGCTAGGAGATGGGAAACAATTTGAAAGCATCAAATAAAGGCTCTTAGTCCTCGTAAGCCTGATTCATCAGCTTATATATAGATGATGTTGTCTTTAACTTAGGTATGACTTAAAAGTATTAGCATCAATTAAACTTAACTTGTTATCTCCATGCGAATAACAACTCCCTGAGTCAAGCATAAATGCAATAAGCGCATTAATTCACCCACGCCCAGTATGATAAAGGTTAATACCAAATAGAAATTGCCCTGAGATTTTGAGATAATAGAAATACAAAAGTAATTGACAGAAATATTTCAACGCGGAATGGCAACAAAGATTTCAAATCCCTTGAGTGAATGGACATATATCAGCTCATTTAATAGATAAATGAACTTTCAAAAAGTAGTGTTTCGCATTGTATGAAGATGTGGAGATTTTCCAGGTTTGTCTCCGACTTTATGAGTGATTAAACCACTTATTTTTATTTGTCATTCTGGTAATGTCAGTTCTGGCACTGATATCTTACTGTTTACACGTATACATGTTAAAGTGTAAATTTAAGAACTAGTTCATTTATATGTGCAAAGAACTTCCTACTCTTTCTTCCTCCGTATTTTTGTATAAATCAATTCGATATATAAAATCATATTGAATTCCATTACGAAACATTAGAAAAGACTAATCAATGGAGGAGATTTGTGTGAAAAAGGTGGGACAGAATAAAGGGTTTCTGAAGCAAAATTTGCTGTGCGGAATTGTGAAAAAAGATGGGAGCTACCTCTCAAGAAGTTTATTGGATTTATCCCTACTATCCACTCAAGATTTTTTGCCAAAGAGTCAATATATATATATATATATATATATATATATATATATATATATATATATATATTATATATATATATATATATATATATATATATATATATATATATATATATATATGAATGAGATGAATGAGTGAATCAACGCTGTATTGAATAGTCGCATGAAGACCTTAGGCCATTTAACCTCTACCATAGGCACTTGCCTTAAATTGAAAGAGGATTTTTAGTGTATGAATGGAAAACGTAGCCTCAAGAAGGATACGAACGGCAGCGACCTCCCGCACACAAGGCGGACGCTCTGACCACAGAGTCATTGAGGCCTATGTGACAGAACGCGGCCAACTGAGCTTAAATACTGTCGAGTCAAGCCTTCCATTGTTATATATATGTATATATATATATATATATATATATATATATATATATATATATATATATATATATATATATATATATATTATAATATATATAGATGCATATATCAATAGCAGGTGAAAAGGTGCTCGATGCATAACAGAGCTTTGTATAAATACAATATACACCCAATCTATGGACTTATAGCTGCAACTCCGAGTTTCATGCGATCCTCGTGCGGCCTGACGATTGCGAGGATCGCATGAAACTCGGAGTTGCAGCTATAAGTCCATAGATTGGGTGTATATTGTATTTATATATATATATATATATATATATATATATATATATATATATATATATATATATATATATATATATATATATATATATTTCTCTAATTCGGCACTTAGGGGGAAAGTTGTTGTTGAAAAGTCGACCTTAAGGGGAAAAAAAAAATTCGGGTGAAATATAAGTTTCGCCTTAACGTTTCCACACACTTTTTCTATAGGAATACGTAAACTTACAAGGGCGCCCTCTTAGATTTACAAACTAGATGCCATTACTTCAAAGTTGTCAAATTTACGGACACCTAGCTGTTAACACGAACGGATGGCTGCCCATTGAAATAACGTTAATTATATTTTTAGACGTTAGGGCGAATTTATTTCTTATGTATTTTATTATCTTTTTTTCGCCCTATGTACAAGCAGATATAACAATTTCCCCTTAAGGTGGGAATTAGCGTTATATATATATATATATATATATATATATATATATATATATATATATATATATATATATATATATATATATATATATATATATATATATATATATATATATATATATATGTACAGGCACAACGAAGATTATGGGCTAAAATGATGGAAGTTAGAAAAAGGGTTTTTTTGTGTGTTTTTATTTGTAAGGTCTCGATATTGAGGTTGTTAACTGTGACGTCACTTTGTGGTAAAAACTTGAAATGGACATCAGCGCCAACCGTACTGACAAAGTGGGGGGGGGGGGCATTTATCTGTGGAAGTTGTCGTTAATCTTCAAAAGTGGAAGATACGTCCCTCTCGTTCCCTGCCTGTTGACATAGAAACTGGAAAGAAAACGAAAGGACGTCGTCTGCGCTGCGATCAAAGTTTGATGCCTTGCAACGAAATGCATTAACCTGTACAGTGCAGTAGACAGTAGTCAACGCAGACGACAGATTTTTTTTCAACCCAATTCCGATTAGTTTAAAGGAAGAAACGTCACAGTTAACAGTTTAAAACGGCATGTAACTACCAATATACTTTGACAAATGACGAACTGAAGACAAAACAGTGCTTGGTTTATTGATAAAGGGCGGGCACGAAAGGTATTCCGTAACCCAGTACCAGGTATTTTGCTGGGGGAGGCAATGTCAACCCCATCCCCTTGTCCATATAGTCTTTGTTTACAAGGCTTGTAGAAGGATTCGGCTTTTGCTTAGGTCGCCAAGAATATCTAATTTTTAATGGAACATACAATAAGAACCACAACTGCAGAAACTGGCGAAATTAATCTCTGTCTCCGCTATAATTTCACATTTTATGTCTTACTCTCGCATTCAACGTGGATACATGAAAGTCCTATTTTCTTGTCAAAACAAACCATTTTACTGCGACTTCTAACGTGCTCTATGATGGCATTCGCTTCATTCTGGAATAGTTTTACGTTTTCGTAGACGTTAAGTTTATATTTTACTTTGTTGCGTATGAAAGAGCAAGGTCGCGTAACTATGGTGATGGATTTAAGCTCGAGTTACCCTCCGACGATTCATCCGTAAATGTTAGTCGAGGTTATTTCGTGTGCAGCTTTATAGATGCACATAATGTTTTTCAGAAGTATTTCTTAATGTGTTCATCACCACATCCATACAGTTTCTGTGACATGACAATTATAGTTAGGCCTAGCTGTTCTGTAGTTATGATGCCAATGTTGTCAAGTGACATGGTTACAAAGAAGTGGCAGTTTCCAACATTTAATGAAATCTGAAATGTTCCGAAACTTTAATTAAAATGACTGCCTGAAAGCCCCAGAGAACAAAAGAACAAAGGTTTAGACATGTTGACTCTTCGAAGCTAGGTTGCATTAGTCCTATCAGCCAGTTGAACGCGCAAATACATACACTGAATGTACATATTAAACTCACCCTCGGTAGCTAGACGACAAACATGGCGTACTGAACAGAAATCGAAAATTCGGTGACGTCACGCGAAGAAATTATACTTTGTCCCCGGGAGTCGGTTTTGAATGTGTTTTGCCTGACTCTGTAATTCAGCCCACGCAGTTATCTGATCTGGTTCCCGAGCCTTCCCCACCTCCGCCCCGAAAGTTTCCACCCGGACAATTCCCCCCAGCTGGACAATGTCCCCTCCCGTAACAAATACAACGCAGGACAATTCCAAGTTATATGGTAAGGGAATTTGCCTGAGAGGTACTTGCTATGGGGTGGGAATTGTCCGAGGCGGCAATTGGCGCCGTAGGAGAGGAATTTACCGGGTGGCAATTGCAGCGAGGGATTGCGGTCTGGTCACGATCCATTACTGCTGTTTCTTGTAATAGTTTCACGTCCTGTGGGATAAAAACATGCTGTTTTCTCCTAAGTGCAAATTTCTATAAAACTTTCTAGCTGTTAAGCGTAGTTTGTGTTTTTTGTGTTGCAGAGATTTACCTTTTTTTTGTAATTATATAAAGGCCTGTGCCTGTATTAGCTCAGATGAAACTGTAAATATGAAATTTTTATGTTTTTCGTACAACTGTGTTCCATATATTGCAATAGGCCTAACAAGATGTTACTATATATGAAAAGAATATTAAGGATAATGTTTTAGTAAGAAGTATGAATTTTTCTCTGTATATATATATACACGTAGAAGAAATGTATGCAAGTTTAAATAGAAAATTATGTGTAAATGCTGACCGTCCGTAGTCTTAAAAAGTTAATTATATTTGGTCAGACCTAGGCCGAGAAAATTGACCTTAGTGCAATGTGATATATTCATGCTTTCTCTTCCAATTGTCATAATGAACTGTACTCGGGGTGGTCCTGTCGCGAGGGACTCGCTTTCTTTTGGTCTTTTCAGTTACCCTGGGCTTTGGTAGGTGAAAAGGCTAAAAGTAAACACGTCTCATCGCTCTGTGACAATGACTTAACTCATGGAGACGAGTGTAAAACTTCTGGAATTTAAATAATGATAGAGCCATGTGATGGTGAGAAAAAAAGTGGACAAAGAAGGAAATAAATTATTAGTATGAAATCATCGGCGACACCGGGAGGTGTCGGGGTGAAAAATACACCCTATTCCACTTGCGTTATAAATTCTAGAACGTAACCTTTAGTTACAGTATTCTAAAATATTTCATTAATTACCCTCAGAAGCCACCTTCTGAAGAAGATATTTATTATCCTCGTGTAGCGATATTATTCTGCACCACGTTTCATGCTTTCAGACAGTGATACGATACCCTTAAACCTTCCCCCTCCTTCCACACAGTCTGGTGGTGCGGATGAAAATTACATCGGTGTGTTAGGGATAGGGGCTGTGATTATGTAACAGGCTTGTCGCAAGGATTTGCCCAACGGGAGGGGGTAAGCTCCCCCGAGGGGACGGGGGCTAAAAACCCGAAGCCCCGAAAAAGCGGCGTGGTGCCGGAACATGGAGAACGCAAACTTTTTGGATTTCTGGGCGATATTATTGAAGAAGATTTTAAAGTTTTGGTTTCATTGAACGTGATTTGGTTTTAGTTGAAGAAATTTGAATTTTGTTTTTAATTATTGAATCTTCCTTCTATGAAAGGAAAGTCTAGTAAACCGTCATGGGAACTGGTCGCCGTAGTTGATTACATACATTATCGCACCCATTAAGGCTCCCTGACGACAATGAAAAACTTCCCTGACATGGGGCAACCTTCCCCCCACGGGGTCATGCCCCTTTAAGCGCCACCCCAGTTATGTAAACATGGGAAGTTACGGCCTTTAAGAACACAGCTCACGAATGCGCCGGATATCGAGGGTCGTAATTGTGATTACTTTAACTTCTGAATCCTTTTTTCTGCAAGTTAATATTTCTCATTTACTTTGTCTTTCGATGTTAAAATGCGATGTGGTAAACGTTGTGTGTCTCTTAAGAATATTAGAAAATTCTTCCTTTAAATGTTTTTCCTTTATTAATTAAACACGGATGACAGCTTGGAGTGACTTGTTAGTGTACGGCGTAATCCATGACTGTATTATGGTAGCGGACGACGCATCCCCTTTAATTCACATTTTCCGAACAGAGGACACCCCCGCTAAGTCCCCTCACTTTCTACCAAAATACCAAAATTAACTTAATGTAATGGGCTTAAGCTGCAAAAGTTGAACATACCTCAAACGTTGACAGAAAGGAGGATTTTATGAGTCCATAACCCGTTAGGAACATGTTGGGGAAATTTGTATAAAGTGTGGACCGATTTAAACAAAAATGAAACTGTGTGACCTTAAATACCCTCAGATACCTAAACTTTGGGCAAAGCGTTAGGGCAGATTGGTGCCGCTTTGGAAAAGGATCCACATCCTTGGTTATCCCTGAAAAGGCTGGCAGAATTAATGTAACAATAATCTTGTCTGTCATCCAAACAGGACAGTTCACTATGCTGGCGTGCTTACACAGATTTTCCAGACTTAGCACATGTTCTCTTGCTCAATTTTCGTTATAAACCACCTTTTATGCCCTACATAGTTATTTAAATGTGAAATATTTCGAAAGTTTCTCACACTAGCCATCCTAAATTTTTCATGGTGTGGTACCTACGCGATACCTATGGCAGTTTATATGTAACCTTGCGTGAGGAGCCAATTGATACTTGTTTCCCCCTTCGTGCGTGGTGTACCGTTACCACGGAGCTGTACCTTTGTTACCGGCGTATGAAGCATCACTGCTTATAAAAGTCCTGGGGGCTATCTATCACTATAGGCGAAAACATGAAACTAGCTCAAAATGGAGTTACGACCACAAAGGGACGCGACACTTCCCTCTTTACTATTGCTAAGAGATTACTCACATGTGGAGTGCTTAAGTAAGAGCAGGGAGTTGTTAACTCCCTGATTTGAATTCCAGCTATGTCGGACAGAGTGTGAAGGACAATCACAAAGTGTGGTTAGATTCCTCGTGTAGTTACTCTGTCCCTCAGACCTGCAGACCTTCGCCGTGTTTATTCATTTTCTCTAATAATACAATTACGTTATATATTTTAGTCCTGCAAGCAAGATATTTGTGTTCTGTCAGCATATAGCTTTAATTATTCAATATGATTCAATTTGTACTGTATCATTTTTAAACTATTGTAAAATATATGTCACAAAATAACATTGTACTTTGCACATTGTGGAAAGTGTGAACAGTAACTGCCAGCGAGTAACATAAGAAAAACATGCATGTACTTACCGAAGGCTGTAATGATCGTATAAGAATAGAACAAAAAAGGAAGGAATGAACAAACTGTTAAATAAAGACAACGCAACTCTTCAACCAATTACCATAAGCTGTGAGGGAGACAGCATGGTGTAACAGTGTAAGGAATATGTAAGTATTCACAACATGAGACATAAAGGCAGTGACGTAGCTGGGAGGGGAGGTGGTGTTTGGAGCCGAAAGCCCCCACAGGTCTTGGCTTCCTTAACCCCCACCCCACCCCCACCCCACTGAGAAACTCAAGAATGATGACATTCCGCTTCCCAATTTGGAGCGTCCCATGAAATGGTGAAGCTAGCGCCCAGCAGTTTTTGGCCCTATACGCCACTGCGTATAGTATTACACACGTTTGATAAGAAACGATAAGACTAGCCAAGGTTAAGACTAGCCTAGCTTTAACCAGGGAGGCCCCAAAACCTGTCTGCATTGATCTTGTCTCTATAATCGCGAAATTAGTTAAAGAAGTTTAAGTGCACTTAGTTGCAATTCATTTATAAATTTCACTAGACGTGATTAGCCTAGATACATTATACAAGGTATTGTATTGTATTTTTTTTAGAGTTGTTTTCTGTTGGTTGGTTTGGATATACATTAATAAAATATGTATGTTGTGCAGCTTAGTAGCCTATTTTTGAAATACACTTTCACGCAATTAAAGAAGTAAAAAAAAAATAGGACGCGCTCTTTTTGAAAGCGCCCTCTTTTTGAAAGCTGATGCCACTACCGTGATGCAAATGAACAATTCATTCAAAGACAAATCTTTCTTCTACACTTTCATTTTGTTAAAAATGTTCTGTTCTATTGTGTGTTACCTTGCAGGATTGCACAAACGTGACATGTTCTTAAACAATGATGCCAGTGACAGCTAGCAGATAATCCCTTTTCTCCCTTTTTGCTGAAACTATCTTCAAAAGAACTTTATTAGTTTAAATATGCGCAAAGTTAAAATATATTTACTTGTGGTTTATGAAATTAGTATTTAAAATTTAAATATTGTTTTGATACAAATCTTTATTCGTAATCCATTACAAATGTAACTTGTATGATTTTTGTCTCGACTTTTCTTTGAGTCATTGTTCGTCCTAGTTTCTGTGGCGGGGAAGTTTCGTAGCTTCGTGCACTTTTTACTCAATTCAAAAGACATTAAAATGTTAAATGAACCATCCTCGTTTGCTCTATGGAAGAAAATTTCAGAAATGAAAAGGATGTAACAAACAGGAAATAAAACAATTCATTGGTTACAACCATGGGCGTCCGCAGGCATGGTCAAGGGGGGAGGCACTTGCCCCCCCCCCCCTGGAAAATCAAAAATTTGAAAAAACGTATAAAAATAAAGAAAAAAACCGAACAAAACGGGTTTTCCCTGTTTATATATGGTAAATAGGCTTTAAAAATGGCATTTCCAGCGATCTGGGAGGCATTTTGGGTGAAATTTTCTTGCGCTTCGCGCAAACTCATGGTGTTGCGGACCTTTTGCCCACCCCTAGAAATTTTTGCCCCCCCCTGAATTTTTTTCTGCGGACGCCCATGGTTACAACATAGCTGCTTAGATTTATGTAAAGGACTGTTAAGGAAGTCTTTAATATCATACCGGAAACATTGCGTTAGCTTTGTTACGTATTTGCTTGTCATATTAATCTTGTGGTTGGCATAACCGAATTCTGTTAATATTGCATTTATTATAAAACTTAACGTTTTATAAAGACGCATTATTTCGAAAGAAACTGCACACTGCTAGATCCATTTTTCATGTAGGAGTTCATTGAAACAATAACGATTAAGATAAAAAAAAAAAACGGACAGAGGGCGTACTTTCCATTGAACTGTACAAAAAATCTGAGGCATGGCATATGATAGGTACATCTTTTTTGGACTTTACAAACCCTTCGATCAAACTAGTAACCCTAACCAATAAAAGGCTAAATATTTACAAAAATAAAGGAATACAAAACATTGATTATCAATGAGACTCCGTAACATAACTCCCGGCCTGCTTAAGTTCACTTCTGGTAGAAAATGTGGCAACTTCAGCCTTTAATAGGGCTATCTCGAGAACCGAAAATAGGTACTGAATTTAAGACACATACTCATCATCTCAAGAACATTATTGGTTGGTGATATCAAAATTATCAGTTGGTGACTGCTCTTTGATTGACAATTAATTCAAAAGAAGCAGAGTAGCTCACATTTCACCAAATGCAGAGAAAGTAAGATGTTTACATATCAGGGCCTTGTATGCTCACCAGGACATGGACTTCAGCAATAGACCGTTTTCCAAATAGCAATTCCAATGGATTGTGGGATGGAGTTCTGGTGGGCGATGTTGTTGTCAATGGCATTTTGCTGTGGCAAAAAACGATGCACACCAAAATTCTATCCCACAATCCTTTGTAATTCCTATTGGGAAAAGAGTCTGTAAACTAGGTTTTTGTCTACACAAGGAGGAGCTTAAGACATTTTGGGAGGGGCCACAAGTAACAGCCTAGTTGAGAGAATTGGAACAGTCTGGAATGACAAAATTTGCCCTATAAAGTTTCACCAGAATACTGAAATTAATTTCGTCTTAAACATGTCACAAAAAATCTGAGTTTCGACCAAGGCCCGTAGCCAGACAAGGTACTGAAAGGGTGAGATAGCTTTCGGGGAGGTGAAATATTTTTTCAGAGGGCGAGATGTGTAAAAATGTGTTATGGCAATGATAACTTGAAATTTTGTAGGGGGAGATTAGTTTTCTAGGGGGGCTTCCCCCTGCACCCCCCCCCCTTGGTTAAGGGCTTGGTCTGGAATATTCTATTAATGCAAAGTCTCAAAATACCACTTCGTATTTAATTCAGTGTTTGATCGGACTCAAGTTTGAGTAAAATGGCCGAATATCCCAAAGGAACTTACGTCTATAGTTGCAAAACTATACGTTAGGCTGGCAAATGGAACACAATGGTTGATCCTTCTTTATTTAAAACAACGGACTATGTTCTTACACTAGGCTACTTTGATATTAAAACTATTTATTTCATTTTCTTAAAACAACTGCAGCTTATTTCAAACTGAGATCAGAGTCCTATCGTTAAAGAGTTTCTTGACTATACATTTGCAAGCCCACTTGCAAAGTTGGTGTGGGCTTATATCATCGTGGGGTGCCATCCATCCGTCCGTAAGTCCATCAATCCATTCAAGGATTAGGGGATCAAAGATTATGTTAGGAACTTTTTAACTGGTTTTGTTCGGGCCTCGGGACCCACCGTTTTGGAGCCAAATTCACACTTTCTTTGTACTACACCCTCTTTAACACTATCTAAGAATGAAAGGTCAACCCTGAGATTCCAGGGCCATAGCCTGCCGGGGGAGGCAGGGGGCGGCAGCCCCCCCCCCCGAGATTTCCAAACCGTAAATGAAAGTTGGCGTACTTGTGGAAATATACAGAAACGCTGAAAATTTGACGGTCCAAACTGATTTCAAGGCCCAAGAAACTTGGGAAATCGCATTTAAGGGTTCTTTTTCCCCAATTTTTTTTTTCCGGGGAGAATTTCTGGATCCCCGCCATGGACAGGTTTTTATGTGGGTTTCCCTGCCTGACGAATAAACCAAATAAACACCGTTTGAACACACCACCATACACACTGGCTAAAGATTAAATAGCCAATGATTACCTTTAATTATTAGCTGAAGCTAATGAGCTTGTATAGTAACTTTTAATTTAAAGGACTTAAGCAGTCGCTGCAAACTTATTTTGAGCAACAGCTAAATCTCACAAATATCCCCTATTTCACTGTATCTTTCATGATATGTTACAACATAAATATTATCCAAGGTAATAATAAAAATATATCCAAGGTAAACCAAGGAGTTAGTCTTTACGTAAATTTCTCAACTGATGCAGTGAGAAACATATTGTAACATAGTTTTCCAGAACTATTCATGAAAAAGAATGCCCGGGTACAATAATTCAAATTGGGGTGACTGTATTTCACCTTTAAATAAAATCTAACTTTTCTCCTTGAAATCCAGCTTTGTTTCTAAAGCATGAAATTTAAAAGTAAAAAAAGTTTAGATGCAACTTTTAAAGTCTAAAATGTGTCATTCCCCCTTTTTCTTGCAAGGCCTACGCTATGGCTACGCACCGACTGATGGTGGCTCCCCCAGTGTCGCACTGGGAGCGTTAGGGGGAAGCCTGCACCGGGTACCAACCTTGTAGGGGTGCCATGCATGCCACAACAGAAGAACTAAGGCCAAGTAAAAACACGTTTCCTGTCCGGAATTTTTCAGAAAAAGAGGATGTAACCCCCCCCCCCCCCATTTTTTTTTTTTGAATATCGCCGCAATTTGTGGAAAAGTCCCGAAGGTGCTGAAATTAAACGTGATTTCTGCTGTTCAAAAATTAAAAAAAAAAAAGAAAAAGATGCGGCCCCAAAAAAGGATGCTGGCGGGGACGGGAAACATGTTATTTATTTTACTTGGCCTAAAAGTTAAGATCATTTTATGAGTCCAAAGCTTCACTAAAGAAAACACCATTTTGGATGTAGGGAAACTTAGAACAAGAAAAATTCCTCAAAGAATGCAGGTGTAATCCCTCCCATCAGGCAATATCCCCTTCAATTACACCCTAAGAAAAAAAAAATCACTCAATAATGAGGATTCCTAAACATGTAACCAATTCAACACTTTACAAAGCTTTAGAAAGATAGCAAAGATTTTGCATCAAAGACTCCTCACATAGACAAAAATCTCTTCAAGAGTATAGGACGTCGTCCCCTCCTCTTAGACAGCACCTCCTGCCCTCCGCGCAGCCACAAAGTATGAAGAATATCACTAAATAATGACAATTTGTAACAATATAATTAGTTCAAAGTTTTGCCAACGACAGCCTGAACCTTATCCAGCTAGGTCTTACATCGTACTTGCGCTCCTCTCACCCCCCCCCCCTCTTGGCGATCGACGGTAACCAGAACGTGTGAAAAAGGAAGAGTCTGCATGGGTGTATCTGAAGGATACCACTTGGTGCTGGGGTTAGATAGTGTCATGAACTGCCCTCTGCTAGAGATTTCGCCCAGGCTACGGCCCTGGAGTTAAAAGCGAACCAATCCAGGGAAATTAAGGTTTGACCTAGAACTAACTGCTAACAAAGGCTTTTCTTCACAATGCAATTCTCTGAAGTACCGAAAATGACATACTAAAAGTCCGAGCAAATCCGAGTTGCTAAAATATATCTAATTTGCATAAATTCAAAATGGCCGCCATTTAGATAGATTTTTGTCCATATCTGAAATATGAGACCCTTAGAAGAATTATTTGGTGTCAACACGCATATTTTCGAGGTATAGGAACACACTTACAGCAGTGACATTAACATGCGACACCTTTTTCCCGCCTAATTTGCATAAATTTAAAATGGACGCCATTTTGATGGACTTTTGCTCATATCACGAGATCTGAGACTCGTACATGGATTATTTTAGTATCTACACAAATGTTTTTAAGGTCTAGGACTAAACTTATAGCTAAAGCACTAACATGTAATCATAGGCGTACGAGACGGGGGGTCGGGGGGCTGCAGCCCTCCCAGAGCAGGGAAAATGCTTATTTCAGGGCACTGACACTCGTATTTTCAGGGCAAGGTGGCAGTGTAGTGGGCAGTGCGGCGGGCTGAGCGGCGTTTGCCAACAGGGCAAGATGCTTATTAGTTGCACAACGAAATAATATCTTTCTTTATAGTTTGTGGGGGACTCATCCATACCCGTCCTGACTGCTATCGCGGTAAAAGGGGAAAACCAGGGCAATTTGCAAATTTTCAGGGCAAACGCCCTCCGCCCCCCCCCCCCCCGTTTTGATATTTTCGTCCATGATATCTCGGAATGCGAGGCTACAAGAGAGTGGTTTTGACATTCACATGCATGTTTTCATGGCGTAAAACACAAGTTAACAGGGACAGCAACGTGATGTTTTTTCTTGTCTGATTTGCATAAATCCAAACTGGCCACTACGTTGGTAGTTTGCCAGTATTTCAATATTTGACACTCGAAGAAAAGTTATTTTGTGTCTTTCCCAGGCTTTCGGACGGAGAAACACAGTCGTAATGGTGTTAGGTACAGTATATGCAATAACTAGTTAATTTTCATAATTCTAAAATGGCGGCCATTTTGTTTAACTTTCTTGAAAGATGAAACTCGTAGAAATTCCACTCTGGCGTCCACATTCATGTGTCTGGGTTGAATAACACAGTTATCAAGGGAATAAGCGCACAGAAGGGTGCTTTATCTGAATTTGAAACCGACGATGATATTATCACGGAAAAATACTGCTCGAAACATTGCTGAGTGAGGTTCACATGGATGCACCTCCTGACTCTGTCATCCTCGGAGAAGGTGTTCCCGGTAATTCACAAAGAGTTAGCGTTGTTATCCAGTAGTTTGGCAAAGAAAGTACCAATCATGAAACTACTAATTTGGAAGATAGAACATTTAAAAAATGCTCTAGTTATGATCCCTAAGAAAATAATGATGGATAACACTAACTTGCTTCATGTATAATTATACCATCTCATCCAAGAGGAACTTGCCACTTCTCAGGTTTCAAAAGTTTTTTAACAAAAATATATGGCCTAAAATCCTGTATGAAATCGAAATGGTCTCTAATGGAGTTGTGATCAACAAAAATATCGATACCCAGTGCATTTCCTGCACATTTTCACAGCCAGGCAGATAAATGCCACACAGTTTAAGATGATCGCTTGTTTTCCAAATAACAACATACCACATGATGTCCCAAAATTTGAAGGAAACTTTGCTACAACACTATAACATACAGAAAGCTTGTAGTTTATCGCAATAAAAATATTAATGTCCTTGACAAGACATTATCCTAAAAGTTATATTGGGTGGAAGGCGGTTGTCTACGTAATATCAGATCATGCTACCATATGACCATATTAGGTTTTAATCCCGATTGAAGATATATTTAATTATTAAGAGATATCTGCAATTAATGCCAGATATCTGCAACTCATTTAGAAACTTGTCAAACTTATTATTTGAAAGTACCATTAGTCCGTGGCATTACAGGAATATATGAACTTGATTTCAAAGTATCTTTTAATCAACTGCTAAATGGAATTAAAGGTATCTTGAATACAGTTGAAGATATTTTCAACAGAATTCAAAATATCTTTATTGTAAGTAACAGATATACTTATTCGAATTACCGATATCTTTAATTGGAATTTAAGGTACTCATATTTGAATTACCTTTATATTTTACTCGAATTTTAGATATATCTACAGTTCTTCAAAGTAAAGATATCTGTCAATATGGCGTCGTGGGGTTAGGTGGCGCGTTCTATACTCTTCATTATCACTGATTACATACACAATAGTACAACAAAAGCACCCAAGGAACATATCGCCGTACAATTACACATGTCTGTAATTCTCATTACAGAAATCTACAATTCGAATTAAGGTATCTTGAATTCAAATTAAAGATATGCTTGATTCGAATTAGAGATAAAGGCAATGTGAATTAGAAATATCTGCAATTCGAATAAAATATGTACATAATATGAACTAGAGTTATATGGTGTCTCAATTAGAGATACCTTTAACATAAGGCTACGATATCTTTCATTTGAAGAAAAGACATGCATTTCGAAATGATAGAACTCTGTGATTCGAAAAAATATACGTAATTCGCGTTAGAGATACCCATAAATTGAATAAATTTTAAACATACCTCTAAGTCGAATAACAACAATCGCATGTTGAAATGAATTGAAGGTATATGTAATTGAAATAAGATATATTTAAATAATTTAAAGATATCTGAAATTCTGTTGGTAATAAAGATCTCTTTCACAGATTAAAGAGCAAGATATTTTTGGCTACTGAGAAACATCTTTGATTCTATCCAAGATGTCTTTAAATATTTTAAAGATGTTTTAAATATATTACGCGTAGGACCTTTCTTTAACTCTGCAATGAAACCAAAACGGCTTGCCATACTACTACCTGTCCACTTATAAGTTTATGTCTCACAAATTTAAGTGATAACAAAACCTAACCCAAAAGAACTAGAAAGAAGGTCATCAAATCAAAAAATAAGACAGACTTTTCGACTCACAGGTGTAGCTTTAAAGGCTCTGATGGCATTGCGTGAACATGGCCCACCCTCCAGACCTTGATTTTGAAGAAGGAGATTCCGTATTTTCCATATTTAAGGATATATATAGTAAAGTTTCGCATACTAGTTCAAATATCAAACAATACGTAGGTCTAACTACCGTATCTTATCAAATTCGTTATGGTGTTTGTCTTGTTATTTGCCTTACGTACACCAGGGTCCTTTTTCATAAAGAGTTACTATCGATCTTAAGTTTCATCTACCATGCAATCGTCATACTGAAATCAAAGTTAGGATCGATCTTAAATCTTTATGAAGAAAGGGCCCAGGACTTATAGCATAATTATTAAAATATTCCATATGTTTCAGGGTTGATTTTAGTTCCAGAGTTAGTCAATCATGGGAGCCATTTTGGACTTTTGCAAATTATCTTGGCCGCAGTAGATGCCCCTTATTGCACATATAGTAATAATAGCGTTCTTTGACCCTAAAAGATAGTTGCAGACAATAATGGAGTTTCTCTTCACCTCAGACTTTAAAAAATGGGCAAAAGTTCATCGCAAGGTAGTGGCCATCTTGGATTTACGCAACTTGCGCCTGAACCAAGTATTCCATGTTATTGCCTTCACCTTAATTGTGGTCGAACGAATTGAATATGGGTACCGTCACCAAAGTACTCGGCCACGAGCCTCACATTATGTGATATGAGCGAAATTCTACCAAAATGGAGGCCATTTTGACATATGCAAATTAGGTCTGAAAACAATTTCACACGTTAGCTTAATTGCTATAACTGTATTACTAGACGCTCAGAAACACCGAATATAAGTTTTATTCAAGTCTCAGATCTTGATAGATGAACAATAGTCCATTAAAATCTCAACCATTTTGAATTTATGCATATACTAATATAAGCCGTGAACAAAATGCCACATGTCAGCGTACTGCTATAATCCTGTTCCTAGACTTCGAAAACGTGAGAATAGACACCAAAATAATTCTTCTGCGAGTGTCAGATCTCGATATATGTACAAAAATCTATCTAAATGGCGGTCATTTTACTCGGATTTGCTCGAACTATGATACTGTAGCATTGTGTACCAGCCTCTGACACAATGATGGCTTTTGCGACGAGGGGATTTAAGTCCTAGGTTTTGCGAAAATACTTTTCTCACAGTAAATGATTTCGCTAAGTTTTTTTTTTTTTTACTAAGTAGTAGTTATGACAGGGACTCCAAGTGTGCTCCAGGGAGTGATCAGGTCAAGTTCGAGACCAGGACCGTTCAGGGGACAGTTCATGACAACGACCTAAGCGGACACCAAGTCAGTGCCTATAGATATCTGACACCCAGCGGACCCTTCTTTTGTTGTCACCCGTGCATGGATGCCATCCTGAGTGAGGTTGCTGAGAGGAGGGGTGTCATTTATGTAAGGTGGCTTAGGTACAAAATGGTGCCATCTTTAGCAAAGCTTTCAACTGATTATATTTTAAGAAAATGTCATTATTTAGTGATTTCATCTAATTTTTGGCTGGGTGTAGTTAGGCGAGAGGAATGGATGACACCCTTATCTTTGAGAAATTCTTGTCTTTGTAAGGTGGCTAAGATGCAAGATGCTACCTTCTTTGGTAAAGTTTGGTAAAGCGTTTAATTTATTATATACTTTTTATTAAAATTCATTATGTAGTAATGTTTTCTATTTTTGTCGTTTGTAATTGAAGGGGATGTTTCCTAAGAGGAGGGGAGTACCCTACCCTTTGGAAATTTTTTGTTCTAGGGTTTCTCAGATCCAAAATGGCTTTGGTAAAGGTTTGAAATGACTCGACGTTTAGAAATTCTACTTATTACGTAGATATTTCGGCTGTGGCATGGCACCCTTACAAGTCTAGTACACGGTGGGTGCTGCCCCTTTCTTAGTACGTCACTAGGGAGCCCCCGTCAGTTGGCTCCTAACCGTAGCGCAATCCTTCCAAGAAAATGTTTGGTCGAAAATGCCACCCAGATAGGGTGAAATGGACACATTCTAGATCTGGTGCGTATGTAAGTTACATCTAAGCATTTTAGATTTCATGCTTTAGATACAAATTTTGATTTCAATACGAAAGGGCAGATTTGATTAAAATTAAAAGCCGTTTGACAAGCTCATTGAGTTGAGCATTTAGCCTGATTAAAGGTAATTATAGGCTAATATAGAAATATTCTGTGACACGATATGAGAAATAATACTAAAGATCTTCAGCATGAGTATGTTTCACGCAGTGGCGTAGCCAGGTTTTTTGTCAGGGGGGGGGGGCAAGAGTACCAAGATTCCCCCCAATTAGTGATCTGCTTCCTAATAATCAGTGTTCTCCGCAGGTCCAGATTTTGTCCAGGTGCTCTCCTCTGACCTGGCTGATGTGACTGATCGCCGTCCTGGGGGAGGGGTCTAAGGGGAGGGGCTTCCCCCTCCCCTTTGGAAAATTTTTGCTCATATAAGGTGGGCTAGATGCAAAATGGTGCCATTTTTGGTGCTAAATGTAAACTGAATACATCACCAAGAATTCCTATTTTTTTAGGAAGCTTTTTTATCTTGCTTGTCTTCAGGTCTTGGTGAATTTTCTTGAGTCCTACTGGTAGATCAGAATCACAATGGGTGAAGTACAGTAATTAAGTGAACCCTGGTACACCTTTCCCTTCATCAGTTCACCACATTCACCACAATCAGTCCAAATTTTACGAGGACCTGCCCTTGTAGCAGAGTATAGCACTTGACCACTGACCCATTCTAACAAACTGCATATACCATAATGCTGCTGCTTTAATTATCAAGAAACATTGGATTTATACAGTAAAAGGACGGAGTCCCTTGTCAGAGGTCCAGAGAACCCATGGTGTATAAAACAGATAGTAAAACATAACTAGTACAACTATAAGCATGGTGTCATCATTCCATCTCTGAAAACCTTAATGAGGACTGGTTGTGCCAGTGTGGCATATACTTTTAAATAAGTAAAGTGTACTGGTTGAGAAATTTAAAATTTTACCAGATCATGCGCAAATTTCACCACACACTTTCAAAATTTCCCCCAAGATTTTTCCAGAGGGGGCAACTCGTCCCCCCTGTCCCCCCCCCGGCTACGCCACTGGTTTCACGTGTGTTACTTGTGGCAACTCCCTGGAATCATGTAGTAGGAAGAGGGTTCGTTCATTCGTCGGAAAGAATGACCCACATAACAACGCGTCCCCGGCGGGAGCCCAGGACCTCCCGTGGGAAATCTGGGGAGAAACTTTCATTTACGGCTTGTAAATGTTGGGGGATAGCTGCCTCTCCCCCTCAGGCTACGCGGCCTTGGAAACTCAGGTGCAAAGTGTGTGAGGTGGTATGTTGGAGTATACAGCCTTTAGGAGAGAGACAGAGAGAGAGATTATTGTAGAGAAACAAGAGACCCAAAAACATATTCATTACGAAAAATCAGCCCAGTTGAGCTTTTGCAGTATTAGTGCCCTTGCTACATCAAATACGTATGGAATTTCCTGTCACTTTATGTTAAGCACAGTCGCCTGTTGGGGCTTCGCGTAGCTGCCTCAGCCCCCCCCCCCCGTCGGGAAAAGCCTGGCAAGACCAGTGTTGGCAGATTCAAGGACATTGCATCGAACAGCATGCATTTATTTACATTTTGTCGGGAAGACCCCCACACCTCTCGTCACGGCTTTGCGCTTTCATCGCTCGAATTTCAAAGTGAGCCGCTCTTCAAGCAAAACTCTGGGTCGACGCTGGGTTGACTTATCAAATATACATTCAAATTATTTGCCTTGTCATACAGTATATGTACGTTGTCAAACCGGTGAACTTCGGTGTGATTTGATATTATTGGACTGGCCTGCCTGCCGGTCACATTTGACTGGAACTATTTTGTTGGTATATTGCACCTTTTATCTGTGCCCCTTCACTTTTGTCAATTTTGCAACCCTATACTGCAAGGCAAATTACTTCTCCTGGATCATTGCTATAAGTTTGGTACATCGTTGCTATTGTTGAAACCAGCACTGCATTCTTCTCAGAAGAGCCACAAATCTTGTATACCTACAGGGACTTACCATTTCTAGGTGCTAGACGTTTAAATTGGTGGCCTAAATATCCTGACAAGTTATTTTCTTCATTCTGTCACACTCTGTTTTCTTTCTTTTGTTTGTTTTTGTTTTTGTTTTGTTTTTCATTGACCCTATAGCTTTGATAAACAGTGTTGCATGCCAAGTGTTAATCATATGTATTATAAACTAAGTGAGGAATATACATAAGGGTAAAAGGCTGTACTTTTAAATCAGTGCCTGGAAGTACAGACGACAGAGGCTACCTTTTGGCCTCAAAAGCTGGCATGAAGGTTGATGAAACAATTTAATGAAAGGGATCTAAATATGTACCGGTTAATGAATTGGACTGAAAATAAATTGAATTAGGCCTGCAGGACCCATTTTAGGATGAGGAGAAAGGCCGATTATGGTCGTATGATTGGATTGTTAATGTATTTTGTTCCAGGTTTTTCCAGGTTTTTATATTAATTTTGGTCTCCCTGGTAACCTTTTTCAATACGATCGACACCGATTTAAAATGTAGGTCGATACCTCTAGCACTACACAAGGACACAAAAACACAAAACGACTGTTTGATTGCAACGAATAAGCTTACTGGTGACGTCAGCGTGTGTTGGACTTTATGCTAACAGTCGTAGATCCCGTGCAAGGGTTTTAATAGTACGGAAACACAGCATTACAATAAGTAATGAATTCTTGATGGCCAAAACATCCGATAATCAAATAACTTAAAAGGCTTTTCCACGACGTGAATCCATAGAACTAAAAATCAAATTAAATAATTGAAGATTGAAGTCAGAGCCGTACGTCCTAAAGATTTGCGAGCCACTTCTGAGAGACGACTTGCTTGCCTAACTTCAAGTCATTCGACCTCGTAATATAATGGTTGAACATGACTTTTTTATTCCAATAAACAGATACGTTTACAAAGCGACGTTCGTGAAACACACAGGCTGGCCTATACACTTCCGACTGATTATGCACACTATCCAAAGGGCAGATGTTAAAATCAAGGAGCTCTCACAGCTCCCTGTTAAAATTATGCTAAGCGCATTTACCTCCTTTTGAAACTTTTAAACCTGTTAGATTACTGAAACTATCAAACATAAATCTGTGTTTATTTGTTCACATTCAACCCAACTTCTTTGCCCTTAAACGGTACCACTGTTCTCAAACCAGCCAAGTCATGCTTGTCAACAAGTGTCCGAAGGTTGAATAAATGCTAGTATATTTCTCTGGCGACTGACAATGATATGGAAGTAGATAAAATCTCCCTAACAGATAAAGCAAACGGTTATACTAGCCATCCATTTTTCCGTGATCTGTGTCCGTGAGAAATCGGTATCTTAAGGCCCGTCTACACGATCATATTGTCCATGAACAACGTCATACAAATGTTTAAACATTTATTTGGAAGATGAAACATGCTGTTAGAAGTTCGTGCACCTTCAAACATGCTTCACCTTGTTCAGATTTGTTGAAAAAGTAGTCCACACGATCACACTTTTTACATTTAGTATCATCATACAAATGTATGATGATGTGTATGACCAATATAAGATCTTGTAAAATAAAAGTGATGAAAATGATCCATTAACCCGTTCCCTGTCCAAGAAGGCCACTCCCCGCCCCGCCACCCCCCCCCCACCACCACCACCACCACTTATTTTTCAAGTTACGAAAAGTTGTATAGTCTTCTCATGAATATCCCAATAGATACTCTGTATTGCAGCGGTATCGAAATTTCGATGAATATAAGAATAGTAAGAGAGTTTCACGAACGTGTGTCATAAATATATACTGATGTTCAATCCACGGATACGGACACGTATGCGGACATAGATAGATCACGGCTAACGGACGGATGGATGCTTGATTCAGACTATTTTTGAAGGCAGATATGCATCAGCCTCTTATATCAACAACTGCTTGACAAAGCCTTCTCTATTGTCAGAATTACGGTATAAACCTTAAGCCGCGGTCACACTGCAAGTTCTGCAACGAATTCGGATCGGATTCCGATACGATTTTTGTGAGTTTTTATTAAAATCTTCTCCATTTCGGGTCGGAAAGAACCCAAAATTTGCCAACCTGTGTAATTATATGATTTTTATCGCTGGACTACAAAAATTAAATTTATACGAATTATTTCGTGACGTCACGTCGACAGACAGCTTTTATCGGACTACGCGTGTCCGATAAAAGCTGTCCGTCGGTGTGACGTCACGAAAAAAGTCAGTTAACATTTCATTTTCACAGACCTCTGATGCAAATCATATATTTACACTGGTTGGCAAATTTTTGGCTTTCTGACCCGGAATGAAGAAGATTTCAATAAAAACTCACAAAAATCGGATCAGAATCCGATCCGAATTCGTTGTAGTGTGACCGCGGCTTTATGCATTCAATTGACGTCACGCGACCTCACTTTAGAGGCAAAACAATGAAGCACACTGCTCGCTCAACGTGGACGCGCGTGTAGTAGACTTGTGCGCGTATCAGATTGGTTCACAAATCAGCTGTCTGCATTTGTTGGTGTAACTTGCAATAATAGGCGCTTGCCTCCAAACGAGGGAGCACTTTCTGGCCAGTGCGCTGTGATGTCATCTGCATCAGATATAAACCTTATGCATTAACGTCACACGACGTCATTTTGGACGGTAAACAATGAAGCACACTGTACGCACGAAATGGACTTGTACACGGGCGTAGTAGACTTACGCGAGTATTCGCCAAACACAAATCAACTGCATCCATTTGTGTTCGTCCAAGTTGCAATGATACGTGCTTACTTCCATGTGCAGGCGCACTTTCTGTTGTGTAACGTCATACGCATAAGGTCTATAGTACCTTAGACATTGAAATTCTGCAGTCTAATAGGCCTACTTTTCATGTAACATAGAATACTAGAGAGGTAGAGAAAATAATATAAAGTACGGTATTTTCTTGGCGGGTTTGGAGTAAAAAACTTAGGACTACATGATTACAAATCATGTAAAAAGTCTGTTGTTGAAGTATCGTAAGACTTCGTAAATTTGAATTCCATACAGTTGACTCGTTATAGCTTGAAAAACTAGAAAGGGCGACCATTATAACTCATTAGTATAGGCCTTCCTGTGTGTGGATGCTAGTCTGACAAAGGTCTGGTAAACAATGTACATCAGGGGACCAAATTATAGAAGTATGGGAGCGTGGACTAGGTAAAATTTCGTCTCCTAGAAGGGGATAGCAGACACCCCATTTTTTTGGAAACAGTTAATTTTTACAAATCTCCAGCGGAGGTAAACTAAGGAGTTATCTACATGAATGTAAAGATCCATTAACAAAAGTATGGTGAAATGATTTTAAGGGTCATCCATGGATTAGGAGAAATCCTGCCCATAGGCCTGTCCATGACTAAAAGTTTAGACATGGAAATCAATATTTTCAAGCGCGACAGCGTTCTGTGGGTGTCCTCGTGTCTTGTAATTGCCTTGCGGTGGTATTGGGGTAGAATTAATGCACTGTTTATAACTCATGCAAAGATCCAGAGAGATTCTAAGCTTCAAGTAAAGCTTAAGTTTTCTCTAGTAAAGACGGCACAAAGCTGCCCAAAATCTTCTCGATCAAACGCTTACTTTTTGTTGTCAGCATGTGGCATTTATCAATTGGTCGAAAATATACCCCAATATTGGACATGATGCTTTGTGGTGTAGGCTATCACTTTTCTTCCTGTATTGTCAGGCGGCGTTAGTTGTGACTTGAACTCACACATGGGAAACATGCAAACAAAATTCGCGAGGTATTCATTTCTGTTCCTTGACATAGGCCAATAATCTGCGATCTCGCTACTTGGGAGGCATCCCTACAATTTTTCTCTTTCCCTCACTTGCCCCCCCCCCCCCCCACTAGATCTGGTTCGTACCCAAGATATGCAGCTCTAAGCTAATTGTAGGCCCTATTAGATAAACCGGAAATGCAATACAAGTTAGACTTTGGATTAATGAAAAATGTCTTTAAATGTTCATTTTTCTTTGACAGGCTTCTTGCCCCCCCCCCTCCCCTCTGCTGGTAGGCCTACTCTCGACACTGTTAGCTCATTCCAGCGAGCCAGACATATCTCCCTCCTCCCCCTGCTTTCGAATACGGATCGCCGCCCATGACTGGGTGACTACATTTTTCTTTGAATGTAGCTTTCTACTACTGTTAGTATAGCCCAATAATAATCAAGAATATGATCAGGTACCCTGGACATTGAAAAAAACTCTGCAGTATTCTACTTTTCATATAACACAGAATTCTAGAGGTCAGGACTCAACAAAACCACTCGCCAATTTGCCACTGGAAAGTAAAATTGTGATCAAGGCGACCTTCACTCCTAACACCACCTGGTTATACTAGCCAGGCCAGACTGTCGACTGGTTCTTAAGCCTCCCCGCAGTCAAGAAAGCGATAAAATCATGCTTGAAGTTTCATTGGTTAACTGAGACTTAAAAGATCAGTAGTTTGAGGCTTTCATTGCTTTAACATCTAGTATACTTATATGCCTACTTAACTATAGGCCCTGTTTCATAACTTAGAATTGATCTTCAGTTTGGTCTATAATGCAAAAGTCCTATTGAAATCAAACTTTAGATCAAGAGTAACTCTTTATGAAACGGGGCCTCATCTACACTCAAAAAAAAAAAAAAAAAAAACCGATGTAGGAGTGGTGATCTTCATTCCGTCAGTGGGATACGCCGGTAGCAAGGTAAGAGATGTTTCAGCCTAATTTCTACTTTTGCGTTTATTCTTAGTTTTCGTAGTTGGATGATGATGATGTATTACCAACTTATGAGGCGAGTAGAAAATTCGTACAAGGGAGTGGATTTTGATGCCGCTCGCCAAATGGCAAGTTGGTTTTGAAATTTTTGTTTAGGTCTGAGAGGGGTGAAAGAAAATTGTAAAAAAATTTCTTGTTTGGTGATGGATAAAATACTTAGGCTGGGGGTGATATCAGTATGGTTTTAATCACGGCTACATGTAAAAAAATTATGGTTTCAGTCTGACTTTGTTCATTTTCTACGTCATTATATTTGTTGTTAGTTGTTCATTATACCAGGGAGGTGTTAGGAAGGAGATCCAATGTTCGTTTCCGACAGTTATCTTGCCTTTCTTTTCAAAATTCTTATCTCAATACCTAGATCAACTAGGATCAGTGACGCATTGTCAAAATGACAATGAGAAGACACATCTGTTATGTTGAACTCGTTAACTTTTCGTTACCAGCCGTCATGTAAAAATGTGAAATTTTAATCTTTCGTCGTTATTCGTCACGCTAAATATCATTTCATTTAAAGTCAGCTAAGAATTTCTTTACAACTTACTTTTCGAAAATGTTTCTTAATGATGGGAAAATTTGCTGAAAACTAAAAGACATGTATAGGCTTGAACAATGTTTCCATCAGGTGACGTTTTAAAATCGTGTGGGGGGGGGGGGCACATAATGAAGTACATTTTTTAAACATTTGTTGCCAGTCGTTTTACTGAAAGTCCTGATTAAATTTTGTTCATTGGCGGAAACAAACCTTACTTCAAAGTATGTATAGACAATGGCCTTTGTCTCGGGATTACTTGGAAAAGAAAGGAGGAGACATCATTAAAAGGGTTTAGTCAACAGAGACTTAATTAACAATAGGAACAAAGAGACCTATCAATCAAATGATGGCAGTGCCTGAAAAGAATTAAATCATTTGCAAGTACATATTGTCTGACAGATTTGGTCGTTGTATCTCCTTCCTAACAACCCTGATTATACCCTTGGAAGCTCATTATTCCAATCATTGCAACTCATTCGTACTTGTTCATGATCAGTAGTTTGACTAGGTTGTACCGTTCGAGTAAACAATGTACAATTAAGGGACCAAATTTAAGGATACTGTGGGCGTTGGTTGTGACGTGTTGTGTCTGCAAACACAATTATCTTCCCATTTTTATCAAATGCTAACAACAGGCAGCTTGTAGACTGAGTAACATTGTGATTTAATCCTCCTCATGTAAAACTGAATGACAAAACATAACGAAATCTATTTGGTGGAATGATGATGAAAATCGCGACTGTTTCTCCACTCTCACCTGTTGGGAAGAGAAAACCTGCCCCCTTCCCCTGGAACCAAAATGCCCCGATATTATTTTGAAGGGTATGTGGGTGAAGAAGTGGCCCGGGACTCGGGGACATATTCTTCACTTTTGAAAGGAGGGGATTGTCACCCACCCCACCCCTCCTTTTTCCATAGACGGCACACGTTTGCAATATAGCTGATTCAATGAATCAAACTCAAAAAATGGTGGAAACAGCCACTGAATGGATAAAATCACAGAAAAATGCCTCAGATTACACCACAGATCATTGTCCTCCAAATTTTCCCAGGTCCCTTAAAGGGAAAATGCAGTCCCCAAACGAGAATTATTATACCCCGTCATCCTAATTCATGAATGCCTTTTTTGATCCTGTGACAATATTTTTGTTACTAAATTGTTAAATTCATGGGAAACAACTCCTTGCTTTACCTTTTGTTTGTAATGGTAATGTTTAAAAACATCGTTAGAGGTACTTGCAAGGCATATAAGAGGAGACTTGCAAAGTTTGCTGATTTTTGCTAGCAATTTTGGGGCGACTGCCTATGGCCTTTTAGTTAGCCTTGTTTTCCTTGCACCCCTCGATTTACACTTGACTGGTTCCCCGCTTTTGAGAAGCTGTTGACGCTCTTGTGGAGGGAATCCCTCCCGCCTGCGAATTCTGAGGCCTATTAAAAACACTAGTATGAAGTAAATGGACGTGGATGACGCTAGTTGGCCTTTTCAGGCCCTTAGCCGGAGGGCAGGGGATTGTTCTCTCCCTACAAAAATTGTGGTGCTCTAAAGAAAATGAAAACTTACTTTTGCCTTAGGGTATTTTACCTAGTCTCGAGCACCTACAGATATTTTTGACCTCCCCGGAAATTACCTCTCCCCATTCAGTACCTTGTCTGTCTACTGGCCCGGGCATTTTAATTCCTTACCTACTGCAGGACGGAGCCTTAAAACCTTTCAAGTTCATAACAAAAGAGACGATAGTCTAACCTTGTACGAGGGGGGGGGGGGCTAGAGGGGGCTAGGGGATATCTGCCCTCTCTTGCATAGCCCACAGTAGGTGTTTTATCATTACCTTTTTATAAAGACAACTTGAGTGGAAATGTCTCATTATTACTTTCTGTCCGAAAAGTTGGGTGGAATTATTGCTTCGAATACCATTGGAACCCCTTGAGCAACCCGCTTTCCCTAACAACGAGAACCCTATCCTCAACTCGACTAACATTTAATTTGAGATTTGATAGGTGATAGTTATGATCTTTGTAGCCTGTAACATTGCAATGTGTAGATACTTTGAAACTTGCCAGTGGCTACAACTTGAAATGTACCCCAGGGTTTCAAGTTTCCTGTGCACATAATTTCCAACATAGGCATAGGAATTGGAGGTGGGCTAGGGGACTTATTTGTTTCCTCTCTAAAAAGTGTCAGAAATTTGCAAAACTTTTCCGTAAAATTTGTCCACTATGTTGCACCAAATTGGTTCTAAGGGCCTTAAAATATTAAAAAAATTTCCAAAGGGGGAGGAAGAGCCCTTCTCTTAGTTTCTATCCCTAGGACGGCGGTCCGAAACAACGTTCAGCTCCCCCCCCCCCAGTCACGGAAAGCTTCCTGCGCCTATGAATTGCAATCATTGCCGGCCACAAGTTCATTAGCATAACGAATAACGCGTTGGACCAGAGTAGCCGCAAAGCACTCTGAATTTCTGGGGGACACCCAGATACGCCGCTTGTGGTTTTGGCGTTTGTCGGCTACACCTTTTAGGCCGTAACCCGAGGGAGGGGAGAAGGGCCAACTGCCATCCTGAGATTTCCAAACCTTTGATGAAAAATTGCCATCCTGAGATTTCCAAACCTTTGATGAAAAATAGCCTACTTGAAAAAAAAACTCAAAGTGCTCAAAATTTCATTGTAGTGATTACGAAATCGCCTATGTAAAGGTTAATTTAATTTTTCAAAAAATTTACGGGAGGTTCCCGGACCCTCGCCTCAGACGGGCTCCTTTTATTGGTCATGTGGTGTTACTGTATTTATTTCAAACATGGTACTGCTTGTGTTTCCTTTCTTTGTTCCGTATAGGCGGAAAGACAGGAGTTGACGAACACGCTGGTTTATCAGGAAGTTCGGTGTAGGCGTGAAAGTATGGCTAGAGGTAGGGTGGTTGTCTTTTCAAATGATCGATTTTCTAATGTTGTCTATAAAACATTGTCGCAAACTGTCAAAATTTTCTTGCCATTATTGCTCAAGTTTTGAATCGGAAAATGAAAAACGCATCGGCCTTTTGTGTAAATGTTTTGGGAGCCCATTAAATCGCCTGCACCCGAAGACATACCTTTGGTACTCTTTTCATGAGAGCGTCTTCTTTACGAATGAGCCCCATTTCTGCAAGCCGTTCAGTCAGCTTCTGAGGGTGACAGAAGGCTACCGAACGCTTGTGAAGAGGGCGCATTGGGGATACAAATTTGCCAACTAAACAGAACGCTTGTGCCGACAACGTGGCATCGCTGTCAGTTTTGGACCCAAAGTGTGCGCGCTAGAAGTGAGGTGGTTGGCTAAATCTTGGTTAAAGCAGGGAGCTCTGTGGCAGCTCCCAGGTTAAAGTGAAGTAAGGGTGACGGGTATAGATTTCGATAGTTGGAATTCTCTGGTTTCAAACCCACCCTGGATTTCAGCTTTTACAAATGATCACCAAACCTTCTGCTACACCCCGCCGTGCAAATCACGCCATCATCAATAGTCCCCCACCCACTCACATGCTCACTGTGGCGCCAAATCGACCAGCCATTAGTCTAGCAAAGGACCGGTGATTGTGAGGGTTAAGCCTAGCTGGTCGGTTGAAATCAGCTTAGGAAATTGAGGAATCGTTATATCCTTTGATAGAAACATGTAGGCCGAAAAGTCCCTTTCTCTTATTTGCTTTTTTTTCTTGTTTGAACTGTGGATTGTTAAATAATGATATTTCAGAGGAAAGTATATGAGGTATCAAGATACAACTTACATAGCCCGGTGTCTTGCCACTCGAGTCAATCTAGGAGGCATTTTGGCATCAAAATAGTCTTGTTACGCTGTATGAGCCAACGGATAGTGACGCTCCTCGTAGATGAAGTCAAGAAAAACCAGCTTCTCTCCAACCATACCCTTTATACATAGAATTGCGCCAATTAATCTGACATGATCTGATGTTATTTCTTTCCCCTCCCTATCAGTCTGGATTGGGGCTATGACAAAATAATGGTCAAATTGCGATACTTGTGGTCATCTATTGAGTGCGCATTCAATGCCATTTACAGAAAGATAGGTTGTGTTCAGGTCTATGTCCACTATTTGTGAATACCCAAGAGCTTCCGAGGCTACAACGTTTTTATTCCATTTTACTCTGAACCCGGGGCCTTTCGACGGACCCCTAGACGCCACACATAGGTGGAAAGCCAACCATTTCAAAATGATGCCCGATGGCAAAACCATGAGTACGCGTCTGGCTGTGGCCCGTGAGATCTTCCCGATTAAAAATATGGGCCACCAACGAAAATAATTAATGCCCCCTCTCTCACATACGATTTTACAGTAGAGCTTTTACGAATTTTATCCACACCAGACAGAGCATATTACAAAGCTGTAGGTACCGTGTGGTGTTGTACAGCAACTGCAGAGGACATGGTAAATGCTATGTGACGATGGATTACTTGCATAAAGTGAATCCCAAATTCTGCCGAACTCGAGACCAAAATTTAGAGCCGAGTCACGCCAGTCCGGACTGTACGAGACCGAGTCCGAGTCCCTGCCTTCCGAGTCCGAGTCCTTTAAATCGTGACTCGAGACCGGTCTCGAATACTACAGCACCTGTAAGGAACGGTTCATATTCCCTAATTCTCTAGCTCTATAAAGCCATAAGAAACATATATGATCATCCCTTGCTCTTCAGGGTCAAACGCGAACATAGTTCCGAGTTGAGCAGTGTTCATCTTTCGTAGCTTTATAGCGCTCTACTGACGTATGGAACCGGGCTTTACAGACGGAATTGGCCAGCTACATTGGTATTTCGACGTATTACTCCGTCGGAATATTTTGACCCATACCCCTGCACAAAAAAGGCTTCTTATACCTGTACTGTCTTGCACTTTCCTTAATTAGTATACCTACTCCGCTGTTCGTCTGGGGTAGGTTTGTATTTACAAGAACTGTACATCGCTGTACCTGAAGATGGTAGCAATGTTGCAGTGTGGATAACACTGATGAGGGCTGCCATATTGCTTTTATCAATATTATGTAGGCGAAAAGGCAGGCAAAATCTTGTAACGGAACCATTCCAACACACACACGCACGCACGCACAGTTGTGCTTTACATACTGTTTGAGGACCTCGTTGTTTTCTCTATTGTGTTTGCTTCCTTAACCCTAACTTTAACAATAGACTCTCCATTGTGAAACTTCTGAGTACATGAGAAATTTATTGTATAAATTTCCTTCTAAGGACCTGAAATCCATTGCTTAGGTCCTCAATCTGAATGCAAAGTAAGTGCGTACCTACACACACACACACACATTCTCTCCATGGAGCTCTTACAGCTCCCTGCGGCCACATACACATAATTGTAGAATTAAATGCAGTAATACTGCACATGTAAGGATCAGAACAGTCTACAGGCTGACCAACAGAATTTATTGAGACGAAAAAGATTCTAAAAAGTATTGCCTAGTTTGTAAGCCCACTTGCCATAATTATACGACATATTTCTTGGCATTATATAAAATCCCTTTCCATGCAATGTCATTTTGATCACAACAGTTTGTCCTCTATTAAGCTACGACAGTGTAGCTTTCTGTAATCAACATTACAGTAAAATTAATTAACCGTAAGCCTAAATGTCAAGTTCACAATTTGCCAGCCTTATGTAAGGGATTTTACATAATTTCTCAATCGACCAGCAAAAAAATTGATGTTGATGTGATTAAAAGACCAACTAATGCAAAAACTATCCCACCCAAAGTAAACTTGAAGCAAGCGGGGGCGACGTCATCTTCTCACATTGATAACCAATGCTTCGTTTTCTTTGTTTTCAATCTATTCTTTTGACCTTGAAATGGACAGGGAAGTGAAATTGCCCATTTGAAAGGCGATCTCGTAAAATTCTCAGGAAAATTCCCAGAAAGAGAGGGCGAAGGCAAACCTCGCTGCATACCGTTATAGAGGTAATCGGTACAGAAAAACCATAGGAGGGTACATATCTGCAACATTTTCAAAAAAAGAGTCCCACATTCTACATGCAATGAGCAAATATTCAAGGACATAGGATATATTAACATAGTCTGTTACAGTTATGCGACACCTACACCCACTCATTCTATAAACTGTTCCACAATGTTAAGCTACCAGTTTATGGTAGATTGTTCTGACAGTGTGTTTAATCATGAAACAAATCGTCGTCCGAGTATTTCGTTCAATCGTGTGAGTGACGAGATGAACTCCTTTTAAATCGAGTAGTAGCCCACTTCGTCTTCTTTATACATTTCATAAAGCTCCTTGAATTTCAGTCATTATCATTGGAAAATGATTTTACGGAATATTTTACATAAAAAATGCAAGCTGCGAAGTAAGAAAAAAGTAAAAGCAATAGAGAATGTATATAGGACGAGGTGACTCTACCTGTGTACCTGTAGGATGAAAATATTCAAAATGGACTAGGCCTGTGTTGATTGGTTGAAACAAATTCAGTGAATTACGTATGATAATCGCTGCATGTATGTGAGTCGACTTATTACCCAAGACAAACACAGGATAAATATCACTGTTTATATATGATGCAATGAACTGGTCTGCTCAAGTTGAATTATGACGCTGCAATAGCTTTCACGCTCAAGTAGAAAACGAACTTGTTTCATCGAACAATGCTGCTCAAGTTAGAGTTGAGAACTAATCTCATTGATTCTGAAACCAGCGTCTTGAACTCAAGCAAGACAAATATTCAACTGTCCTGCTTAGAATGCCCATAACATGATTTTGGAAACTATTTGTACTTCAAGGAAAAGTAAGAGTGGCCTTTAATCGTGTTAAAATTGAGAATAATTTATGTTTGACGGCCTACTGTTCATTCACTCAAACTAAAAAGAGGTGTGATTGTAACAGGTTATCGTAGTATACTGTAAAGAAGCAATCGAAGGTGCTTTGATTTGCCCTTTCAAGTACTATTTGGAATTTTTGGACTTTCTTCTGCTTCGTTGACTTGCGAAGGGCTTAGCTGTCAAAGGTTGGATCGATGTGCCTGCAATTTAAAAAATTATTTGTGGATGAGAAAATGACAACCGAGCGGGAATGATACATAATTGACGTAGGTATTCGCTTTAGTCAATTTGTAGTAAACAGCTCTTGAACTTATAAATCTAATCAACAGTGTAAACATCGCATCGTCGGCTAACTTTTATCGACCGTGACAGTTTCCGTTGAAAGTTCTTAAAATGGTAAAATGGCATTAATTTTAAACTGCAAATAACAACTTAACCCTCTTATAGTGGCTAATGACGTCATTCTGTTATTGAAACTCGCAGCAGAAGTAAATAATTGTAAGTTCCTACGTTTCGAATGTTCGTTTCCTGTTGGTGTTCTTTACAATTAACATTTTATACAGGTATTAATATTAATGTCCGTTCTCTGACAAACTTTGGTACTTTTAATGTTTTTGCGACTGAAAATAATGATTTGCCTTTGCCTTAACTTGATGGACACGAAAAACTGAACAATGATCTACAATACTACGGAGAGTGCAACTCAAGGAGCGGACACTGACACAGGAGCAAACGACAGGTCCACGATACAGCTCATAACAACGGTTGTTTACGTCTTGATCTCTGTATCCGGTGTCGTCGGCAACGGTCTTGTTTTATGTGTCGCCATACTTGTGCCAGCCTTGAGAAACGTCACATACCTATTTGTCGCCAATCAGTCTCTGGTCGACTTCATGAGCTCTGTCCTCCTCTTTGTATCCTTCATTCTGCCTCCCATTGATTTGTCCGGGATTAGCGAGACAAACCACGCCCTCGCTACGATCCTCTGCGTCGTTTGGAACAGCCGCTATCTCTACTGGGCGAGCCTGAAGATCTCAACCGGCAATTTGCTCTGCTTGACCCTCGAACGCTACGTTGCCGTTGTGCACCCTTACACCTATCGTGAGCGCGTAAACCGTAAAAGTGCATCAGTTTTGGTCTTATGTATATGGATCATAGGCTTCCTTGTGGAGATGCCCTGGGCCTTTTCTCACTTTGTAGCAGATGGACTTTGCCAATACCGTCTACGTGGCCAAACGGCGCGAATTGTGATTGCGTGTGTGGTATTTCTTTACACGGCAGTTATCCCGGTAGTTGTCATGTCCTTTGTCTACATCTCAATTCTTAAGAAATTGCGAGAGGGAGCCCAAAGGAATATCTTGGAACCCACTTCAACCACCACGACGAGGAACACTGACCCAAGCAGTTTCCTACAGCCGCCTTCTGATCGGAACCAACACACCAACGAGGTCCCTGCACGTTCAACGCAAGATGTAAGTACGCCCATCACACAGAACAACAGCCGGAGCCGAGCTCGACGCAACGTTATGGCGACGATGTTTATCGTGTGTGTGGTCTACGCAGTCTGCATTACACCGAACCAAATTTACTTCTTTCTTTTTATCTTGGGAGCAAACCTTGATCTCTCCAATGTATTTTATGTCGTTTCAGTTTTCATGTCGGCTACCAACATCTGTGTCAACCCACTAATCTACGCGTGTAAATACCGTAAGTTCCAAAAGGGTGTGCGGGCTCTCTTTTGTAAGACCAAAGTTCACGTCATTGTTGATTAATTTAAGGGAAGAAGGGTAGCTAAGAGTGGGCAAGACAGCGGCGTAGCTACGGGGGGGGGGGTCTGGGGGATCTAGGTCCCCAAATATTCGTCAGGCCCCCAGATATTTTTTTGTGTCCTAATAAAATGTGTAAGAATTAAGAAAACATAAATGTTTGAATGGTAATAAACTGTGAAGTATTTCCTTCAAAAAATAATTAAATAAAATGTGTAAGAATTAAAAAAAGTACCTATGAACTCAACTTATAACTTTAAAATGCCTACTTTCACTAAATTAGGTATATAGTCTGCACTGTCGTTTAATTCGCATATAATTCACTTGGACGAAGAAACGAAAGTCCCGACGAGAAATTCGGATGTGACTTTGTCAGGTTTAGACCCTTTCTGCCTTTCGGATGGCTGATTGATTTACTGAAAACATGGCAACCATACTCTGAAGACCATTCTTACACGACCATTCCTATACGATATCATACACAAAATATGCCGTACGGTAAGGTACTGCGTTCGAATAATTCTTCTGTCCTTAACAAGTATGTCGTGTCTCTCTCCTTGGCCATGACAAGTGCACGACAAGTCCTCTTTTTACTAGTTCGCACTGGCGTCCGGGCGGATTTGTAAAATTGCCAGCAAGGTCCGGATTTCATGTGTTTCCCACATGATCCCCACTTCTGCCTTGCGGGTTAAATAGTTTGAAAGATTAACTGGTGGTATTATAAGTTTGACCAAGTAATATACCCATGACTTGAGTCTGTGAAAAAATACAGCACCATTTTGCATCTAGACACCATTGAAAACCGGAAAAATTTCCAAAGGAAAGGGGACATCCTTAGACCCCTACATCAGGACAGTGATCTATGTCATCCTTGCTAGAAAATAAATATGTTAACCCTAGGTTGGAGACAAATGGTATGGTCTAGGGGATATGTAATTGAGTAGTGGACATGAAGCCTATGGATAGGGTGATGGACAAATGTAACAGAGATATACTAGAAGGGGAATATGGGAGAATTGCAGGCAGAATAAATGAAAAGGGATGCATGAATTCAGTATGATTCTTGTATTATCTCACCCATATGATATCCACGGCCGTACACAGCGGGGGGGGGGGAGGGCAAAACTACCCAAGAAATTTTCAGTGCACCGTTTCCAACTTTGAGAATGTACAGAGAAAACGCAGTAAAAATATGAGAAATAGCTGTGATCGTAATGACAGAACTTAAAAAATTTCAAATTTTCCATGCTTGTATCTGTACATACCACCAATCATTTACAGCTCTATTAAGATGTATTTCTAGCCTACTTTTCAAAAATTCTCTCGCTACGCGCGATTATGCATGGCTGCAACGTTGCTGTTGTTGCTATAGGTAGCTTCAATCATAAATGGCCTAAAATTTTTTAAACCGTGCCAGTTTAGTCATGAAAACGTTTTATACAGTAACCAATAACACTCCCTCCCCTCCCTTAAACTCTCCCCCACAACGGAGTTCAGTGGCTGAGGTCATGCTTCACATCATATCCACTACCCTCTCAAAAATGACTTTTGGGTCGCACTTAGTCACAACTGCTTTTGGTTTTCCTTTTTAAGCTGAAATTCCTCAAATATTGCACCATTTGCTATCTATACGTCCTCCTGAAATAACAAATTTTTGCCAAGGGGGAGGGAGACACCCGTTCCCTTTAGTCCGTTCCCAGGCCACAGATCAGTAATGCCCACTTTTTGACCCCTAGCAAAAAAGTGTATGTGCGGCCTTGTGTATTACCATTTTTCATGGATTGATTTTTTTTTTCCATTATTTGAGAAATGGCAGACATGAGATTCGAATTTCAAGGCTGGGTACACGCAGCTTAAAACTCGTGGGAAGTGCCGTTTCCGGCCATCTGGAGGGTTTGTAAAGCCAAAAATTTTCTTGCCCGTTCCGCTCCAACTGATGGTGGCGCTCCGCTTAGATAGTCTTGACAAGCCTGACCCTCGGCGGTGCCAGCCCCCCATTTGTTACCTAGGCCCCCTAAAAATTTCATCCTAGCTACGCCCCTGGGGCAAGATGGGAAGCTCACCATTCTTCGGAGAAATTTTTGAGGGTGGAGGAGGGGGGATCAGATATGTAGGGACACAGTGCACTCCTTGCACGCAGTGTCCCAAATTTATTTTTGCTGGACAGTTGTTTCCTCTCTCATGAGAAAATATTTCTTTATCACTCATAGAACACCTTGAATGAGTAGTACTGCTAACCATACTGTAGTTGAGACAGTTTTTCATAGGTCTTAAGACGTCTTGCACTGAAAAGACATACATTAAGACAAGAAAAAGGGAAACTTTGTTCCGTCTAACAAGAGCTTCGTCATGCACCCTCGATATTTGCACAGATTACAGCTGTGTTCGTTTATATTATCTAATGAAGAAAAGTTTGAGTTCTTGTTCATGTTATTAAGAATATGGAAGAATTTTGAAAAGCCAACCGAATCACCCTAATTCAGTGGTTCTCAAAGTTTTTGAGGGTGCGGGCCAAATGCAGAGGCTGGGATGGGGTCGAGGGCCGCAGGGGAGGATCTCAGGCTTAGAGATAGGACAATAATTGGGAAGAGCGAAATCCATACTTAAGAAGTCTCGAAGCTGTATCTAGACAGAAGCGGAAGTATGACTTTTTTCATAGGGAACGGTTCCTTAAGATGATTATGCCTTTTTGCAGCGTCCAACAGAAGCAACCTGATCTCAGTCCTACCATGGTTGGGGATGAGGTCAGACAATTTTGCTTTCCATGCAAGCGCTCCAGATTGCAGAAAATTGCACTCTTAACCACAATTTTGCCTCGGCAATTGGGGTGACGCCAGTCTTTGCTCGACAGGGCGGCCAAGCTCCCCATCGGAGCTGCCGGTAACCAGAAGCCCCGACAAGGTAAACAGGTTGCTGAAAGGATGGCAAACGCGGAATTTTGGCGTGAGTGCCGAAAATTTTGGTGACTGTTGAAGCAACTTTGAGAAATTGCGGTTTTTATTGAGCAATCTGCCCTACACGGGACAAAATAAAGAAATTCGTCGCAGCGCCCGGTCGTCTTGGGGGGGGGGGGGGTTTACATACTTTATCGTACCCATTAAGACTCCCCGACGAAATGGAGTTTCCCAGACGACAGGCCTCATGGCCCTTTGCTCCCCCATCTGGTGCCACGTACCCCTGTCTACAGTTCTGCATCATGTGTGAGTCACCAGTATGGTCATTCTGATGTTTATCATGCGTCGTTTTCCATACTAAGTATGTTGCCGACGAAAATGCACTCTGAAACGAATGAAGTCACACCAATTTTGTACTTATCCTGCGTTAGTGGCCAGCTTGTGAGGAGAAACTCTTCATCAATTGTTCTCAAACGCTGTCACAAAGAGAAGTGGGTCTGCCGAGTTCCCAAAAGTCGAAAAGAACTTTAAGTTGATTGAATGATTATTCTATTTCATTTAACAGAGCAGTGTGGAAAAAGCGCGCCCATATAAAATTTCGAAACACATTGTTATGGAATGCCACTCTGATTACATTTGATTTAGTTTTTACGAGTACCGAAAGATAACTTGCAAAATTTTAATTTCAGTTACCAATCAACGTTTAACACAATACATACAGTTACCTCACTTCGCAAATTAAATTTCCGAGATGTAACATTGCTACAAGCATTGTTACTACAAATACTTCTCCCCAATGCAACTAGTACATAACTATATGCCGGCCTGTACATAACATGATTGTCAACAACATGGCATACGAAATAAGTCCTGGCTAGATATGACTGATCAAGGAACATGCCATAGAGCCTGCTATGTAGGCAACCTAGTACCTACTTTAGAAGAGCGAATTTGTAAGGAGTCAAGTAGTGACTCTAAATTTAATTTAAACATACATGTCATGGATTATTCCCCTCTTTTTCCAACTGTGCTACATTTTTTCTTGTCGACTATGATTTTCTCAAAACGTGAAGTCAGTTCAGGGGGAGGGGCATCGACGGGGTCCGGGGGCCGCGTTTGAGAACCGCTGCCGTAATTTAAATTTTAAGGTATCGTTGTTTACATAGAAAAAATGAAAGTTGAGTCAAACAATAGTTACATTCAAAATTAGTTTTTCTGTGATATGTATGTATTTTTTTTCTTGAATCCATGAAAGATATCGGTACTTATAAGCGAACATGTAATAAGGCGAATGGGGCTTGGGGCTGGTGACTACAGCCTCACATTTGGGCCGCAAAGGTGCTATTTCAGGGCACACTTTATTCTGTCTTAGGTAAAATATGCATGTAAATTTCAGGCTATGTACCACAGCCCCCTGCCATTAGTTCCGTACACTTATGGTTGTAAAGACTGGTGTTTCTGGGGGCATGAAACTTTTTGGGAAGGGGAGGGGGGTCTACAAAGCATGGCGTCAAGGTAAGAGAAAGTCTCCACGAAGGGATGGTTTGCAGACGATTTGTGACAGGCAAACAATTGAAAATGTCCAGCCTTTTCGAAAGATACGACCGCCATCACTTCCTACAGAAAATATGGTTTAAAGACCCTACATGAATTATATCAGTTTTCATCAAAGTCGATGAGGGGTGCTCCCGCCCTGCATGTCAGCCCCAGGGCTTTGGGGACGTTTAAAAGATAGGTCCAGCTTACGCTCCGTTGTAATGTTTGGAGACTGTTTACCCTTTTAATGATCAACTGATCAATACAAGCATGTAGGTGTTTATGCAATTTTGGATGGAAATTTTGCATTTTGTTGCAATTTTGTGTTAAGTTAGGCAATTTACCAGCTAGCCGCAAGCAAATTTTAGCCTACTGTGACCACAATCTTAGTGAGTCGTTTCACTGATTGTGATTGGCGGTGAAACTGTCCTTTAAATTCCACATGAATACACAGAAGAACACCGGAAAGTAATCTTTAGGTAAATGTTTGTAATGAATTTCAAGGAGTGTATTTATTTTTGTTTTCTTTTATTTTCTTAAGCGGTCCATACACGTTAATTTTTGGCTCCACTAGTTTTAGACCACGTGTTTGGTCTAGCGGTAGAGCATCCGTCTCTCTCGCGGGAGGCCTGGGTTCGATTCCCAGGTCGAGTCACACCAAAGACTTTAAAAATGGAACCTACTGCCGTTGTGCGTGATGCTCCGCATAAGCAATGGAGTAAGGGAAAACAAGCCAGTGAGCCACAACTGGAAAAAAGGCCGTGGCCAGCTCGACTTGAACCAATTGGTTGGAAACTGGGCCGTTAAACCTCATCTAACTCCACTAGTTTTTAAGACATGGTTCAACATGGCACAACACGACACAGTACAATCTAGTGCCGTAATATAAAATGTTTTAAATATGATTTATAAAATCAACACTTTTTGATTCCTTGACGTAGCCAAAGCAATCTAAGCGATGGTAATGGCGTGTGTGTTCGCGTGAGTTTGTTTGTTTGTTTGGGTGTGCGTGTGTATGTTGGTATTATTGTGACGCTGCTTGTAAATACGATATCTCAAGAAGGATAACTTTGAGGGATCTCATCTTTAGCAAGTGAATGCCCCATATTGAATAGATGATCCCTGTTGTTTTAAGTGGAGGTCAAAGATCATTTGGGGTCACGAGAGGTCAAAAGGTCAAAATACTGTAAACACGATATCTCAAGGAGGGTAACGGTTAGGGATCTCATACTTGGCATATGGATTGTCCGTACTTAGTAAATGATCCCTATTATTTTTGGTGGATAACAAAGGTCATTTGGGGTCACCAGAGCCCAACGGTGTAAATCTTGAAATTTGCTTGTAAACACGTTATCTCAAGCTGGGTAACTTTGAGGCATGTGATACTCCTAGTACGGTAGGTGATCCCTGTTATTACTTGCAGTGGAGGTCAAAGGTCATTTGAGGTCAAACTGTGAAAACCTTGTAAACACAATATCTCAAGAAAGGAAACATCGATAAATCACATACTTGTCATTAAATGGGTCATATGAGGTAGGTGATAACTATTTTTGTGGAGGTTAAAGGTCATTTGGGTCACCCAGAGATCAAAATGTGAAAATCTTGCAAATATGACATCTCAAGAAGGGAACGTTGATGAATCTCATAATTCGCATGCTGTTGTCTGATAAATTAAATATACCCTATTAAGTTTTGTGACGGTCGAAGGTCATTTGGGGTTACCAGAGGTCAAACTGTATAACATTGAAATATGCTTGTACACACGGTATCTGGAGAAGGGTAACCGCGAGGCATCTCATACTTGACATGTTGATAGTCATTATTAAGTAGATGATCCCTATCATTCTCAGTGGAGGTCAAAAGTCATTTGGTGCCACCAGACGTCAAACTGAAAAATTTGTAAACAGAATATCTGAACGGGGAAACATTCATGAATCTCATACTTACCAAGTGGGCGTCCCATATAAAATGAAAGAACACTGTAAAGTTTTGTGAGGATCAAAGGTCATTTGGGGTCACCAGAGGTCAAAATGTGAAACTGTTTACACACATTTTCTTAAGGAAGGAAACATCGATGAATCACTTACTTGGCATATGGATGTCCCATATAAAATTAAAGAACCATATTTAGTTTAGTTCAGGTCAAAGGTTACTTGGGGTCACGAGAGGTCAAACTACACTGTAAAACCCAGTTTGTTGGGATAACTTATTAGACTTGAGGTAACTTACTGCATGGACCTTTTAAAGTTCAGGCAACTGAGTGTCTCCGATTATGCATCTCATCACTAAGGGAAACTTAGTTGCATGAACTTTCAAAGGTCCATGCAGCAAGTTACCTCAAGTCTGATAAGTTATCCCAACAAATTGGGTTTTACAGTGTAAAAAAGTTTGTAAATACCATATCTCAAGAAGGGAAACATCAATGAATCTCATACATGGTGTTCGAGTGTTCTATATACAATAAAAGATCCTTGTAAAGTTTGGTGAAGATCAAAGGTCATTCGGGGTCACCAGAGGTCAAACTACAGAAATTTTGTAAGCATGACATCTCAAGAAAGTAAATGTGTTAGAATCTCACATGCATGTAGTTGCCCCATATTGAGTAGATGGTCCCTATATGCTTTGGTTGAGGTCAAAGGTCATGTAAGGTCACCAGAGGTCAGATTGTAAAAACTGTTAACATGACATCTCAGGAAGAAAAATATGTATGAATCTCATGCTTGCCTTGTGGGAGCTTAATATTAACCATATGATTTCTATAATATCTGGTGAAAGTCAAAGGTCATTTGATGTCTCTGGAGGTCAAACTGCAAAAACTGTGTAAACTTGATATTTCAAGAAAAAATCTGTTATGAATCTCGTATGTGGCATGTGGGCGACCTGTAATGATTGCATGATTTCTATTATTTGTGGTAGAAATCACCGGGACAATACTGTTTAAACCATGTTAACATGATATGTCAAGTATGAAACATGTTTGGGTCTTGTATCTGGCATGTAGCACCCAAGATTAAAAGCAAGCTAATGTAGGAGTATGACCTTGTTAACTGGTGTCAGTCTTTGTTGTCTATGTATGCCAATGGATTTTTAACTGATATACAACTAAACTTAAAGTGGGTATGACACGGCCAAAGCACGTTTCTCAGTAAATATTCTTTGGGTACAGCTTGAAATGAAGCGAATGTTTTCCCCACTCAACTACGTCCATAAACCCAGTAATACGACCTTGTGTATTCCCAATTACAGGCCAGACTCAGCCATCTGAAATCCAAAAGCGAAAAAAAGTATGTGAGCGCGTCTCAAGATCGTGACGTCATTGGAGGCACGGTTAGTAACACTGTACCAGGCAGCTCACCCATCGTTCTACACATCCAATCATGTGCATGCTAACGCGTGTTAGCAGGTACATCATTGCAGACACCTGTGCTACGATACTATACAGCAGCGCGCGTGACCAGTGACCACATTGTGAACTACTTGTATGCGTCGTTGCGCGGTGACTGCTTACCATTCACAATAGCAACGTAACTGAACAGCTCACTGAGTAAAGGCGCGCTTGTTATGGACTGTCCATACATGTTCATAGCTGTTCTGTACAGCGCGCCCGGACCGCGTTCTTTTTGCACAAAAACAAAGCTGTTTATTATATACAGGAAAGCTAAAACATGGGCACATATGCACGCGAACATATTGGCCAATGATATGCTTCGAAGCCCCCATGTTCAGCGCTTTGCGCTCTGTATGTTGGGCGGGCATTGTGATGTAATCATTTTCATGAAGTTTCTAAGATATGAAACTTTCCCAAAGCGTTGCATTAGTTTCACATCTAGATACGCGTCCTTACATAGCGCAGTGCGGGGTGCCGCCAATTGCGTCATAAAAGTCAGGTGACCTGTTGCAGCATTTTTCGAAATTGGATTTCTGGACGTTTTTCTTCAAATTCTATTTATGCCGAACTGCGCCGGTTTTAATTGTGTGTGAGATGATACTTTTACAATACTGTACCCAATCTTGCAATACACAAAAGTTATTTCGGCCGTGTCATGCCCACTTTAAGTATGGTAACTTCACAATATCTTGTCAACTTAAAATTATTATACTATAGTACTAAACTTATATCCCAGTGGTAAGGAGTCACTAAGCCTTTCGGCTTTCTGGCTCATATAATCGGCACCGCTTCTGTCCCTATTAGTTCCATATCTTCATATCTGTGTGATCATGTTATGCTACATTTCTCTTGTTTCGGCATTTGGCACTATTTCAACTTCCTCATCTTTTATTATTCTTTTAAAGTCGGTATTTTTATTTATAACGCTCAACAGTTACTACTCGTTACTATAGAATTAACAATTTCAAGAGAGTTTACTCTTGAATAGTTAATGAGCCAACCTAATTTATCTCCACATTAGCCAGAACCAGTGGAGGGTTGGGGGCACTACTGGTTCTTCCGATGGCACATTTGGGGGAGACACTTTTGACCTTATAACGCAGTAGTACTGCACCTTTCCAATAGTAATTAGATAGGAATGTGGCATTTTACTGTGCCCAAAGCGAAACACACCAAAGTTCTATCCCACAAACCTTTTCAATTGCTGTTTGGAAATAGGTCTGCAAAAGTAAAGGTTTTCCCCCATACGGGGGGGGGGGGTCACTCGCTCCGCCGGACTTTGAAACTGGGGGTAAGTGGGGGCAAGCAGGATTTGGGGAGACAAAAACTTGTGAGCGGGCTTTGCTCCTGTAAATTGCATACCTTTCTGCAGGAGCGGACAGGGGGCAAGTTTAGGGGTAACGGTTGACTGGGGGAAAATGCCCGCATGCCTAACTTAGCAGCCTCACTAGGTGAAGTGGAGATAAATCAGTGGCCCCTCTGGCGACACATCCTCTAGGTACGCCCCTTCCTCTCACCACTTTGCCGTTTCATAACCAAGGCTAGGGGCATTACCGATGCCCCTGTTATATATTTCAAACCCTGCAGTACATCAGCACTTATATAAGTGTGTACAATAAGCCTTGTTGTGTTCTTTGGATGAAACCTTCTGAGCTGGGTTAAGGCTGGAGCTGAGGAGCCACAGCCCGATGCGTCCATTGGAAATAGCCTTCTGAGAAAAAGTTCTATAGTATGTGTTTTTCACTTTCTATGTCACATACTTTTGTTCGGGTGAAAAGCATGGGCCGGGAAGGACAAGGATCCCTTCTAATAGTGCAGTATGTTAAAATATTGGTTTGATCACGGCAGAAGACTAAATACAAATAATCATCTTTTTACAGAGGGAAAAATAAGGGGGTTGTCGTCCTTAATGTGAAGAGGACGGAAGCATACGTACGCCCACCACATTTTTGACTGGAAGCTTTAGCCCCCTAGCGCCCCGCTTCCTACGCCTGTGTGTGTTTCCACTGTGTTTCAAAAGTCGTCATCCTGGGCCTCTGATAACAGGTCAGCCCCAGGCCCACCAAGATATGGATGCGGCCCTGAACGTTGCTGAAAACTTGCTCTGTAGTTCACACAGCCTAACCAGGGAGTCGTTACGGTATCTAAATAACAACTCCCTGGTCAACATAAGCTAAAGCTGTTTCAGTACTAGTATTACTTTCCAAATCATCTCCCCAGAGTCGATCATGGGAGGAGAAGATCTACTCAGGGGATAAATAAGACGGAGTACGGGGAAACTGACTAATAAAAGTTTGTCTGGCACTATCAAATTCCTTTTCTCCCTGCGCCCCACTCTATTGTGACTTGAAGCTTTGAAATAAGGGTCACTAAAAGTATTAATGTTCGACATTAAATGCACAATAGTCCTTGTAAACAAATCGCCATTCTCTCAAAAAATGTTCGGCGTGCTTCACATGGGCCTTATATAAATCTATGTCCCATTAGTACTGCTGTACCTGTAATGCTGTGCGTAGGAAAACGTCGGTGGAATTTCCTGGTCATTACTTCTAGTAGGACAGCTTGAGTAGATTACTATTTCCAAAACCCTCGCTACATCTATGGCTGTTTGTTCACTGTTCTCGCCAACTACCACCATCCTCAGCAAATTGACTGACGGTTACTATCTTAAATTTGCGATCATCATAAGAAAACTATTTCATTAGCATTTCAAATTACACCTGGGGGAAGCAGGATTTTCTCAAGAATGGTCCACAATGGCCGCAAAAGCTATCGAATTTTAGAAAAAAAATTTGGCGAGGACCCTCAGTTTCCAGCCTCCGGTGTTGCACCTTCGACGCTCTCGGTTTAGCTTCGCCGGCCACAACTTTCCATGATGCAGCCTCCAATGAAAATTATTTTCCTGGCACTTTAGTTGCCAATGCCCTTGGTCATATCCATGTGAAAACACCCATAAAACATTTAAATGACATTTTAAATATCGCATAGTCTATAACCTTCAAAATCGACTCTATCTTATTTTTCACACTAATAAAAAAGGTGAGGGGGGGCTTGTCTCAGACCATCGACAACATGAAACATGAAAAAAAGAACCATAGAGCAGGATATAGGTTCCTAGGCTCTATGGAAAGAAGAGGCACCTGGGGAAAGTGGGAAATTGTCATTTGAAGTTGAAGATTAAATGCATCATTTTAAAGCCTACAATTTATAAATGCCCCAGAGCATCCGGGGGCCCTGAGGTGGGCCCCTGGACCCCACGCCTTCAGGGGGAGCGATTCGCGCTCCTGTGGGGCCTTCGGCGTCGTTTGACAGTCTACCCGGGTTTTCTCCCCCGCTGTCAGACATCAAGAGCCTGCTCCTGGGGGATAATGTAAACTGCTACACAGGTACTAACTGAATGCAGTTAAAATGGAATGGTTAATTTTTAGAACCTTGGATGAGGGAGTGTTACAGGGTGAAAGAATTATCCCGATTTTTCTTAGCTCCCAACGTCTAAGGCCGAAGGGCATGAAAGACCCAGCTACCCTGGGGTAGAATTACGTCCCAAGATGGGATATAGAAACAAACGAGAGCAACCGTTCAGCCTTTAGACTCTTACATCTTTAGCCCATTATATGCGTTGGCTCCGTTCTAGACTGTCTAAAACAAACAACAGTCTTCCTTTCGAAGTTTCAAGCCGATGGGCGCTTGAAGGAGAAGATGATGACAATCTCCCAAAGATACAGCGCGGAAAAGATACTTTACTTCTACAGAGTACAAACAGTCACGTCTAAGGGCGACAGAAGAAAGGCATTCTCCGGAAATATTACATGGATAGGCAGTAAAACCAGTATTACATAAATTTACACATTTCTCCTCCACTTTGTTATCTTGATTTAAATTTGTAAAGTTCTGTGTTACACCCCTCTAATAACTAAGCATCCACAGCTTATTTGCTAAACAAGTTTAGATGTATAAACATGCTAACAAAGTGGACGCAAAAATGTTTTCAATGGCTAAACACGTTTTTATCTACGTTGAATACATAATTTTCCGTTTCTCAGGGTAAGTAGCTAACATTTATGCGAAAAGTAACGTTTGTGTGTGTGTGTGTTTGGGGGAGGGGTAGGATGGGGAGGGGAAGGCAGCACAAAGCAAAGTTTACTTTGTGAAAAAGAACTCAATGCATTCCAAAAAAAATAAGGAGGGGTATATCCTCCCCTTCCACCCCGGGATTTCTTCTTGTGATGGTGGTAGACAAGTGTTTGTACCAAGACCAATGGAAAACGAATGAAACTAACTTCTCTTTGATGTAAATTGACAAACAGGGTGTATCTTATATACTGTTTCCGTATGAAAGAAAATGCAAAACATTTCAAATGCTATGAAGCGCTCCATTACGACAAATAGTCAAAATAAACCTTAACAACTTAAGTTGCAAAATTATTGCTAAATTTAGTTCCGTTGACTGTTAAAATATATGCATCTAAGACAGTCTGGCAGTTCAACAAAGTTGTCATTTGAAATGAACTCAATATAGCCTTAAAGCACCAACCGGAAGAAAAGACATTGTTCTAGAATTAAACTTGTTACACTTTACGGTTGTTTTAATTCAAATTTAGGGGTTTTTCGAAAGTGATAGTCCATTAGCCTATATTTCCAAGATGCAAACGAAGTAATTTATTGAAAACACGAACTTGGGAAACACATGATGAAAAACAAAAAGAAGATCACAAAGCATTTTCAAATTCTGTGACATTTTCTTTGGCTTTTTTTTTTTTTTTTTATCAAATCCCTTGTTACAGTAAAGGTTTGGTCAGCATATCAGATCATATGCGAATAAATTCCCATATTCTAGTGAGATTTCACCAAGTTCTGTTGGATTACTTGCCGAAGGCAAATGGAATCGATGCAGTCATGCGGGTGAGTGTATGTATGGGTGTGTGTGTGTGTGTGTGTATCTGTCTGTGCCGCTTAGCTTATAAACAGTATATCTCAAGATACAAATGATGGATACTTTCAAACTTGTCATAAGTTTTTCACTTTTTTTGGTAAAGGTTAAAGGTCATTTGAGATCACCAGAGGTTAAAAGTATTGTAAACACGGTATGTGAAGATAGAAATGGTAGATACTTTGCATACTTGGAATATAATTTTGTAATATTAAGAAAAAGAACCCTATTATATTTAATGAATGTCAAAGATCATTTGAAGTCATTAGAGGTGAAACTACGGAAAGCTACTAAGCTGATTCTTAACACGCTATCTCAAGCAGGATAACAGTGAGGGCTCTCAGATTCTCAATCACCGTAATATTTTTGGTGTACGTCAGAGATCATGGGGTCAGTGGCGTAATAAAGGGGGCAGGGAGGGGCACCCGTCCCTCCCTACACGGGCCAAGGGCGCAAAATGAAGGCAGACTAAAAAGAAAAATAGAGAAAAACATAGGAAAACAAATAATAAGAAAAAATGGAAAGAGAAGGAAAAGGAAAATGAAAGCTTGTGTACTTTTTGCGCCCCTCCGCCTCCGGTGAATTATTAACTCGTGACGGCACGAGCACTTAAATTAAATTGAGCGGTATGATGCAATCATGTTCTTTTGTTGCAAAAATGACACCGCCAGCTGGCCTTAAATAAGACTTTGCTGAGTTCCTACAGGGGATGATCGAGCAAACAGGTAGTCGGGGCCCCAAGCTCTGGGGGCGCACGTCGAGTCACTTGACCCCCTTCAAATAACCCTTGTGACGCCACTGCATGGGGTTACCAGATATAAACGGTGAAAACCTTGTAAACACGATATTTCATGAAGGATAGCCTCCATGGTTGTCAGAGTTAAAATGTACAGCAGGCTCGAAAAACATTTTGTTTTTCGTGGATGTCAAAAGTCAGTTGAGGTCAACGAAGGTCAGACACTCACAAACGGGCAAGATATCTGAAAACGTCACCTTGAGGGATTTCATACTGAGCATGTATAGATGCTCTAAGTTTATTTAAACCCCCTGTGGGCTGAAGTTGTAGAATATGCCCACGGTATTTCCCGTCTGTCGTAAGAGGCGACTAAAGGGAAGGACTTGCACTGTATTTAAGCTGTATTTGAAACCAAACTTGAACTTGAACCGTATTTGAAACCGTATTTAAACTTTACCTTTTTATCTAGTTTACACTATATAACACATGTATGTTGGTGTGTCGTTAAATCTCATCTAACTAACAAACTAACAAGTCTAAGTTTACTTAAATACTTAAACATTTTTGGTGGAGGTCAGAGATTGTATGGGGTCATCAGATGTCAAATGGTGAATCAAAAAGGATAACTCAGCGGTTTCTCATACACAGGCTGAATATGCTTCTGGAATTTGGCATTTCTTAAGATCAATATTTGGCCCTACTCAGGCACAAGTAATCAAGCTCGTAGCCAGGCAAGGCACTGAAGGGGGAGGGGAGCGAGATAGCTTCCAAGGGGGAAACATTTTTTCAAGGGAAAGGGGAAACATTTTTTCAAGGGAAAGGGGGAGATATACTAAAATGCATTAATGCAATAGTATTTTTAATTTACAGGGGACGTCTATCCCTGGCCCCTCGGCTGGCGGCCACAATCAATGGTAAGTTTTAGGAAAGCTTCAGTTTGAAAATTATTTGGGACTGAAACCCTAGGCCCCCACTCCGACGGCCCTTGCAGAAGAAAAGTGTAGTCTTATACTATCTGTGAAATTTTCAGTGTATCATATTGATTAATAAAATGCAATAAAAATAAAATTCGTATGCTCACACTGTCGAATGCGAGGAGTCGGAAAGCGGTTTCAACCCTGAACCTCTGATTTGGCGCAACTTTCCATTTCACACCCTCCCAACGCATGGTAGCAGTAGAGCTGGTAGTGGCTAATGTGTTTTAGAGTGTGATTTTCTGCATTCTAGCGCCTTAGGATTTTGACATTTCTTAAGGTCCACTTTGGCCGTTCTCAGGCACAGCTAATCAAGCCCGTGGCCAGGCAAGGCACTGAAGGGGAGGGGGCAATAGCTACCGAAGGGAATCATTTTTAAAGGAGAAGGGGTGAGGTATACTAAAATCTATTAAGGCAATAGCAGTTTCCAATTTTCAATGGGGCGCCAACCCCCTTGGCTAAGGGCCTGCAGTTTTTAAGAAAACTTCAATTTAAAAATTATTGGGGGCTGAAACCCTATGCCTCCACCCCTACGGCCCTTGAAGAAGAAGATTGTAGTTTTATACTAACTGAGAAATTGTCAATGTATCATATTCATTAATAACATACGACTTACATGAAATTCGTATGCTCACACTGTCAAATGCGTGGAGTCGGCTGGTGGGGGTTACGACCATGAACCCCTGATATGGGGCAACTTTCCATTTCACTCTCTCCCAACGCATGGTAGCAGTAAAACTGGTAGCGACAAATGTGTGTTTTAGAGTGTGATTTCCTCCAATTTAGGACCTTATGATGCCATGCACATTTCTTGACCTCAGCTCCAGCAATGTTAGGGCTGAGGTCGCCTTTGATCCCTTACGGAGCTTCTCTTTAAAAACTTCCCCTGTGGAAATCTCTGAGCCAGCGTCTTTGTCCATTAACGTGGTTGTTGTAGTGAAGAAAACACTAAGTGATGCAGGTCATGCCGCTTTATCAGTGGCGTAGGGACCGGGGGGCCAAGGGGCCATGGTCCTCCAATATGATTTGTGGGGGGCAAATATCATTTTGCCCCCCCCCCCAATATTGCGACAGTTTACAGTTTTGTTTTACCCGTTTTTGCTCCCAAGAGGACAATTTCTCTAATAAGAACGCAAAGTTTACGGCGCGCTACGCGCCCAGAAGAGCTCCTCTACTTTCTTCAATAGTTCCATTCTACATCGCTAGATAGCGCAAGTCCTTTCCACCTTACCAAGTAACATGTGTACACAGTTTACGTTGAGGTCGCAAATTTCATCCCGTATCGCAAAGCCTAGTAACTGTTCTCTTGTGTGTGTCAAGCGTTACTGTCAGTTGGTGAGGGACTCACGGAGCAATATTTGGCTATTTCATCGCATAGGTAAGGTAGTTTCGATACATTTCATATTATCTCCTATACCGTCTAGAACCCCTAAGGATTTACCAAAAATTTTCGCGCTTCGCGAGCTTTGCAATTTCTACAGCTTAGATTCCGGGGAAAACATTTAATCAACGCAGAACTATGCTTTTCTAGTATAAACAAATTTTATGCAATATATGAACTGAATGAAATAGTCTAGTACACAGGTTTTCTTCAAATCCCACTTATACCCGACGGCATTGGGGCTGTCGGGGATTCGGGTCGGTGGCCCCCGTCGGGCAAACCTTGGCGCCACCAACTTAATAATAGTAGACTCTGGCTGTTGAAAATCTCCATTCCAATCCACCGAAATCCATGGGGCTAACTCCACTCTGAATAATTTTGAATAAAGTCGGATAGATTGTGACAAACTTAATGTGTTTTAGAACAAATTCAAATCAACCTTTAAAAAATTTTCACAACAATTGCACATCTTGATGGCTGCTATCAAGCCTGGCAAGTGCCTTTTCCGGCGATCTGGGATGTATTTAATCTCAAATTTTCTTGGTACGCTCCGCGCCAACCTATGGTGGCGCTGGTGGCGCTCCACTTAGATAGTAAACGGGAGTCCCACTCCCCTGCCCCCCCCCCAAAATAACTCCAGTCCTCCAGAGCCCCCGAAACAAAAAAATCTTAGCTACACCACGGCTGCATGGTGTGGATGTTGTAGTTGTTTCCTTTTTCTTTGAATATTTTTATTTTGCTAAAATTAACATCGGAAAAATTATAACGAGCAAATATGATGTTTTGGTGTGGGAAGGGGTATCAAGGTCGAGAAATCGCATCTGGTGTGGCCCCCCAATGTCAAACACCTTCCTACGCCGCTGTTTATGTACTTACATGGTCAAGGATAGTTGTGTCGTAACTGTGATATAAGTACGTTACGTAATGTTTGCCTATACGTATACCAGGTGTTAGGAAGGAGACCTCAAAATTCTACAGACACTTTAAAGTAATGTCTTTCTTCTCTAAATGTCCATCACAATAACCAGGATCAATTAGGATTTAATGGTCTATTGCTAAAATGACAATAGATCTACTCCTTGCTTCCACAAAACTTACATTTCGACTTTGTTCTAAGAAATTAGGAAATTTGACAAAATTTTAAAATGATTTAGGCTTGAACAATGCTTAAAAGCAGACGACGCATCAACTTCATAGGTACACCAATAAGGTACATTATTTAAACTTTCATTGACAGTCGTTTTGCTTCCAATCTTGATGAAAGCTTGGCCCCCCGTCCGTAACAAACCTCGAATCACGGCATGTCTTAACGAAGGCAATTGTTTTGGGATTACTTGAGTGTGAAAGGGAAAGATCATCATTAGTAAGGGGAAAGTCAGCAGGGCTGGACAATGCGAACAAAGAGACCTGTCAATGTCAATCAATGTTTGATACTGAAAACTATTAAATCATTTTCAAGTACTAATTGTCTGGCAGATTTGTATTTGGGTGTTGTGTACCTCCTTCCTAACACAGACAGTCCTAGGGTTATATGGTAATCATATATAGGTCATCAAGTGCTTTTGCAGAGAATAATTATTATGAAACATGCGTATTTATTCTGTGCTTTTGCTATATCTTTACTCCTCTCTCGGTCTTTCTCCATTGTAAGCTGTTCATTTGGAGTCTCGTTCAAAATGAGTAAAACTAAGATTTTGTGTGAAGTGTTTGGAGTGCTCTATTGTATTGTCATTTAAATTTCAGTTAAAAGCATCATACTGATGTTCTTATTTTGTAATTACCCCAGAGCTTCCAGGAGGCCCTATGCCGGTTTCACGGTACCTGCAACAGACAAAATATTACTAAATAATGGTAGTTTCTGAACATGTAATCATTTCAAAGTTTTACCAAGATAGCACCATTTTGCATCTAAGCCACCTCACCCACACAAAATTTCTGAAAGGACGAGTTTCAACCCCTTCACTTATGTACACCAAACCCTTCCCTTATATCCCCCCCCCCCAAAAAAAAAAATAAAGTCAATTCACTAAAGTATGAAAATTTTTCAATACATAATCAATTAGAAACTTTGCCAAAGATTGCACCAATTTGCATCTAAGCCACCTTATTCGAATAAAAATTCTCACAGTTTCTTAGACCTCTACCCCAAGACGGCTCCTCCGCACTAGGCGACACGAAAGGGTCCACCCCGGGGACACTTTACACCGACTTTTTAGCTTTATCTATATGATGGAATTACGACATCATCTTCTGTGGTGCCCCTCCCCACTGATTTAGTGTAACTTAAACAGGCCTCACAAGCTTGTCTCACATCTCCGAGTCTCATGGCTTTCTTCTATTGTGTAGTTTCCAAATCAAATCAGAGGTCACTGTCTTTACAATTTAGGCTTAAGTTTTAGTACGGAATTTTAAAGTTCGATCACCTCAAATTCATAACTGTCGATTCTCCACATTAAATCAAGTCAGATCACTTCTGAAAATGAAATTTTTCAATCCGAGCTGTTGGCAGAGTTGAGCCGAATGCTTGACATTTTCGACATACCAATATAAAGGCCAGATTTCTTTGAAGTATGCTGGTTTTCCTTTTTCTGAATTTGAATTATACTATCATACATAAAAGATTGCTATACCATCCTCTAATAATTACAAATAACCACTCCTTTAGTCTACCTTTTTTGAATGAAACAAAGTGAAGGAGAATTTATCTAATGCCCACTTTGCCTTAGTTTTACCTTCATTTACCATGATAATTTGGAAGGTCTTCATCTCGGGCAAGTTTTCAACGCGACTATTAAGACACATTGGTAATACTTTCATTTATTTACGTCAATAATTCCAATCTTGCAAGCAAGTTAAATTGCTTCGTTTTAAGTCTCAGATTGCCCAGAATAACCTTTTTACTAGACGGTGAGTGAAATTGTACTAATACTTTATGGAAAGTTTGCCTATAAATCCGGCCCTCACCTTATACTCGAAAATGATTCAGCTAACGTTTACGGTTTGGTGTGAAAGCGTCCTTCAAAGACTTTTATATACAATGTAAAAAAAAACTAGTCTAAACGACAAAAAAAGAATAGTCAAAATGGTGTCTGGATAGACCCATTTAAATCAGTCGGAAGAGCTCTCTGACTAATATTTCTTAGTCAAAGTGACTGACAAACTCTAGTCAGGTGACTAAAATTTAGAAGTAATTACATGGTATCTGAATCGACTAAGCAGCTAGTCAGGCGGCCTAACAGCTTAGTCAGGGAAAGACTGACCAAGGAATATTAGTCAGTCTGACTAGATTTTGTGGGTTCTTCTTTATGAAGTCCACCAAGGTTCTGAACTATTAAACAAGCTAAATTAAGGGTTAAGTGAAAACAGGTAGGTATTTTGAATTTACAGCAAATATATATTTTAAATGAAAAAGAAGTTATCAATGAAAAAGAATTAATTATCAATGAAAAGCAGTCATCTATTTACATGATTTAGATATTAATCACCATTAAAATGAGATGCAGTATCCCTTAAAGTTTTGTGAAACCCTGACTTTATAAATGGGGATTCCTGACAATCACTTGGTTTTGAAATGCCATAAGAATATAAAATATACTCTCTTATAGCTTTTAATATGTCTCCAGCATAGGCGTAGGAAGCGGGGGGGGGGGGGGGCTTGGGGGCTTTATCCCCCAGTCAAAAATGTGGGGGCTGAAGTATGTTTCCGCCCCCAAGTCCATGGGCAAAAACCCCTTATTTGTCTCTTCTGTAAGAAATGTCAAAAATTTGCAGTAATTTTCCTTGAAGTTTGTCCAAAATGTTGCACCAAATTGCATCTGAGGACATCCCTCCCCTTAGAACCCTTCCCCAGGACGGCGATCCGAAACAAGGTTCAGCCCCCCCCCCCCCACCTCGAAAAGCTTCCTAGCCTATGGTATCCAGACACACTAATACTAACATACTGCAAATATATCTCAAAGACAGGAGTAAATGTGAATTCCTTGCATATCTCACAAAATACAGGTTATAAAAATAGTGTACAGGCAGTCTGAAGCACACATTAAAAAGCTGATTTTCAGTTTTGAAATATATGGGGAGCACCAATCTAATGAAACCATTTCTGCTCGTGTTAATGCTCCTAATAAAAAAAGGAATACATCAAGGTGTTTAACCATAGCATAAAAGCTTTTTCATAAAACTTTACATACCAATGCAAGAGGACAGAGTTAAACTTCATGCCTTGTGAGAATTCAAAATCCCTATCTTACACAAACACTGCATACAACCTTCTATGAAATATACACATTAAAATTCAGGAAAAATTAAGCACAGTTATAGCACACAGCACACTCAAAAAATTACTGAACCTCATCCTCATTGCCACTGTATTCATTTCTGAGAATTTGCATTTTCATGCTTAAAAAAGTATTTTTAAACTGGAAAAGAGCAAAACAGGTTGTCCTTGCCCAGGGCATTTACATTAAGTGGAGCTTTCTTTGACTGAACTCCAAATGCTGTGCACAGATGTACGCTTCAAGTGATACAGCAAACAAGACTGCTTTTATGAAGTTGTAAATTTTAACATTTTGTTAATGAAACTATTGTAGCTAAGCACATCTCTGCACTTGTTTTCATCATTTTCATAGAAACGTAACAGCTTTGAAACACAAAAAGAACATTTTAAATACTTACTTTGTAAAAGTAGACAATAGTAACTACACATGAAGAGGTACTACAAAGAAGGGTGGGGGAGGTGGGAGGGGTGACTTGGGACAAATCACAATTGAATCTTGGCAATCTCAAGCATTACTATCAAGGCTTAGCATCAGTTAGCCTGTAGGGTAGCAGATAAAGTTTCATCTTTGTCTCATTTTCTTTTTTTCTCCCTCTTTTTATGTTTTTTTTTTCTTCTTTTTTGATTTTACCCTTTTCATTTTCATGCCAATTCAGGTGCATTAGGCCTCCCAAATTTTTTTTTGTCTTAATAAAATGTGTAAAAATTATGGACGGCGGTCATTGCTATGACCGCCATTTGATACCAAGGCCCCCCTAAAAATTTCATCCTAGCCACGCTCCTGTGCCAATTATCTCCAAGCAATAATTTAAAGGTATTGGGTAGACACCAATCATAGGGTAGGCTATACACCCTACTCTACAGAATAAATCCTGTCCGCAGTCTACACTAGAAAACAAGTAAGGAAAAAGTAAAACATTGTATTTAAATCTTCCAAAATAATCAATGGATCTGTTGCTTGAATCTGACAATGTCCTTCTGCATGTGTATAAAGTAATTAGAGGTGTGACCTTGTACGCCAATTCCAAGCATTCACCCTCCAAAGCTGGGAGCTATACGTACATAGTACTGCACAGTAGTAAAAATCAGTAATTAAATTTATTTACTGTCATGTAAGGTGAAGAGCATAATCACAGGCGTAGGAGGCGGGGGCTGGGGATCTGCAGCCCCCCAACCAAATTTTTTTTGAAAATTCGGGCAGTATGCTGAGAATTTTTCGGTCACCTACTGAAAGAAAAATAAGGCAATGATGTAGCTTAAGGTAATCAATAGTTTAAAAAACTTCCTTGGTAATCATAATAAAGTTGTGACTTGAATTGCCCAGCACCTATATATTCGGTATTACTTCACCAGTGTGTTTTTAATGGTTTATCTTATATTATGATTATCAGTGGTGTATTTAGGCAGTCTATTGGGCCCTACCCCCCACTGATGGCGATTTTTTTTTACTACCTAAAATACGTAACTTTTTAACACAAAAATTCTACTTCAAAGGTAGCATCTGTGGCACCAGATTGCATGTAAGGACACCCAATTTTTCAAAAATTTTCAAAGAGGAGGGGACACTCCCTCCCCATAGACCCCTCCCCAGGCTGGCGATCACACAACATAAAGCATACCCCTAACTCCATGAGAGAGAAATCCTGGCTGAGCCACTGATTATTATCATTATTAGGCTGCTGTAACGACTCCCCCCCCCCCCAGATTGTAATCAATATGGAAGGTAGTAACACGGCAAATGATTGTATGTAATTGGCATGTGGTGTGATAACCGATGCATGCCTATATATGTACATTAACACATTAAATACCAGTGGGGCGGGCGGAACTTTTTGGTTATATTTTTTGGGCAAGTCGTTACAGCCCCAAATCAACTTGGGCTCCTACGCCTGTGAGCACAATAGCAGTACTGTGATTAAATAGGAGGTCTGTAAGTGTAAGAAACCTCCAGAGATTGATCATCGATATCATTTTACTCAATTTCAAGTACTGCTAACATAGTTACAAACAAGGCCAACCAGCCACCTGTTCTTGCCCAAGCCATGGTCAGATCTGGTGGTAACTCTCTGGTCAGAGATGGGCGGCTCTAAGAAATTTTGTTTGGGGGGCAAACTCAAGTCCGTATTCAGGGAGGTTCGGAAGACCCCCCCCCCCCCACCAATATTAATGGTCAATAGGAATATGCATAGGCGTAAGGGGCCCAAGTTGATTTTTGGCGGGGGGTGTAACGATCTGTTCGAAAAATAGAAAGAAAAATTTCCGCGCGCTCCGCGCGCGTTTCAAAATGTTAATATACATATCATATGGCACATATGTTGTGTGATCGCCGGCCTGGGGGAGGGGTATAAGGGGAGGGGTTGTCCCCCTCCCCTTTGAAAATTTTTTGAAAAATTAGGTGTCCATACATGCAATCTGGTGCCACATATGCTACCTTTGAAGTAAAATTTGTGTGAAAATATTTACCGTACGTATTTTAGGTACTAAAAGAAAAAAAAGGCAACACCCCCTACCCTTTGAAAATTTTTGAAAAATTAGGTGCCCTTACATGCAATCTGGTGCCACATATGCTACCTTTGTAGTAAAGTTTTGTGCTTTATTTTAGGTACTAAAAAATCGGCGTCAGTGACAGGGGAATGGCCTAATGGCTCCTCAAATACACCACTGATAATCATAATATATAAGTTTAACCATTAAAAAACACACTGGTGAATTAATACCGAATATATAGGTGATGGTGCAATCCAAATCAGCACTATATTTTAATTACCAAGAAAGTTTTTAAAGTATCGATTTCCGTTTAGCTACATTATTGCATTATTTTTCTTTCAGTAGGTGCCCGAAAAATTCTCAGAATATTGCCCGAATTTTCACAAAAATATTTGTTGGGGAGCTGCAGCCCCCCAGCCCCCCGCCACCTACGCCTATAGGAGTATGGTTATTATTATGTATTACAGCAATGCCCATGTAGTTTTCAAAAGCTCTTCAAAAACCATTTCAGGCAGTTAGTCATGAGCTGACTTCTTTAAAAATAAATACAACCATATCAACCGATCCCTTCCGTACTACCATAGGGGTGGAGTAAGAGGCAGGTGAAATGGGCAAAGCGGCTTGATCCATTTGTATAAAATGAGCCCCACCTTGAAATATTTTATTGTTTCTTTCATTGTGTCACAATATGTTTCAGCTTTGCCAAGAAGCCATAAAATGTTGGTTTTCTGGATTGTTTTCTTAAACTAACGAAAATTTCGAGCATGAAGAAACTTGAAAACGATGAAATGATAGCACTAAGTATTTTGGATCTCAGTACCGTTCCGAATCGAATTTTGTTAAAGGGGGAGAGGAATTCCCCTAACTCAGAACGACGTCTCATCCTATATACAAATAGCTAGGCCACTAGTCAAAAGTCTCATCACACTGAGCATAGATTGACTGTTTGGTGTGTTTATTTTAAATCAATTAAAACGGTATACATTAGCACAGAGGTGGAGAACCTTTTGTTTATAACAGGCCATTTGACAGTCATAAGACCGCTCGTGGGCCAACGGCGCTGTCAATTTGGACAAGGGAAGGGAGACCTCTCTATTTATGGGAAACACAATACTTTTAGACTACATGCCCGTTACAACTTTTTGTAGACAGATACCTATGCTAATCTGGCCAGGTGACACCCTGGCAGATCTACTTTTAGTGGTGGATGATAATCAACACGGCTAATGGGTTGTGTATCTAATGACCCCGATAGCTCTGAAGTGTCTGCAAAACTATGGGCATGTAAATCCAGCATTACCGTTACACTCTGTAAATGACATTATGCACACTAAAAATGTCCTAGTCAAATTTGAATAGAATCTAATCAATAGGGGCACGGACCGGAATCTTGTCAAATCTTTGACTAGATTCGGCTCATAAATGAAACGAATAGTTTCATTTTTGAACCATTTCTAGTCAATTTTGAAACAAATCTTGTTAAATATTTGACAAGATTTCGGTTCGTGCCCCAATTGACAAGATGTTTTTTAGAGTGTGATGCCTAAGCTAATCGGATTACAAATAAGCAACTGAGAAAACGCGCACGAAGCGCGCCGAAAAAAATGTTTTGAAAGCACTTTGTTGATGTTTAACCTTCGCATTGCAAAGTTATTCACTTCTTTAATTTTAAGCCCACTCAAGGAAAAGGGAGGGCCTAACCCATCTCGAATTACCGGTACATGTTTTTTTTTTATTTATTTTTATTTTTGAAAATTAAAGACCATGCTTTGCAAACTTTTTTTGGGGGGGGGCAAGTACCCCCCGTGCCCCAATGGCGATCCGCTAATGGATATCACCCATTAATCAGATTTAACGTTAGCAATCTTCTATTTATACTGTGCTCTGCAAATAACACACAAAAAAGACACCCCCCCCCCCAAAAAAAACAATGAGTTAAAGAATGTCAGCTAAAAATCATTGACTTGCAGTGTAAAGTTGAATGTCAGCTTCAGGTACAATTAATAGCGGTGGTCGAAAACACTAGTGCAATAAAACAATTTTTTCCTTAAGACACGCAAAAAACTTGTAGGCCAAACCATGGGCGTCAACAGGATGTCCCCCTACCTATGAACAAGAGCGGCGATTTGTTCTCAATATTGGGGGGATATGACCAGAATTTCCAATAATTTACTGTGTGAAAAATCAAAGTCAATGGGCGATTTCTCAAATATTGGGGGGGTATATCCCCCCATCCCCCCAGGATCGCCGCCCATGCCTATGAAAGTAGAGAGGATATCATATCGTTTGCCCTCCCAACCCGAATAAAATAGTAGGTACACATGTTGGATTCCATAGCCTTACAAAATAGCTGATGAAGTAAAATCAAGTTCGAAAATGGTGGAAAAAGCCATTTAATGGATTAATATGGTGGGAAAATGCCTCAGATTACACCTCAGATTTATAATTTTCCTGAATCCTTTTTTCCCGCTTAGGGCCCGGAAAAAGGATTCAGGAAGATTATAGCTTATAGATTTTAGCTGGCATTCTTTAACTCATTGTTTTTTTGTTTTTTTGTTTTGTTTTTTGGTTTTTTTTTTTTTTGAGGGTGGGGTGTTTGTGTGTTATTTGCAGAGCACAGTATAAATAGACGACTGCTAACGTTAAATTTCGAATTTATGAAATTCTTGTCACTTTCCTTCTATTTAATAAAAACTAAGTTGCAGGATTAGAAGAAAATCCCTGTACTTAGTATAGTAATCAGCTTTCCCTACCTACACCTACACCACGATTAGCCTACCGCCTTTTTAAATTTACCATACATAGACTCTGTTTTTTAGCCTTCTACAAAACGTTCTGGTTTCAGACCAAGCCGACCAGCTTGTCTTCACATAGTACGCAAATGACGTAAACACCACCAGGCAAGGATTTATAAAGGAAGCTTTTAATGTGACTCGTAGACCTGCATGTATACTACATGATTAATGATACACAGTTAGATCAACGTCGTTTTACAATAAACTGACTTGAAAGCGGGAAATTATTTATACTTCTTACAAAAATGTATAGATTGAAAATGTTTTTGCACATTCCCTTCTACAAGAATTGCTACGTACTCAGTTTCAACAGATTATACAGTAATTGCCTTCCCAGAAGTATGGCATTCTTTGTTAATACCTCTGTAGGGCGGTCTTGAGGACCTAAGCCAGCATTCAGAGATTGGAGTCTTACTTGTATATATGAAACGTCTCCCCTCACACAGTAACTGGCACATCAGGCTGGCAGGTAGGATCCTAATCTTGTCGGCGTGAGCCTTCCAGTACAAATATTTGTTATGTCTCTTTAGAGTGATAAGTTTGGTAGGTTATATCGGTGAGTTTTGAATTCATGTCTTACCTGAATAATAAAGTCAGATTTATACACAAAATGGGTCAATCGTCTAAACCCTGGGTTTTCAACCGGGGGGATGCGTCCCACCGGTGGGACATTTCGCAGTTTCTGGTGGGACATGAGCCCGTCCCAAGTCCCATAGAAAAAATAAGGGCTTACTGTTTACTTACTATAGGCTAATTTACGGAATCACCTTTACATAATACAATTTCTCTATAGACGTCAGTATGTTCCGTAAAAAAGATAAACATTTTTAGTGCATTTTAATACATCAGAATTATCACCTAACTGCACCATTTCAAGTGCTTTTGTCCAAAATTTTCCACATATCGAGAGGGGGGGGAACCCCACTCCCAAACCCTCCCCATTCGGCACTTATTCGGCCTCCCCTGCGCTTAGTAATAATATTGGGACGTGAAACATTCATGCCTATTTTGGACGACAGCCAAAAAGGGTTGAAAACCGCTTGTCTAAACCGATCGCACGGGTTAATCGGTTTAAAGGCTGCGTTCTGTCTAGTAGTTCATAACCGTTTCATGAAGTATAACACTCGATCTTAAGTTTAAGTTTGATCTTACATACAATTGTCCTTTTGAAATCAGAGCTAAGATCGAGCGTAACTCTTTGTGAAACATTGGTCAGGCCTTCCTTGAAATGTTGTACGGTGTAAAATGAAGTTAACACTAAGCACGTGACCTTTTCCCACCTAACTGATTGGTCGGGTTGTTGACGTCTTCTTGCAGTGTCGCACGAAAATTGTGAAATACTTCTTGTTGGATGAGAATTTTGGTGGGAGGATTTCCAAATAATCATTCTCCGCCGGTAAATGAGTTAGTGGAAACTAAATGCGCTTGAAGACCCCCCCCCCCCCCCAACAACAACAAGAAAAAGAAAAACGAAGAACTTATGGGAGCGTCGTTACAACTTTCATTGAACTCATTAAGCAGGAATAAATTTACAGGACAAGCCAACTAACAGTTGGAGGAGGAAGAGAGAAGTATAAATGGGCGGAAAACAGAAGAGTCTCAGCGATTACTAGATTGATTGTTGAAGACCTCTAAGTTATGGATAGTTAGTTAGATGAGGTTTTACCGCTCAGTTTCGAACCAATTGGTGTAAGTCGGGCCGGCCACGGCCTTTTTTCCAGTTGTGGCTTACTGGCTTGTTTTCCCTACTCCATTGCTTATGCTGAGCACCAAGCACAATGGCAGAAGGTACAATTTTTAAGTTTCTTTGGTATGACCCGGCCAAGAGTCGATCCCTAGACCTTCCGGCTGCAAGTCGGATGGTCTAACCACTTGACCATACAGTCGGTGAAGTTATGGAAACGCGTCGAAAAAAAAAAAACGTATTTTAAAGAACTTGGAAGCAGTTTTAGTTCTTTCACTTCATTGTTCTTTTCCAGCTAAATTTTTATGTTGTAACAAGGGAGCTGGTTAGGTCACCTCTGCCACGTAGTCCATGGATTCGGACAACACTTTGCCTTCTTTGCATTGCCTCCTGAATGTTGGAAAACTATCAGATCGCAAATTGCTTGTATTTGTGCATTATAAGCAGTCTGAAGAACTACATTGTCTCCTCTTAGGGTGTCAATAATTTAGTGAAACACTGAAGACCCACGGCTGGCTATGTAGGATGTTAAGTCCTGGTTACGACATGTAAACTGGAATGTGTACTGATGCTCTAGCTTAGTTTCTTTCAACCTAAAAAGATGTAAATTTTGGAAAAATTCGTAGTTTTCATTAGTTTTATTTTACGTATAATTTTCTTTCTGAACACTTAAAATGTATTGAGGATTACATCTTCGCTCACATTGATTGGATTTTGCATGAAATGAATATAATAAGATTTAAAAACTGTCCAGTGAATGTCATATCTTCGTGTGCTAGTTCCGTCTAAACACATTACTTCCAGTCTCAGGTAACTAACCTATGATACAAGGGCGGATCCAGCCCTTAGCTGAAGGGGGGGCAGTTTGAAAAGGGGGGCGCCAACATCATGCAGGGGCCGCATACTCTTGAATTTGACCGACTACATTTCGGAGACCAACTCCCATTGCCATAGTTATATATAGCTATACGGTTCGAAATTCTGAGGACTTTTTTTTTTTTCTTTTTTTTTTTTTTTTTTTTTTTTTTTTACTTTTCGGGCAGTTTTTACTTAACTTTTAGGACGCAGGGGGCGCATTTTTCTTGTGTTGAGGGGCGCTAGACTGGTCATAGGGGGGCAGTTGACCCTAGTTGCCCCCCCCCCCCCTGGATCCGCCCTTGCTATGATATTAGACATCACTAAATAAAGACTTAATATTTTTTAATAATATTAATAGTTTAGTTTTTCTTAGCAAATTATTTCCTCTCTGTACACTCGAAATGTATGAGGGATTACATTTTCCTAACACTGTCCGAACTGCGGATGAAACAAATAAGAATAAAACACGTCAATGAAGGTCATTTCTTTGTGTGCTATTTCCTCTTTAACATTTATTTCCGCTTTCGTGTGATTGACTTGAGATTAAAATCATGAAGTTTAGGCCTAAAGATAAATGCCATAAGTAAACGGATGAAAACTTGATGAAAAGTTCATTTCCTCAAGCAAAAAAGGAAATATTTTTTATGCGTGCTGCACGTAACTCGAATGGAAACTTCTTACTTAAAGAGGACAAAGTCGGATAACATCAGTGGCCATCTTGGAGAATGAAAGAGCAACGTAAAATGTTCACAAGTGTTTAAAATATTTTTATTTCTGAAAACATTCGAAAGACTTGAAGTTAGTCTATATTGCCTTCAATGTGGAAATACACTAACGAGTTATTGCAATGATTTTTGTTTTTGTCTTTAGAGATACTATCATTTATGAACTATCTTCTCATTACTTTGATACCAAATTTGGCATTTACATATGTTCCAAACAGGGATCGACAGGGTGGGTGTTTAAAGCAGCCGCGGGAAAGTTAGTGACCGGTCCGGGTAAAGGTCTTTCTTCTGCCAACTGGCCCGGAACGATCTTAACGTAACATCCTTTCATTCCTATAGCCGACCAACGGCCAGTTCGCCCAAGGTTCCAAGTTAGGTTAACTTCACAACTATATATTTTTATCAACGGCAAAAATGGAAACATGTTGAAAAGTAGCAGAAACCGTGCAAGTTGATGTAGCACTGAAATCAAAATAGACACGGGAGGTGGTATGGAACTTCGATAAGGACTCCCTGAACAAACTAAACCAGTACAGCCTATAAATGGTATTTCGGAAGACAAGAAGGACAGGTTGCTTTTTGCAGGGACGGGATAAACTATGAAACTTTTATTTGGAACAATTACCTTACTAGGTTATGTCATCTGTTCAGGACAGTAGAGAGAAACTAGGTCTCTGAGAGGGGGACAAATGCCCTCTTTCCTCCTCTTGCTACTCTCCTGGACTAGCGTCAACGTCATCATCCTTGCAAATGGCGGCGCACTGTAGTAAGAAACAAAAGGACAGATATTAAATGAGCTGAGTAGCCGTCAAAGTAGAATAAATTCTCGGACCCGCCGACTTCGTTACGTCACATCCGGTTATGCTTCTTGGTTTATCGATTCGATTCGATACCGATACTTATCAAAGCCATGCATGCAGTGTGTCTGGTATAACAGTACACGTGTTACTGTCGTTAACAGTACTTAGTAACGTTAGCCTAACTTAGGCTAGCCTTAGGGCCTAGGTCTACCACGAAAAGCAAACTCATTGATCGAAAAAAAAAAACAGTTTCAATACCTGCAAAATCCACAGTGTTGTTCATGAACCTCCTGCAGATGATGCGCGAAATAGGCGTGTGCCTTGCCACTAGTAACGCTAATATACTACATACGTACGTACGTTGTGAGTTGTACTACATGCCTGGGTAGATGCATCGATCAGAACCAATAAAGTGGAAACGATTCAAAATTGGCGGTGCCAGAAGAAAAAGTAACGAACCAGAAATTCAAAAAACAAATTGTAAAATATCTTGCAAGTGTAAAATCAAGTAACCCAAGAAATAGTATTGGAACGTTATTGCAAAATTACTTTGCAAGATTATTTTAAATGAGAATATAACACGCATTAGGATTAATATTTTTAAAATTAGCCCCGCACAGAGGGTAATCATCTCGTTTGGTATGGTGTATTTATTTTGGAAGTACGCCACTACTCAGCTCCTTTAAAAATACAACAAGATAGGCCTATGATGTTCCTGTTTGTTTCTAACAGTGAGTTGCTTATTTTGACTACAGCAGCTATCTTTTACCATTTGTTCATAATTTGCTTCATTATTGCGCATTTTTACACCGTGATCGTTCTGTACGACCGGTTTCTCCGTGCCTTCAATGTGTTTCTTCTCCATTTCTACTTCATTGTTGTTCAGTTGCATTTCTTTGCCACCTGATGAAGAGTCTATACTCGAAACGTCGTGGAATTTTCCGCAAACTTTTAACTTTTACCACTTTTTACAACCTTTATCGACATATATATATATATATATATATATATATATATATATATATATATTATATATATATACGTAGGAAATACGGTAAAAACGACAAGGGTGTCGCTTTACGTGTAAACTGTTTATTCAAGCTTTCGGCGCTCTGGCCTTCATCAGGTTCTGGATAAATCAAACAAATGAAACTAGAATTAGGGATAAGTATTGAGGACATAAATTTGTTAAGGCATTATTAGAAAAGAAAAAGTAACAAATACCTTACATGTCAATGTTGGTGAGATGCTGGTGCTGGACGTTGAAGTCGCTAAATGGGATGTGTGTGTGTGTTTAGTGGGGTGTGTCATGATAACGTGGAGAGGTTATTTGTCAACAATGATTCCGTTTGGGTGTAATTTATGAAGCTTATTGAACCAGAATGATTCCCTGTGGAGGATGGCAGTACGTGATTGTTTTGTTATTGACTCTATACCGGTAATTCTAACATTGTCTATTGTGTGATGTATTGAATTAAAATGTGTTGTGTATGGTAGGCGCTTCGCTTGAGTATTATCATGAAAGTTGTTAATTTCTGACCTCATGTTACTGAATCTTGTTTCTGTTTTGCCTACATACTGTTTTCCGCACTGTGTGCATGTTATTAGATAGATTACCCAGGATGTTCTACAGTCAATGTGTGTTGTGATGGTGAATTCTTGCTTTGTGTGCGTGCTTTGAAATTTTTTGGTAACATGAATCTATCTGTACATCATTCATTTTCTTGATTTGATTTTCTATCTTTTACGAGGAGATCACAGAGTGAGCGAGGCCGTCTGAAGGCCACCATGGGTGGCTCCGTGAAAATCGATTTGAGTTCAGGGTACTTTTGTATGTGTCGTGAATATTTTTGTAATATTTAGGGAAGCTCGCGAAAATCGGGGAGTATGTGACAATAAGGTATGCGTTTGTTTTTCTTTTTAGGTTTATATACGAGAAATTCATTTCTAAGAGTTTGCTTAGCTCTTTGAATTTGCTGCGTCATATCCTCTATTGCTAAAGTGAGTTTGAAGTTCACTTAAGTGGAAAGTGGTGGTGTCATCCGTGGAACAGTCCGGGATGACTCTAAGAGCCTGACTGTATGGAATGCTTGCAAAAGTGTGTTTAGGGTGGCATGATGTGGGCAATAGGTATGCGTGAGAGTCAGTTGGTTTCGAGTAGATCTTGGTTTCGAGCTGTGTGTTGTACTGCGTGATCTCTATGTCTAGACTAGCGGCGAAGTCTGAAAATTTTCGACCCCCCCCCCACGTACAACTTTGTAAAAGTTGACACCTACCCTTAACATGTTCCTTAGGATGTCAGCTTTTTATTTTCTGTTGGTTGTCACCTTTTAAATTTACCCGAACATGGTAATTAGGAGGGTCAAAGGTCACGAGTCTATTTTCACCCAAACTTCAACAATCTTGGTACTATACATGTGTACTTCACCTTCACGGGAGGCTTTACCTTGAGTCTAGTGTGGTAAATATTTTGAATAAATTTACGATAACCATCCTTGAACTCCAATCAGTGTATAAAACCCTTAATTATCAACATTTACTATGGTTTCATTGAATATTTTCATTATTATTTTCTTTTTAGTTTTTCCCATTACAAATTTACACGGTATGATATTTTAATGCATCTTATGCATGTTTTACCACGTGGAGATAAAGCGTCTCTCAATAAAGACAAGGTAAGGTCGTTACATAGTGGTAGGAAGCGGGGGGGGCTGGGGACTTTAGCCCCCCAGTCAAAAATGTGAGGGGGATGAAGTATGCTTCCGCCCCCCCCCCAAGATCCAAGGGCAAAAACCCCTTATTTGTGTCTTCTGTAAGAAATGTCAAATATTTTCAGTAATTTTCCTTAACGTTTTCGAAAATGTTGCACCAAACTGCATCTGAGGACCCCCAAATACCCCAAAAATGTTCCAAAGAAGAGGGCCACCCCCTCCCCTTAGACCCTTCCCCCAGAACGGCGATCCTAAACAAGGTTCAGCAGCCCACCCCCCCCCCCCCAGGCGCGAAAAGCTTCCTACGAGTATGGATCGTTATAAGTTCTACATTGCAATAAAATGCTCTTCTTGGATAAAATTGATCTGTGGAATGTTTGACTGAATAGCGGCTCTCTTTGACTTCTGCTACACTGGGTAACCGTAGCGAAAAGCTAAACAAAAAACCCCGTCAGCTATGTGCTGACTAGTCAAATTTATAAACCATATCTGGAAAGGTTAACGCAAAAATGTGGCAATGGTGTTTCGCTTCAGTGTTTTCAAGTTATCATTTGTGGTACAACAAATTAAGATTCTCTCATATAGACGAGGTTTCTGACCATACTTTTATTAAAGCCCTTAGACTATATGGCGTTGGAAAATATACATCTGGCAGTTTTCATGTTGTGCTTCTGAAGGCGAAAAATCAGAACGGTCATTACAAACGCCGGAATACACTTTGTAGGTAGGAAAAGTAGTGATGAACAGCTGAACTTTTTCATTATAAAAATTGCTAATCCCATATCAGATGTGAGAGTAATAAAAAACAATGCTCCACCTTCAAAATGTGTCACTGAAATCTTGCCCTAAATGGGTCAAAGCGGTAAACAATTAACCAAATTCTTTGCTATTCATAAAAGGAGGCATTTTGAGTATCCTGTCAATTGAAACTGCCTTCATTAATCTGCATATAAAAAACCGAATCACCAAACCATCTTACAGCCAGTTTCATCCTGGCCCTTAGCCAGACAATGTGCTGAAGAGGGAGAGAAAGTTCCCAGACTGTAAGAGGGAAAATCATTTTCAAGGCAAAAAATGTGTTAACATAAAAGGCAAAGGTAATTTTTGTTCCTACAATTTCTCCCAGGCGTTAAAGTTTGTGGGTCCCTCCACTCATCTTAAGTTATGGACCTGTATTTTCAAACAGAGTAACCGTTCTCCCGATTGATCAACTGGTCAACACATGGTTGCTTTCAGGCTATATCTGAATCTGGTTGACCCGTGATTTAGCCAACCAGTTTATGTGCTTGTTTCCAGGTTAAAAGAATGATTGATGGCAACGCATCTTCTCCCCAAAACCCTCGAGTTTGCTGAATTCTTCTTACCTCCAATCATTTGTGGACAAAAACGTATATTGTGCTAGACAAAAAGCATAATACCAGTCCTTAGAAAGGAACCTGTTTTCTAAATATCCGCCTCACGATGCTAGATGTGGTTGGAATTAAACACGTAATCCCTAATTATGATTACTAAACACTGTCTTTATAACTTTACCAAAATGAAAGCAAGATCATATGTGAATTTGTATCGTATTAACAGCCCCTCTACAAGCTTCATTGAATTCATCTGAACATAATCGATTTTTGAAAACTGCGAATTATTTTATTTAAAGGATTTTTTTTTTTTTTTTTTTTGCAAAAGGATTTTTTTTTTGCAAGTAAAATCAAGTCTTGTTATGGATACGTGCCATTTCCATGTCCAGACTTGAAAACAACATAGATCGGTGCAAGAATCATTCACTGGCTTTCCAATACAGGGAAACAACTCTTAATTATATTGCTCTGTAACCACAAATTATTAAAGGTTTGTTTACCAGTAAACAAATAAATTAAATTCGTGTAACAATTACGATGGGTGTAAGGGACACTTTCTAGGGGGAGGAGGAGGCTAAGCCGTTTGCCCGACAAACTGTAATAATCCGACCAATGGCCGGATTTTCACAAAATGTGCCAGAGAAATAGGATTTTTTTCCAAACTCCGGCTGACCAAGTTCCATTGCGACTAAGTTTCAAACTCCCTCTCATAAAAAGGTAGCAGAAAAACGTGTGTTGAAAGAAAACAAAAGCGTACTTTGTCAGTTTGTAGCGGTAAAATGTATTAGTTGTATGCCATCCCGAGCAAAGACGCTTTCTGCCTTAATAAAATTTACCATCAAGTCCGAAAACATTTAAACAAATATCTACTTTTTTGCATGGGATATTGCTACAACATACCCCTTTTCGCTGATCTGGTTCATGTTGGCAAATAGTTATTGCAACGACAGAAACACCGTAATGTATATAATAAATAATTAAGTCAATTAATTTAGTTAGGCTATGTGATTTTGCACATTTAATCTAATCAATGCAATGGTTCCACACTTCCTAACAACCGAAACAAAAATTCAAATTTCTCTGATACAGCTACAAAAATAGCCTACATTTCATGGTAGGCCTATAAATATTTTCATTATATCCCACTTAATTTTAAGGATTGTAAGTTCTCGACATAGGTAGGGGCGGAAGCCATAGTCCAAAACCAGAACAAAAGCGACGGATTACTGCATGGAAGGATGGTGAACAAACATTTCGGCGCTATTGGGGAAGCACAAATTTGGGGATTTTAGTGAAGAAATTGCAATAATTTGGTGTTTTTATTGAAGTAAATTAATTTAAAAATTTGGTTTTATATTGAGGTAAATGCAAAAGGTTAGGTTTGCAAATTATTTTGAAAAATAGCCCTCTTTGAGAGCACCGTGACTCGACTAAACTGTTGGGACGACCAGTCGCTGTCGGAGATTAAAAACTTCATCGCACAGACTCATTCTCCCTAAAAAGATTAGAAACTTTTCCCGACGAGGGCCTCAACCTTTCTCGAAGAGGCCATGGCCTCCTCACCCCACCCGGCCTCACCCCTGACAAAGTTGCTTTAAAACATCTGAATAAATGTTGTTTGAAGTCATATGATTTTGTGAAATGTCCTTATGGGGAAAACGTAAAATGCAGATCAAGTTTAAAAGGTGCGACCTTTAATGACCCTTGACCTTAAAACTATGTTCGGAAACTAAACAAACATTCAAAGGTTGTATTTTAAACATCACTTGTCCATAGTTTACAGAACGCGTGGGATAGTATCTGGACCAGGGGTGGCACCAGGATTTGCCCGACTGGGGGACCAAGCTCCCCGACGAGGGGCCAGCAACCCGAAGCCTCGATGAGGGCAATAAAGTGCCGAAACGATGTTTGAAGTAAAATTTTGTCGCGAGAAGCGCGCCGAAAATTTCGGACTCTCAATGGAAAAAAAATTGAAAAAGTTGGGCTTTTACCCCGGAAAATTTGAAAAAAAATTGGATTTTTACAAAGAAAATTGGAAAATCTGGGGGTTTTATTGAAGAATTTGTCCAAATTTAGACCAAACTAAGTAAATCGTCGGGGCGACTGCTTGTTGTCAGGAACTACATATTTTATCGTATATATACATAGTAGCTCCCTGATAATTTCCTCGACGGGGGGCAGCCTTCTCCGACGGGGGCCATGGCCCCCTGCCCCCCACCTGGTGCCACACTGTTCTGGACGTTTTGCTTCTTACTCTTCACCAATGGTCCAGAACTGAAATTGAAAGGTGTTGAAAACAGACTTTTCAACGTGTCTAGGTCCGTTATTCAAATTTCTTTGTTAAGGCTACGAAAACACCCTATAAACAGTTTACAATTCTTTTATTTTCCTTACTTTTTGAGCACTTTAGGACTGTATAAGTTGTTCATTTTGACTCACAGCATTTTATAAGTCTGTCATATTAAAGTGTGTCAAAAATGCTAGAATTTTGAAAAATTTACGTTTTTGACCTTTGACCTTGAAAATTTGCATGTTCGGGAACTTTTAAAAGTGACAACCAACCTAAAATTTAAAGTTACATTATAAACAATAGTTTTAGCATAGTCGCTATATTTTACAAATCGGTCCCGGGTAAGTCAATTTATAGAGCTCTTTTTTTTAAATTCGCCGCTAGACTAGTCTAAGAACTGAATGTTGTCTTGAGGGCTGTTGAATGTATATTTGATTGTGGGGTGTCTTGTATTGACGAGTGTTTCACTCTTTCAATAACAAATGACGTAATGATGAAAGACTGTCCCGTCTGGTATTTGAATTAAGTTGGCCTGTTCTTTCCACAGAGTTCTGATAGCTCAGTCGAAAGAGTGTGCTGCACGTTGACCGGCAAGGTCGATGGTACAAATCCAGCTCGGAACTCAGTTTTTCATCATTCAGTAGTATCGTCTATATATATATATATATATATATATATATATATATATATATATATATATATATATATATATATATATATATATCTATATATAGGTAAAAAAGAAGTGATAAATAGTGCTAACTTGAAGTTTGTGAAAAATTCCACGACGTTTCGGGTTTAAACCCTTCATCAGGTGGCAAAAATGCAACTAATCGTTGACACGGCCAAACGTACAATTTAAAAAAATACACAATAAAGTTGGGCACGGTAAAACCTGCTAGGAAAACAGACAGTGTTAAGTGGTTACCACAAGTCTACTTTTGTACGTGAACAAGAAAAGTTTACCTTTTCGAAACGTCGTAGATGTTTGAGTATGCTCACTTGCCTTTTTAACTTTTAACCATTTTTTCTATCTTATTGCATGGAAGATTTTAATGATCCGTTTCCTAACGTGATTTAATAAACTTTTATGGATCGTTCTTAATATGTCGAGTGTCTGGTGGCTTCTTATATTCATATATATATATATATATATATATATATACATATATATATATATATATATATATATAGATATAGATATAGATATAGATATAGATATAGATATAGATAGATAGATAGATAGATAGATAGATAGATAGATAGATAGATAGATAGATAGATAGATAGATAGATAGATAGATAGATAGATAGATAGATAGATAGATAGATAGATAGATAGATAGATAGATAGATAGATAGATAGATAGATAGATAGATAGATAGATAGATAGATAGATAGATAGATAGATAGATAGATAGATAGATAGATAGATAGATAGATAGATAGATAGATAGATAGATAGATAGATAGATAGATAGATAGATAGATAGATAGATAGATAGATAGATAGATAGATAGATAGATAGATAGATAGATAGATAGATAGATAGATACAGCGTTGATTCACCCATTCATATAAAGTCGCTACGTCACTCTACTTATGTATATGAATATATGAATATATGAATATATGAATATATGAATATATGAATATATGAATATATGAATATATATATATATATTATATTATATAAGATTCATATATCAATAGCAGGTGAAAAAGTGCTCGATGCATAACAGAGCTTTGTATAAATACAATATACACCCAATCTATGGACTTATAGCCGCAACTCCGAGTTTCATGCGATCCTCGCAATCGTCAGGCAGCAAGTGATTCGCTTCGCTGGTCAGTGCATTCAAGTTCATCTCTTAGGTTTGCTTGAGTGCCTGCACTTTGACAATAGCTCCGTTCTTCGGTTGAGTAAGTTCATATTGTTTGCTAGGGTTATCTCGACCTTTTCCTCTACGCAGAGGTTACATTGGCTTGATGCTCTTTGTTTGGTGTTAGATGTTTTTAAAATTTCCCATTTGATTTCAAAGCTTTTTTCTTCTTCCTTAAGGGCCCAGATATACTTTGATAGTTCCGTGTCCTTTGCATGTTTTTGGTGGTTGAATGATTTTCGATGGTTATAGTAGCGTTGTTTGAATGGCCCCCAGATATCCCTATGTACGTCTTCGGTTCGACACCGCACCCAGAGACTGTAGCTTTGTAGACGACGGCTGTGGTAAGGCATTTACCCCTCAGGGGGCAGGAGTCCTTGTCCCTGCAATTGCACATCTTTTCGGGGTGGCTGGCGTTGTGGTGTTTATGATCCTGTTATTGTGTGATTTTATGATGGCTTGCATGTTTTTCAGACAACTATAGCTGATTTTCAGTGTGTTCTTATTGAAGATTTTGCTAAGCTTGTTCTCAGCTGTGAAGTGCTTTCTGATGAGCTTGATGAAAGTCTTTCCGATGTTTGTTGCCACTGTTTTGCTATAGGGTGGATTAAACCAGGTTATTTTCCTGCTTCTGTTTTTCTTTCTGCTTTTATTAGCGTCACTGGGTTGAAAGTTGATTTGTTCTTGGAAACCGCTATCTTGCAACGCTTTGTTGTATGCAGGCGCTGCTTGGTCAAATAGTTCACGATTGGATGACAAAGTGGTGATGCGCTTGCTTATTGAATCGGGCATGTGCTTAATTATTGACGGGGGGTGGTTGGATTCTGCATGGATGTATACCGGTTGGTTGTTGGGTTTCATGTACGGTTTGTGGAGCGATGTTCTGAGATCGAGGTTGACATCCAAATAGTTTACAGTGGTGAGATTGGTTTCTACTGTTATTTTAAGTCCAAATGTTTTGAATATCTCAATGAGGTGTTTTCTTGCTCTGTCTGCCTGGCTGCCAGATGCGTTCCTTAGTACGGCGAGGCCGTCGTCTCTATAGAGGCCTACGCTATCGAAGTCCATTTCCTTTTGTAGTGTGTTGAGGATTAGCAGGCCTACAAGTTCACAGACTTCGGCGCCGTCGTATCCACCCATGGTTACATCAAAGGCGTCGGGAGTGTGTTTCTTCAACCACGGGTTCCCTGCGTGGTCATAGAGCAAGGACTTTCTAGCATGTAGGATTGTGTTGATGCTTGTCTCTGCAACTGTGGTGATTGACTTGGCCCATGCAATGGCTTTTTCGAGCAGGTTTTCTGAGATGGACGGATAGAAGTCCACTATGTCGAACACAACGAACTTTAGTTCACTTTTGTGTTCTAAACTGTTGAACCAATCTAATACGGACGAGGTGTTGCGCCATTGGTGGACGTCTGTTGTGTTTCTTATTGACGTGTTAATTTTGTCTAGCATTTGCTTGCTGGCTTTTCCAATTTCTGGTTTCGCAGGGTTTATGAGTCTGCATTTGGTGTTGTGCTCGAAATTGTCTTTGTGGTCCTTTATCGTTATATATGCTGGTGCTGTGTTGGTGGCACTTATTCTGTCCTGTATACCGAGAGTGCTTGCTACTTCCCTGAGATCGCTGTCAATCTTTGCAACTGTTTTGGGTTCGGCTAGCTTGTATGTGCTTGTGATATTATCCGTGAGCAATTTGTTGTACTCGGTCTTACCCATTTTGTACATGAGTGAAGCAAGCGCATCACCACTTTGTCATCCAATCGTGAACTATTTGACCAAGCAGCGCCTGCATACAACAAAGCGTTGCAAGATAGCGGTTTCCAAGAACAAATCAACTTTCAACCCAGTGACGCTAATAAAAGCAGAAAGAAAAACAGAAGCAGGAAAATAACCTGGTTTAATCCACCCTATAGCAAAACAGTGGCAACAAACATCGGAAAGACTTTCATCAAGCTCATCAGAAAGCACTTCACAGCTGAGAACAAGCTTAGCAAAATCTTCAATAAGAACACACTGAAAATCAGCTATAGTTGTCTGAAAAACATGCAAGCCATCATAAAATCACACAATAACAGGATCATAAACACCACAACGCCAGCCACCCCGAAAAAGATGTGCAATTGCAGGGACAAGGACTCCTGCCCCCTGAGGGGTAAATGCCTTACCACAGCCGTCGTCTACAAAGCTACAGTCTCTGGGTGCGGTGTCGAACCGAAGACGTACATAGGGATATCTGGGGGGCCATTCAAACAACGCTACTATAACCATCGAAAATCATTCAACCACCAAAAACATGCAAAGGACACGGAACTATCAAAGTATATCTGGGCCCTTAAGGAAGAAGAAAAAAGCTTTGAAATCAAATGGGAAATTTTAAAAACATCTAACACCAAACAAAGAGCATCAAGCCAATGTAACCTCTGCGTAGAGGAAAAGGTCGAGATAACCCTAGCAAACAATATGAACTTACTCAACCGAAGAACGGAGCTATTGTCAAAGTGCAGGCACTCAAGCAAACCTAAGAGATGAACTTGAATGCACTGACCAGCGAACCCAGTAAACATTCTGACGTCGAATCGACGTCGGGTTTGAGTTGGGACGAAAAGTCGAGCCGACGTCCCCAACGTTTCCGTTTGCAAAGTGACCGGACGTCGTTTCGACGTCGGCGGCGACGTCCGAAAGTCGTCGGTTCGACTTCTTCCCGACTCTCTAATTGACCCCAAAACAACTTTAATTGGACGTCTATCTGAAGTAACATTCTGAGGTCGAAACGACGTCGGGTTTGAGTTGGACAAAAAGTCGAGCCGACGTCTCCAACGTTTCCGTTTGCAAAGTGACACGACGTCGTTTCGACGTCGGCGGTGACGTCCCAAAGTCGTCGGTTCGACTTCTTCCCGACTCTCTAATTGACCCCAAAACAACTTTAATTGGACGTCTATCTGAAGTAACATTCTGAGGTCGAAACGACGTCGGGTTTGAGTTGGACAAAAAGTCGAGCCGACGTCTCCAACGTTTCCGTTTGCAAAGTGACACGACGTCGTTTCGACGTCGGCGGTGACGTCCCAAAGTCGTCGGTTCGACTCTTTTCCGACTCTTTAATTGACCACAAAACGACCTTAATTGGAAGTCTTTCTCAAGTAACATTTAGACGTCGAATCGACGTCGGGTTTTAGTTGGACGAAAAGTCTAACGGACGTCTCCAACATTTCCGTTTGCAAAGTGACGCGACGTCGTTTCGACGTCGGCTTTGACGTCCCAAAGTCGTCGGTTCGACTCTTTTCCGACTCTTTAATTGACTACAGAACGACTTTAATCGGACGTCTTTTCAAAGTATAACATTTGAACGTCGGATAGGCGTCGGGTTTGGGTTCGGGTCAAGAGTCGGATCGACGTCTCCAACATCTCCGTTTGCAAAGTGACACGACGTCGGCTGTGGCGTCCTAAAGTCGCCGGTTCGACTCTTTTCTGACTCTTTAATTGACAACAAAACGACTTTAATTTGACTTCTTTCTGAGGTAACATTTAGACGTCGGATAGACGTCGGGTTTGCGTTGGAGCTAAGAGTCGGATTGACGTCCCCCACGTTTCGTTTCAAAGTGGACGCGACGTCGATTCGACCTCGGCATTGACGTTCTATAGGCGTCGGATCGACTCTTAAATTGACCATCAAATCAACTTTTATTGGACGTCTTTTGGAAGTAACATTTCGACGTCTGATAGACGTTGGGTTTGGGTTGGGGGCTAAGAGTCGGATGGAAGTTTCCCTGGTTTCCGTTTGAAAGTAGTGCGACGTCTATGTTGACGTCCTAAATGTGTCGCACCGACTCTTTTCCGAATTTTAAATTGGCTGTAAAAACAACTGTAATTGGATGTCTTTCGGAAGTAACATTTCGACGTCGAAGAGACGTCTGGTTTGAGTCGGAGCGACGTTTCCGTTTGCCAAATGGTGTGGCGTCGATTCGACGCCGGTAGTGACCTCCTAATGGGGTCGATTTGACTCTTTTCCGACTGTCTAATTGATCACAAAACGACTTTCATTGGACGTCTTTCTAAAGTAGCATTTGGACGTCGGATTAACGTCATTCAAGTTTCTGTTTGCAAAGTTGCGCGACGCCGCTTCGACGCCAGGGTTCAGTTCGCGCTACGTCTGATGGCCGTCATTGCCGACGTCGACCGGACGTCGAACGGATTTTTAAACGACGATGTGGTGAACATCGTCCGACGTTGGCGCTGCCTTAAAAGCGACGTAGATCCAACGGTAAATGTTTACTGGTAAATATCATTTTGACGTCGGACCGGCGGGTTTGCGTTAACTTCGCCGACTTCCATTTGACGTCCGTCTTTATCGATCTAAATTTCTAAGGAAAATCATTAAAAAGACATAAATTGGACATTTAAACATAAAATCTCTATGTCTGAAAGTCGTCGTATAATGGCTAAATTGCAACCATGCGACTTTGATTCAACTTGGACACTGGTTAAGCCCATTTTGTGAGGATTCGACACATAAATCTGATTGACTCTCAAAGTTATTAAATTAGCACATGGGGTGTAGTTTTCGTAGCTTAAATATTGAAACGAAAAAAATCGAAGATAACTAGAGGTTGCGTTTAGAGTAACGCCTTCACTTATATTTTTCGTACTTTAAACAGACCTGCATCTATTCGTAATTATGTCTCAGTTCTGATTACAAAGAACAACCTGTAGTTTTTTAGGAACATTGCGAAAAAATACTCAAAATGAAACAATAACTCTTTGAGAATTGTAAACAATTTTCACAGCAAGTAACACGTACTGCACTGAATGTTTTCGTCTTACTGTTTCACATTGCAATAATTGAAATCATTAGAATAGATAAGCGCAGTTTGCCTAGGTCCCTTTATACACAGCCTACCGTGATATCTGCCTAAGGAAACTTAGGGTGTAATTCATCACAATTTACAAAAGACATAAAACATTATAATACAAATATTTGTAAATGTCACATGTCGAAAAAAACGCAAGTAAATACATAAGAATAGACTTTGGTGCCATCCGTGACATTGTTGCGAACAAGACGATGCGTAGGCACCCGCAGTGACTGCAAGGTGTTATTACCCGGAAAACTTGGGCATTGATTACTGACAGATGCAATGATATTCGGACACCATTTACTACACAGCTATGACTACGCACTCTTTGTTATTCCTCCAAAACATGGATTTTCCCCGAGGTCCAATGCTCCAACCTTCCCTGCCCCGACAGCAGATCGCAAATGTATACAAGCTTCATATATGTTGACACTACGTACACTGGATCGCTGAAACATTGTTACAAGAATCTGTAACAAAACAATTTCCGATAGCAGTTTCCAGAAAATGTCTGCAACTTCACATTACATACAGCGTGCGTAAAAACAGTCAGGAACTAATTTATAACCATTATTTCTTGTAGCCCATTATTTCTCGTAGTTAGGCCTACATTTAAATTTGCCAGTGAAACTGACAGAGTAGAATCACACTCGTCTACATGTAATACATTGTTCAACACTATAAATTACGACATACATGAAACTTTCCCAGCGTCTTTGCTCCTTGACTACTTTTCTCAAAATCTTCTCTCTCTCTCTGGCGAGAGAGCGAAGGACCAAAACTATATTGTCAATATTCTTAAAAACGAATTTTGGGTATAGTAATGTACAGAGTTTGAGCTATATCAGTATATCATGTACCACGTCAGTCTATGACACTTCAGGTGTAGTAAAAACGTTACCACATTTTTTTTTACATAAATGCAGTTCACACACCTAACATTCTTTATCTGTATTGATAGGTTACTTTCCTTTTGACCAAAAAAAGTGTTTTGTTACTAACGTCAGGGAATGTGGTATATGTCTTTAATGTCTATCAGCCTGTGACACGTCAGTTATAGTGAAAAACGTTACCACATATTTTTTTACAGAAATGCAGTTTATACACATGTACAACGTCAGTCTATGACACTCCAGTTATAGTAAAAAACGTTACCACATATTTTTTACAGAAATGCAGTTCATACACCTTAACATTCTTTATCTGTATTGATAGGCTACTTCCCTTTTGACCAAAAAGGTGTGTTTTGTTACAAAGGTCATTAGTTTAGGCTTGCCCTTAGCATCAAATTACAATTTTTATTTCAAATTTTTCCACGCCCACCTATAATAAACTTTTCCTAAAAAGGACACTAGGTTAGCTTACACTCATTTGAAGGTTACACACAATTCTTTATTGTGGTATTTCATGACAGGCATTTTCCATTAGCTACTCGATCTGCCAATGGTTGATAGGGGGGGGGGGGTAGGAACAGGACACCTTATTGATTTGTTTGCTTAGTGGTTTGCTCCCCACAACTTCTGAGAATGACTCTCCCATTCGGCGTGGGGACCAGCATAGCTATTCAGTGTGTCACGCATGAGTAACCTTCAACTTTACAAGCCGCTGTCAGGAGGTTCATGCATGCTAGAAAGTTGAGCTACACAGTTTATTTGCTAAGAGGATTAGTTGTGGTTGCCAGTTTTTCTAAATTCTGGTTAATGGATTAGTTAGTTAGATGAGATTCTGGTTAATAGGAATTTCCTCTAATTTGATAAAGTATACCCACAGAGTGTTTGCAGTGTTATCTTTTAACCAGTTAGATCTACTTGTAATTTGCATTTGCAAAGCACATCTTTTTAAGTAAACTACTGGAAATACGGAAAACTGCTGTTAAACTTACAGAACACTTTCGTACATATGAAACACAGATATTTTCTTCAAAATTTGACAGGATATTAACTGTAAATTTCCATTCCATTTCCAATATTTCGTAGATATGACATAGGATACTTAAAACTTCCGTAAAAATTACCGAAAATAATATGCAAACATGGGCGTCCGCTGAAAAAAAAATCCAAGAGGGGGGCAAAATTTTTAATCGATCAAATCAGGGGATTTTTTAGTCCCAGAAAAGAGCTTAATTGCTATATGTTGGCGCCTTTTACGGTGGTGTTGCCAGAAGTTTGCCACGGAGGAGAAAACTGTGGGCTAACTATCTAAGCGTAGCGCCACCATAGTTTGGCGCGAAGTGCCACGAAAATTTTGGCCAAAATGACTCCCATATCGCTGAAAATGACGCTTACCAGACATTCGAGTTACTTCTAATTATACGTTCTACTTTGATATCTCATGTTCTGTAATTTTCCTAGCGATATCATTACAAAAAATTTAATGCAATCTTTTCTTAAACTTTTTTCAAAGTTTTTGATTTTCCAGGGAGGGGACAAGTGCCCCCCTTGCCCCCTCCCCAAGCGCACGCCCATGTATGCAAAAAGAAATACAGAAAGTATCTTGAAAATTCTACAGAACTATACAGTCATTTACAAAAATTGTATCAGTGTATTGCCCAAGCTTTCTTTTTATCCCGGGCAGCGGGCCATATCCACCACTCAGTGACTTAAAGAGCTGTGGCTGCTTTTAAATCCCATTTATTGAATGTAATGTTATACTAAAAGAAACACAAATGAATAAATATCAAACATTCTAGAAGACATTATTAAAACAAACTCTGTGTTCCCTTAATGCTTCTATCTGTCATTTGATACACCTTGAGAAACATTTAAATGGAGGTGTCATGACCGAAAGTTAATAATATTAGTCCTAAAATAGGCCTTCAATGGAGTAAGCGGCCTTTTGTGGCGAGAGACGGAGGGCAAGGACGACCAGAAAGAAGGCCGATCTATTCTCAGTAGCAGCTGACCTACATATTTGTCAGTGACTAGAGAAATCTTGACATGTTTATCTACCACAATTAATAAACAGACCTCGATACTCAAACGGCGGGCAGCAAGGATGATGGTTTAGTTCTTCAAATGAGGGGGAGGGGGTGTGTGTGTGCTAACATCTTCATCACCGTGAACAATTGGTGAGGGAACACGAATTAACTTCTACTCGTTGGCTCAGCCTCAGGGGACCACCCAAGGACCAATGTCTGGGTTCAGGGGATATGCTGTACTAAAGGCGGATGACGATCCGATGCTGGTCCTTGGGAGCTAAAGAGTGGACCATTCAGGGGTGGCGCCAGGATTTGCCCGACCGTGGGGGGGGGGGCAAGCTCTCCTATGGGGCAAACAACTTGATGACCCGATAAGGGCAATGAGTTGCCAAAAGGACGATACCGGCATTAACGCGCGCCAAAAAATTTGGGGGGTTTTGCCCCCAAAAATGAAACTTTGAGAGTGTTTTTGAGTTGAAGCTAACTTAGGCCTATTCTTGATCAAATACCTAGCCAAGGCCAGCAAGGCCTAGCCTAGAATACCTCAGGTTAATATAGCCTAGGCTAGTCCTAACGGGACTGTAGCTAGGCCCTAGCCTAGGCTATGGTTTTCTTGCAACTTAGCTCAGCTAAGCCTAACTTAGGCTAGGCCCTAGGTCTAATCTTACTCACTGGTAGCAATTTGCTTAGGATTTAACCTTTGCCGGAGCGTAATGTCAGTTAGTGATGTAGGCTAGGCTAGGACTAACGTTAGCCTAGGCCTAGGCTAGTCTAATTGTTAGGCCTAACATTAGGCCTAGGCTAATGACTGTTCAGTGTTTGTGTTAGCCTAGGCGAGGCTACAAAATTTGCTATGCTAGGCTAGCCCAACGTCGATGTTAGGCCAAGGCTAGGCCTAGGCAATAAGACCAAATCTTTCACTTTCAGTTTCAGCCTTTTTGGGGTGCTTGTCAAAGTTGGACTGGTCAAAAATAGCCAGTAAGAAGGGGGTAACCTAGGCCTAGACTGGGCTAGAAAAACTTTTATTCAAACAAAAATAACGGCAGCCCAAGGCTATAGCCCAGCCAAGGCCTAACTTAATTAGTCCAACGTTGGGCAGCCTAGGCTAGGCCTAGGGCCTATAGCTGATAGGCTAGGCTAACCTAGCCTATGGCCTAGCATAGGCTAGCCTAGCTAGGCCTAGCCAACTGCAACTACTGGTAGCCTACTAACGTTAGGCCTTCTATTAGGCTAGGCCTACAAGTACAACGCCTAGGGCCTAGCCTAGGTTCTATTTAGCCTAGGCTAGGTTAGGGCCTAACGTAAGGCGAGGCGTAGCTTAACGTTAAGCCTAGCCTAGGCCTAGGCTTGTTGAGAAACAAGTCAGACGAACCTTCGGCAAGCTAATCACCAATTAGCCTAGCCTAGGCTAGGCGAGTTCAAAACTAGGCCAAGCCTAGGGTAGGTTAGTATCTCTAACGTTAGTAGGACTAGAAGGCCTAACAGTTAGGCCTAGGCTAGGCCTAGGCCTACTGGGTCTAGGCTATAAGCCTAACGTTAGGCCTAGGCTAGGTCCTACTCCTAGCCTAGTACTAACTAGCCTATCCTAGTACTAGGCTAGCCTAGGCCTAGTACTAGGCCTAATTTAATCCCTAACTAGGCCTAGGCCTAGCCTAAGGTTAGGCTAGGTTAGGTTAGATGGAGTTTTACGGCCCAGTTTCCAACCTAGGATAGGCCTAGGGCCTAGGTCTATTGGTTCAAGTCGAGCCGGCCACGGCCTTTTTTTCCAGTTGTGGCTCACTGGCTTGTGGCTCACTGGCCTAACAGTTAGGCTAGGCCTAGCTAGTACTGTAGCCTAGGCCTAGGGCTATATTAGCCTAACGTTAGGCCTTGGCTATTACTGGTAGCTAGTACCCAACTAACCTAGGCTAGGCCTAATGCTAACGTTAGGCCGAAAGCCTAGCCTAACATGTAACGTTGCAGTGAAAACTTGAGTGTTTGGCTAAGGATTGTTAGGCCTAGGCCTAACGTTACGTAGCCTATCAGCTATAACGTTTAGACAGGCCTAACGTTAGGTTAGGGGTAGGCTAGCCTTGGTTGGCTCTGCCTTTGGCCTATCGATCGTATTCTTAGTTTGGGAAATGGACAATAAAAACGTGAAGCTTAATATAGTAACGTTAACCACTTAACTAACGGCCTAGGCTAGAACACTTTCAACATTTAATCTAGGCCTAGGCCGAGGCTTGCAAAATAAGTTCGGCATAAAAACGCTGGTAATATAGGCTAGCTGGGCTATATGCTTGACACAGATTGGCTTTAATGTTAGGCCACGTATCCTAGGCCTAGTTCAAACTGAAAAGCAGACCAGACTGAATGCCCGTGACGCCGTGTCCTTGATTAATATGCTAATATGTTTCCCTTTCTGCGTCAGTGGTGCCAAGCATTAGCCTAATGTAAATCCAGCTGCCCTAGTCTAAGAAATATTAATATTATACAAAGCCGTGCCACTCTTGAGATTGGTGTTTCAATGTTTTTCTTAGGCTGTGGTCAGCTAGCACATACATACGACCGACCTACAGTAGTACAGGACGCACAGTGTATACGTATGTGTGTATAGTACTTATTAAACAAGTAATTTTTTAATTTGCGCGGGAATTATAGTACGCACGCGTACGCAGACGTATGGGTCTTATACTTCAGTCACGATGCATTAAATAGTATGTAATGAAGTTGCAATGAATTGTTAATGTTATGGTTAGTAAACGGTGCCGCATATACACCAGCTTTATGCTACTAGTGCGTATTATACTGTATGTTGTACATGTAGTTTGGCAATGCGCATATGTAGTGTAAGATCAATCCTTCAAGTGCAGCATAACATGCGTAATGTAGTATCCAGTTCTTTACGTACGTACGTTCCTTACGTACGTAGGTGCGGTCGAGGCACGCGAACGGTAACAACTTTGTTTACATTTTGGCGCGAAAACTGTGGGCAGTCCGTTGGGCGTCGAATTGACTATACAATCAAGACGTATTTTATACGTCGGTAATTCGACGTCACATAGACTTCACCAACATTATGCGAACAGTTTCAAAAGTCGAGCCGACGTCGCATCGACATTTGTAAATGGTGTTATTAATTGGTGACGTTCAATCGACGTCTGGCAAACAAATTGTATGTTAAAATATTTTATGAATAGTTCCTTCAACGTCGCAAGAATGTCATAAATACAGTGTACCCTGTCATTACTTTAGTCGACGTCCATTCAACGAACCGTCTATGAATGGCGTATTTTAAGTTGTGGTTTAAAAGTCGGAGTGACGTTTTTGATATGAAGCCCGTTGTCCGTAGTTGCTGTAACGTGGATCCAACGATTTGCATACTCCATGATTAATGACTCGTGGGCAGTCGTGTGGACGTCGAGTTGACTATTCAATTAAGACATTTTTTATAGGTCGGTCATTCGGCGTAATATACACTTCAGCAACATTAAACGAACAATTTCACAATTCGATCCGACGTCGTGACGACTATCTGCATATGATTAGTTCATTGTGGGCAGCCATTTTGACGTCGGATGTTCGATTCAATTATGACGTCTTTGATAGATCGGTCTTCCGACGTCGAAAAGCCCTCACCGACATTGTACGGACAATTCCACAAGTCGAGTCGAGGTCATGACGAAGTCTATAAATGGTGGGATTTATTAGTGACATCCAATCGACGTCTGGCCAACAAAATGTAAACGAAAGTATTTTATGAAAAGTTATTTCAACGTCGGAAGAACGTCATCAATTCAGCGTCCTCTGTCATTAGTTTAGTCTATGTCCATTCAACGAACAGTCTATGAATGGTGTATTTAAAGTTGTGGTTTAAAAGTCGGAGTGACATTTTTGATATGAAACCCGTTGTCCGTAGTTCGGTGTTATCAGATCTCCCAAGTGACCCGCATTTCGCGGGTTGGACCCGCATTTGAACACCCAAACCCGCTGACCCGCCAAGCTCTATGAAAAACCCGCATTTCAAATATCCGAAGAGTAACAAAGCACAAAACCTTACCTTCCCTTAAGCGTAAGTCCCAACACACAAATTCACCTAGTTACGTACTTACATTCAGCAGCATGCACTGCAATGTATATACTACCTTGTTATCGCAACATCACAAACTCTCGTAGCAGCTATCAAATATGTACCTTTGAAACGTATTCACAACGTGAACAGTCTAGTACAATTACGCCGAACAACGCATCGAATAAACCAAAAAACAAATGCCCGTTCCGGAAGTTGGAGGAGGGGCTAGCTTGTCCAGTGCAGAGTATGCTTTACAACATATGAAAATTCAGGCCAGTTGTGTTGACTAATTTGCTTGAAATGTGCCACCATTTTGCCTGTAGTCACTTCTATAATTCCAAAAAAAAAAATCTCAGAAGGGAAGGGGCGTGTCCCCCCTCCCCTTATAACCCTCCCCAGGCCGGCGATACACAAATGGACAGATCAGAGGTGGACCCGCATTTTGCTTCTCGAAACTTGGGAGCTATGTGTTATATAAAACAAATAATGAATAATTTTATTCGTGCAATAGTATGAATAATTTCATTCGTTGAAAGATTTGACATTCTATTCAACTCGGCTTCGCCTCGTTGAATACAACGTTCAATCTTTCAACTCATGAAATTATTCATACTATTGCACTCATAAACATTCATTATTTGTATACCAATGGACGTCTGGCCAACAAAATGTAAACGAAAGTATTTTATGACAAGTTACTTCAACGTCGGAAGAACGCCATCAATTCAGCGTCCTTTGCCATTAGTTTAGTCGATGTCCCTTCAACGAACCGTCTGTAAATGGTGTATGTTAAGTTGTGATTTAAAAGTCGGTGTGACGTTTTCAATATGACGTCCGTTGTCCTTAGTTCCTGCGACGGCGGTCCGACGATCTGCGTATGATTAATTTGCTGTGGGCAGTCCTTTGGATGTCGAATTGTCTATACAATTAAGACGTCGGTCATTCGACGTCATATAGACTTCACCAACATTATACGAACAATTTCGCAAGTCGAGCCGACGTCGTGACGACATGGTAAGTTTATTGTGGGCAGTCACTTGGACGTCGGATGGACGATTCGATAAAGGCGTCTTTTAAAGGTCGGTCACCCGACGTCGTTGAAACATCATCAACATTATACGAATAATTACACAAGTCGAGCCGACGTCGCGTCAACGTTTGTAAATGGTGTTATTAATTGGTGACGTTCAATCGACGCCTAGCAAACAAAATGTATATATATTAAAATATTTTATGAATGGTTACTTCAACGTCGAAAGACAGTTTTCTCTGTCATTAGTTTAGTCGACGTCCATTAAACGAACCGTCTACGAATGGTCTATTTTAAGTTGTGATTTAAAAGTCAGAGTGACGTTTGCCATTTGACGCCCGTTGTCCGTAGTTCTTGTGACGTGGGTCCAACGATTTGCATATGATAAATGGCTTGTGGGCTGTCGTTTGGACGTCGAATTAATAATTCAATCAAGACATCTTTATAGATCGATCATTCGGCGTCATGCACTGCACCAGCAATATACGAACAATTTCACAAGTCGATCCGACGTCGTGACGACTATCTGCATATGATTAGTTCATTGTGGGCAGTCATTTTGACGTCGGATGGTTGATTCAATTAAGACGTCTTTTATAGGTCAGTCTCCCGACGTCGTAAAGACCTCACCGACATTATACGGAAAATTTCACTAGTCGAGCCGACCGTCGTGACGAAGTCTAGAAATGGTGGGAGTTATTAGTGACGTCCAATTGACATCTGGCCAACAATATGTAGACGAAAGTATTTTATGAAAAGTTAGTTCAAAGTCGAAAGAACGCCATTAATACAGCGTTCTCTGTCATTAGTTTAGTCGACGTCCATTCAACGAACTGTCTATGAATGGTCTATATTATAAGTTGTGATGTAGAAGTCGGAGTAACGTTTTCAATATTACATCCGTTGTCCGTAGTTCCTGTGACGGCGGTTCGACGATCTGTGTATAATTAAGTTATTGTGAGCAGTCCTTTGGACGTCGAATTGACTATTCAAGTATGATGTCTTCTACAGGTCTGTCATTCGACGTCGTAAAGTCCTCACCAACATTAAACGAACAATTTCACAAGTCGAGCCGACGTCTTTACGATGATTTGCATATGATTAGTATATTGTGGGCAGTCACATGGACGTCGGATAAACGATTAAATTAAGACGTCTTTTACAGGTCGGTCACCCCGACGTCGAAAAGGCCATACCAATATTATACGAACAATTTCACAAGTCGAGTCGGCGTTTTGAGGACGTCTGTAAATAGTGGGCTTACTTGGTGACGTTCAATCGACGTCTGGCAAATACAATGTAGGCTGTGTGAAAATATTTTATAAATAGTAACTTCAACGTCGGAAGAACGTCATAACTTCAGAGTCCTCTGTCATCAGTTTAGTCGACGTCCATTCAACGAACCATCTATGAATGGTCTATTTTAAGTTGTGATTTAAAATTTGGAGTGAAGTTTTCAATATGACGCCTGTCGTCCGTGGTTCGTGCGACGTCGGTCCAACAATCTGCATATGACAAAGTTATTGTGAACAGTCCTTCGGACGTCGGATGAACGATTAAGTTAAGACTTCTTTTACAGGTCGGTTATCTGACGTCGTAAAGACCTCACTAACATTATACGAACAATTACACAAGTCGAACCGACGCCGTAACGACGTCTACTGATAAGTGGCGGACTTTGTGTTGTTCAACTGACGTCGGGTACACACACACACACACCCACACACACACATATATATATATTTATATATATATATATATATATATATATATATATATATATATATATATATATATATATTGGAAATAGTTACTTCAACGTCGGAAGAACTTTTAAATACAGCGTCCTAGTGCCATTAGTTTAGTCCACGTCCATTTTAACGAACCGTCCATGAATGGTCTATTTTAGGCTGTGATTTAAAAGTTGGAGTAATGTTTTCAATATGACGTCCGTTGTCCGTAGTTCCTGTGACGTCGGTTCAGCGATCTGCATTTGATTTGTTAACTTTGGATACTTATTTGGACGTCGAATGGACAATTAATTTGGGACGTCTTTTGCATGTAGGTCATCCGACGTCATAAAGAGCTCATCAACGTCATACGAACAATTATGCACATTGCAAGTCGATGGCATTTGTTGGTAACGTTCTATCGACGTAGGACAAACAAACGCATGTGGATGTCTTTTTTGAAAAGTTACTTCAACATCGGAAGAACGTCATTCATACAACGTCCTGTGTCATTAGTTTAGTCGACGTCCTTCCAACAAACCATCCATAAATGGTCTATTTTAAGTTGTGATTCAAAAGTCGGTGTGACGTTTTAAATATGACGTCCGTTGCCCGGAGTTTGTGCGATGTCGGTTCAACGATCTGCATATGATAAGTTCATTGTGGACAGTCCTTTGAACGTCGAATGGACGATTAAATTAAGACGTCTTTTAAAGGTTGGTCATTCGACGTCGTACAGACCTCACCAACATTATACGAACAATTTCACAAGTCGAGCCGACGTTCTGACGACGTCTGTAAAGGGTGAAACTTCTTGGTGACGTTCAAACAACGTCCAACTGACTACATATGTTGGCGTCCGACGTCTGTCCGACTTAATGGACCTAAATCCAACGTCGATCCGACGTCATAATGTTTACTGGGAAGCGAATCACTTGCTGCCTGACGATTGCGAGGATCGCATGAAACTCGGAGTTGCGGCTATAAGTCCATAGATTGGGTGTATATTGTATTTATATTATATTATATATATATATATATATATATATATATATATATATATATATATATATATATATATATATATATATATATATTATATATATATATATATATATATATATATATATATATATATATATATATATATATATATATATATATATATATATATATACATATGTGACGCCTCTTTATCCACTGCTTCACAAATCTTTTCGAGTTAATTTCACTGTCAAATTCAAGTACTGCCATTTTGCTTCGAAAACGCGGGAACCATCATGACTTTGCAGGTCGCGCATTCGGGTGGTGTAGTGCACAACTAAATGCAGCTATGCAACTCATCCCCGACTAAAAGTCGGGTTCAGTTGCGTCGGTGCAGTGTGCGCCCGCCTTACGTCTTAAGCAACCGAGCACCACTTAGGGAGAAAAAACAAACTTGGAAATGAGTCAAGAAGTGACTACAAAATAAATTATTTGAAATAAATGTCAGCATGGATTATTGCACCTTACTTCTACTTTGCAAGGTTTTTTCTAGTCCAATTTGACTTTTTCCAAAGCGTAAATCAATCCAGGGGCTGCCCCGACAGGATCCCGGTGCCATGTTTGAGAATCACTGCATTACCTCATCGAAGGTGCATGTACAGCGGCGGATCCGCGGCTTTGCCTGAAAAATTTGGAAAAAGAAGTCCTGTACGTGATTAAGTGGGCTTTTACTTTGGGGTACCTTAAAATTGTAATTAGAATAAATATATTTCCTGCATTTTAATCTGTATTAAAGAGAGAAAAATGGTGGTTAATGCCCTCTATAAGACTACCCTTGTGCACGAGCGAGGCGTGCACAAACCTAAGTAACAAAACTGGAAGGTAATTGTCTAACATTAATTCCTACTGGGCAGTATGGGTGGATTTATGTAACCCAATGCAAACAAAAACATAGTCAATCGAACACACTGACACCCCACCCCAGAATGAGCAAGGAGTTGTTCTCCGAACAACATTCGGATAACAACTCCCTGGAATCGGTTTATTGTCATTGTCATTCCGAGTTAGGTGAAATTGTGCTTTTTATTTTTGTGGTCTGCTTAGTGTCCATGTAATGCCATTTGCAAATGATAAGATAACCTAGGGCCTCTGGGGAGTTTCCCCCTGGGCCCGCACTGGGGGTGTCCTTGGACCCAACAGGGGCCATTCGAAGGGCCCTGGGTCCCAACGCCTTCAGGGATCACTCTGTGTCAGCACAACTCCTTCAGCGTGGCTCCTTCATACTGGTGTGCTCCTTCGATGGAACATTTTGCCAACCCAGCCCCCCCCCCTCCGTCCCACATTTCGAAAAATCTTGCTACGCCACTGCGCAGGAGATACCTGACTACTAAATTTGTTAAGGAATGCTGTCTCTGATGGCCGTTTTAGTAGCAACTAGCTCAACGTGATTGGAACTTCAAGATAGTTTGACGACAGGAGCTAGGTACTAGTATAGTCTGGCCAAAAGTGTACATGGTTACTGCATAGCCTACACTCTTGTTGACGACACTCCATATACTCTTCGAGAAAGTTCTATTTTCATTGTAGAGAGGCTTAGATGCAAAGTGGTACTGTCTTTGGTAAAGCTTCTAAACATTTTTTTCTTATAGATTCCATGCTTTAGAAACAAATTTATTTCAAGAAGAAAAGTTAGATTTCATTTAAAGGGAAAATACAGTCACCCTAATTTGAATTAGCGTACTCCGGGTGTTCTATGTCAGGAATGATTTTAGTGAGTTATGTTAGGCCAAAAATATGTTTTTCACTAAGTTGTGGAATGCACGTAAAGATTAACTTCTTGTTTTACCTTGAATATGCAATACTTACATTCTAAGATACTTGAAGTGAAATAAGATGATATTTGTGAGATTTAGCCAGTGGCGCCGCCAGGCTTTGGTGATTGGGAGTGGGGGCACAACAGATGATGTCGTAATGGCACTTCGGTTAACCTCCCAAGTCTGCGCAAAATGCGTTTTTTTTTTTTTTTTTCGTGTGCTCCCTGCTTTGTATACACAGTGTGGATCCTTCCTTTGTCAGGTGTCACTGCACTAAGGTGCCGTCCTGGGGGAGGGGTCTAAGGGGAGGGGTTTTCCCTCCCCTTTGGAGAAATTTTTGTTTATTTAAAGTTGCTTAGATGCAAAATAGTGCTATTTTTATGATATTTTTGGAACTGATCAAATACCTGTATGGCTGGAAAATGTCCATAGTTTAGTGAATTCTAATTTTTCCGACTGGCTGGATGTTTTTTCCAACTGAGTGGCGACGCTTAAATGATCCTTTTGTATGCCCCCTGCGTTTTAAATACAGCAGTGAGGATCTTTCCTTTGTCACTATATAAAGGTGCCGTCCTGGAGGAGGGGTTTAAGGGGAGGGGGTTTTCCCCTCCTCTTTGAGAAATTTTTGCTTATTTAAGGTTTCTTAGATGCAAAATGGTGCTATCTTTTGGAATGTTTTTGGAGCTGATCATGTATAGCTGGAAAATGTCCATAATCTAATGAATTCTAATGTTTGGTTAGGTGAAAAGGGAGAGCATGTTGTCTACGAGAAGAATACGTTGTAAACAAACCTCCTGAAGACTCCCTTTTGGCTACTTTACCGCCTTCTATTGGCAAAGTTTTTACCCAAAAATGCGTGCGTGGAGTCCACAGAAACATTGTTGGACTCTAACGAAATGTTTCCTTCCCTTCATTGTGCATTATAAAAAGGCATCTAAGGCTGGCAGATACCTGTATAGGGCCTTCCGGAAGCTCTGAATAAAGTACATAAAATGGAGCAATGACATAATGCTTATTACTTGACATCCAAATGATAACATAGAGTAGAGCACTTTATAACTATCGTATTTTTACTAATTTTGAACGAAAATCCAGATAAACAGCTTCCAGCAATGGGAAACGGGCGGGAGGGAGACCATTGGTGCAGGAAGGTCATATTAGACCTCCCTGATAAGTATAGCAAAAGGGGTGAAGAACTAACAAAGGCGTTTTCAGAATGCTTTTTTTGTAGTAAGTGTATTAAAAATCACCATCTATCAAGGGCGTAGCCAGGAATTTGTCAAGGGGGCGAAGCCCATAGACAGACTCTCAGCGCTTTGTGCCACCATGGGTTGGCGCAAAGCGCAAAAAATTTTTGGCCCAAAGTGCCTCCCAGATCGCTAGAAATGGCACTTCCCGAGCCTATTTTACCGCATATAAATAGGGAAAACACTAGCAATATTGTAAAAAAAATTAAAAAATACCAAAAATATACTCATGGGGGCGGCTGCCCCCTTCACCCACCCCCCTTGGCTACGTGTCTGTCATCTATACCGATAATGGCTGCGCACAGAGCGCTTGGTAAAGTTTTTTGGAAAATATGTTGCGGCAAATACTGACGTAATTTCAACATTCCAAATCATGCTACAACAACTTAGATTGAAAGATCGCATATTGATGCAAGGCCCCTACAGATATTGTGATTATAGTTCCATGTATTAGTATGTTAAAAATGGTCATAAGATGGAGTGCAAACCGTAAAGCATGCGCGCAAAATCTTTCATGAAGTGAGATTTCCATGACAAAACCTGCATTCAGAATCTGCATCGAGACACTTTTACTTGCCCAACAATCCTACATGCCACTCATAAAGCCAGTCTTTTACCTGTACGTTAATTCGTGAACAGCTTTCAACTTTTGCTGCTGTGCTTCTCCGGGAGTTGCTATCAGAAGATATTGGTAATAAGAACACAGTGGTAAGGTTTGAAGCGCGCGGAGCGCGCGAAATTTTTGATAGTTTGCGAAGGATTTGCGGAAATTCTGATAGTTTGAGAAACATTTATGATAGAAAATGATTAAATAGATCTATCGCTCGGTTGAAGCACACCTCACCCTACCCCCTACAGAAATCTATAGCTTAATCGCCTTTTGGGATCATTTTAAAATTTTCGAAAAATTTTCATGGGGGGCACGCCCCCCATCCCCCCCCCCCGTGCCGGTGCCACTGGATTTAGCTATATTTTTAAAACAAGTTGAGGCAGCTAGTTATGCCCTTCAAACTAAAAGTTTTTTCACCAGCTCATTGAGTTTAGCTAATAATTATAGGTAATCATAGGCTATTTTATCTTATGCCAGCGTATATGTTGGTGCATTCAAGCGGTGTATCTTGTAGGAGGAAGATGATTCATTCGTCAGACAGAAAACCCCGCAGAGGAACGCGTCCACGGCGGGAGTCAGGGGACCTCCACGGGAAAATTTGTGGAAAAAAGGAATCCTAATATGCGATTTCCCATGTTTTGGGGGTCTTAAAATCATAATTTGGACAGTGTAATTTTCAGCATTTCAGTATTTTTTCTCAAGTAGACCAACTTCATTTACGATTTGGAAATCTCAGGGGGTTCCCCCTGTCCCGGCAGACTACAGCCGTGGAATATCACTACGTAAGCTGATGTAGTAGTAGTGTAACTCAGTGCCTGAATATTCTGTAAAAAGCTGCATTGGTGTAGGTCGATTCTCCGCTTCCCTATCATAAGATAGCAAATCAGCCACATATTGACTACCAGTATGTTATGCAAAACTTGCAGTTGAGACGTTTCTTTTTATTAATAGTTTACCATTACTGTCAGCGAGAATTATTTTAATCCACCTACAATATTGATAAACTGTTCTCTCAGGGCAATTTTTTCAACATAAGGAGAGTATCTTCAAAATAATAACCTGATATAAAATGTAAAATCACTTATTTGAGCTTATTTGATATGTCACCTAATGAAAAAAGTACCTTGGCACTTTGCACTATTGGGAGTGCAATGCATTAAAAACAGTTTTCTGGGTCTTACAAAAGTTTTCATTTCCTGAATGTGCTGTAATTATTGAAAAGACCACAAGCCCCCGAAGGTCATGTTTGAGTAAGGCTTAAAAGACGAATATGATCCTAAAAACAGAAAGAAGTTTGGATCATTTAAGTTCGAGATATTAGTGTAGTACTTAAAAAAGGCGTCTTTGACGTAAGAAAAAGCGCAACATTGTCAAATTTACCAACAAATTATTCCTTTTCTTTGACAGCTTTAGATGTTTGGTTAAAAAAAATTGAATTGAATTTTCCTTCGAAGTTAATAAGGTGGATGTCAGTTGTTGATCATCACTCTCCCGCGTGATTGCCTAGATTCCAATTAGGCCTTCGGCAAGGATTAAAATCTTTAGAACTGTTGTTAGACTAGGCCGTTTATCTTTAAATGATCTCTTATAGTCATGGGCATCCGGAGGGGGGCAAAGGGGGCACTTGCCCGCCTGGAAAATCAAAAACTTGAAAAAAACGAAGACAAAATAAAGAAAAAAACGAAGAAAACATAACATCAACATTTTTTAACAGTTCACTCAGTGTGAATTTCTACTCTCAAAACAGGAATTGAATAAAAATATCAACACTCAGGCCCCACCACCCCCCCCCCCCCCCGCATATTTTTGGTATTTTTTTTTTTTTAAGTTTATATTTACGATATTGCCGGTGTTTCCCCCTTTTAATATGCGGTAAATAGGCCTTGGAAGTGCCATTTCCAGCGATCTGGGAAGCATTTTGGGCCAAAATTTTCTTGCGCTCCGCGCCAACCCATGGTGGCGCGGAACGCTGAGAGTCTGTCTATGGGCTTCGCCCCCCCCCTTGACAAATTCCTGGCTACGCCTTTGTCAACACTGTGTGAAGTAGCATCTAAACTCTTTTCTGGGAGTAAAATATTTCCCATGAAAAAAGTTGGGCCCCCTAAAAAATTTTGCCCCCCCCTGAATTTTTTTCTGCGGACGTCCATGCTTATAGTTACACTACTACCAAATTTCCCCACCGTTGACTCTTCCTTGTTCTACTGTTGTAGCTCATCTACTAAGAAACTCATATAAATGAGAAGACAGTGCGTTTATACCTCGCAATAGTCTATAGGTTTGTGCACAGTACGATTTTTTCTAAAGGACTATTATCAAATCGATTTCGGCCAAAAATAGAGAATTGAAATATCGGATATCCGTAAAATCTGTTCCGGGTGATACCAGTGCAATAAAACTGCTAACTAAACACTGTATAGTATTAAGTTAGCCTTGGGGACGACAGCCGTGGGCAAATAGCAGCGTGGCCACCAGAATCAGAATTTCAAAAGTGGGTGCAAGTGGGGAAGGGGGCAAAATTTGAGTGTGTGCTCATTGTTTTGTAAACTGTGTACTTTATATAGGAACAAACTGGGAAAGTGGAGGAAAATGCCGTCACTGTGCTGGCAAAACCTCCATCCCCTCTTTGGTGCCTCCACCGACAACTAGCCTCATGGGAAATAGTCTATTAGTCATATAGAACCTCAAACAGGCTTGCAGGTAACTGTATTGGACTCGTCATTTACTTGGATATCGTCTTGTGGAGTAAGAACTAATACAACGTTCTCAAATGACCGATTGATCTTCTCTCGTACTGAATTACAGTAAACGTTAGAGACGAGTTGAAGTGTATGTTTCCCACCTCCGTATACATTTAATATGCCAGTTCAGAGCATAGAGCAGGATATAGGAACTGGAGGGCGGACTCCCAATACCGCGTACGTAAATCAGCTGTGATTGCATGGGGACGCGTCCGCCATTTTAAAAAGGGGCAAAAAGTCACGCCGGTAGCGAGTGTGTGTGTACAAACTGTATGACGGAAATTGATTCGGCTAAGTCCAATGACGTTTTTTCCCTTGTAAAATGTGATTTAAGTAAGAGAAAATGTTCCGAGTCCTTAAAAAATTATGAAAGAAGATTGTTTCTACCTTCATATGTCAACACGAATTGTCTGAAAAGGGTTAAATCCGATTTTCATCGGTAACAAAGTGCGAAGTTCATGTAGCATAGACGTATGTACGTACAGTAATGGTCAACTCGCCACGTAAGACATACTCGGCCTTTGAGGATCTCTCAGGTCCAATTTAGGCTCGGAAATATCGGCACATGTGATATGCTGAACCTGAGACAACTCGGCATCTAAAGGAGAAATGTCCACAACTTTGACAACTCGGCACCAATGTCAACTCGTCCCCAGATTAATTTTGTATTGATTGTAAAAATTTTCTCATGTTTTGCTTGCACCTGGTCAGTAAAGATTGCAATTGGATGCAAAGAAGGAAGGTATATCCATACATCATTCTATCTAACGAAAAATTGGGGGATTTGTAGAGGTTTTCTCTAATTTTTTATTAGGATTTCAGGAATATTTGGGCAATTAGGAACTTCTGACCAGCACAGCTCTGGACAATAATTTGCTGTAGGCCTAGGCCTGGTAACAGTAAGGGATTTGAAGGTAAAATATTGATTAAATGAACAGGGAATCTCTTACAGCTGGACATTGAGGTATGGAAAAAGTGAGAATGATAGCCTTATACTTCAGCCTATACTTTGCTTATGAACAGCATCAGACTGGTAGAGCTGCCACCGCGACTTTGGAAATATTAACAAGAAAGTATCTACATGTACTATAACTTTCATTGCTTTATTTTTGCTTCTATTAATACTAACAAAGGATACAGGGCATTCTTAAGGATTTCAGTGCTCAACAATTGCAAACAGCATATTTAGATTAAATGGGTTTTGAATTACCTGCAGGCTACAGTGAAAGGAAACTTAGGAAAGAAGGCCCAGTGAGGATACCATTTCTTTAATTCTTTTGGAAAGAATGTCAGAATCTATCATAGCAGTTCATATCCCAGATGCACATATAATCACTGTGCCATCATGTTGCAACTTAGTTATTGTAAGTTCTTGCATGTGAATTTTCTCCATGGAGTAAATATGGCAAAATTAATGTTTGACAAAATTACTAGTACAGTAATTGTAAGTACAAAACAAGCAACAAAAAGTGAAACATAATATGTACAGTGACCAAGAATGTCTCTTTTATGTTGACAATGCTGATGCTGCACCTTCAAACACTGAAAGCAACAGCTAATGTACAGCAGATATCCCCTTACCCCCAGGAAAAGACCTGTTGCCACTTTATACTTCCCGATTTCCCCATGCATCTCCATCCCAGGAAAATTTTCCAATCTTGGCAGGACGGCGTCGCTATTACTAGTAGTGATAATTATGCAGTCCTTAAAAGCAACTGGCAGTTATTGCTCCCAACAGTTACAGGTGCTTTGGCTCTTTGAATTTGCAATATTCACCAAGGTACAGTTGGTGATGCAATAATCATGTTCTTTCAAAATATTGCAGTTTTATGATCAACTAGTTGAAGATTGACAGTCTGATGAAAGATTGTAGCTGAAGTGAGTCTGGACTGTGATGGTGGTCACTCTTTGCTTTTCGTGCTAATGTGGTGGATAACTCAACAACTGGTGGCAAAGTAGACACTGCGGCATAAGGAAAGACTTCATGCTCAGCAGCTACTGTAGCACCAATATGGTCTCTTGGGTGTATCACTGTTAAAACAAATAAAATGCATAAACAGCCATTACTGCTCAGGCAAAGCAATTAAACTGCTATGATATACTGTAACCAGACTCATCATGAAAAATGGAGCACAAAGGATCCCTACCTTTTTAGAGGAATCCTATCAAAATCCAGAATTGAGCATCCTTACGAGGAGCAAGAATGTCATCAAATCCCTTTTAAAATGTAACAACTGTGCCTCGATCTAGTTATGGCTATAGCACATATTGCAGTCTGGTTACTATATTTTGGTTAAAAAATTCTAATGAATGCTTTCATGCAGATTCTCCTAATCGGTACAATTATAGAATATCCCGCCATGAAATAAGTCCACGGTGTAGACGACTACGCCGTCACACATGCTTCACGACGTAGACGGGGTAGGCACATCAGGGGAAAGCTTTTTAAATGCGTAATATGTTAATGTGTATTCGATCAGTAGGATGTCTTTTACGATGTATATAGTCGCTGGAGCGGGCGTAGCCACTCCAGGAGAAACATTTGGACTTAGGTTTTTTTACAAAATGTATTAAAAGTATTTGTAAATATAGGCCTAGGCCCATATCTTCATGGTGTAGCCGATGTAGCCGACGTATAGCCACTTGGGGGAATAGCTTTGGACCGGTTTCGTCTATTTTTGCAAGTCCACATACACCTTGTGCATCAGGTATATTATATTCATGAGTTGTTCTCAAAATAACTAAGTTTGGAATTTAACGAAGTAGCCAGTTAATTTTGGGGGTGTTTTCGCGTGGCGGGGTATTCTATAATTGCTCCTCAGAATAGCTTAATGGAAATGGAAAGTTATTTTTGTATACGCCTTGGCTATGTAACATTATGCAAAGCTCAGCACTACCAGCAGGGTAGTAGTCTAGTCATCTGGAATATGGACTGGGTACTACAGTACACAACAGGATAGTAGGATGAGCTTAGCACCTCATCTATGTAGGCCCTATCCCAAAATACCTTCAGCTGTACACGGCCCTTACCACAGATGTTTGAGTCGTGCTGTAAATCCTTCTAATTCTTGTGACTATCTCACCATTTGCCTTATACCTGCAGCTGTCTCCATCCTAATATAACATGTATCCTTACCACTGACCCTGACACAAAACTCAATGCAACCCACAGTATGGTGCATGCAGTACAAAACAAAACAAGAATGACACTTGCAGCCAATGTCTTTTAGTTATAGTAAGCCAAACCTGACTGCATCAAGTCAATACTAGACCTAGGCCAATATGTACCTTTAAAAATAAAAAGTTTTGTTCATAAGATTTGGGCTAGCCTGGACGCTTAAGCTCCTGCAATCGATTTGGTCAGTTACTCAGTAATGGAGGCCTCGGGTAGACTTACGTTGACCTGTCGCGAAAAAGCTCCCTGCACAAAGTTTTTACAATTGCTGGTTCAATGTGACTGGCCAATGTGCAAATTCAGTGAAGAAAAACGTGTTTATTTTTAACGCCATTGTGACTAAAATACAAAATTACTACGAGAATCTTACTATTCAAGTCAGATGCTGCTACCTCCTCGTATGTGTTTGATGTAGATAACTTGCAAGCAAAGATTTTGGCATGTTTCTGAACACGGAAAAGTGGTATAATTTGTAAGTGTTTTAATGTAAGTTCATTCATACTTAGTTAAAATCCTCAACTTCTATTGGTTCATTAAGGTCAGGTGACCGTGCATTATCCTAGGATAACCCACGGTAAATTAAGAATAAAATCACCGGCGGATGAATACAATACCGTACTATATACACTGTATTTATAAGATCACCTAGCTTTAGATATGGCTAGCTGGCTTGACACACATAGGCCTAGCTGAGCATGATATGATATATCCAACGTTAGGCCTATGGTGTGACACTACTCACTAGTCACAAAAAGGCCTAAGAAAACGCTTCCATTTCTAAGAAACACTTTTGTTCCCAAATCTTACGTGAAACCCTATAGAGGCAAAGGATCCATAAACGCTTATAATTCAAAGTCAAATAACCTAGGCCCAAGCCTAAGTAACGTTACAACTTACACAAAAGTTCCTTGTCGAGCACTGAATCCTCGAACGAAATCAGCGTTACTAACGTTACCGCTGTTAGGGCTGAGATCTCTAACATGTCCAAACTTTTCTCCAAATGTACGTTTGAAATGCTGTGACTGTTTATCTCCCAAAATCAGTAGCTGAATCCTAGGCAAATTCCATCATTTGAAGTAACTTAAAAGCTCAAGAATACCTGAACAAGTCCGTTAGGGTTTGAACAAATGACGAGCAATTTTAAAAAGACCGCGCTACTTAAAGCATACTGGTGGATATGTCACAACGGTTTACGGACAACTCGGCCCCTGGGATAACTCGGCCCGGACATCTCGGCCCCTGAGACAAGTCGGCCCCGAGACATCTCGGCCCCTGAGACATCTCGGCCCCAATTGAAATAGTTGACAGTAGTCTACTACCAGGGAAACTAAGCTATGCATGCAGCCAAGACTAGAGTCAGGTACGGGTGTTGACGATGAAGTTCCTTGCCTTTTTGTACTTCTCAACTTAGTACGTAGAAAGGCCTAAGGATGGGAACTTTGGCCCTTGAGCAGTGTAACCTCAATAATTTTGAGATAAAAGAGTACGGTAATGACATACATGTAAAAATCAAAGATACACCCCAAAATGACTTTTTATAGGGTTTGATATGAAATTGTAACCTTTCATAATAGCAAGTTATAGTATAATGTGCTATGCTAGACGTATTTCGACCACAAAGATAATTTCGGGGTCTCATCAGTATCAATAAATGAAAATGGCAGTACTAATTGCCAAAATGTCACAAAACATGCCAGGTTATTCTTATAATAATTCTCTCATAATTTCAGCTAAGTATACTCCGGAGAAATAGAGGTTATCAAGATCATCAAAATTGATATTTGTTTCCGAAATAAAATAAAGTTTGCATGAATAAGTGGGTCGCTTAGATTGGTTGTCCAAGTTGTAGGCGATAACGGAAACCATTTTGCGTGTCTTGTGTTCAGTAGTAAAATGCCAATGATGTTTCAGAAGGCAATTTTGTTTAGATGTGGAGTGAGTAAAGAAACCTGAAAACTAACTTTGGTGTGGATATACCTTAAGTTTTGATGACAGGTGTGAAACGCGTTCCTCGATGTTTCGGAAATAAGTTATGTTAGATACATATTTGTCTGGGTAATTGCGCCGAAGTCAGATTCTCCTTAAACTGTTAAATGAGTTGACTTTTCGTTGAGTCAAGTGATTATTACACAGATGTAAGTGTCGGAGGGTGTCCCCTTTAGTTAATCCCTTGGCAGCGATTTCAGGGTGGCCGCAGTTTCGTGGTAAATATTGAAATGGTTCGCTTTTGGGTTTGAAAAGGTTCGAGTGTCAAGATCATAAAAAATTGTTTGTCCGAACGATTTCCTTTTAAAAATATTAATATTCAGATAGTTTACTTCTGAATATGATGATGCGCATGTGAATTTTAAAATGGCGTGTAGGGTATATTAATGTGATCCACGAAAGTTTTCAGTTCCGAATGCAGAACAGTCGAAAAGAGCCTGAAGGATAGCATCTTTACATCTTAACCAGCGAATAATATGTTTGGACAGACGGTAGAATCTGGTTCTCAAAATGATGAAATGTGATATTGGCTATTTCTGGTAAAGATTCTGGGCCCCGAGATTCCGAGTACTCGATCACCGCCGAACTAAAGTCATACAATAAGCAAGTCCGAGTCCGCGTTATGGGGTCCGAGTTCAACCCCCCCCCCCCCGGCTATGTGAGAGTGAAGAGCAAAGGCAAGAAGCCTCTGAAAGAGGGCTATGCGTCTTCCCAGGAAAATGTTGAAACAGCTAGCTGGGATCGAAGATTGAGAGGGCTTAAGGAAGGAGGGGAAGCTGGATTATTCTGTTCCGAGGCTTATAATCCTACGTAAAGTGACTGGGAAAAGTAGTACCCAGAATGGAAGCGTGCCGAATAGTAACACTTTCAGAAATTTATATTGAAATAGGTCATAAGAAATAGGTCATAAAATACCCTCAGGGAGGGGACGGTCGCCCCTACGCTACTTGTCTTTCCCCATACTGCTAGAAATGAAACTTTTCGTGCCTTACAAATTACATCTAAAAGTTTTTAATTTTAGAATCTTGAAAATTTACACAGATCAATGTGATAAAAATTTGCTTTGAACAAAGGAGGGAGGGGGGCACTGACCCTACCCCCGCTGCCCACGACCTTGAGTATAACTATAACTCACGCACGTACTGTTCAAAATGTCAAAGACGGAAAGTATGGGCGCTCCCCTAGGAAAAGTTTGACATTAAGACTGTCAGATGTGACTTATTTTTGCTTATGGAAATTCAGGTGTCCAAAATGCATTTCATCTGTTTATGGCACTGTTAATTATTTTTAAGTGTCAAGTGACGAGCAACTAACCCAAAGATCATGTGGATGTCAATATGAACAAAAAAAAAAAAAAGACTAGGCAATTCATAGCCTCTGCCGAGTCTTTCCGGCGTAAGTTTCTTTCACCTCCCTCTGTAAACACTGGCTGTTACCTCTGTGTTATACCCCCCCCCCCCCGGTATGCTCGAGGCTAGATCCGTGGAGGCGCAGTAAATAACAGGCCGGCTAGGTGAACGCAAATATTCGAATCGAAATAACAAAGGAGGGATAATAAATGGCGGAAAAGCCTTGACAAAGGCTAGGCAATTCATCGATCAGAAATCAGTACTCCTTACACAATCACACCCATCCCCATTCCTTCTCAGTTGACCCCAAGGTTTCTTGAGCCTGACTGAGAATCACTGATGTAACCGAAGGGCCACCATAGGTTAGCGAGTAGCACTTGGAACTTAAAATTTCGGGATAAAAGTATTTCGTTCATTGTCGGAACTGAACCTTTCCTCTTGCTTGAGTGCAGATAATGATAGCCTTTTGAGTATTTTGTTAATAAGGTCTCGAAAATGACACGATTAGTCCTGTTAATTGAAAACAATGTCACTAATAGAACGGATATGAAAAAGTACACACCTCGAGGATATGCATGTATAACCACGTGCCAGTATTAATACTATATTATTATATCGTACATACGAAAAGTATACCATGCGTCATAACCCATGCAAATGACATTCCCCATAGCAACTTTCTTGGTACATACCATCAGTAATTTAAAATTCATATCAAGAAACGTTAAAGATTAGAAAATCAAGAATAGTGCTACAGAGTCTGTATTTTAATAGCAAGGAAGGTAAGGATTTCTGCTTTTATTCAGAAGCAGATTTAAAGGCTAGGCAAAAGAGGTGATTCGTTTATAGAAATTTTCGCGGCTCTCTGAAAGTGAAAATGTCGGGGTCCCGTAACCTATACCGGTTGCCTCGATTACCGGGTAAATCCGGCTATGCCGCTGCCTCATTCCTACTGACCCCTGTTCATTCAGAAGGCATAGGGACAAATAAGTGAGTAGTAACTTAGAGTAGTAATAATGTTCAAAGTTTCTTACGTCTTTTTTTGCTGTGATGATGTTACCGGAGGGATGAGGAAATAATAGCATCAATTAAAACGTCAAGAGTTACCTACTGCTCTTTTAATCCTTCTATTCATTAGCTAACTTCAACATGGTAGAAACAGAGCTGAAATTGATGTGATGTCAACCACACATCAGTAAGGAGTGATTCTATCAAAAGAATCCGAAAATGTATCCATGTGAATTTTCGTATAACCAGAGTTGTTTAAGTGGGTCCAGGCGAATAGCCAGACCCTTCTCGGGGGGGGGGGGGGGGGCACAATTAAACTTGTCCCGATTCATGGTTTTCAAATTAATTGTGGAGATGGCGTCTCCTCCCCCCTTCTGTCCAGGTCACCACCCAGTGGGGCCGGCGGTGCCCCGGAAGCCCTCGCGTAGTAGTAACAAAACTGTAGGCGTTTAATATTCAAATGGCCTTATCAGTGCGCAAACTTAACAAGAAACGATGACCACAATTTAACCATTTTATCTATAACTCGGACGGAATGACAGTCATTTTGATGACGCCGTGGATGGGTAGGGTGTAGATGGGGGCGACGAATTATAGCAGGAATTACAGGGGCTTTTAAGCATTCAAGTTTTCCTACAAGAAACAATAATGGGACAAGCACGCCGAAAAAATCACTTATTAAGATAGCTGACCTACCGAAGCATTGTTTTCTTCAATTCATTAAAATTCTTTCTTACTTTCTCTCGTCTTCTTTCCTTCATTACCCTTTTTGCTTTATTTTTTCAATTTTTCCATTCATTTTGCTCTACCTAGAGGAGCCCGTACCCCCTACTGCCCTATATCAGCACCTGTAAGGGTGGATGATGGAAGGCGAGGGATACATGAAGCTTTGAAAAAAATCTGCTCAAACTATTCTGTAAAATGAAGTAACTACAGCCAACAGTTGCGGTAAAGTGATTAATGAGGCGAAGTGCACCGAAAAGGCCTTTTAGTATTATGAATTTTTTGCCTCATTTTACATTGCAAAAGTTATCCAGTATATTCAAATTCACTCTTGATTTCCCTTTACTTGTCAATTTTTCTAGACCCACTCATTATGGCTCTGAAACCAAACCACATTCCGTGGCAACGCACGGGATCTTTTCTAGGAAAATCCTCATCGGGACAGTGATTTACAGTGCCCTTTTTATAGAGATGAAAAATTAAGATCGGGACCGTAGCTGCCTTTCCTTCTTCTCTCATACTCACATCCTCGCTTTATTACTTGTTCCTTCCTCCTTTCCGTCCTTATCTTCCGGCTCCCTTACCTTTGTCTGCCCCGTCCTGGTCCGTCCTTCCCGACCAAGCCTCATCTACGCTCCCTTCCCTTTTCTAGTTTCCTTACCCTTTCCTGTTACCCATGTAAAGTCTCCATAGCCAGTGTTGAAAATAGGGAAGTCAGTGACATGGAACGTAACTTCAGGAAAAAGCAGGTCTATGATTACCCTCGAGTGTGTGTGTGTCCGTGTGTGTGGGTGTGTTTGTTACAGTTCTGCTTCCTATTGGATATTCAACATATATATGTGCCATTCAGTGCAAGACATTTCAGTATATAACGTATTAGGGACAAAAAAGTTTCGTCGGAAAATGTATAGGTTTTACGATGTACAACACAAAAGGCAAAAAATATTTTGAAAGTAAAAAATAATACGAGGGGACGAAAAACTACGTACGGACGGTCGAGGACAAACATTTTTTTTTTTTTGGGGGGGGGGGCTACCCTACTCTATGCCGAACTTTGATCATGGAGCTACTACCTGGACATGTCATATAAATCCATAGAAATTAAAGTAAGGGATAATGACGTCTGCCGATCTGGACTGAAGCCATTGATTTGGCTAGGCTGTGCGGCAACAAAGCACCGGCGCGTAATACAAATATCACGTCATTGCTTTTGCCCCAAGTATTGGCAAAGAAACTACAAGTTTTCAAGTTAGGAGTATAAAACAAAATACTTAAGGCAACATGACTTATTCCTGTTGTGACCCGATAAAATAAGCTATAACGTCTGCAGCAGAATGCACACTTTACGTATGGAGACGCACCTATCAACCTGGTCTTTTGCCGTACAGCGAAAGCGCCCTCACATTTTCGTGGCTACATTTTCGTGGCTTCACCGGTTAAACATGCAGGGATGCATTGATTGTGTTAGCGTTCTCCCTTACTTTTATTTCTATGTATAAATCTAAAAGACTTAATAAAACTAAATACAACTATTTCAATTGGGGCCGAGATGTCTCGGGGCCGAGATGTCTCGGGGGCCGAGTTGTCTCGGGGCCGACTTGTCTCAAGGGCCGAGATGTCTTGGGGCCGACTTGTCTCAGGGGCCGAGATGTCCGGGCCGAGTTGTCCCAGGGGCCGAGTTGTCCGGACACCGTCACAACGTACTGCAGTATAGCCTATACGTCGTACGTGCATGTGTTTATTTACACAGCATGTGCACCCACAGCGTACACAACGTACAATATGCTCTGTGTGCAGTGCAAATGTACATGATACAAATGCAAGATTTCGTGGCTAAGGGGTTACCATGGAGTCATAATACCTCTAGTTACTTTACCAACTGTTAATTTTTTGTCCTTTTCGGCTGTTGAAGTCTAGAAGAAAACCATTTCTCAAATTTAGTCACATCGTTGTTTTATTTCATGACTTATGAATATTTCATTGAATTCATTTTGTTTAATAGTAGGCTACTTTATTAACTGCGCACGAATAGGCCTATTGTTTTGAAAGGTTGTGAATAGGTCTCATCTTTCCTCGGGGTTTTGATTTCAATAAAAATGTGGTTATCTGCAAACACAAATTTTCTTTCTTTTTACTATTTTTTCATCAAATTCTTGTGTATGAATGAACTGGGTTAATCAACGCTGGACCGTGCATTAAATAGAGGATAATGCACGGTCCAGCGTTGATTAACCCTTTATTCAACGACGTAAGAGCGACTTTTGCCCCTTTTTAAAATGGCGGCCGAGTCCCCATGCGATCACAGATTTTTCGGAGAGTCCGCCCTCTATTCCTATATCTTGCCCGCCTAATTTTTTTCCCACGAGGTTATGGGCAAATTTGATTTTCGAAATTTTTCAAATTTGTTTCTAAATCATGGGTTAGGGTAATTTTTAGGGTTAGGGTTACGTGGACTGAGGTTCTTTGGCCTGTTCTTTCATAATCCGGTGTCAGAATTACAAGAAAAGTCAAAAGGGTCAAAAAGCTGTTATTTTGGATTAAGAGGTGTGGCCTATTTCCAAGAAGCTGATTGGTCCATTGGCATGATTTGCCCATAACCTCGTGGGGAAAAAAATTGCGCATCCTGCTCTATAGTTCAGAGTTACAGCGACGTCTAACAGGTCAAAGGTCATAAGGGTCTCTGAAAGCAAATACTTAGTACCCACTGCACTAACTTACACAGTTCACGTTACTACGGTATACAATACTCCACAGTCTGTAAACAGCCCTCGCGAATAAGAAATTGGCTACGACAAAAAATTGCCGAAGTAAAACGGATTTACTTCGGTAGAAATACACTCTACCTTGGCACGGTCAACGAACATAAGCAATAATGGTAAAGGCCGAAAATTTTGCGGGATCACGAGTGAAGAAGGGGCCTATTCGGCACGTCGACTAGGTAGCCACCGTGCAGACATGCAAGGAACAGTGATCGCTTAGCCTATTCACAACTCGACCAGCAGCCATACTTCACATACAAGTATTCAAAACTTTTTGTTCTAGCATGGTGATACCTTACGTACGTAGAGAATCTGATATACAGAGAAATCCTAACTGCATTTTAGCATGCAATGACCGACTCAAAGTACCGACCGACTGAAACATGTTTCGCGGAACTGGGTGTAGCTAACCAGCCAATCACAACTCGAGAAACGGTCAATACAGATTTTTATGTATTCTTGCATTGAAGTCCCCATTGAGTTTGTGTTATGATCACACTGCTTGTGTCTTGGTAGTTTTACGATTCGATAACTTTTAAAAACAGTTTGTTTCTTGCGTAAAATAACAAATAATTGGTTGATAAAGGTGATCTTGAGATGTCACATTTGTAAGATATCTGAGGGAGGGGATTGAAAGGCTTCTTCGAGTATTGGCATAATTAATTTTTGTAACCGATTTTCCTCAATTGCGTACGGTTAGCGAGAAGGCTTAGCTATTCGTTCCCGGTAGTCGCCGGCACTACAGACTGAGTGAGTTTCGGTACATAAATAGCGATCATAACGAAAGTTTTAAATCAAGATTTACTGTAAAAACTTTAAAGTGTAACTTTAATTTTCATTCCCGGTAAGCCCCTGTGTCCCACATTTTATTGCCTCAGCAATATTTTTTCCTGAGTTCGAGTTAATTTGCTTCAAGGCTTCATTTACCAAGGCAATGACGTACCGAAGCATTGCTGCTGCGTACAATGTTTACTCTACTATACCCTTATGACCTATGACCTGACATGCGCAGTTATAACTCTGAACTGGCTTAGGCTATTGTATTTTGATGGTAGCATACCCCCTCAATAAATCTTCCGTTGACTTACATACTAATTTGAAAAAGTAAACTGGCCGCTAAAACCTTGTAGAAGTTTTCGCCAGGTACAAGCTACACCTCACAAGAATGCTGATAAGATGGCCATTCATGGCAATTTCAATTTACTATTTCATGACCATGAAGATTTTTGCTAGCGTATCTCAAAGCTTCCGTACCTTTATCCAGAGCCTTTATACTTAGTCAAAGCCTAATATACAACCGCCAGCTTCTAAGCCCATAATTTCCCCAAAATTGCCTCAATGAACCCCATTTTGCCACTAGTGATACTTCATCTAGTCTTCTTTGATATCAAATTGACAAAAGACCCCATCCTATTTGGGAACATATCACAAAAGTTATCCCAATGTCTCTTATTGGTGTTATTATTTTGTGAAGGTGAACAAATGACGTATTAAGTTAGATGGGGCGTGCTACCTTGATGATGTGTATGAAGTTCTTATGGGAAGACGATTATTCACGAATAATTCGACGCCATAGTTGTAATTGACTCGCAGCTCTAGTGGATGTAGCCTATATCAATTGCACACTGGAGTATAGTGTACATTATAAAACAGTTAACTTAAGCACACTCTAAACACCCTAGTTGAATTTAACCAAGATCATGATCACAGAAGAACCCACCATTATCTGGTCAAATATAACAAAAAGTTTCTTCTTCAAAATCAACAATTTTCCTGCTTATATCTTAATTATAATAATCATAATATATCAGTCAAAAACCAACATTTTGCTTGCCAGATTTAACCAGACTTAATCCGTTCCCACGATCGTAGTTAAATTTTACAGTGTATAGTGTAATTCATTACGTTAATTAAATGTTGTATGAATCTCACTAACATGGCCGTACGGGACTGTTTTGCTTAGGGAAGGCGGTGATTTTTGCCCGACTCCAGACCTTATTTAACTGTCCAATTTTCCGCCCGACTGAGACAAAATATCTGCCCGATTTAGCCAGTTTTCCGACCTTTGGGGGGCGTCTTCCCCCAGTCCCCCTCCCCCTTACCCGTACGGCCATGCTCACTGAGTAGCTTAACTTTTTAATCATGAATGTTTAAGGACTTCCGAATTAAAAAAGAATTACATGTATGAAATAAAGGCTAGTATGGGACAGTCAATAAAGACGTACACATGTGTTCTGCTTTACATGCGATCGAACACATGCATGTCACTTCGATTACGTCATCTCGTAACTTCCGTGCCAGGTGGCCGATACCACACCTTTTGACTGACAGTAGGAATTGACAATTCCCTCCATTCAGTTTCGAACTTTTCATATTTAACTGGTCATATGGCCCAAAGAATAAAAGAATATCGATAAATGTAACAAAATATAGATTTGCCTGGGTGAAAATGGCGGTGCCAAGTGCCACTTTTACACAAAACGTAATAATTGGAAATCAGTACAAACTACTGAAACTCCATGGGTAACATAGGACCTACGTGTAGAAAGCCACACGCAGACCACAATGTGAATGTAAATATTGAATTTTCATTCATAGTTTTTAATTAATACCTTCACAGATGTTAGAATCACATGCAAAGACGCCTGAGTAGTGTCAGCTAAATTCTCTTCACTGCAGCCGTGATGTCCAATTGATACTACGGACTCTCGATATACACAAAACGAAGCCATATATTGTCCCTTTTCGAAGGAAAACACATTTCGGGAAAACAATAGACAAATTCACTTGTACTCAAGGGGTGGCTCCAGGAAACCCGACTGGGGGAAAGCTCCCAAGGGGTAGCAACAAGAAGCCCCGCAAAGGCGACGGTTTGCCCGAAGGTTGGCAAACGGAAAGCTTGCCGTACGTTTTGCGCGCCTAAAGCTTTTGGTCTTTACTGAAGAAAAGTTGAAAACTTGGGAACTTTATGGGAGAAAATTGTGAAAATTTGAGGTTTTTATTCAATAAATCTCGAAAAGTTTTACTGTTTATTGAAGGGTTGCCCTGCGTGAGAGTGATATCAAGTAAATCTTCATGGCGACTAGTGTCCGTTGGAGATTACCAACTTTGTTTTTCCCCATTGAAGTTCCCCGACGAAAGTGGAAATTTCCCCTCACGGGGGTGGGGGTGCGGGCCGGGGAGGAAAAAGACTTTCCTGGCGGGACGGGGAAATGGTGTCCTACCCTCCCCACCTGGCGCCTCCCTGTTCCAGTTTCCATCAGGTTCTTTAACGTAGCTCCCATGTAATTAACTTCCAATGTTGCAGATACCATACTTGCAAGAAAGTAAAACTTTCTGTAAATGAAACATGATTAATTAGAAAGTTTCCATTAAAAATGTGTTTCAGACTTTCAGAGGTTACAAGATCCGGGGACGGGTGGCCAAATGTGAAGAGGATCCACTTCGTCTTTTACCGAGAAGCAAACCATTAAGTTGCGCCTACACTAAAACTCTTTGTAGCAGGTGCGGTGAGGTGTACATTTTATCTGGATATGAGGATGTCGCAATCTGCATATTCGTCATAATTAATCAACACTTCATTTATTTCTTCGTCAGCAATATTTCTTTTTTCCGTCTTTTGTCTAATTTACAAAAAAGGGTGATTGCACATTCTCCTTTCGTCATTTTCATCATCTACCGCTGTATTTTTTCTTGAATTATCTTTGATCAATGAAGGATCTACGGGGACGGGCGACAACATCCCCCCGCCCCCATGAACATTCATTTCCATTTAAATGGCACCCCACGTCTCATAGATGTAAAACTGCAGGAACGATTTTGTTTCAGAGTTTGAATTGTCTTCAAGATTAGGTATTCGGAAGACAATTTTTCCATCCAATACTTTACCTGGGTTATGGGGATGTAAAACTTCCATATTTGCCACTAAGGTGAGGTAGACGCAGAGCTCTAGTGACGAGTGTGTGTGCGTGTGTGTGTGTGTTACAAAGCGATATTTATGGCACTAAAAAGGGCATTTTGGAATGCCACATGCTCATTTTACATTGTGTCTGCACAACATTTCCCTTTTCCGTACAATTGTATCTTACCCTGGCCCCATCTCACCCCACACTATTGCCCCAGAACCACCACTTTCTACACGAATATGACTAAATCTATTGATTTATAGAGAAAATATAATTTATCTTAACTTTGAACATCATAAAGTCTTCTACTGGTGGACAATCAGTATACACTTGTAGCGGGGCTCACTCCAGGGTGAAGGAAGGGCAAAATTTTCCCTTAGGAGAGGCAACCATTACCGTTTTTGTTCATTGTCGGCGAGGATTGGCCGGTACAATGAAGTACGATAATCTCATACGGCAATCTGTGCCCCGAAGGTTTACCTGTTTCGCACTTGACGGTATTTTTGTATTTCAAAAACAAAACTTTAGGTGCACTTCACAGTTCTTTCCTTCTCTTCTTTCATAAACCCTGAGGCAAAAGTTACTGTGTGGAAAAAGTTAAAGTATTTGGAAGCATTTCCAAAAAATGGTAGAGTATATTCCCCTATCCTCCCAGGATTTCCGCCTGTTCTCATATAACATTGCAAGATTCATTGTCAACCGATGTGCAACCCCTTGCCGGAAAGTGTTGGAATATGACCCCTCGTTTATGAATGAAATTTACAGAAAAATATCACACAAGAATGTTTCCCATCACAAATTTTATTTAACTTTCCTTATAAAGAAAAGAAAAAATGTAGTTGAAAGTTACTTAACAAATACTCATTACGCATAGGAAGGAAATGAAACGAACAAAGTTAATAGAATACAATAGCATATTGTCTTTATGTTACCGTTTAGTCCCCGCTCTCCTTGAGGTTAGAAACAGTTGTTCTTGAAAGCTCCTTGCTGTCTTTCCACTTCCGAAAATGAGTTTTATTCTCGTGTTCAGTAGAGTATCCAGGAATTTTCAGTTAGTAATGGGGGAGGGGTGCAGCTGAATGGTCGGTCAGGGTCAGAGATAAAAAGATGAACAACTTTTTGTGAGGATGACGACCTGTTTTCTACACATCGATTTGGGATTAAAAAGAAAACATTCGGAAAAGTTTGTCGGTGTTGTTTTAATGTGTCAATGACGGGACGCAACTGTTGCCCCCCCCCCGCCACACACACACACACACAGTTCTGGTGTTTGTCCTCAGCCCTCTTTCATACTTGGATATAAGTGAAATGGTTATTCAAGATCAGTGTGATTTTGCTCTACACCTCTGGTCAGAGGGGTCCTGCACCTTCTCGGCGCTCAGGGTGTAAGTTGCTAAAAACTAGGTCAGATGATGTAACTAGCCCTGTGCTGCCGGCCATGCAGCTGCGACAGGTGAATAGTATCCTATAAATGAAATGAACTAATCCATGGAAGCAAGTTTGCAGGGCGGAAATGGCAGAGTTGTAGTCACTCAATTTACAGTCGAGTCGAGTCATTAACTACTTTCAATGTGACTCGAGTCGAGTCAGTGACTCGAGTCATTATATTATTTCTATGGGGAAATTTATGATACAATTGCTCGAGCCATTGCCCTTTGAAAATTTGTAACTCGAATCATGACTGGTGTTAACAGTTTCAGTCCTGTCTTCCCACATAAACGATCACGAATTAGGTAGCATGTCCGGTAGGCTGAAAGTATAGGCCTACAAATATGAAACCTACTGCGTCTGTGCTCCAACTATAGCTGGGTTTAGGTAAATGCAGACTTTCCGTTGGTGCGTTCCTGTTTCTGGCAACTAGTCCTGTATTCTTCTAGTCACGCCACTGATTGCAGTTTTACTGTTTCCTTACACATTAAAGGATCTGACCACGGTCTTCTTATATATATGGACAGAGGATCACTTGGCCAAAACGGTCGCCACCGTTCGAACAAATTTAGGCTTACTAAGATGATCGCTGCCAGGTGCGGATCCAGGATTTTGAGAAAGGGGGCGCACCGCACCGTAGGCCGAAGGCCGACGAGCAAACAAAGCCACGGAGGGGGGGGGGTTGGGGAGTCCTCCCCCAAGAAAATTTGAATTTTAGATGCGATTTCCCAGCATCTGAGAAGCATATTTTCCATATCTCTGAGGCAAAAAAAAAATCGTTGATCAAAAAATCGTTGGACATCGAAAAAAGCGGGGCGTGCGGCGCGTGCGCCCTCACCTGGATCCGCGCCTGGCTGCGCTACTGTAATTTGCGTAAATTGATAATGAATCTGCAATATTTCAAGCAAGATACAAACATGAATGGACGGACATATCATCGTCCTTCTTTTCAGTTTGTTGAATTTTCACCTAAACTTGCATTCTCTCGAAATATTACAAGTTTTTCGCAACATCTGTCAATAATGAGCCACTTGAGCAAGTCCAAACTTTTACACACAAGACCATAGCAGGCAGCCATATTGGTAAGCGTAAACGTGCACGTACGGTGGCGATAATCTACGAATAGGACTTTAGTGCAGAGTGCTCTGTCCATATATGTAAGAATTCGGTCGACCTAACGCAGTGCATCTCTACATTGCAAATTCAAATTAGGGTTCAAGTGAAGTTCCTTTTTATATTTTCATCACTATGATGTAATAAATATTTGTTCGGCCAAAGAGAGACGGGGCCTTAATCCATCAACCCTTTAATGCCGATGGGGAACATCAAGTTCCCTTGAGTAATGACGAACTATTAACAAAATTAAGACAAAACAATTGTATTCATTCTGTAGATAGCATTTTTAGGAGCCTCAGATTGTCCATAAGCACACAAGTCCCAATGTCATTCAGAGCCTTTACGATTAACTTCTCAACAACGATTTTTTTCCGACATTAAGCCCTATTGCTTACGAGTAACTTAAAATTTCAAACTATAGTTTTAACTAATTCTCAACAGGCAAATACTATCAAGAAAATGGTTTCTCTATTCATATTGTTACGACTGGAGGTTCAAATGTGCATGCTTTCTTGTAAGAAAGGAACAGACTATAGTAGTTCATCTTTCGAGAAGGCCCCTATGCAAAGTCGGAAATGAACCATGAATACCTTACTTCCAAGTTAGTAAAATTATAACTCAAATGCGAACCCTAAACATGTCAAGCAAATGCTAACTCTAGCCGGAGAGCTGCAGTTTAGACAGTTCCCTCGTTTAACGGCAATTGTAGTCGGAAGCAGAACAGTATATCCCTGCACCAACTGCGGCGGCTCCACCAGCAATGGCCGCTGACGTGGCGGTGGATATGGCTCCAGTAGCTGCGGCGGACTGGGCGGCTGCTATAAATCCTCCAGCGGCCATGCTTGCAACGCCACCGCCATTTGCAATGGCAGCTGATGACATAAGTGTAGCTGCTGTCGAACCTGAAAGAGGCAGGTACAGAATGTGATTTTAAGCAGATGCACCACACAGTCAAGCTTTCCAAAGTCTATTGTTCTTATTACTCCCAATTACATTCGAGGATAAAATGGGAAAATAACTTAGAGCATTTATGTTAAAGTGTGGGCCATGGTCCCCTGTCTCCCATTCAGGAAGGTAACTAGGATGAATGGTATTTATGACCAGCACTAAATCGAGTCCGTTTCCAAATATCTCACATCATATTTTAAGTTAACGTACCCAGGCGAGGTTTAACTGACATTACTTGTATGGTGGTTGACACTAAGAGAAACTGTACTATCGGCTGTGCGTAGCATTAACCTACAAAGAAAAATGTTTATCCAGAAATACCTCTCACTCTTAGATTGCTGGAGAGGTCATACCCGGAGCCTTGTATAAGTTTTAGCCTATCTATATGTTCTTTACTTTTAGAGCCCCTGTTTTAAAAGCAACAGTTACGTCAAGGTACGTTGGGCCTTTTTTGTTGGAAAAGTATTTACATGATCGTCATGCTTACCGGAGAAGCGTCAGTATGTAGCGCTCATCATACATTACCCGTTCCACCTTAGCCTTACACCCCTTCCCCCATATTCAGGCGCTGTTTTACGGGGGGGGGCTTTGGGGGATAAACCCCCCCAAAATTTCGCTCAAGTCCCCCCCCCCCAAAAAAAAAAAAAAATCAGAGGTTGTGTTATGCTATATTTGCGTGTACTGAGAAAAACAAAATTGCCCAATACACTTGTGCACATCTTGGTCCAGTGGATTTACTTTGTCAAGGGAATCTGTCGTCTGTGTCTCGAAATCTTATATTAGGTTCACGATTTCATACAATGGAAATTGGGTCAGATAAGTACGGTAACATAAGTAACATCTATGATAGTATGTACGTACATGTAAATCAAGTTAACGGATTAATCATCTGTTGGAATTTCAAAACGAGTCATTTCGTCGCTGATCTCGTCAAGCTATACTAGCAGTCCTTTTAAGTCAAACCTACAGGCCGAATGGTTATTCCCATTAATGTGAACAGGTCCAGTTGCTCGTATCTCTCAGTAACGTACGTTTGCTACATTCTTCCAAATTAAAAAATATATGCCTGTATATACGTTACATCTATGTCATGATCAGGGGCGGTGCTACTCAGGGGGAAGGGAGACCTATCCCCCCTGTAATTTGCAGGAAAAGAGAAAAAGAGTAGGAAAAGAAGACGTAAAGGAGAAGAAAAGAGGAGGGCGGGGTAGGCCTTTGTCTGATCCATATACGGTAGTTAATCCAGAGCTTCCAAGAGGCCATATTCCGGTTTCTACCAGCCTTTAGATACGATTTTTTAATGCACAAATGAAGCAAGGCAAATTTTCTTAATAGTTTGAGAATATTTCTGTGGACTCCAAGCACGTATTTTTGCGTATAACTTTCCCCGACTAGAAGGCAGTAATGTGTCCAAAAGGGGACTTCAGGAGGTTTGTTGATACGTACCCTTAGACAAAAAAGGCTCCTCTTTCACCTAACCAAAAATATTAAGAATGTTTTGAACTCATATGATCGGGTCAAAAATATCCCAAAGACAACACCATTTCTGCATCTAAGCAACCTTCAAGTAACCAAAATTTCTCAAAAGGGGAGGGGGACCCCTCCCCTTAGACCTATCCCCTAGAACAGCCCTCTTTTACCCAAACAAAAATTAGAATTCACGAAGTTATGGACATTTTCCAGCCATATATCAGTCAAAACTGTCCCGAAGACCGCACCATTTTGCATCTTAGCAACCTTAAAGTAACCAAAATTTCTCACAGGAGAGGGGAACACCCCTCCTTTTAGACCTCTCCCCTAGGACCGCCCTCTTTCCCCCAACCAAAAATTAGAATTAAAAAATTATGAACATTTTACAGCCATATATATCAGTCAAAAAATAACACAAAGACCCCACCATTTTGCATCTTAGCAACCTTAAATTAGCAAAAATTTCTCAAAGGGAGGGGAACACCCTTCCCCTTAGACCTCTCCCCTAAGAAGGCCCTCTTTTCCCCAACCAAAAATTAGAATTCACAAAGTTATGAACATTTTCCAGTAATATAGTCAAAAAATTACCCAAAGAACGCACCATTTTGCATCTTAGCAACCTTAAATTAGTAAAAATTTCTCAGAGGATGGGGACACCCCTCCCCCACGACGGCGATCACTCAACCCATGTCCCCTATCAAAATAACCTTGCACCGTCCCTGGTTATGGTACTGTTTTTATTATCATTGGTTTCAGCGTGCGCGTGGCCGATTTACATATTTGAGAGAAAATTTTTTGATTCTTCCGTTTCAAGCCCCCTAAGCCCCCCCCCCCCAAAAAAAAGTCTCGATCTAGAACCGCGCCTGCCCATATTCTCTGTCACTGGGTTTTAGCTGCGTAAATTTTGAGGAGATAGGGCAGTTCGTTACACAAGAGTCAAGACTGATCGACAGCTGTAGCTAACAGGGGCGGACTGAGCAGTCGGGCAACCGGGCACTGCCCGAGGGCCCACACTGTCATTCGGAAATTTTAATGAAAATCGGAAAATTCGGAAATCCAGGGAAATAACAAATCGGAGAAAATAGGCTGAAGCTCGGAAGTCAAAACTTAGATCACCACTAACACAAAGCCATTTGGAACCCCTGATGCTTATTGCGGTTGAAGAAGACATTGCTCTCAAACTAAAAACTGACAAAGATAACATCATAAACAGAATTGCAAAGTCTTCTAGTGAGCTGAGTGCATTCTCTTGATTTAAGTAAACTTTACTACCTGTATTTCTCCAACCTTACAGACACTGTTTGGTGAACAATTGTCTGATAATTTCCATAACAGTTATTGTTATACAAGTCATAAATTCTCATGCAACTTTTATGTTTTGTTGATAAATTTAATAAGTGGTTAAATACTTGCTATTATTAAAAGCTTAAAAGTTGTTACTTGTTATAGTCTTTAATGTATATATACTGTTAGTGACATGCATGTATAATAAATGCGTATTATGTTTTATTTAAATCAGATTATTATAATAATTGTATTTAAACATAACATGATCTGTTTACTTTAATTAAACATTAGACTTTTTTGAAATGTGAGCTTGGTTAATATGAAGACTGGTATTGAGTTGGTAAACTATGTGGGATAGGTTGTGGCCATTATAAGTAATGTCGGTGAGGGAAAGTTGATTCAGGTTGGGAAGGGGGAGATTTTCCCCGGGGGTCCAGTTCAATGTCAGTCCGCCCCTGGTAGCTAAGTATCCTATTACAGACCGAGCCGATTATGCCGTCATAATAGCTACATGTAGTTCCTCTTCTATCTAAACCAAAGCGAAGCTATTTAAGTGCCCATTAATTTCGCCATTCCATTAAATATCGACATTAAAAATTCTTAAGTTAAGAATAAGCTATTAATTCTATCTTACCGGAAAGAATTCCAGTAGCTGTAAATCCTACAGCATTGAGAAATGATAAGGCGGTCATGGTCGTGGCTGTGATTATCATTGTGACTGTGGATCTAAAAGGAAAAGAATCGAATATAGGTTACTATATAAGGATATAACTATTCCGTTATAGCTCATGGTCTAAGCTTTACCATGTTAGGCCTACACGTCAACTTCCATGTAACCTGTCTCACATCACCCCAACCCTAACCTAACAAACCCGCAATTAGGCCCGTGTCCAGACAAGGTAGTGAAGGGGGAGGAAGATAGCTCCTAAATGAATACACGCAATGATAACTTTTTTCATCTTTTGGGTCGATTTGTTTAATTTCCAGGGCAGCGTTTGATACATTTGTTCCACGTTTTCTATATTTTCAATATCAAAATATTTGTTTCGTGATTGCAGCGGTACCACCAGCATTCAAAACTGTGTGGGGGAATTGGGGGAAGCAGGAACTTTTTGGAGGGGCCAAAGTTGCGTGTTCACCTTTCTCCTGTACACTATATACCTTTGTACAAGATCGGAAGGACGGGGGTGGTGGAGGGAAAATAGGCCTTGGCTGGGGAAAATGCCCCTTTTGGTCGCGCCGCTGCCTGACTTACTCATGGTATTCAAGCAATATGCACATAGGCGTGGGAAAATGGGGCGGGGAGAACACCCATTTTTGCGCCTGCACTCTCAAGTAGAGGTACTATAATTTATATCCCCCCAAACACGCCAGCGAGACGTTTTTATTGCTTTCACAACTTTTTTCCGTACATTAAATATAAGGAGCATCAATTATTGAAAACTGTGCTTCTTGCGGGCGCTTTACGCGCGATAGTGCCTCTCCGTTTTCCTTCTCTATGTAGTAAAGAAGGTAGGCCAAATGTATCTTTCATTTGTCTAGTAAAACCTATGATAAAAGGGATTTATCTTTTTAGCGAGACCCCTTTACCTATGCATACTTAATATGCTGTAATATTTCATTGGTTGGTTTCTAATTGGCAATTTACGTTTTGTCGCATGTAACTGAAATTAACAAGTTCTCTACCGATATCATCTAAGCAAATGTCACTGAGAACACTTATACCGCAATCCGCGGGTGCAACCGGCAGAAGAGAACATTGATCAGGCATGGAAGACCATACACTGTTGCAATACGGAGCTTTCGATTTGGTGAAAGTGGACTGCGTTCAAGTCGATCAGCGTGTCTACGTGAAAGGGTTATGTACGTCACCTATTATAGTCTGTTTCGATCCTACAGTGCTTGGGTCGACGTAGACCAGTCGTACAAAACATGGAAGTGTTACAGCCTTACGTAATTTTTCGGAATTCGCTCAACCATGCATAGCGCTGGTCAACAACATGAACTTTAGCTTTTTAAAGTTGTTGGTATGTTTTTATGCGATATTAACAACAGTAACAATACAGGCTAACTTCACAGCCTATTGAAACTGCAAGAAAACGTACCCAAAGCAAAACAAATTGCCCAACGGAACCATCACTGCCTCGACATTTTAGGTAAAAGGGGATCACAATTGTTAAAAACAGATCATGGCGAGAGAAACTAGAATGTTGCTGAGTGCACCTGCTGCCGCTTCATCCATTTTCAGAAATTCTGTGACGCCACACGTGTGAACAGCGTTGCAGTTTGAGACAAACGGCAAAACCACGGTGGACACGTTCTCGATTTGGATAGTGGACGAGGGAGACAACGTGACGCATGCGCAGAGGCTTAAAATGACGTAATCTCGTAGTCGACTAAGTGGACGTGCAAATCAAAAGCTCCCTAATATCATTACATACCGATACTGAAATTATAACTATTTTTATACCATTGTTTAACCAGTGGTGGCAAAGGAGAAGCGCCCCCGCACTCCAACATACATTCCTACGCCTATCATCCGATAATACATAATTTTTTATCTTTACTTAGTATCTGCAATATTATGAGACGGTTAAATACTTGTTATGTGTAATAACTCGAATACGTTGTGAGTTACCCCGTAGGATACTATACACCAGAATGGATCATTGGCGTAGCCAGAGGGGGCCACGCCCCCCAATAAAATTCTAATTTTTTTTTTTTTTTTTTTGTAGAATTAAAAGAGTGGTTGGCTCTCCAGAACTCAGTGACGTGACTGAAGTGATGATATGTCGGGATATACAAAATACCGATAATGTATCCTTGAACCGTCAAATTACCATGCTATGGTAAATAAAATAGGAAATCAGGAAACCGGGAATGGTTCTGGTTTAAATGGAATAGAGTGACCTTACTTGGTAGTAAGCCATAGGTGGTATGCTTTGCTAGGCGCGTTTCGACCGTGGAGGATAAGTACCAGGTCTCATCAGTAGCGGTAGGGTAAAGTCGGCGATAGAATGCCAAGACCCCTCCCCAAAGCAGTACTTCACTTGATGGAATGATTTAAGAGTGTTATGATTCAATACTTCTTTTCGGGTACTGTATGTCGAGTTTAGAAATATCACGGGTGAGTGATTTACGTAGCACAAAACTGCGTCTATGAACGGTTTACAAAGGATAAAATTGGGGTGAAAGAAGCAAGGATGTAACTGGATGGAAAATTATTTTTCCAAAATAAAGTAGAGCTAATTCTTTGTAGGTGTCGAAAGTTTCCTAAATTTACAGAAGGACATGTTTCTTTTTTAGGAAGTTTCTCGAGTGCAGATAAACCTTGATAGGTTATCTCCCTGGCAAAGTGAAAAACATTCTTTTGGGGTTTTATCTTAACTTTGATAATACAAATGTCTCATCGGTATGACCTGATGACCAGAGAGGCAAAAAATACTCATGACGTGAGTTCCTTCAGATAAACAAAGCACACCTCCGATATGACTGATGTTCCGATGAAAATAGAAAACGCCGTTATTCAGTGTATTTGTAGTCGGAAGAAATTTGGTAAAGTTGCTGAGACACTTTAAATGAAATTGTTACAAACGCATAGTACGACCAGTGTTCCGAAGGGTTGGAAGCGTCGTGCGCGTAAGCACTCACAGTTCTGTGTTCTAAGAAGGTAAAAACTTTAGCAATAGCACAATCGCTATAGCTTACTGCACTGGTTTTCTTAAAATTTACTCCTATACACCATGAGATATAGATTGACTATTTCTATATCAAATTATTTTATCCCGATATATTACTACTTTGGTCACGTCACTGAGTTCTGGAGAGCCGACCATTTCCTCTAATTATGCCAGTGCTCAACCCATTGCTTCTTTAACATTCTGAAGCCGAAACTATTGGCCATATTCAGTTATAACGCTAATGACTTTTGGTAATTTGTTTGACATTTTCTTATGACTGAGTTACACCAACACCCTCGAAAAAATCTGCATAGAATAGTGCATACCCCTCGAGAAAGGCCTGACTACACAACTACACCGATGTACTGACAACCTTTGATTTGCTTACCATAATTTTTCTTATGACAGTTCAGGGCCCGATCCAGGGTGCGTACGCCCCCCCCCCCCCATTCTTAGCAGAGCAATTTTTTGTGTAATGGAACAAAAAAGAGAGATTTCAAATGATGCTTAACGTTGCACCAGATTGTATCTGAGGGTACTTAAATATTGAAAAATTTCTCAAAGAGGAGGGGGGTCCCTAGGCCGGCGATCAGGTCCACATTGACACAGAAAATTTTCTAAAGATGCCTGTTATGATGTTAGCGTTATACCAGGGAACTGTAAGGGATGGAGAAACAACACTTGTTCATCCTTTGAAATAGGTGTTTTGTCGACACTTAAGCTTCGCATTGTCTGGTTCCTGAAATTCCTCTAAAACTTAGAGGATTCGGCAGTGAAGACAATTGTTCTTGTTGTCTGCTTCATTTGCGGGAGCTCATAGGATGATTTTCCCCATTGGTATCACATTGCCAGCTGTCAAGGAGAGCAAAATTTATTTCAACTTGTGCCGCCAGGTGCCAAGTTTAAAAAGGGTACAGTGTATCTTTTTATTACTTTTTGAACATAGATACATTGTTCGCTATTTCAGGAACTCTCCGGAAACGTTTTAAATGTGATCATCAAATTTAGACTCCCATTCGTTTTCAAACAGGTATAGTTCTTTCTTAATGAAGAAATTAGAATAATAAAGGAATTGTCCAACTTAAGAGTAGGTGAACAGTCGTTTTGGTGCAAAACGGGGAATACGTTTCGCATTTATCGGCTGCGCAGTTATCCTCAAAGCAACATCTTGACAGTGGTCTTTGTTACAGGATTACTGCGCTTTGAAAGAGGGAGATCATCATTAACAAGGAAAGTCAACAATAGTTCAAACAATAAGAACAAAGAGACCTGTCAATCAAATTTGACTACCTGAAAAGGATTAAATTATTCTCAAGTACATATTGTCTGACAGATTTGGTCGATGTTTCTCCATCTCTCACAGCTCCCTGGTTATACTAATTGCGCGGTGGGAGGCAGAATTTTTGCAAGGAAAAATGAGGGCGATATAGGAAATTTCCATTGAAATCATGAAAAATGATGCTCAGCTTAGGATTAAGGTAAAAAATGAATGAAATTGCTCCCAATCGTGCTGGGAAAAGTCACGCCGGCGAGAGGGAGTTAAGCCGCGGTCACACTACAACGAATTCGGGTCGGCCGGATTCCGATCAGATTTTTGTGAGTTTTTATTAAAATCTTCTCCATCTCTGGTCAGAAAGAGCCCAAAATTTGCCAACCAGTGTAAATATATGATTTGCATCAGAGGTCTATGAAAATGAAATGTTAAGTGATTTTTTAGTGACGTCACACCGACAGACAGCTTTTATCGGACAGGCGTAGTCCGATAAAAGCTGTCTGTCGATGTGACGTCACGAAATTATTCGTATAAATTTAATTTTCGTAGTCCAGCGATAAAAATCATGTAACTACACAGGTTGGCAAATTTTGGGCTCTTTCTGACCAGAGATGGAGAAGATTTTAATAAAAACTCACAAAAATCGGATCGGAATCCGATCCGAATTCGTTGTAGTGTGACCGCGGCTTTACAGCCCCGGTCTCGCGGAACGGTTTTCAGTTCCCCTCCGCATTGAAAGTAGTACTCTTTTACCTTAGGCCTACCATGGGGGAAAGTCGAGTTTTCCTACCCAACACTTATCAAATACTCACACCCCCAGCGATGACTTGACATTTACCGTTTCAGGCAGTGATACGTACCTTTCTCTGCTGTTTCTCCAAAGTACAGTCTTTTTGAATGAATCTCTTTTCTATGTGGTCTCTTCAACCGTCTTCCGAAAATACATGTAGACAAATGCCGTGATGTGTGCATGAAGCTGCTGTTTAAATACCAACTTACATGAGCAGGAAATCCCCATTGCCCCAAAGGGTATCAGAACCTAACTGCAATATTGGGGATTTCCATGTTGAGTATTCAACATTACAAATATTCAGACCAATGAATCAATCGACGCTTTAGGAATGTAGGTACACCATATTTAGCTACGGTAGTCTAACGATTTGAAGATGCGGTTACATTGCCGACGATTTATCTCGTTTGGTGTGATTTCAGCATAAAAAGAGGTGATCATAATTATAAGGCAACGTGGTCACAGAAGGGTATTTCCAGTTAGTTTGTATGAAAATGAAGTGGCATGCAAGCACATTTTGCTGATCAAACACTGATTACAGTAAGCGTTTTTCAGTCCTTTGTTTCTTGAACGAGAGAAAAAATTGACGAGATGACCTTTCCTTCGTCGTCCAATAGTTATGTAATGAACCTTAGTCATTGCAGCAAGTTTAAATTAAACATAGATGTTACTTGTTGCAGGTAAAAATTTCGATAACATTTCCCACCAGGGTATAATTTGTATTTACTCATTTCCTTCGTGAATAATAGCCTTGTCCAGTAAAATTAAGCCAAAATTAGGTAAACCATAGAACAAATTGCAACAGAAGGTTTTTGTCTTTGAATTATTAGATTGGCCCCACTGAACATTACATCCAAAATCAGACAAAATCACAAAGTGTACACCTACAGCAATATGATCACACCTGGACTAGGAAATTGGTGTTCCACTTTTCAAAGTGCTGGACAAAACAGCACCCATGCAAGGGCTATTTGGGGCACTTAGGCTGCAGTCCCCATTAGTGCACCAGTAAGAGCTAAGGAAACTACTCTGCTGTGCAATCTTCTTTGTCTGGAACTGTTTTCTGGCTTTTGCTTGAAGAAGGAATAAGCAAAGTAATATATCTATGGAAAGATACCAGAAATTATCCAACGACAGCTAAACGAGGAAAACATCCGTCACAACTGTGCTTTTATAGCGGCCAACCATGGCAGACCCATGACGTATAGCATGAAGTATGTGCCGTTGGTCACTTTCAGTTTGGTGTCGTCCTGGGGACTTCACCAGGGGGGCAGTCCGTGCTCTATTTATGCACTTTCACTTCGGTGGTTGGGACTGTGGAAAAAAGCATCTTGAAAAGAAATTTACGATAGCTCTTGGGAGAGGGGGCAAAAGAGGATTAGATTGCCATTGAAAAGTGATGCATAACTTACATACTGCACAAAAATCCATAATGGATTTGTGAAGTCTTGCTCACACCTTATAGAGCACGAACTTTTAGAAGTGATCCACAGGCATTTGACCAGGGCAGGGGGTAGCAGTCCTGCTGATGCAATCCCCCCCCCCGCCTCCCCCAGTTGCACAAACCATATCTTCACGCAGACTATCGCAACCATTATTGCAGATTTTCTTAGCCAAATACTGCTAGGCTCCTCCAGAACAATATATCTGCATCATATGGGTGACCACTTGTGGGTTATGTGACTTTGCCTTTAACTGGTGTGCAGTCAGTTAATTATTCCTGCACGGTGAAGAACATCCTATCCATACTCCTTGGCGACACTTAAAATGCTACCAACATTTTACCAAGGTCGTTATCACTCTAAACTGGGCTACCTTTAAGGCTACAAGAAAAACAAAAGATACCGTCATTGTTCACTTACTCAATTATGCTTTTTTTAACTCTTTTACCCAAATTCTTAACTTTTCAGTGAAATTTTAAAAAAATGTATGGCAAATCTTTCACACCTGTTTGATTATATTCAGTGTGTCAATAAACTAACCATGAATGTTTTTTACACTCCTATTACTAAAGTCAAGTAGTCCAGTAATAGCTAGTACTCGGAAACATCATCTACTCAGCTACTAGTGCTTCTGCACAAATGATGTACAGAAATTGATGTAATCATTGTTAGACTAGGCCTAATATCTTTAAATGATCTGTTATACACTTTCACGACCCACTAGTTCCCACCGTTGAGCTTTCCTGTTGTAGCCCATGTATCTACGAAGGAATTAACGCATATACATGATTTTGCACCACCAATTCAAGAGAATTAAGGTGACGCTATTTTCTAATGGCTGGTTAATTGTAACAATGTTTAAACTCATATAAATGAAAGCACAGTGCGTGTATAGTTCGCAATAGTCTATAGGTTTGTGCACAGTACGCTCATTTCTAAAGGACTATTATCAAATCGATTTCGGCCAAATATTGAGAATTGAAATATCGAATATCCGTAAAATCTGTTCCAGGTGATACCAGTGCAATAAAACTACTCACTGAACACTTTATATTATTAATTTAGCCTTGGGGACAACAACCCGGGGGCAAATAGCAGCGACGCCACCAGACTCAGAATTTCAAAAGTAGGTGCAAGTAGGGGGGGGGGGCAAAATTTAAGTGTGTGCGCATTCACTCTAAAAACGTCAGGATAAAATCTGATCACAGTCCGGATCGGAGGGGCACCTACTCGAATACGGATCAATAATTTAATCAGACATGGATTAAAAAATGATTCGGATTGGCTCATTTTTATCCGGATTTGATTACTGCAAATGACCAGGATTTGGGTAGGTGCCCCTCCGATCCGCATTAGGGTCAAATTTTATCCGGACGTTTTTGGAGTGTTGCTTTTGTAACTGTGAACTGTGCCTTCACTGTGTTGTGCTGGCAAAACCCCCATGCCCCCCATTTGGTGTCGCCACTGACAACTATAGCCTTATCGAAAATAGTCTGTTAGCCATATCGAACCTCAAAAAGGCTTGCAGGTAACTGTATTAGACGCGTCATTTACTTTGACGATCGTTTTGTGGAGTAAGAACTAATACAATGTAAAGGTCAGTAAAGGTTAGAGACGAGTTTGAAGTGTTTACCACTTCCGTATACATTTCATTGTATTTTGATGGTAGCATACCCTCAATAAATCTTCCGTTGACTTACATACTAATTTGAAAAGTAAAGTGGCCGCTAAAACCTTGTAGAAGTTTTCGCCAGGTACAAGATACACCTCACAAGAATGCTGATAAGTTGGCCATTCATGGCAATTTCAATTTACTGTTTCATGACCATGAAGATTTTTTGCTACCGTAGGTCAAAGCTTCCGTCCGTACCTTTATCCAGAGTCTTTTTACCCAGTCAAAGCCTAATATACGACCGCCAGCTTCTTAACCCATAATTTCCCCAAAATTGCTTCAATGGACCCCATTTTGCCACGAGTGATACTTCATCAAGTCTTCTTTGATATTAAATGGACAAAAGACCCGTTTCAGAAATTTATTCTCTGAAAAAGTATGTAAATTTACAACTTTGTGACGCAATGCAACATCGTACTCAAATGGGCCGAGCTTATTTTTGTAAGAAAATATCAGTCAATTTACAGACTTTTTTTAACATAAATTTTCTGTATTTTTTTCCTTTTAGCAGAAATTTGCTGTATTTTTACAGACAATTTATATTGCTACCATAAAAAATTGTTTAACATGTATTTTCCGTTTAAACTATTTTTCTGTTTTTTTTGTCAACAAGGTTTTACTGCACTGTTGGAAATATCTCTAAATTTACAGACATTTTTACAGTACTTTGGTGTTTTTCCACATAAATATACTGTCATTTAACAAACATTCATTCGTTTTTCAACTAAATGAGGATTCAGATTTTTAATAGAAAAAATAAAACTGACCCCCATACCCAAACCCGAAAATTTTCAACCTTAAATAAAATGCTTCTCTTCTGCAAAGGTTCATTTTAAACAGAATTTTCGGAAAATTTATGACCCTGCTTGAAAATCATGTGAATTTCCGTTTAATATGAAAAATATGGTTTAGTTATACAAATAACGGAACTGATGTTTGTAACTGATTTAAAAGAAAAGATTAAAATCTATAAGGTGCTAATTTCAAAGCACTGATAACGCGCTAATATCCAATCATCACCCCAGGTGGTAATGAACTTAATGGGAGAGCTAATTAAACGTCTCACAAATTTAGTTTAAGAAGTATGTAAATTTACAGCTTTGTGACGCAATGCAACATAATACTTAAATGGGCCGAGCTTATTTTTGTAAGCATTTTGCTTAAAGAAAATTATGGTTGCTGCTTCTCGTAATGAATTTTTGCTTTTTTATCAGGAACTAATTATAACTTATTATATACCTTGTTTGAAAATGTTTACAACCGATATATTTGTATTCTTTGTAGTATTTATTTTGTCAAAAATTATTGCATTGCAAGCAATGTTTACGTCTCAATTACAAAGTTCCTAAAGATACTACGGTTAAAACAACATCCATCACAAAATTGTATTTTCAGGGATCTTTTCTCGCCTTTTGGGTGAGACCATGTATAGCGTCTATTCTTTCCAGCCAGTCTAGAATAACAGACCCATGATGTAGAGGTCTGAAGGTTGAGAAGTTGGTCAGTTACGCTTGTTGTCTTTTTGGGTGTGTAGCTCCCTTGGGTAGCAGAACTTCTTCGGGAGAAACGTTTGATTTCGCCCCTTGGCTCTTCGCCAGGAGTTGAGGGGACTTTCGAAAAAGAAGATCGGGAACGACCTCGTAAAGACACTATAAGTTGCAGAGCGAATGTCTGATCTACATGATTGCAGCATTACATGAGGTAATAATTTAAACAAAGGGTAAAGAAGCAATCAATATGAATATAATATAAAATGAAATTTGGATATGAAAACATTTGCCTGTAAATTTAGATAAAATTAAAGTTACTAAAACAGGAAAATATGTTACTCGATTTACAGAAGATGTTTGTAAAATAATTTACATAAAAATTGTCAAAAAAGAAACATACTCGTTATGTTATTTCATGATTACAGTCTGGCTGTAAGCAAAACATAATTCAATTGAAAAAAAAAAAGTTGCCATAAATTTTACGTAAATTTATAGAAATGTTTTTAACAGTGTATAGTGTAATTCATTACGTTAATTAAATGTTGTATGAAATCTCACTAAGTAGCTTAAGTTAAAATCATGAATGATGTTTTCTTTTTAAAAAGGACTCTCGAAATAAAAAAGAATCACATGTATGAAATAAAGGCTAGTATGGGACAGTCCATAAAGATGTACACATGTGTTCTGCTTTACATGCAATCGAACACATGTATGTCACTTCGATGACGTCATATAGTACCCTCCGTGCCAGGTGGTCGATACCACTCCTTTTGACTGACAGTCGCAATGACAATTCCCTCCATTCAGTTTCGAACATTTCATATTTAACTGATGGGATGGTCCAAAGAATAAAGGAATATCGATAAATGTAACAAAATATGGATTTACTTAGGTGAAAATGGCGGTGCTAGGTGCCACTTTTACACAAAACGTAATAACTGGAAATCAGTACAAACTCCTGCAACTCCATGGGTAACTGAGGCCTACGTGTAGAAAGCCAAAGCCATACGCAGACCACAGTGTGTCTGTAAATATTGAATTTGCATTCATAGTTAGAAATTTATGCCCTCATGGATATTAGAATGTACACATGCAATGACTGAGTGTCAACTAAACTCTCTTCACTGTAGCCGGGATGTCCAGTTTATACTGTACGGACTCTCGACATGCACAAAGCCATATATTGTCCTTTTTCGTGGGAAACGCATTTCGGGAAAACACTAGGCAAATTCACTTCTACTCCAGGGATGGTGCTAGGATTTTTCCCACTGTGGGGGAAAGCTAACGGGGGCGGTGGAGGGTTGGGCAGAGACCCGAAGCCCCGACACAGTCGACTGTTTGCTGGAAGGTTGGTAAACGGAAAGCGTTAACATAATGTTTTTATATTATCGGTAATTTTTACTACGTTATTGCTTAACAAAAATTGTTACATTATCCGTAAATTTTTGCTACATTATCGGTAAGGGCGGTTACAACATTATCAGTAAATTTTTCCTACATTATAGGTTGTTGTTACATTATCGGTTAATTTACTACAGTATCGGTTCTAACAGTACTGTACTTTTAATACTTATTCCATAAATCAGGGGTGTGCACCCTTTTCAAACACCGGGCCAAATCATGTTGCTGTGACCATCTGGGGGCCGCAGTGGGAACAGAGATGCTTATACGAGGGTGGCGTCCCACCCTTCCCCACCCCTTTCCCACCCCTTCCCCAAATTAGGCAAATCCAAATTGGTACGCTGGCGGCACAGGAGGAAGTCGCGGGTCGCATTTGGCCCGCGGGCCGCAGGTTGCACACCCCTGCCATAGATGTTTCATATTCAAAATCAGAAGAGCATATTTCTTGGTGGAGGTCAAGTTCATCTGAAGCCACCAGAGGAAAACTACGAAAACCTTGTTTAATTCTTGTTAACACGATAGCAATGATGAGTATCTTCATACTTGGAATATAGACTTGCCATATTAAGAGTAAGGTTCTTTTGTGTTTATATAGAGGGTCAAAAGCAGGTGCAGATCCAGAAATTTTGAGAAAGATGGAAAATCTCATGTGCACCGAAGGTGCACCACGAGCACTAAGCGCGAGTTCCTACGAGTGGGGTTCATGGGTCCCTGTTAGGGCCCCTGGCAGGGTCCAGGGGCGGAGCCCCGGTGGGGGTCCAGGGGACGAAGCCCTCGCAATATTGCATTTTAAGAGCACAGAAATCGGCTCCAGTTCTTATGTCAGTGAGATTTTATGCATTTTCATTTTGCATGGAATTTGATGTGTATGGCTCAGTATAAGTTACTATGTGTACCTGCAGAAGTTCCGGAGAATCTAAGTTATCTTAAAGCTTACACGCCAACATTATGAGCCCGTGCAGGTAACTGGAAATGATTTTTTCCATAATGAATGTTTTATTTTCGTTATACGGTATTCGGGTATAGGACGTCAGATGAAACAATTGCGAAGCGCGCCGAAAATTTGAATTTACATTTTAAACCATTGCTATGACTAACGGTGTCAATTCCCTTTATTCCCTAATCTATCAATTAGAAGGTGGGTTCGATACTAAGTTTCAGTTCTCATAGAAAAATGAGTATCAGTTGTTTTACATTCTTACAATGCTGGCTCCTCTGAAATCACGTTTATGCAAACGAATAATTGGCTTATGGTAGAACCCCACCGATGAGTAATGCGAATACGTTTGGGACCTTATTGATAGAAAAGGGAGCAATTCAAGCCTAAAAGTGGGCAGATTAAACGAAAATCAAGAAATATTGAACAGACTTTGCAAAAATCGTGAAAGATTTCAAATGATTTTTGGTAAAAAGTGGTAAAAATAAATCCATCACTCAATAAAAACGTACCTCTCTCCGTAAGCGTAAACAATTGCGCGCGAAGCGCGCCGAAAATTTTCTGTATAGAGCCTCCCGGGAGCTCTGGATAAATTGTACACTGAATAGGGGGACCAACAGGACTCTCACAACCTGACATGCATATGTGAGGAGAAATGATATAGCACCTTCTTTATGGATTTCTGAAGGGTATACCCTTCAAAAATCTATGACCGATGGTGCCGGCGGGAGTTGGTGATTGGGGGAACCGCAGATAACTGCTAAACCGTGCCTTTTTAGGCAGTGGGATTTTGTATACGCTATATACAAGAGTGGCAGAGCCTTTTCTTGTTGGTACATGAGAGTGCAATCCCAGGAAGGGGTTTGCCCTCCCTTTGAGAATTTTTTTTTTAATTTTAGGGGGCCTATATCCAAAATGGTGGTATCTTTGGGTCATTCTAAAGTGATTGTATGTTTAAAAAATGTCCACAATTTAGTGAATTCTAACTTTTGTTCTGGTGAAAAAGGGGAGTAAGAGACGGTTAATATATTGTCTTCAAACCTCCTTAAGTCCCAGGAAAAATCATGGGCGCGGACCGACCTCCAAAAGTGGGGGGAGGGGAACTTTTTCACATTTGTGAATCGCCGTCCTGGTGGAAGAAGCAGTGGTGGTAGCCAGAATTTACGTCACGGGGAGGCAATAAGTTTTGTGATGGTCGACATGGGAGAGGGGTCTAAGAGAAATTTTTCTAGACCTGAATGACCTCAGATGCGATTTAGTGCAACAAAAGTGTAGTTTTTTTTTTAGGTTATTTTTGTTCTAAAAATTTCGTTTTCCTAGGCATAATTTCAGTCTGTTCCATCATTTTTGAAAAACTGAGGGGGACTTTTTGACGATGTTCCTCCTTCCAAAAAAGTGAGGGGGGCGCTTCCCTCCATGACCCACGCCCATGGGAAAATTGTACACGAAATTATACCTGCGTGGAGTCCACAGAAACATACTTGGACTGTAATAAAATTTTTCCTTTACATTTTAAAAGGATATCCAAAGTTGACAGAGAACAGTATGGCCTCCCGGGAGCTCTGAATTAGTAACAGTATACAAAAGAGGGACCAACATGATTCTCACTACCCGACATCCATATGGGAGGAGATATGACAGGCTGTATCACCTTCTTTTTAGGTATAGCAAGATGGATGGTGGACAGGCAAAATTCGTTTCAGAACAGATTTTCGTCGTTATTGAACGTCGCGGTAAAATGTTTGGAAAATAAGCAACGGCAATTACGTACTTTCAATCTTTCAAATCATGTGTTAGGCTAGATTAGTCAAAGATCCCATAATGATGAGAGGCCTACAGAGAAGGAGATGTACTTTTTAGAAAAATTTTTGCATTGGAATAATTTCTTGCGTCATAGCTTTGTCAATGCCATATGAAATCGTGTGTAAACCGTGCCGTATGCGCGCGAAGCGCGCAGAAATTTTGAATGAGATATTAGTCCATGACAAAACCTGCATTCAGAACCTGCATCGGACACTGTCACTTCCCCACCAACCTACGTATGCTATTCAGAAACGAATTTTCTGACTGAGAATTCTTAAAAAGCACTTTTGCTCCTTTGTTCCTCCGTGAGTAGTTACCGAAAGCTATTGATAATAAGGACAACTCTGACACAAGGCTTGACGCTAGCGGAGCGTGCGAAAATTTGGAATTTGTCAAGAATTTCCAAAACTTATAATAGCTTTCAGACAGTTTCGAAATCGATTAGGGTATGCACGACGCTACTTTGCCTGCAACAGCCGGTGCCACTGTGCACAATAGCACGTCACCTGACAGCTTGTCTTCTATATTCATTGTGCAAGGTCTGTATGGCGAAAACTTTGCCTCTCAATCCCTCTAGATTACAAAAAAATCACTCTTGAACACAAAATTGTTACTAAATTTCAGTGCAGATACATACTGCATATATCACGATGTTTACTTATTTAGATCTTAAGTCAAGGATCATCACTCAGCTATTCACCTGTTTTCGAACATTGTAGTTCTCCTTTCGTCGCCAACCACTTTGAAAGATATCTAAAGAGATAATCCAGCTATAGCTCCACCCAACCCCCACAGAAATATATACTTTGAATACGACACTTTTATTTCATTTTTTGCTCTTAATTAATTTTTCTTTCTCCTTTTCTTTTCTTTTTCTTCCTTTTTACTCTTTTCGTTTTTTTTTCGTGGCAAGGGAGGGGGGCCCCCTGAATCCGCTCCTGGTCAAAAGTCATTTGAGGTCACTAGAGATAAAAAAGATGAAATCCTTGTAACACCGATATATCAAGACAGGAACAATGGATAGGCCTACTTTTAATACTGGGTATATAGATTTATCATATTATGGAAAATAGCGTATTGTTTGTGATGGAGGTCAAAGTTGATCTGATTTCACCAGGGGGCGAAACTATGAAAACCTTGTAAACTGCTTGTAAACACGATGTCATGAACTTTAACCTTGATGGATCTCACAGTTAGCATGTGGAATGTTCCACATGAAGTTCAAGGGGCTCTTATTCTCATGGAGGTTAAAGGTCACCAGAACTGATTAACAAGATGTTTTGGAACCTACTGCCGTTGTGCGTGATGCTCCGCATAAACAATGGAGTAGGGAAAACAAGCCAGTGAGCCACAACTGGAAAAAAGGCCGTGGTCGTCTCGACTTGAACCAATAGGTTGGAAACTGGGACGTAAAACTCCATCTAACTAACTAACTAACAAGATGTTTTGAGAAGCGTAACCTCCAGGAATCTCACACTCAGCATGTACATGTCCTACATTGAGTTAGAGATCCATAATGCTGTGGTGGATTTGAGGTCATTTGAGTCATGTCGTAAAAAAATCATTAACATGATATTTCGTGAATTGAAACTTTGAGTAATCTTTCACTAAGTATCTAGATGATCCACACTGAGAGCAAGAAGAATATGGATTTTGGTGGAGTTCAAAGTTATGTGGGGTCAATCTGTAAAACCTCTTATATAATTTAGTGTTTGCACCGGGTACCCGACCGACGATGTCAGGACCCGGTTCTGAAATTGCTACCCGGATCCAAAGTTTCACTAACATAGATTGCACGTGTGACAGAACATCTAGCACGTTACTTTTTCCTGGCAAAATTTATCACGCACACGCCTAAGAACACTTGTCATGCCCATACGTAAGATACGTTGGTGTTATATTATATCAACGTGCAAAGCAAAATTTCTTATTATGACTTTACAAAAAATTTGTAGCCTAACAGAAATTATATTTTCGGGTACCCGGGTACCCGACCGACCATCGACTTCGGGTACCCGGTTCCGAGTTTTGGACCCGGTGCAAACACTATTATATATGATAAGTAAAGAATGATGACTTTGAGGGAGTGCTTGGTGGAGGTCAAATGTCATTTGAGATCTCTATACACAGATCGAACTTTAAAATGTTGCAAGTATAGTGTATCTAATGTACTATACTTGAATTATGTGTCAAGGTTTTCATACTGCCCCTGCCCAGCACGCTTACCCCCCCCCCCCCCCATCCGGCAACATCTGGCACCGCCCAAACTGAAAGAGCTTGTCATGTATTATTTTCTTTCGACAAGGAATCATAGAACGGACGTTCTGGTTATGTTTGTTTTCTATTTTTTGTCTCATATACAGTAGCTGGGATTTGTGTGAAAAAGTCGGAGGGGGGGGGGGGGGATAATGGAACCTTGAGGCACAAGTTACTATGCTCTTATAACATTGCAAGATTCAGAGTCAACTGATGTGCAGTTGACATTCTCGCCGGAGAATGTCGGCATATGATTCCTCGTTTATGAATGAAATTTACAGAAAAACATCGTACAAGAATGTTTCCCATCACAAATTTTATTTAACCTCCATAATAAAGAAAGAAATATAGTTGAAAGTTTCTAAACAATGTTCTTTTTACGCGTAGGAGGGAAGAAATTAAAACGAACAAAGTTAATAGTCAGAATACAATAGAATATTGTCTTTATGTTAACTTTAGTTTAATCCCCATCCTCCGTGAGTCAGGGACAGTTGTTCTTGCTCCCTGTCTTTCCACTTCGGAAAAGGGGTTTTATTCTAGTGTTCAGTAGTGTATCCGCAACCGAATGGTCGGTCAGGGTCAGAGGTAAAACAAACAATGCATGAACGCACCTAACAATTTGTGAAGATAGCGATCTGTCTTCTACACACCGATTTAGGATGAAAAAAGTAAATATTCGGAAACGTTTGTCGGTGGTGCTTTAGGTGCTAATGGGGGGGGGGGAGGAGGGAAGGACGCGACTGTTTCCCCCTCCCCCACAAACCCTGTACCCGCCACTGATGTTTTATCCTTAGCCCTCTTTCTTACTTGGGTATAACTGAAATAATCATTCACGATCTGGGTAGTTTTGTTCGACACCTTTCTGGTTAGTGAGTAGGTCTCCGTTAGAGTGTCGATCCTGCACCCTCTTAGGGTGTAAGTTGATTTAAAAATTAGGTCAATTAGTGTAGCTAGGCCCTATGTTGCCGGTCCGTGCAGCGGTGACGGGGCCCGGTGAATAGAACTTAGCAGCCTATCAATGAAAATACATAGGTATACGGAAGCAAGCTGCAGGACGGAAATTTCTAGTAGGCCTATTGGTGTTATAGCATTTTAAGTCCTGTCTTCCAACATATGAACGCGCACGAGAGTACCATATCAGGTTGGCTGGAAGCCTTGCCTACCAAATATGAAAACTTACTGCTCCTGTGCCCCAACTATGACGAGATTTGGGTAAGTGCAGACTTTCCGTCGGGGCGTTCCTGTTTCTGGCAACGATTTCCGAATTCTCCTAGTCACACCACTTTGTATAGCTTCGCTTTTTAACACCTCCCTGCTTGTAGGCTGAAGGTTCGTTACAATGTTAAAGGACTTTACGCAGGGCACATCTCTGCATGGCAAATTCAAATCGGGGTTCAATTGAAGTTCCTTGTTGTCGTTGTTGTATTTTATCTAACGAATGTTTTTTTCGATCAAATACGGAAGGGGCCCTAGTCCATCACATTTCTAAGGCCAGGAGAAAACATTAAGTTTCAGTGATCAATGACAAAGTATTAAGATAAAAACAATTGCATTCCTGCTGTAGAGGGCATACTTTAGGAGCCTAAGACTTTCCGTAAGCACACAGTTCTAAACTTTCAAAACGTAATTTAGATCCTTTGCGATTACTTTTCGATAAAGATCATATCCAGACAAACTAAACAACCAAGAATTATACCTTAAAATTAAAATTAACAAAAGGCCAAACTATTTTAACTAACTTTTAAACAGATATGAAGAACAAGATTCCTTTGCTCATACCGCAAACGTGAAGGTTTCAGGTGTTCACGTTCTCTTGTAATAGGAATTGATTAGAACAGTTCATCTGTCGAGGCCTCAAGTAAAAAGTGAAATGAACGTAGTACTGGTAACCCCCAAGGGAGTAGCCTATACAACATTGAAGCAAAGCAAACTCTAAACACGTCAAGAAATAGAAACTCGAGCCATGGAACTGCAGTTGAGACAGCGCCCTCCTCTAACGGCAATTGTCGGAAGCAGAACAGTAAAGCCCGGCACCAGCTGCAGTGGCTCCGCCAGCCATAGCCGCCGACGTGAAGGTAGATATGGCTCCCGTAGCTGCGGCAGACTGAGCGGCTGCTATAAGTCCTCCAGCGGCCATACTTACAACGCCACCCCCATTTGCGATGGCGGCTGTTGACATAAGCGCAGCTGCTGTCGAACCTGAAAGAGGCAAGTAAAGAAGCATTGCTGTAGTTATCAGTGTAGCTCTTACCCACAGAAGCGTCACCCAATGACCACTAGATCCACTCCACACATGTAATTTTAAAGCAGCATGTACCATATATGTAAAGCTTTACATAGTCCATCGTCCGTAACCTCCCAGCAAAACACATCAAATTATCATACTTACCTGCGTGACCGGATAACTCCCGGACAATTCCACGAGTGCAATATTTACCCACATAATACCCACCCTTGAAAATGCGACTACCCATCAGACAACTTACCCCCCCCCCCCCAGAAAATTTAGACTTGCCCTAAGTGTGCATTCTTAGGGGGAAATTGCGTCCGTGTGGTAATTGTCAATTTGTCATGGTGGGTATTCCGATCCCAGGGGAGTAGCCAGGGGAATGGAGGTGTACGGGAACGGCTTACTTGAAATTTGTGTTGATAGGAGTTATGACACAGCAGTTATTGCTCATTATCCATTGCAATGGTTACAGTTGTGACAGTAGATTTCATATTCAATTGCTACAATGAATCATCCTTCGGATTCTTAGTGGCCAAGAACAATTACATTCAAGGAAAGCGTGGAAGAACAAGTTTCATCATTACGTGTGGGTCATGTTTCCCTGTCCCATGTTCAGCTGGTAAGGTAGCTAGAATGAATGACGCCTGTGGCAAGCATTGAAATTGCACCAAACAGCCCACACCCATTTTAAGTAACTATTCTCATGCAAGGTTGTACTTACATCACTGGAGCAACGACTATCAGGCGAGAAGGGGAGGGGGCTGAAAGCCCTCTTTAATATTCTCCTAGATTAACATTATACTAATTTTCGCGTATTTGTTATTGTTGATGTGGAGGAAAAGGGGGCTGAGGTGGGGGAAAGCCCCCCTTGGATCCGCGCCTGGCTAATAACATTGTGGTTGACACTAAGTGATGCTGTAGGCCCTTACTACCGCTTAGCGCGCAGCGTAGGGCTTCCCACTCAAGAAACGCTTTGACGAAAATGCCTGTCACATTGCCAGAGATGTTTCACCCTGGCCTTGTGAGTTAGATATCATGTTTTACTTAGAAACTCGTACTTGAAGAAACGTAAGTTGGATTTTTTTCTTTGAATAATTATTACACATTCCAGGGGCTTATCCGTGACTTTTGTTACCGAGAGTAGGGGGGGGGGGCTTGAAGAGTTAAGATTGAAATTTTGACACTAAGTAGAGCACCAGAACCAGTTGGTGTCTAGCATAAACATATTTTCCTGATAAGGAGTATAAGGAGTGAAAAATTGCGCGCGAAGCGCTCTGAAATTTTCATTAGGAATCACTTTTCATGATGGAAATTGCATATAGGCTCGGCACAAAAACACGTATAATTTTCTAACTAAATGTGTCTTTCCGTAAGCAAGTCTGAGTGTTCCACTGTACTTTTCATTTTTCTTCAAATCTATCTTCCACACAGTAGAAGAAAACCTAGAAAGTACTCGATCCCCTTCTTCGCATGCTTACAATGAAGCATGTTGTAACATGGTAGCCGTTCCCATGTACGAGAACAATGTGTCGGAATCGGAGCTTTTAAACCGAAGGTGAAAACGCGCGAAATTTGGGAACGTTGTGAAACTTTTGTGTTGGGAACCAATTAAAATTGGCTACATGAAACATTCATTCGAAAAAGTCTAAACCTACCCTACAGAAATATATAAATGATAAGCTTTTAGTCATTTTACATTTTCGTTCGAAAGAAGATTGGAAGCATGCTGCTGCACTGAATTCATGTGAAAGATTACACTCCCATTGTGTTAAAACGTGATGGTCCTGCTTACGATACGTTTTTACTACTTCGTTTTACGCAGTGTCTATTTTCGAACACCCTGTCCATAAATGGACTATGTCTATCAATCCTCTTTTCAATTTAAGTAACATAGCTAGCTCGCTCGTCGACGATTTCTCCGTACCACGGTGGGATCATCCCACGTTGGTAATAATATAACCAAAGTTATATAGCGCCAATCCGTGTCATGTGCGGACGCGTCCATTTATGAACAGGGTATTCGAAAATAGACACTGCATGACGCTAGAATTCAATAGGAACGATTTAGCCATCTGGCAACATAAGACGTCTATATATTTCATCCAAGAATATGACCTTTTCCGTGGGAACTTTGGCTAAACGAGCCTATTGAATTCTAGCCGCATGTGAGTAATGGTCCTTTCTTGAAGTACCCCTCAACTAACTTTGGTTTTCTCCACTCCACATTATCGGTGGATAATGGTAAGGAAAAATCTTATCTTGATTTCTCCTTCCCATGTTGACCGAGGAAAAGGGTGGGAAAACTGGCATATCAGATTTCACACCACCGCGATGTTCTCGGCTTCCGTAAGATTGAGTAATCCATAGAAAAAGAATTTTTAATGGTAGGTGGCACTAGTAAACAACACAATGTTTATGAAGGAATCTTGAGTCAATCACTGCAGAAAAAGAGCAAATAAAACACTATTACTTACCACACTTAAGAATAATGTTTTTCAACAAAGAGAGTGTTGTCTTTTCTATAAAATTTGTTACTGAAAACTTCATTAAAGACATTTTGGTCATCTTTTTGATAACATTTGCAAATATTTTCTGGTTCATGCTAAATGCCGAAACTTGAAAATTTGGCTGTGAGTAATATTTTTGCTCTGAACATGGAAAATGATAAGGCAAGTAATTGTTTTTAAGGTTGTTTGAAAAACATGCATTGCAGGTCATGCTTACATTGGAATCACATTCGGCATACAAGCTGTACTAGCGTTTAGAACGCAGTGATCGACTCATGAGTACCTAATATAGATATAAAATTATAGGCAATTCAATATAAAGTAGCCGGGAAACCTTACTTTCAGGAAACAAGAGTCACTGTACTGAAAAAACTCACTAGTTTGTAGCTCATGAATGATTAGTTCACTCAAACGTTCACATTTTCAAATGATGAAACATTTGTAATTCTTGTTATGCGTACAGTGAATATTTTGAGAAGAAAAGCTACTAAGTTTACTAGTGAAACTGAATAGGTTAATAATGTTGAAGGTTATTTTCTCTCTGTACCATTTCAATGGAATGTAAAAGCAATATTTCCTGTTAAATTCGTTCATTTTGCACCCATTAAAAATTCTGAAAAGTGAAATGTGCCTTTAGTTCCATCTTACCTGCAGTAATACCAGTTGCTGTAAATCCCACGACGTTGAGAATTGACAGGGCCGCTAAAGTGAATACCACCATCTTGTCTGTAGTTTGAAAAGGTAAAGAGTATGTTACGCTTCACAATATTACGTTTACACTTTTAACATCGATGCGACCTGTCGCGCATCTAGCATTTACAGCTACAGTCAATTTCTAATACAGAAATAGACAGTGGCGTAACCAGGATTATTCAACGGAGGGGGGGGGGGGCAAACATAAAGGATCAGCTAAGCGAAGGAGTATGTAGAGGCCGAGGGCCGTGCCGGGGAGAGGGTCAAATATATTGCTGTATACACGCATGACCGAAATACATCATAAAAAGGGGTGTTTTGCGCGATGAGTTGCGTAATGCTCGCAGTGGCTCCGCCAGGGTTTGGTAATTGGAGGGTACAACAGATGACGTCGTAATGCCACCTCAGTGCCCCCCCCCCCAAAAAAAAAGTTTGCGTGAATTGAACCTTTTTTGTGCGTTCCTGCGATTGTATACAGCAGTGTGGAATCCTTTTTGTCACTAAATAGAGGTGCCGTCCTGGGGGGGGGGGGGTCTGAGGGGTGTGCCACTTCCCTTTGAGAAATTTTTGTTAATTTAAGGTTGCCTAGATGCAAAATGGTGCTATCTTCGGAGTATTTTTAACTGATCATATATGGCTGGAAATTTCCATTATTTAGTGAATTCTAATTTTTGGTTAGGTGAAAAAAGAGAGTGTGCACCCCTTCGATTGTACACAGCAGTATGGGATCCTTCCTTTACCCCTACATAAAGGTGCCGTCCTGAGGGAGGGATCTAAGGGGAGGGGGACTCCCCTTTGAGAAATTTTTGTTAATTTAAGGTTGCCTACAAGCAAAATGGTGCTATCTTTGGGATATTTTTGGAACCAGGGCCGTCGCGACTGGGGGGGTGTCTCACCCCCCAAAGTTCGTAAGAGCGACGATAGTCGGAAAATCTGAAATACCAGTTGGAATTTCTGATATCTTTTCTCAGTCTAGCACATTTTTTCGACTGAATCTATGTCAACTTTGTATATATTTTCCAACTAGATCAAGTGAGAATAATAACAAAAGTTATTTTCATCATGTAAAATAGAATCAAAACTGTCCTTTTTTCGCAAATTCTTCTCAAACTATCAAAATTTTCGCGCGCTCCGCGCGCTTCAAACCGTACCTCAGTGTTGCTCATCAACTTTCGGAGAAGCAAAACAGCATAAGTCGAAAGCTGCTTACACTTTACCAGGTAAAAGACTGGCTTTTTGAGAGGCGTGTTGGTTTGTTGCGCAATTGAAAGTATCTCGATGCAGAATCTGAATGCGTATTTTGTCATTGACCCTTTTCCAAAAAGCGATTACAAAGGATTGTGGGACAGACTTTTCGTGTGCGACGTTCTTTTCAATGGCATTTTACTGTGGCCAAAAACAACGTGAACCAAAACTCTTTCCCACAATCCTTTGCAGTTGCTATTTGGAAAAGGGTCTATGGAAATCTTATTTAATGAAAATTTCGACGCGCTTCGCGCGCATGCGTCACGATTTGCAATCAATCTCATGAAAATTATTAAGGTAATTATACCAGGCACAGTTCTAGGGGGCTAGGGGGCTTAAGCTCCCCCCCCCCAATTTTTCCAAGCCCCCAAAAATTGCGCAAAATTTTATATGTACCATTATTGGTGAAGACATAGATATACTGAGAAAATATTCCATATGTCTATTTACCAGGCCAGTATAGCCAGTAAGTTCTGCAACGATTCCTTCTATAACTTCAAAAAATTTTCGCGCGCTACTCGCCCTTTCATCTATAATTCTATCTCGTGGTAACGCCCCCGTTTCAAACATATTGGATTTATTCAACGTTTCCACAAATATTGTTCTTCCGTGTAGGCGTGATTCTAGAGAAACACGAAAATGCATCGTTGCGAAGTTCTTTCCTCTTTTTCCTAACTTTTGGAAGATTCTTTCTTCAGCCTCGCCATCGTTGCAAACATATTTTGTAAGAAAAGGATTTTTCAGTTTCGTAGGAGAGCCTTAATGGGTAAGATAGAGAATGTAATTCCCGCGACGCCTATGCAGTCGCCCCAACAAATTTCATGGTTTTGCCCAGATTCTTCAATAAAAACCCATACTTTTTCAACTTTCCTAATGAAAACAAAAAAGTGAAATCTTTTTTCAATGTACCCCCAAATTTTTCGGCGCACTTCGCCCGCCTTATATTTCGAGTTCGGCAACCCATTGCATCTGTCGGGACTTAGAGTAGCTGGCCCCCAGTCAGGGCGCTTCGCCCCCATGTCGGCAAATCAAAGCAGGGAGCTGTCTCTCACAGCTCCCTGATCAAAGCACCACTCTGGCTGAGCCTGCATGCAGGTTTTTCATTTTGGCGATTGAAGTATACCCCCAAATTTCGGCGCTCTCCACGCGCAATCCTTGCAATCCACGTTGTATCACTTATGAGCATTATAAGCACAAACGTAAGAGTGAACTTTTATAGCATAAACTAGGAGTACATTCTGAAACGAGCTTGTTAGCAGTGGCGTAGCCGGGGGGGGGGCGAGTTGCCCCCCTGTGAAAAAATCTTGGGGGAAATTTTGAAAGTGAATATATGGTGAAATTTGCTCATGATCTGGTTAAATTTTAAATTTCTCAACCAGTACACTTTTCTTATTTAAAAGTATATGCTCAGGCCCGTATGCAGCTTTTTCAGTGGGGAGGTTCGATTTTACGCTAAGCGGAACAAAAAATTTTCCGCGCGCTGGGCGCGCGGTAATTTTCAGCTGGTATTTGGTATGTCCAAAATCTGAAGACCTTTTTTTTTTTTTTTTGCTTTTGACCCTTTTAGAGGCCAATTTTGTGTCCCCGACGAAGTGGGGAAGTTTTTTTTCGGGCCTTCGGGGGGAACTCATAATGTCCGGGGCGGAACTCCAAGTCGTGCTGGGGGTTCGGACGAGCCATCCGGGATACGGGCCTGATGCCACACTGGCACAAACAGTCCTCATTAAGGTTTTTCAGAGATGGAATGATGACACCATGCTTATAGTTGTACTAGTTATGTTTTACTATCTGTTTTATACAGCAAGGGATCTCTGGACCTCTGACAAGGGACTCTGTCCTTTTACTGTATACTTCCAATGTTTCTTGATAATTAAAGCAGCAGCATTGTGGTATATGCAGTTTGTTAGAATAGGTCAGTGGTCAAGTGCTATACTCTGCTACAAGGGCAGGTCCTCGTAAACTTTGGACTGATTGTGGTGAATGTGGTGAACTGATGAAGGAAAGGTGTACCAGGGTTCACTTAATTACTGTACTTCACCCATTGTGATTCTGATCTAGGACTCAAGAAAAATTTACCAAGACCTCAAGACAAGCAATAAAAAAAGCTTCCTAAAAAATAGGAATTCTTGGTAATGTATTCAGTTTACATTTAGAACCAAATGTGGCACCATTTTGCATCTAGCCAACCTTATATGAGCAAAAATTTTCCAAAGGGGAGGGGGAACCCCCTCCCCCAGGACGGCGATCAGTCACATCAGCCAGGTCAGAGGAAAACACACGGACAAAATATGGACCTGCGGAGAACACTTATTAGGGAGCAGATCACTAATTGGGGGAAATCTGGTGCTCTTGCCCCCCCCCCTGACAAAAAACCTGGCTACGCCACTGCTTGTTAGTCCTACACCCCTTTTGCTATACCTGTCTGGGAGGTCTAATATCACCTTTCCGCACCTATACTCTCCTTTCCGCCCATTCCCCATTGCTGGAAGCTGTTCGTCTGGAGTTTCGTTCAAAATAAGTAAAAATACGATAGATGTAAAGTGCTTGGCGTCATACTCTTTAGTATTATTTAGATGTCAGGTAATAAGCATTATGTCATTGCCCCCCATTTTATATAATTGATCCAGAGCTTCCAGGAGGTCCTATACTGGTATATGCCAGCCTTAGATGCCCGAATAGAAGGTAGTAAAGTAGTCAAAAAGGGGGGCTTCAGTAGGATTGAGGACAACGTATTCTCTTGGACAACATACTCTCTGCTTTCACCTAACCAAATCTTAGAATTCACTAAATTATGGACATTTTCCAGGCATATATGATCAGTTTCAAAAATATCCCAAAGATAGCACCATTTTGCATCTAAGCAACCTTACCTTAACAAAAATTTATCAAAGGGCAAGGGGACACCCCCTCCCCTTAGACCCCTCCCCAGGACGGCACTTTATGTAGTGACAAGGAAGGATCTCCACTGCTGTATACAAACGCAGGGCGCATAAAAACGAAGGCGCAATTTACGGGCCGCCACTCATTTGGAAAAAGAATCCAGCCAGTCGGAAAAATTAGAATTCACTTAAGTATGGACATTTTCAAGTCATTTATGAACAGCTCAAAAAAATATCCCAAAGATAGTACCATTTTGCACCGAAGCAAAATGGTATCTCGAAGCAAAAATATCTCAAAAGGGAGGGGGACACCCCCTCCCCCAGAAGGGGTCTACACCTTTATGTAGTGACAAAGGAAGGATCCCCACTGCTGTATATAAACGCAGGGCTCATAAAAATGGTTCAATTTACGCGCCACCATTCAGTTGGAAAAAACGTCCATCCAGTCGGAATTTGGGACCTTCACATCCCCCCCCCCAAACATATGACCCTAGCTACGGTCCTGTTTGGAAATGATTAAATATGGGTGGAAAATATCCCTAATTAAGTGAATTCTAATTTTGGTTTGGTGAAAGAGGAGGGGATGTTGTCTTAGAGAACGGTATGTTGTCAAGAAACCTCCTCAAGCTCACCTTTAAGCTACTTTAAGGCCTATTCGGGGAAAGTTTTAAGTAAAAAAAACGTGCAGAAACATTCTAGGACTGTTACAAAAATTTTCATTTGCTTCATTGTGCATTATAAAAGGGAAGGCTGGCAGACACCGGTATAGTGCCTCGTGGAAGGTCTGGGTTAATTATATAAAACTGGGCACCGACATGATGCTTACTACCTGACATCCAAATGATCTATAGAGTATAATGCCGAGCACTTTACAACTATCGTGTTTTTACTAAGTTACTAAGTTTACTAGGAAAGAAAATCTAGACGAACACCTTCCAGCAATGGGGAATAGGAGGGAGAGTATAAGTGCAGGGAGGTGATATTAGACCTCCCCGATGGGTAAAGTAAAAGGGGTTAAGGACTAAAAAGCGCGTTTCAGAATTTTTTTTTTCGTCACAAGTGCATGTAATAACAATCGCCATCTATACCGGTACTGGCTGCGCGCGAAGCGCTCGGTAAAAAAATTTTGAAAAAAAATGTATAGCGGCAAATACGTACTTTCAACCTTCCACATCACGCTACAAATAAGATTAAAATATCCCATAGGCCCCTAAAGAGGTTGGAGATGTTCTTATGTTTTACGTAAAAGTGTTGTGATTAGAATAGTTGTATGTATCATAACCTTAATAATGGTCATGAGATGGAGTGAAAACGGTGACGAATGCCCGCAAAGCACGCCGTAATTTTTCATTAAATAAGATAACCATGACAAAACCTGCATTCATGCTCTGTATCGAGACACTTTCAATTCCCCAACAAACCTATTTGCCAATCACAAAACCATTCTTTTACCTGAGAATTCGTAAACAGCTTTCAACTTTTGTTGCTGTGCTTCTGCGGGATACATCAAACTGTTAAAACCGTAGCCTCCTTGGCTATAAGTACACTGTTATGAACTTCAAATCAGTTACGCCTTACTACGCCAGAAATGGATCGGATATGACTGGAATATGTGATGCGGGGGCCTCAAAGTCCATACTTCACATTATACCCCGCTCGCAGATTACGACCACCCCCCCCCCCCCATATGCATGGGGAAAGATTTCATAAGAGCTGGAATTCTGGTCTACCTGAAATTTTCTCTAGTAAGAAAGCAATCACGACAATGAATTTTGGTCTGACTTCGACATTTTGGCCCTGAAATGTACTTGTTTGTTCAGGGCTGGGGCTGCCACACGTAACGCCCCAACTCATGCGCCCATGAAAAGCCCCAAAAAGTAACAGCACATTTTGACACCGGTGGCATATAGTAACCAGAGAGCTGGGGAGGTAGCCCTCTCCACAAAAGCTTCAATTAAATACTCTGTTGGAAATTTTATGCACCTGAGGCCTAAATGGAATTTCTTAGAATGATAGGAAGCGAAATGGTTTGTCACCGTGTAAAACTGTTCACAACAAAAACTTGAATAAATTAGCGATTTTCTGTAATTTCCTAAAATTTGTGAGACTTAACGTTGTTATTGCAAATAATATGATAACCCAAACAAAACGTCAAGGCCATAATTCATATATATATAGTGTATGTTATAATCTTTCCCTAATACGTACAGTGCCCGCACAGCGCAACGTGCATTCCTGATGCGTAAACGCGAGGACACACCGACCCTGTGGTGGATCCAGAGGGGTGCCGTGCGTGCACGTGCACCCCCAAATTTGTTTTTAAATTGAAAATTAATAAATTATCAATTGTGCCTTAAATATTCTATCGCAGAAACTCGTGTACCATACTGTGAGCACCATTTTTATCCTTCAGATGAACGACACTCTACGACAATGGGTGAATCTAGTGCACCTCCCAGACAAAAAATCTGGATCAGACCATAAGGAAAAGGCTGCAGAACCCTCAACGCACGAGGCTCAAACCGCCGGGACATGCAGGCTTCCTGTAGTCACATACCCACTCCCCACCCCAGTAAAAATACCCATTATATTGTGGGCATTATACTGACTGTTTACGCATATGGATGCCCAAAAATTGAAAACAGGAACTTAGGCTTTTGAGGTAGCCTACACATTTTGTTTAAATCACACACTGTTCGGAGAATATAATCACTTTACATTTGTTTAAATGGCGACCCGCGGGGAACATCTATTCCACAAGACGATGATCCAATCCGGCTCGAAAACCAAAGGAAAGGAAGGAGATGAAAGAATTACGTAGGGAAAGTGGCAACACCAAGGGTTGGGGTGGGGGCATGTAGGTCTAGGGCATTTCCCAATTTTCATACGAAAAGTCTTCCTAAAAAAGGAAATGCAGACAAAATTCTCACGCCTTTTTTTCAATGCTGTGCACCAACGTAATCATGCATGTATAGGACAGTCGGTCTCAATTGTGTCTTTCCGTTGCCATTGAATAATGCAAGAACGATTTTGATTTTAACAAGGGCCAAAGGGCACTATAGAAGGTTCCTTGCCTTTAAAATGATTTTGTATGAAGGGGGTAGTAAGGGAAGGCATGTGCCCCTTAAACATGGTCAACACAATTTAGCCTAACTGATGAAATTTGCACACCCTACTAGAGCATCATGTCCAAAAATTGGATTTCATGAGATAATGTGTGATGAGGTACTAGTGCATTTTCGCGCGGAACAGGGAAGCGAAAGATGCGGAAATCCGCAGATTAGCTGCAAAAGCTCATGCCTGTATAGCTATTTTAGAGGTTTCACCAGTCTCATGACCTTACACTAAAATGTCAATAACTCGAGTTAGGAGCATCGTACGTAGGAGGGTAGTACGATTGCCTTTTTTGGTTGTCTCAACAAGACGGATCCAGGCGTCACAAAAAAGCCACAAAGGTCAAATGGGTCAAATGAGGTTATCACATGCACTTCACATAGACGAACACAGTTTTCCATCATGCTATCCCTCTCAAGTGTTTCGTTAGCGAGATATCAAAAAAAAAAAACATCACTTTCTGACCTTTTGACAGATCAATTCGGTTAATGTTACAATATTTCCACCTCCTTACCAATCTATCTTATCCTAAAGTTATGACACAGTTTGAACAACGGACACCGAGTAAGAGCGACTAAAAGAAATTCACTTTATTGCCTCTGGTGATCCCCAATGACCTTTGACCTCCACCAAATACAATAGGGCACATCTACTCAATATCATACACGCGTACACACCAAGTTTGAGAAAAATTTATCACTCGGTTATCGAGTTATCGCACCACATAACTCGCATTCCAGTGCGTCACATACAAGGAATGCATACGCCAACTTGAGTACAGAGGTTTCTTTCTAAACACAAGGAACCCAAAATAGCACTGAGTCTGAAGGAGAGCTGAGAGCACGAGATTTTGATAGTTTTGGAGGGGTTTTACCAAACTTCTGGCAGTTTGCAAAAGAAAAAAACGATCAAAATAGATTCACCAATTACTAGGAAAGAATACACCACACCCTAAGACCCTAAAGAAATCCCTAACTTACCTAGTTACACGCCTTGTGTGGAATTTTAAAATTGGGGGACGCCCCTGCGGGGAGGTACAACCCCATTCGGACAAAAGTGCTAAGGCCCACCCCGCAATTGAAAATAATCCCGTATGTAGGCTACTTACACCAGAAGGACTACCATAGGTGTGGGTCGTATTTTCCCACACGACCAGCAAACACTGCATGCTGACTTGACATGAACTGTTTCACGGTTTCAGGCAGGTATACGTACCTTTTTCTGCTTTTTCTCGAGTCTTGAATGAATCTATGCAGTATCCTCACCCGTCTTCCCAACATGCATGCACGCAGACGAATCGTAATGTGTAAATGGTGAAGCTGTTTATATATCACTTACATGGAAATCCCCAACGCCCAAAAGGATATTAGACCCTGATTGCAATACTTGGGGATTTCCATGTTACCGCGGAGTAATAATGCCAGCATTACAAGCCTTCAGACTCAAAGAGGATGCATATACATGAAGTATATGAGACTACAGGAACCCATAGAAATAAAAGTAAGGGAGAACGCTGACACAGTGCATCCCTGCATGTTAGTAACCGGTGAAGCCACGAAAATTGTGAGGGCGCTTTCGTTGTATGGCAAAAGACCGGTTCATTGGTGTGTCTCCGTTCGTACAGTGTGCATTCTGCTGCAGAAGTTATAGCTTATTTTATCCGTTTTTCGAAAGATAAGGAGTAATTTTCACAACAAGAATAATTCATGGCGCCTAAAGTATTTTGTTTCATACTCCTAACTTGAAAACTTGTAGCTTCTTTGCCAATACTTGGGGCAAAAGCAATGACTTGCTTTAATTTCAATGTAGGAACCACACTCATTGATAAAATAGAACGCCCTCTATTTGCTACAGTAGTCTGACGATGAAGGTCAGTAACCCAGACACCCGAGAAACTAATCCCTACCCCCAAATTATTCTTCATGCCTATGTAACCCGATGGCCTTTTTGAGCCACCATAACCTTTTTCTTATGAAAGCCCACTGTTAGAATAAGTATTCACTGCGCTGTACTTCATCCCATACGCACTCTGCTATGTCTTGTGCACTGGGCCGTGACACCTGAAGGTCACCAATTGAACTGTGTGTAAATCTGTGTAGTATTCCAGTGTTTACAATTCTAGTTAAAAGCAGCTTATTATGACGTATCATTTACCTTGGGATTATAGACCGTCATTTCCTGGATAAATTAGCAAACAAGTGACCACGGAGGTTGTGTCATTAATGTTATCCCTTTATTTTCAAAGAGTGTGTAATACAAACAAGTTTTGGCCCTCTGCTTTACTATTTCTACATTTTTGGTAGAGAGGAGATCCTTTGTTCATTTCAAAATTTAGCTTCACATATCCCTTATTTGGTAAAGTAAAGTAGCTTCTGAGAATTAATTAATATGCTGATGATTTCGTCAGAAATGGGAATGTGAGTGGTTTTCCATAATACCATCCCTCTCAAGTGTTTCGTTGGCGAGATATCAAAAAAAAAAAAACATCACTTTCTGACCTTTTGACAGATCAATTCGGTTAATGTTACAATATTTCCACCTCCTTACCAATCTATCTTATCCTAAAATTATGTCACTGTCTGAACAACGGACACCGGAGTAAGAGCTACTAAAAGAAATTCACTTTATAACCTCTGGTGATCCCAATGACCTTTGACCTCCATAAAATACAATAGAGCACATCTTACACACCAAGTCTGAGAAAAGTTTATCACTCGGTTATTGAGTTATCGCACCACATAACTTTCATTCCAATGCGTCACATACACGGCATGCATTCGCCAATCTGACTACATAGGTTCCTTTGTTAACACAAGGAACCCAAAATAGCACTGAGTCTGAAGGAGAGCTGAGAGCACGAGATTTTGATAGTTTTGGAGGGGTTTTACCAAACTTTTGGCAGTTTGCAAAAGAAAAAAAAAGATCAAAATATATTCACCAATTACTAGGAAAGAAGACACCACACCCTAAGACCCTACAGATGTCCCTAACTTACCTACTCAGTTATACGCCTTGTGAGGAATTTTAAAATTGGGGGAGGGGGACGCCTCTGCGGGGAGGTATAACCCCATTCGGACAAACGTGCTAAGGCCCACCCCGCAATTGAAAATAATCCCGTATGTACCTACACCAGAAGGCCTACCATAGGTGTGGGTCGTCTTTTCCCACACGACCAGCAAACACTGCATGCTGACTTGACATGCACCGTTTCACGGTTTCAGGCAGTTATACGTACCTTTTTCTGCTTTTTCTCGAGTCCAATTGTCTTCTTGAATGAATCTCTTATCTATGCAGTATCTTCACCCGTCTTCCCAACATACATGCACGCAGACGAATCGTAATGTGTACATGGTGAAGCTGTTTATATATCAGTAACATGGAAATCCCCATCGCCCAAAAGGATATTAGACCCTGATTGCAATACTTGGGGATTTCCATGTTACCGTGGAGTAATCATGCCAGCACTACAAGCTAGCAAACTCAAAGAGGATGCACATACATGAAGCATATGAGACTACAGAAACCCATAGAAATGAAAGGGAGAACGCTGACACAGTGCATCCCTGCATGTTAGTAACCGGTGAAGCCACGAAAATTGTGAGGGCGCTTTCGTTGTACTGTAAAAGACCGGTTCATTGGTGTGTCTCCGCACGTCCAGTGTGCATTCTGCTGCAGAAGTTATAGCTTATTTTATCCCTTTCTCGAAAGATTAGGGGGAATTTTCACAATAGGAATAAGTCATGGTGCCTTGAGTATTTTGTTTTATACTACTAACTTGAATACTTGTAGTTTCTTTGCCAATACTTGGGGCAAAAGCAATGACATGCTTTAACTTCTGTCATCGATAAAATAGAACGCCCTCTTTTCGCAACGGTAGTCTAACGATGAAGGTCAGTAACCCAGACACCCGAGAAACTACCAAACCAATCCATACCCCAAATTATTCTTCATGCCTATCTTAACATGGTAATAATGATACCCGTCTGAGCGACCTGTGACCAAAACGTACTTGGCTGTGTTGTCGAAGAATGATCTCTTTTCGTGGGATTTCATAATATGAATAGGAATTCATAATTATTTCGCAACAAGACCACAGAAGTGGTTTCCCAGTAATAGTTTGCAAAAGTGTCATACCATATCACTGATCAACGGCTGACTATAACGAGCAACTTCAGTTCTTAGTTTCTTGAGCGAGAGAAAACTTGGATCAGGTTATTCTTGCCGCCAAGTAGTCTTGTACTGAACCCTAGTCATCGCAGTAACTTTTAACTATACATAGTTGTCCCATTTATGAATGAGGACTTAAAACATCAATTTCGATAGCATTTTCCACTTGATTTTGTTTTCACTTTCCTTTTTTCATCGTGAATAAGTTATTCTTCCCATGCTTTGCAAAACAAATTGTTCGGCGTTTACGTTGTCCCTTTAACTTTTGACCCTCTTGTACAAATTTTATGCTTTTCGGCGCTTCACTGTTCTTCATAGTTTGGAACCGAAAAGTTTGCAAACAGTCACTAAATTTTACTCCGGATAAGATCAGCATATCAGAGATGTGTGCATATGATCCGGGAGGTGCTACCTGGTGCATGCTGGTACAATACATTTATGGCCTGCTGTGTGATTTCTGTTGAAACTTTCGCATCTCAAATGGTTCAAATTCTAAGAAACAACTTATGGCTAATTAGGCCCTCTGTTAAACGGCAACAAATCTCACCTCAAACAGTAAAATTCTCCCAACTGAGTTTACTGTAGCCTCCTCTAATTTCAAAAAAGAACACTTTTGCAATGCACTCCCAAGCAACAACAGCATGTAATGAGTTTACATTGAGTTTAAATCTAATTTTTTCTAAATCTGTTTGAGCCACAAAGGTCAAATGGGTCAAATGAGTTTATCACATGCACTTCACATAGACGAACACAGTTTTCCATTATGCCATCCCTCTCAAGTGTGTCGTTGGCGAGATATAAAAAAATCACTTTCTGACATTTTGACAGATCAATTCGGTGAATGTTACAATATTTCCACCTCCTTACCAATCTATCTTATCCTAAGATTATGTCACAGTTTGAACAACGGACACCGCAGTAAGAGCTACTAAAAGAAATTCACTTTATTGCCTCTGGTGATCACCAGTGACCTTTGACCTCCACCAAATACAATAGGGCACATCTACTCAATATCATATACGCGTACACACCAAGTTTGAAAAAAATTTATCACTCGGTTATCGAGTTATCTCACCACATAACTCGCATTCCAATGTGTCACATAGGCCTACACGGCATGTTTACGCCAACTTGACTACATAGGTTCCTTTGTTGACACAAGGAACCCAAAATAGCACTGAGTCTGAAGGAGAGCTGAGAGCACGAGATTTTGATAGTTTTGGAGGGGTTTTACCAAACTTCTGGCAGTTTGCAAAAGAAAAAAAAAACGATCAAAATAGATTCACCAATTACTAGGAAAGAAGACACCACACCCTAAGACCCTACAGAAATCCCTAACTTACCTACTCAGTTATACGCCTTGTGAGGAATTTTAAAATTGGGGGAGAGGGACGCCCTGCGGGGAGGTATAACCCCATTCGGACAAAAGTGCTAAGGCCCACCCCACAATTGAAAATAATCCCGTATGTATACCTGTACCAGAAGGCCTGCCATAGGTGTGGGTCGTCTTTTCCCACACGACCAGCAATCACTGTATGCTGACTTGACATGCACCGTTTCACGGTTTCAGGCAGTTATACGTACCTTTTTCTGCTTTTTCTCGAGTCCAATTGTCTTCTTGAATGAATCGCTTATCTATGCAGTACCTTCACCCGTCTTCCCAACATACATGCACGCAGACGAATCGTAATGTGTACATGGTGAAGCTGTTTATATATCAGTAACATGGAAATCCCCATCGCCCAAAAGGATATTAGACCCTGATTGCAATACTTGGGGATTTCCATGTTACCGTGGAGTAATCATGCCAGCACTACAAGCTAGCAAACTCAAAGAGGATGCATATACATGAAGCATATGAGACTACAGAAACCCATAGAAATAAAAGTAAGGGAGAACGCTGACACAGTGCATCCCTGCATGTTAGTAACCGGTGAAGCCACGAAAATTGTGAGGGCGCTTTCGTTGTACAGCAAAAGACCGGTTCATTGGTGTGTCTCCGTTCGTACAGTGTGCATTCTGCTGCAGAAGTTATAGCTTATTTTATCCGTTTTTCGAAAGATTAGGAGTATTTTTCAAAACAGAATGGTGCCTTAAATATTTTTGTTTTATACTCCTAACTCGAAAACGTGTAGTTTCTTTGCCAATACTTGGGGCAAAAGCAATGACTTGAGTTTCTTGCCGCCGAAAGGTCTGGGGTTCTCGACTCCTGGCCACGCCATACCAAAGACTAAAAATGAAACCTACTGCCATTGTGCTTGGTGCTCAGCATAAGCAATGGAGCGGGGAAAACAAGCCAGTGAGCCACAACGGGAAAAAGGCCGTGGTCGGCCCGACTTAAACCAATTGCTTAGAAACTGAGCCGTAAAACCAGTGGCGTAGCTAGACATTGTTCGTGGGGTGGGGGGGGGGGCAGAAGCAACAGAATTTCGACATTACCTTGATAGTTGTACGATTCAAAATTCTGGGGACTTTTTTCTTTTTTGCTTTCCGGCAATTTTAAGACCGACTTTTGGCTTTCACGTTGACATATCGATGTGTAATTCGGCTTAAAAACATAAGAAGTGTTGTGAGTGTTTCAAATGAATTTTTTTATTTATCTCCGACTGAGACTAGAAATTTCCGACAGAGGCCTTCGGAGGCTTTGTGTGGGGGGGGGGGGGCGATAGCCCCCCTCTAACTACGCCACTGCGTAAAACCTCATCTAACTAACTACTTTAGTTTCTATGCAGGAACCACACTCATTGATAAAATAGAACGCCCTCTATTTGCTACGGTAGTCTAACGATGAAGGTCAGTTACCCAAAAACCCGAGAACCTAATCCCTACCAATCCATACCCCCAAATTTATTCTTCATGCCTATCTTAACATGGTAATGATACCCGTCTGCATGAGCGACCTGTGACCTAAGCGTACTTGGTGCTGGCAGTGTTGTCGAAGGCTGATCTCTTTTCGTGGGATTTCAACATATGAACAGGAATTCATAATTATTTCGCAACAAGACCACAGAAGTGGTTTCCCAGTAATAGTTTGCAAAAATGTCATACCATATCACTGATCAACGGCTGACTATAGGGAGCTTCTTCAGTTCTTAGTTTCTTGAGCGAGAGAAAACTTGGATCAGGTTATTCTTGCTGTCAAGTAGTGTTGTACTGAACCCTAATCATCGCACCAAGTTTTAACTATACATAGTTGTCCCTTTTTTGAATGAGGACTTGAAACATCGATTTCAATAACATTTTCCACTTGATTTTAATTTGTCTTTTCTTCTTTCATTTTTTCATCGTAAATAAGTTATTCTTCCCATGTTTTGCAAAACAAACTGTTTAGCGTTTACGTTATCCCTTTCACTTTTGACCTTCTTGCACAAATGTTATGCTTTTTGGCGCTTTACTCTTCTTCATAGTTTAGAACCGAAAAGTTTGCAAAACAGTCAATAAATTTTACTCTGGATAAGATCAACATATCAGAGATGTGTACAGACGATGTGGGAAGTGCTACCTGGTGCATGCTAGTACAGTACATTCATGGCCTGGTGTGTGATTTCTGTTGAAACTTTTGCATCTCAAATGGTTCAAATTCTAAGAAAAAACTTATGGCTTAGGCCCTCTGTTAAACGGCAACAAATCTTCCCCCAAACAGGGAAATTCTCCCAACTGAGTTTAATTTAGCCTCCTCCAATTACAAAAAAGAACACTTTTTGAGTGCACTCCCAAGTAACAACAGCATGTAATGAGTATTTTTTCTAAATATCTTTGGGGGTTGGGGTGGGGATGCCACAGAACCTGTAACCTTAACAACTGTGTTTATACCTATCAAGGTGTAGTTTAATTAACCAGGACTAATCCTCTTCTGGTACTTTACTAATCCAACCACATGCATGGAGCTTCTACAGACTTAGACTGAAGCTTTCCTAGACCATGCGGCCCATCACAATGAATATCTTCTCAGACCTAGAGTTCCTGTTGCAATTAGTATTTGGCCTACGATTTGGGTTAACAATAGAATTAGCATTATGCTTAGGATAACAGTTGGGATAAGGTTTAAAGTTTGGATTCGTGGTAGAGTTAGTGCACTTCAGGTCTATAGTAAACCTTTGATTCAGTGATCCTTCTTTCTACTGAGCCTTCAGTCTAGAGAACCTTGCTTGTTTCCAGCCCTTTCAAAACTCTTTTCCTTACAAGTACGGGAGATGTTCAGTCCTACAATTAGACCTCGCTCCTACAATTAAAATCTACTTTTTCACTGCCTGGGACTGTTTTCTGCCTTTTTACTTGAAGTAAAAGCATAATAAACAAAACAATACTGCAGCGAGAGATTATCGAGATGTTACTGAGGGAAATATCCACCATAACTGATATGAACGAAGCCAACCAGGGCACACCCTTGGATGTATAGAGATCTGAAGGCTGTGCAGTTGGTCAGTTTCAGCTGGGCATCCTTCTGGGGGAACTTTGTTAGGTAGTAGCCTGTACTTTGGTTTTTGCACTTTTCATTTCTGGGGCTGTGGAATGAAGAGTATCTTGAAAAGAAATGAACTGTAGCTCTGGGCTGTCCAAAAAAAGGATTGGATAGCCTTTACCATGAAAAAGTGATGCACGAGTTGCACTTGTACAAAAATCCACCATGGATTTGTGAAGGCTTGCTTAAACATAATACAGCACCAACTTCTAGAGGGCAACTCTGTATGGACCCACTGGCTTACAACCAGGGCAGAGGGTATTAATCCCCCAGATGTAACCCCCATCCTCTGAGTTGGGCAAACGGTATGTCACACAGATTATAAACTCCAGCAGTTCAGGTTTTCCTAGCCAATGACTGCTAGACTCCCCAGAACAAAATATCCAGTACACCTATAGGGTGACCACTGGTAGGTTATGCAGGGAGGTGTTATTAGCTGGAGATCCGTCCAAAACTTTTTCTTTGAACCCTACTAGTTGCCGCCAATAATCTCTTTTGTCTGTTATTCTTGATGATTCAATAGGCTTAAGGGCTGTTAGGAACTGAGTACAAGTGGGCTACGTCGTCTGCTACATCTCAATGAGCAGATCGGGAAATTTGTCCCTTGCTTTAACATTGCCAGTCGCTTAAGATGTAAATTAATTTGAGGGTTTCGATGCGTTTGGACACTATTTACAACATACTTGTCTAGTTTCCAATAACTTGCTCAATATGGGTGTGCCTTTTAAGTCATGCGAGGGAATGCGAAAATTAGTCAAAATCTGACGACAAAGTTTAGTCTTATACTTCTTTTGCTCATTTGCACAAATCATGAGCATTGGTTTATAGTCAGCATCATTAGGTTCCTTAGCAATAAACAGTCGTTTTGAATGTCAGAACAGTGTTTCGTACTTGACTGTCGGCAACAAGTTAGACATTAAAGCATTGTTCCATATAATCCTTTTCTGTTGGGGTTGCTGTAGGTATGAATGAGGTTGCCTAGATATTAGACAAAGGAATTCAATGCCCTTTAGTTCAATAATCCCCAATTAAAGGATTTAGTCTCCACTCTGAGGGCAATCTAATTGGATTAGCATAAATTAAAGTTTCGATGGATCTCCAGCTAATAACACCTCCCTGGGTTATGTGACTCCCCCTTTGCTACTGCTGTGTAGTAAATTAACATTTGGGCACAGTAAAGAACATGCTAACCTCAGTAACCTGACTCCCACAATGCTACCAACATTTTACAAAGATCATGCCATGAAAAGGCCCCTTGAAGAAACGCACACTTCTATAAATTCCCGATATATGGGCCTTTGATTGGGTTTTCGGCAGAACGTTTATACTCATGCACGATCGATAGAAGATAATCACTATGGCAACTGCTGATACTGCTATTCTGTGTAGAGTTGTTCTGAGGAAAGATAATCAGCTTACGAGAGATAAGAACTGCAGACGGGAAATAAGAGTCATTGGTCAGAGGATTCAAGAATAAACATTACATGCAAGGCTGCACAATTTCTGTCAAAATCTGAAAGGGGCCTTGCTTGACATGTAGTTACCATTCCAAAGGCTACCCTCCAAGCTAAAAGAAAAACAAAAAGATGCTGACATTGTTCACTTATTCCATTATGGTTTTATTCTTTTACCCAAATCCTTAACTTTTCAGTGAACTTTCAACAAACCTTATGACAAATCTCTTATACCTGTTTGATTATATTCAGTGTGTCAATAAACCAACCATGGATGTACTTTTTACACTCTTATTACTAAAGTCAAGTAGTCCAGTAATAGCTAGTACTCGGAAACATCATCTACTCAACTACTATTACTTCTGCACAAATGATGTAATACAGAAATTGATGTTATCATTGCAGATACTAATTCTATATCCATACCTAACTTCTGAGTTGCACCAGCCATCTATGACAATAATTTAAGCTAAACCCTTTTAAGACCAGCTCACAGTTGACATATTTTCAAAGGATTCTTTATGTTCACATCTCTTGACGTCACTGTCTTCCCTCATTTAATGGGTGGTTATCTGCTTGAACCTATTGAGACAATGTGTATAATCTGCTTAAACTGCTTGAATATATATACCACTGACAGGCTTCATGATACTATATTTAATGGAAGAATTTTGAGTAAATTTGATATCTGAAAACATCCAAGCAACAATGAAGCTTTTTTTGTCACCAATAGACCTGATACACAATTGTACATGAATTTTTAAATATATATCTCTGTACATAACATGAAAGCCAAGCTTACTCTTACACCAACTGTAGGAAAAACTGACATTAATTTGATGAAATGACACACAGAGACACCCAAGGGGTTAGTTACATTAAAGAGACTCCTCTGTCAGTCTGACTAATCTAGGTTTAGCTATGCTCCATATCTACATGTACCCTGCCATACTTATTGTCAAAGTTCGAAAGACTCCTACCAGCAACATTCACTGCTTACTATCAAACACGGCATCAAGGCAGTGTAAAATAATTGACTACAACAAAAACTCTTCTTAAAGAAGGATTAAAAAAATAGGAACAATTCTGCCCTCTGTCTGAAGAAGTATTTTATCTTGGATCAACGTGTGTTACAAAATGTCGGTCTATAAACTCTGCTAACTCCAGTCTGGTGCTAATGTCACTAGACACACAGATCATTTAAGTCACGTTTCAATAAGCAATGCTTCAAAGCTGAAACATACGCACTGTGCGATTGTACAAATGTACCTATCACTGACAAGTCACTGTAAGTCAGACAATGGTATTTACAAAGTACTGTACATACCCATGGAAGATACTGTATGTCTAGCATACAACACATGCAAGATTTCCATCTGATCTCTGTCATGATGAAATAAAACATGACGTTAATTTGACTTCAGTCAATTCCAACCAAATCAACCCGTTTATACTTCAATTGACTTTCGATGAATGCTCTCTTCTACTTAACCCTCCACCAAGATGATAGAAAAAATATGTATTACAAAACAAAATGCTACTCAAGATGGTAGATTTATCATACAAATGGCAGGGAATTCTTCTTTTACCTTTGAGATGTTAATTATTTTGACACATTAACACAGCAGTCCCCTTACAATTAATATTATTTACCGTGAGATTTTGTTAACATTTTTATGTTTTATCGCTCAAAGACAAATGAACATATATTGAAACACACAAATTATTACTTTACTCATCAGTTAGTGCCTACCATCATTAAGTGGCTTTACAATTCAAATCAAAACAATAAAGCAGCTTTGTAAGGATGCACGATACATGTTCAACATTCAGGATCAAAAAGATTGAAAAAGCATGTTGACAACACTTCACTCTTTTGTAGTATTACAAGATATGAGTAGGTCTGGGCTGGTTTTAGGTCAGTTCCCTAGTAGGCGTGGTTTGCAACGTAGAGTGAGTCTGCAGTGGCTGCACCCTCGACACCTCCACTGTATTTACCCAATGCTGCTTCTCCATTAGCCTGAAAGAGTAAACACAAAGAAAGTGATGTTGTAGTAAAGTAATGACTTCTGAAACTTGTAATAATGCTCTCCACTAGTTGTTTTGTTCGGGTGCTGCACCCGGACAAAATTTGCAGAGGGTGCTCAGGACCACCTGGACAAAAAGTTGAGCCACCTGGACAGAAATTATTTCTTCAAACCCTTAAAAAAGGGCAAAGAGATATAATTTCAGTGTGAACATTCAGCAATAATAATCAAAAATGTACTTAGTCATCAAAGAAGGCCATAAGTAAATCTATCATCTATTTTCAGCAGACATTTTTCAAAGAGAGTACCCCCTCTCTTTATAGACAGCAATCACTATTAACCTTGAGACTTCAGAATGCACCTGGACAAAAATTCAATCAGCGGAGAACACTAATAATAAACTGGAAGTGCGCCCTATACTTCATTTCAAATCCACAATCCTTCTGGAGGATTAGTAAGGGGAATATCCACTCACCAATATTTTAACAACAGCACCAAAATTAACCTACTGATGACTATATGTGACAGTGGGCCAAACTGTGTTAATGGTATGATGAATTGCTTTTATAACTTTATTTTCAAGAAACAAGGTTCTCCAAGATTAAACTCTTTGTGCCTGAACTTCTAATTAATTTTACCATCAAAACTGCTAAAATATGTCATGTTTGGAGAAATAAAGCTATTACCAGAAATTATTAGTGACAGAGTGGTTTAGTATTCTCTCTAAGCCATGTTGATATAAACACCATGTTCCTTCAATAACACAAACAATATTCACCTTGGCCCTCTTCAAGAACTCTGCCTGTGCAGCTGCTACATTTTCAGCCTTTCCTCCCCATGCCTTCAACACACTTGCTTGGAGTGCACGTCCATAGGAGAAGGTCAGGGCCCAGGGTTTCTTTCCTTGATGTTTGTTGATAGCATCAAGATTTCTGGATGCATCCTCTTCACTCTGACCACCGGACAGGAAAGTGATGCCTACAAAATTGAAATGACACACTTATATGATAAAAAAGATCACCATGTGGTGAATACACCCAGCAAGGTGTAGCATGGTTGTACCATGCGTCGGTCACTCAATGGAAATTTCACCAAAAATATACTTATTTAAAAGAAATATTTCATCTGTATTGTATTCCATGTTTTTATAAACCTTCCTTCTCATAATCCCTCACGTAAAAGTGTATTTCGTGTACAAACATTTAAGAATCGAAGAAACTTCTAACCCAAGTTTCAAATGCCTTTGGTTCAACCAAAAAGCCAAAAGGCTTAGTGATTCCTTACCAAAAGGGGGGGGGGGTGCTTACATGTAGATATCATGTAAACAAGGTTTTCAGATTTTGACCCCCAGTGACCCCAGATGACCTTTGACCTCCACCAAAAATAACAGAAATCTTCCTCTCACCACAACACATCTACATACCAAGCATGAAATCTATCCAAGCTTTCTAACTTGAGATATCGTGTAAACGAGGTTTTCAGATTTTGACCCCGGTAACCCCAGATGACCTTTGACCTCCACCAAAATCAATAGGGTTCTTCCTCTCACCACAACACACCTACATACCAAGCATGAAATCTATCCAAGCTTTCTAACTTGAGATATCATGTAAACAAGGTTTTCAGATTTTGACCCCCAGTGACCCCAGATGACCTTTGACCTCCACCAAAAATAACAGAAATCTTCCTCTCACCACAACACATCTACATACCAAGCATGAAATCTATCCAAGCTTTCTAACTTGAGATATCGTGTAAACAAGGTTTTCAGATTTTGACCCCCGGTGACCCCAGATGACCTTTGACCTCCACCAAAAACAATAGGGTTCTTTCTCTCACCACAACGCATCTACACACCAAGCATGAAATCTATCCAAGCTTTCCAACTTGAGATATCGTGTAAACAAGGTTTTCAGATTTTGACCCCTGGTGACCCCAGATGACCTTTGACCTCCACCAAAAATGATAGGGTTCTTCCTCTCACCACAACGCATCTACATACCAAGCATGAAATCTATCCAAGCTTTCTACCTTGAGATATTGTGTTAAACAAGGTTTTCAGATTTTGACCCCCAGTGACCCCAGATGACCTTTGACCTCCACCAAAAACAATAAGGTTCTTCCTCTCAATATGGGCCATCTATGTACCAAGTTTGAGAACTGTCCAACTTTCCCTTCTTGAGATATCGTGTAAACAAGCTAAGCCGTCACATACACACACACACACACACGACATCACCATCGCATAGATTCCTTGCCTGCCTTCGGCAAGGAATCAAAAAGTGTACTTTGAGTCGGTCACCCAAACATTACATACGCCCACAAGAGAGATTTCGAAATAAATGTTATTGTCAAAATAAAGAAATCATCAAATTGTGCATGGAAAAATATTATTATCAGTGAACCAGAGAAATATTTTAAATAATTTTACGACTATTTTGAGCCATGTCTGAAACCTCACTTTAGTAACATAGAATAAAGGCTAGGCTGAGCGAATTTCCTCTAAAAATGGGTTTGAATTCTTATTTTTGACAGATTTTGAGCTGTTGTCACTTTCTTCTCCAGTTTCTTGTGTAGAATTTATTTATTAAAAGGCCATAGAACCCTGACAGTACTTTTTGTAGGCAGTGACCAACTCAAGGTACTGACTGACTCAAGATACACTCACTACATATCATTTTCCCACACCTATACTATGAACAAAGTAGGCTTGGGCAACCAACACTTCTGGTGTTGATTACCTGAGGCCCTGTAAGTCATAACTCTGAATGCAGTTACATTACTCCTACAATATTTCATAACTGATGCAGGCCTCGAATTCTAAATTTTTATGGGCACAGCCATTTTGGTCTCAAGCATCAGGGCAAATCTGGGGCACCACGGCCAAATGGTAAGGCAGCAAGGCCAAAACATTTACTTTGTTGATAGGGCACCAAGGCCATACGCAATTTCCTGCATGGCCTGTCCTTGTAGCGCTTTTCTTTTTATTACTGTATTCCTACTGTAGTTCCTTCCAATGAGCGAGCATTCAACATAAGCATGTATACATGTATGAAAGCATGAAGGAAATGAATATGTGTACCACCTTTGGAGTTGTAGAAGTTTGTGAAGAGTGGGAAGGCATGACACTGACGATCGGCTGAGACTGTGAGGGGCACTGCAGCCATAGTATGGCGGCTCTTAAGGCCATTTTTGGCCTCAAGCTCTTTTGAAAATTGCAGGGCACCGAGGCCAATTGAAGGGGCAACCATGGCCATGGCCTCGGTGGCCTCGTTTAAATTCGAGGCCTGCTGATGCAGGACCATATACAGTACCACAGCAGCTGTAACTGATCATAACTAGCCTATCAGGCCTACACTCCAGGCTTTTCAGCAGCTAAAGATGCTCAACTGCCAAAGTTGGAGTAAAACAGCAGTCAAATGGAGAGAAAACTTGTCAATGAATTAAAAGCAAGACTAAAACAAACAGCAGCTACCTTACACCACCTCACTGAAACCTGTTAGGGCTCTCTTCCATTTTCACCGGCCACAGCCGGCCCGGAGAGGACTTAACTGTGCTCACTGAAGCATGACTCATTAGTGCCTGTGCACCTTCAGGTCGTTCACGATCATTTCCGAATTATGCACAGGTTACCCTCTGCCTAGATTTAATCCGATAAGTACCACAAAAGACTACTGGAGAGTCTTGAGTAACAAAGGGACCAGGATATCGATCTTTTTTATCAACTGCACAGAAGGAAATACACGTAGAAGCAGGTGTATTAGTGTACACACGTAGCGAAACCATTTCATCGCTCGTTTTTCTAAGACTGCCTTTTTTAAGACGTACGTACTGTTTCAACACTGTGGTCGCCCTACAAACTTCGTGCTAGCCTGAAAAGAACTTGCCGCGAAATGCGTACTATGTTGTGCATAAAATAATCTAAAAATATCTCTCAAGGTGTTGCCATGTTTGGGAACGAAATAAATATTAGACAAATTGCTTTCTGTTGTTTTTACTTTGAGTAAAGTTTGCTTTACTCGTGTTACGATTTTACGCGATTTCTCATCGCACGCATTATGGTATACACCACTGTCGAGCACACTGCATTTTACCTACAGCTGCAGTAACTAACGTTGTACTGTGCCAGGCCTGTAGAGAGACAAGCTCTCCTACGTACCTGTTCAAAACACAACACACGCACATACTCCATGTTTTAGTCGTGTCTTAATGGTAGTTATGGCCAAACACCTCCTAAAAATTTTTCTCCCAAAAGTTTCGCCAAATATTCTATTCGTTCTCTGCCATGTCGATAAGCATGAAAAGTCTTGGTAATCGAAATGGTGACACAGAACTTTGCTTGAAGACAACTAAAATATTTTAAAAGTGTTGTCATGATACACAGTTGATTAGCAACTGTACCGTCCACTTCCGGGTTGAAAGGCCTATCAGTGGGTAACCTAACATAGCAGGCAGTAATACTATGTAATTTCACGAACGTGACACAGCTGCTATGTTCGAAATTTAAGACAAGAAAAATATTGGCCAAATTTAACATTACGATTTTATTTAACCCCAAGTATTATACCAGCTTCAAAGACAAGCCTTCAAGTGCTACAAATAATCGGAAAGAGAGTGACATCGGGTGAAAAGGAGAAAGTTCCAAATATCAAGATGGCGTCGATGGAAAAACTTTCAGACGAAATGAGTGACGTCACTTGGCGCGAACTCAATTCGGAAAAGCATACGATTATTCACTTCACGTTACTGACAAAATGAACAACTTTCGGATACCGTGGTCAACATTTTAATAATAATTCTTTTTGTATAGAAGACTCATGAAGTTCAGAGCTAACTGATATAATTTTCAAAGGGTCACGCGATTGATGTTTTTTTTTTTTGAATCTGAAAAGAGTTTTTCGAACGCTTGAAAAAAATCGTTCCGTTACGGGAAAGATTTGTAAACGCGCAAGAATATATAACCGAACGTGCGAAAATATTTTTTGACGGAAGGTATGAAAGCATTTGAAACGTTCCAGATTTTTTTCTTTCCAAACTTATGAAATTTATTCATAATTGCAAAGAGATGTTCGAAAGTGAATGGCGGACCACCCCCTTTTTCTTTCTTTGTATGTAAAACACTCATGACGTTTGAGGCTAACCGATATAAATTTTTTTTAAGGGTGACGCAGTTATTTTTTGGAACTTGCGAAAAATTTTTCGAACGTATGAAAAAAACCGTCCGTTACGGGAAGGATTTGCAAAAGCGCAAGAATATTTTCGAACGTGCGAAAATATTATTTCACGGAAGGTATGAAAGCATTTGAAACGTTCCAGATTTTTCCTTTCCAAACTTAAGAAAATTATTCATAATTGCAAAAAAATTGCAAATCGAAAGTGAATGGCGGGCCACCCCCTTTTTCTTTGTATGTAAAACACTCATGACGTTTCAGGCTAACCGATATAAATGTTTTTAATGGTGACGCAGAAAAATCTAGGACGTTTCAAAAACTTTCGTAAATTTCGTCGAAAATAATATCCGCACGTTCGGAAATATTCTTGCGCGTTTGCAAATCCTTCCCGTAACGGAACTTTTTTTTTTTCAAACGTTCGAAAAAAATTCTCACGTTCAAAAAAAAAAAAAATGCGCTAATGTTAACACTTATATTAGTTAGCATAAAACTTCATGAGTCTGTTATGAAAAAGGTAGGGCCGCCAATTACTTTTCAAAATCGTATTGCAATTATGAATAAATTCCGTCAGTTTAGAAAAAAAAATCTGTAACATTCCAAAAGCTTTTCCTTCCGTCGACAAAATAATATCCGCACGTTCGGAAATATTCTTGCGCGTTTGCAAATCCTTCCCGTAACGGAACTTTTCTTTTTCAACCATGCGAAAAAATTTCTCACGGAACTTTTTTTTTTTCAAACGTTCGAAAAAAATTCTCACGTTCAAAAAAAAAAATGCGCTAATGTTAACACTTAATATTAGTTAGCATGAAACTTCATGAGTCTGTTATGAAAAAGGTAGGGCCGCCAATTACTTTTCAAAAATCTTATTGCAATTATGAATAAATTCCGTCAGTTTAGAATAAAAAAAATCTGTAACGTTCCAAAAGCTTTTCCTTCCGTCGACAAAATAATATCCGCACGTTCGGAAATACTCTTACGCGTTTGCAAATCCTTCCCGTAACGGAACTTTTCTTTTTCAAACATGTGAAAAAAATTCTCACGGAACTTTTTTTTTTGAAACGTTCGAAAAAAAATACGTTCAAAAAAAAAAATGCGCTAATGTTAACACTTAATATTAGTTAGCATGAAACTTCATGAGTCTGTTATGAAAAAGGTAGGGCCGCCAATTACTTTTCAAAAATCTTATTGCAATTATGAATAAATTCCGTCAGTTTAGAATAAAAAAAATCTGTAATGTTCCAAAAGCTTTTCCTTCCGTCGACAAAATAATATCCGCACGTTCGGAAATATTCTTGCGCGTTTGCAAATCCTGCCCGTAACGGAACTTTTCTTTTTCAAACATGCGAAAAAATTTCTCACGGAACTTTTTTTTTTCAAACGTTCGAAAAAATTCTCACGTTCAAAATAAAAAAAAAAAAATGCGCTAACTTTAACACTTATATTAGCATGAAACTTCATGAGCCTGTTATGAAAAAGGTAGGGCCGCCAATAACTATTCAAAATCTTATTGCAATTATGAATAAATTCCGTCAGTTTAGAAAAAAAAAATCTGTAACATTCCAAAAGCTTTTCCTTCCGTCGACAAAATAATATCCGCACGTTGCGCGTTTGCAGATCCTTCCCGTAACGGAACTTTTCTTTTTCAATCATTCGAAAAAATTCCTCACGGAACTTTTTTTTTCAAACGTTCGAAAAAACAAAATTCTCACGTTCAAAAAAAAAATGCGCTAACGTTAACACTTATATTAGCATGAAACTTCATGAGCCTGTTATGATAAAGGTAGGGCCGCCAATTACTGCTCAAAATCTTATTGCAGTTATGAAAAAACTTCCGTCAACCTGGAAAGAAAAAAAAATCTGTAACGTTTCAAAAACTTTTGTACCCTCCTTTGAAAATATAACATCCACACGTTCGGAAATATTCTTGCGCGTTTGCAATCCTTCCCGTAACGGAACTTCTTTCAAACGTTGGGAAAAAAAAATGCTCCCGTCCAAAAAAAAATATCAATTGCGTTAACGTTGAAACTTATATTAGTTAAGTATGAAACTTCATGAGTCTTTTATATAAAAAGAAAGAAAAAGGGAGAGCCACCATTACTTTTCAAAATCTTATTGGAATCATGAATAAATTCCTTCAGTTTGGAAAGAAAAAAATCTGTAACGTTCCAAAAACGTTCGTACCCTCCGTTGAAAATATAACATCCGCACGTTCGGAAATATTCTTGGGCGTTTGCAAATCCTTCCCGTAACGAAACTTTTTGCAAACGTTCGAAAAATAATTCTCACGTTTCAAAAAAAAAATATCAATTGCATTAACGTTGGGAAACTTATATGAGTTAGCATGAAACTTCATGAGTCTTCTATATAAAAAAAGATAAGAAAAAGGGAGGGCCAGGCCGCCAATAACTTTTGAAAATCTTATTGCAATTGTAAACAAATTCCGTAAATTTGGAAAGAAAAAACCGGGAACGTTCGTTCCAAAAGCATTCTTAAATTCCGTCGAAAATATTTTCGCACGTTTGAAAATATTCTTACGTGTTTACAAATCTTTCCCGTAACGGAACGATGTTCTTTTGCAAGCGTTGGAAAAAAAAAATTCACACGTTCAAAAAAAAACATCAATTGCGTGAACTTTGAAAATTATATCCGATAGCCTGAATCTTCATGAGTGTTTTATATAAAAAGAAAGAAAAAGGGCCGTTAATTACTTTTCAAAATCTTATTGCAATTGTAAATAAATTCCGCAAGTTTGTAAAGAAAAAATCTGTAACGTTCCAGTAGCTTTCGTACCTTCCGTCGACAAAATATTCTTGGGCGTTTGCAAATCCTTCCCGTAATGGAACATTTTTGCAAACGTTCGAAAAAAATTCTCATGTTAATTTAAAAAAGAATATCAATTAGGTGAACTTTGAAAATTATTTCAGTCAGCCTGAAACTTCATCAGTCTTCTGTATACAAAGAAAGGAAAATGGAGGACCGCCATTTCATACTTTCCAATTTGTCTTTGCAATTATGAATACATCTCGTAACTTCGGGAAAAAAAATCTGGAACGTTCCGAAGGCTTTCGTGCCTTCCCTCGAGAGTATATCTGCACGTTCGGAAATACTCTTACGCGTTTGCAAATGCTTTTAAAAATTTTTCGCACGTTCCGAAAAAATGGGAGGGCCGCCATATACTTTCCAATTCCTTTTTCAATTCTGAATGAAATTTGTAAGTTTGGGAAGAAGAAATCTGGAACGTTCCAAAGCTTCCATACCTTCCATTGAAGGGCGATTCATTAAGAGAGATTTTCACATGTGACACTTTTGGACACGTGCGTGCAAATGATGACCGTACATTACATTGTAGTGTAAGCTTCGGCTCTATCGTTTTTGCAGGTGCTATCAATAACGCGCAAACCAAACCTGAATCCACCTTACAAGGTTAGGAAAGGGAAAAGTTCACTGCAATTAACGATCCTAGCGTTACTAGCAGTGGAGCAGCCTCTAACGATATAGTAACGCAGCTATCGTGATCGTTACTACCGTTAGACTCGAATCGGACGGTAGGAATTTTTTTCTATAGCAAACTTTCTCACCTTAACGCTACTAATGTCCATTTTATCCTGAGCTGTACTGTATACTGTACAGTATCATCGTACTCTAATCAAACTGTAAACGAACTGCTCATAACACATAGAAAACAGCTTAAGTTCCAGACAATAAGCTGTTCGTGAACTTCGCTATTCATGCCACGCTAAGCTGGTCTATTCATGCCAGACACCTATTGTGTTGCACACAATAGTGTTCTAACTTCGGAAAGCTTCGGAAAAAACCGAGTGACGTCACTGCCCATATTCATAGCTGCCAGGAGTTAATCCTTCTCCGGCACGGATGCTCGCGGTGAAAATGGAAGTGAGCCCTTACAGAAAACAAAATGCTGACTCTTATGTATGACTTTTGTGCATATTTTTTATGGTACTGAAAATTCCCCAGCAATCTTGATTCCAAGGGAAGTGGAATTGCTACTCAACTGCATGGCCAAAGGTTGCAACTCTGAAGTAGATTCAGGTAACCAGTCCAAGCTTCCTATTGATCACAACCCTCAATTGCACTATGGCCCCAAATATCTTGACTAGGTTACCTTGCATAAGGAGAAGCACAAACCATAAGAAATTATAACTGATTACAGAAACAAAAAGATAACTGACAAGTCCCCCCCCCCTTCCTCACAAACTTTCTTCAGTATTCCGTCCTTCCTTTATCAGGATGGTAACATACAGTCTATGGTCACTTTAACAGTCACTATGCAATAGTGTGTAGCTCCTTCAAGCCAACTTAGTGCATGTACAGAGGGAAACAGTTATACAGAGGTCAACATTTGCCATCTTAAATGGAAGAAGTGTTGCTCTGTCAACAGTGTTATATAAGTGTTGTTATTGCTAAGGGAAATTTCCACCAAAGACATCGACAGAATCAATAATAATGATACTTTTGGAGAAGCATGTTATTTATACACACAAGTTCAACTCCTAATGCAGGTAGCCATTTTGCTGGCTAAGGCGTGGGTTACACTACTTGTGTAAATATTTGATTTGTATCAGAGGACTATGTAAATGAAATGTAACCTAATTATTTCATGACATCACATCGACAGACAACTTTCATCGGACTACGCATGTCCGACAAAAGCTGTCTGTTGATGTGACGTCACAAAATAAGAAGTATACATTTCTTTTTCATAGTCATGTGATACAAATCAAATATTTACACAGGTTGGCAAATTTTTGGTTCCCTCCGACCAGAGATGGAGAAGATTCTAACTAAAACTCAAAAAAATCAGACCATGATCTGATCCAAAATCGCTGTAGTGTGACCGCGCTTAAGAGAGGAAAAGTATGGTTTTGTGAGAAAACCTACACAACCCAGTATGTATTAATACTCACACACTGGTACACTTGTCTGTACTTGTAACCACATTAGTACAAGATTTACACCAAAGGGGTCAAGAGTGGAGATTGGTAAATAGGTAGGTATTATTGTGGGAAATGCTTTGAAATTACATCAGTAAACAGCCTTTCAAACCCATTGTGAATTGAAGAGTCCTTGAAGCAAGTCATTGTCCTCCCGCACCCACTTTTGCTATTAGCATAGTACAGTAGCAATTTGAAATAGCTTTCAGGTGCAATGAACAGCTCCCTCCTCACCATTTTTAGCATTCTGCAAATCCCTGTGGTAATCATATACACTCATAGCTAATTTCACAGCATTGAAACGGACAATTTTGTACATATATCACCAGGGTATGCAAGATTTTGTAATGTGAAGGTTTTATTTTGACAAACATTGAGCGTAGCTTGCCCGAACACTCTTTTTTAAGTCTCAAATTTACAATACCACAAGCTAAGTGAACTTCACCCATGATGTAACCTGTATAGTAACACACTTCTATCAAAAATGGGTATAACCATGTGGCCAACTGACCTGGTACAGCAGCAGGAACAGTTCTGCTCAGAGCCCGCACAGTGGCCAGGGCCACATCCTGGGGGGTATATTTCTTGGTGCAGCTATGTCCAGCAGTAGCCATGTTTGGTTTCAGAAGAGTACCCTCCAAGAAAACATGGTGTTGTACTAGAGCTCTGTATGTATAGGACAGTACCTGCAAGACAACAGCACAAGGAATATTTCAAGCACTAAATTCATACTGATAATGGAAAACATTTGAAGTGAAAAACATTAACTAAGTTTTTTGGCTCATTTGCCTTCATTCATACTCACTAAATATAAGTAAGACAAATCATCACCACATCTTTAGAAAGTCAGGCCATTATAACAGTATAAAAGGCATAGTCATCAGTACTATCAAATCATTGCTGAATCACATTCCACAATGAATTGCAGTAGTACAATAATACATATGGCATAAACACAAAGTATAAAGACAGCTCCCATATTTTAAGTGGGTGGTTTATTGTGGAGAATGAACCAATCTTTGAAGCAGTATTGTACTCAGTCTCTCATCATGTTTGTCACCCTACAGGTTTGGCTTGAGAAGAATTATTCCTCTATGTAAACCCCACACCCACATAATGGCGTACATGTCATCTCACTGCCAAGCTACCTTTTAACAACGAGATAAAAGGGCTCAATTTATTACATGGGGAATAAGCCTAGACAGCTGACCTTTACAGAAACTATGTTATAATCACATACAGGCAGGCTTGCATCACGTGACAGTCACAGGACTTGCTACCGCTAAGCAGTTAGTCACACATGCCTGGTTTTTGGGTCATGCTGGCCAACGACACCTACATCCAATACTGATACTCAAAGAATGTTGTAATAACTGCACAAGTTCTAATATCCCATCGTTTTTAAAGCAATATATCAGGATACTGTATTTAATGATCTGACAGGTAATTTACATAAGTGTAACAGTTGATAAGCTTCATTACATTCCAGAATGCCCTGCCTGGAGAGAAAGACAAAACCTTTTTCATGAAACTTTAGAACAAAACTTTAATTAGACCCACCATCATTTCAAATTGAAGTTATAATTAGTAATACAGTGTGTTTTGTGCCAAGATAATAAAAGTCTTCCAATAAATCTTGTGTACAACTCTCAGAGCTTAACATGGTGTTGGTGCCACCATTTTAGCTATACAGGCCAACAGTATGCTACAGTTACTTTTTCTGCTATTTTGCATGTCATATATAGCTTTCCTGACTGCCAGTTTTATTAACTATTTTATTTTTTGTTTGCTGTTGTATTAATACATTTCTTACCCTCATTAAGAGGATACAAAGGGAAATTAACCGAACTGAATCTTAAGCATTGCCCTAATTGCCAGCATGGAAGAATGACAAGTTTCAAGTTCAAATCCCTTCAGTACTTTCAAATTCAGTGATTCACAGACTCCATTGAAAGTAACTAGTAACTGTACAAGTAACTGCCTTAACCTGTCAAGACTGTTACAGTAAATACAATGAAGTAAATATAGAAAATCTTTAGAGGGATTACTGAGTAATGTTTTAATAGTTGCAACTGATAAAAGAAAAAATAAACATTACATGGCCTTATCTGGCAGAATTTGGAGTCACAGACAATAAATAGCCAGACAGAAAATGATAAACATAATTGACCTTATGAACCTGAAATGTTGATCTAGAATCAAGTATTTCACAGCCGTGCCAGCTAATACACCACTGTACATACAAACACCAGACAAGGAGTTTTATGATCATGAAATCTGAGAAGTTAAAAGTTCTTCAAACAATACTAGACTAGGCAAGTGTGCCATACTGTTTTATGAAGTAGTTGCTAGCACAAGCTGTGTGGTATTTGAAATGGTTACATCCATAGGTATGCTTCACCATGGTGGCTCATGCCATAAGAACACTTCACCAAGGTGGCCCGGGCTATATGTGTACACTACACCATGTTGGCCCATACCATGGTACACTGTTCAATGGTGGCCCATACCATCAGTACACAACACAATGGTGGCCAACATCAGCAGCACACTACACCCTACAATTCTGGCCTTAAAGTGCAGTTCTATGAACATGCTACTGGAGTTTTGGGAAGAGCTTGTAAATGTTGACGTATTTAAGGTGTGCACTGGTCTGGGTTTTGATGTCCAGACTGCTCATTCAATGGTTGGGACACAACCAGGAACATCAGAGACTGCCAAAACATTGTACCCAGACCAAAGTCTGTCAGTATCCAACCCCAACCTTCCCACTGCTAAGTGTCATTGCTTCAAATGCCACAGACTTCATCATTGGTCAAAGCACTGGTATCATAAGGATTAACAAAATAATTTTTCCAAAGAATTTCCCTCTTTTCCACAGCAACAAAAATATTCCTTGTTATGTAGGAAATAACTTACTTCCTCTGTAACTCTCTGGGCTCTTTCCAGGTCATGGTCTCCATCTGGAAGGACTTCTGGTTCCACAATAGGTACCAGACCATTCTATGTAAAAAGAAGAGAAAATATTATCCAGCACTGAACCTACTGTAGGTTGGCCTACAATACTAGCAAATGTCAAAGTTTTGGATATATACTGGTCTTGCCATTCTCACTGCTCCCTTTATACTGTACAACTGTGGGGGGTATCCAATAGACCGAAGGTTCACTAGATGTAAGATCCCCCGGACAAAAATTTACCTTTGTTTATAAGTAGAGACAGATGTTTCAGGACTATGCTTACGAAAATCCTAGAGTAGGATTTAAGTTTGGGTACCGATTATGGTCTTTACCTGTTAAACAAAATTCCATGTACTTGTTCAGTCCTGAAAGTGAAAATAATATTCAATGACCTTACCAGGTCACAGGAATTAAACTTTTGAACCACTAATGAATATAAGTGGTTGGCATCTAATCACATGACCTTACAATATCATATAACAGTGTACAAATGGGTTCCCAATGAAGAATATGATCAACATTCCAAGAGGCACATCTGTGTCCACTGTGTAAGTTAAAGCATTTACTATTATGGTACTGTCTTGGAACAGTAACAGGATCACCACATCACTTATATACTAGTTTTGCAGCCTTCCTGCCCACTTTGAATATGTAAAGTTTACTTATGTGACTTAACAGCATGTTTAGTCTGCTAGCTGTTTTCCCTGACACACTTTTGTTTAAAAGTCATATTTTAAATATTTTAAACTTTTTTTGCACTGTAATCTTTTGAAATTTTCATGAATTGTTGATTACACACAGCTGACCAGAGATGGGATTTAATTCATTTCTGTTATTTGCTTTCACTTAAAAATAAAATATTCCAATCAATGAAATTTTTAAGGAGAGTGATTTTACTACAACAAAGAGATTTTGGACTGTATGTGATTCAGATTCCCAGGAAAAGCAATTGTTTTTGTGGACTCTTTTCAAAACCTATCCTGGCAATTCCTCATTAAGGCTAATGTTTTTCCCCTCCTTTTCCTATTCTACCAAAAAAGAATGCCCTCTGATAACATCCCAATGACCTTGGCAAAATCACAACTAACAGGCTTCAGCAGGTTATCTGACTCTACTTGAGTGTTAAGACTCCTTGCCAGAAGTCTACTCCACTCTCCCAGAGTGGCCACTTCTAAAAAATTTTCCCTAATGCCAAAACACATGCAGCAAATCATATTTTGAGGTCTGCAATGGTTCTGTTTGGGTTCCTCAGCAAGGTTTTATGAAGTATTGTACCAAGACTAGCCCTTACAGTCCTGTTCTTCATGGAATTAATGATATTCTCTCAAACTGACTGCCACCATTCTATGGGATCAGAAATGACACCTGATCCATTTTAATACACTGGCCCACAGTAGTAAGAGTAATCCCTGGTTAGCTACTACCTAATTCCCTTTATATCTGCTATATTCTGTGTTTGCCTGTGGCGGTCATGTGAGGCTGGGACTGGGGATATCTAATTTCAAAAGTATCTGTGTCCCCAAAGCCTGATGATTCCAACTGCTAGTGTTGACATCACCCTTTTGTTCCTACAGTGCAGGCACTGTTGGAAATCTTTTGTTCTTAACAGTAACATTACAGCAGAGTACCTCCTGAGGATGAATCAGTACACACATTATGCTACAAGAGGTACTGCACAGTTAGCGTTGTGCTGATGTGGCCCTTTGGATTAATAGCCAGCCGTCAAGAAATAGCACATTTCACTTTTCAAGTCTAAACAGGAATGCCATTGCATCATTTGTAACAGCTCAAAGTTAAGTTTTTCTAGAAACCTTTCAACAATGTAATATCTATTTAAGGTTTTGCCATGTTTTTGTGCCATTTGTCAAATTTTTAGGGACTCTACAGATGTCAAAGTGTAAGCCCTGTATTATGCAAAAATAAATATGTCAGTGCCTGGAAAAGAATATTCTTCTACTTCAAAATGAACAAAATTTGTCTACTTTGCCTACTGCATAGACTGATAGTGATAAACCTTTCTACTTTCTTTGTTCTTTTCAAAAGCAAATTTCTACACAGGGAGGGTTCTTTGCTTAGATTCGTGTCTTTTTAGGCAGTTTTTTGATAAGTATTTGCTGATGTAAATTTCATTGGCTTTGGCATGCAAATGCATCTTTTTGCTGATGTGAAGAAACACATAAATGAACTGACAGTAAAATAAGACTAGACATAACAAAACAATCATGCAGATACACTTATTTTGTTTCTAAACAAACCTGCTGACAGATGCTGGCATAGCGTGCCAGCACATTGGCGTTCTCCACCATAGCCAGCGTTGAGGGGGTGTGTTCAGAAATCTTCAAGACACAGCGCCACTTGGCAAAGTCAGCTCCAGCCTTTTTGTACTCTTGGCACCTCTCTGCTAGGCCATCAAGACCTTGTGTAGTGACCTCATTGTGGCGGGTACCAGCCAGAGGAACCACACCCTTATCAACCTGGGAAAGAAAATGAAAAGAAGTTAAAGGTGTTCTTTGAAAGGAGGTTTCATAAATAATTCCAATCCTACAGGCCATGAATTATATTATTTTCACCAGGGTACTTGCCACGCCGGCCAGCAATGGCCAGCTGTAGCCGGCACTGATGCTTGTCGACTGGCATAAATAGCAAATCGCCAGACTACCGGCTGGCACAAACTTCAATGAAAATTCCATGGAAAATGTCTGAAATTTATCGAACTATACATTATTGCAATATAAAACAATCAACATTTTTATCTGGTCATTTGATGCAAAACAAGGCATTCATCCAGAGTCCCAAACCCTCGCTAACATTGCAAGCAAAACTTTCTGAAAGGCACCCGCTGTACTATATGCTTGAGTTTCTTTCTAGTGTGTATGTACTGCATTATCCATAATCCATACATACACCGTACACTTTCAAGACAAACAGGCATTTTACTGGCTGGCACTCAGAATCCTCTAGCTTGAACCCTGATTTTCACAGATAATGCCAATTTTGTTGGTAAAAACTATCACCACAGGAACATGATACACCATAACTACAAGCAAGTTTTTATCAACCTCATCTGACACATTAAGCCCCTGTCACTTTACCGTTTTGTCTTCTGTACTTCAACCAAGTGAACTGATGGCCACCTTACTGGTTCCTGTTAAATCTCATTTGGCCCATTCCTTCCCTACCATATGACCATTTTGCATCAATTCCTTCAACAGAGAAAACTAATCACCATCCTTCTGTACATCCTCAACCAGTTCAGCTGTTTGTTTGGTAAAATATGAACTTCAGGTATCTTTCATTTTACAATTTAGCCAAGTGAGCATTCTTCCAATTCCTCATGCAATTTTGCAATTTCCATACCCATTACACTGTACATCTTTTTCTGCTCCTCTGATTCAAATTTTCTCCATGGAAAACCAATTTCACCTAAGTTGGGAAGTACTGCACCTAGGAAAAAATTTACCAGTGCAGAAATGAAGAGACTCATACACCCTTGGATGTGCCATGACAATGATTTGATTCCTTCAGAAATTTACATGCATTTTGATTGCATGCACTTTGTGGTTTTCAGGCACTGTTCTCAACTTGCATCAATACTCCTGTTGCAATTTAACCAAGACCAGGTGTTTTTGTTTGGGCTAATTACCTTGTCATGCAACAGATGTGTCAGAATGAGCACCTGTGCAATAACTATATTTCAAACAACTGCTTCTGGTGTCATACCCTATCTGAAACATGATGTCACTGAAATGGGTCTACATCAGGTGTTTTCAGGAGTTTGGGGCCAACGTCCACTTTTTCTTGAATGTTTGCTTTATTGTGTAGTTGTTTTAGCAAGTACTTAATTACTGTAGTTTGATTTCTTATTTCAATGTTGGTCTCTCAATCTTCCACAGGCCATTTAAGTCCACATCACAAGCTGGCTCTTGAGAGCCCAAAAGGTTAACCTACTGTAGATCTCATTTCCACAAAAGGAAACACACAGTATTACTAATACTGTGCAACATTTACTGTGTGAACTGTCCTGTCTGTTGAACTGAAATTGTAAACTTGTTCAGTCTGCCTCAGCCCGATCAGCTGAAGAAGTATGTCTAGCTATGATGCTTTTAGAAACTTCTGACACTTTTCATACATGGCTTCTCCTAATATGAATACAGTATGAGTAAAGTTGATCAGTTGCCAGCACAGAAATAGTGCAGAATGCACTCAACCAGAAAACTGTACAGTTTATTTACCAAGTGATCTAATTATTCTGTATATAAGGAACATATTTGGATGTTACTAACATCCACCCATTCATCAATGTGCATAGGACTGATACCATAAATTATTTCAACCTAGGACACATCATCACACTGCTGAACAGCTAATCCATCCCCACAATGACAATGCCCACCAGACCTTTCAACTCACTCAATTTTTCTGGGAACCTGCAACACAACAGGGGACTCCACAACAACCACGTCATACATGCATACTTCATCTTTCTGAAACCAATGAACTGTAACAAACTGCTGTGCAGTAATAGTACTACTAACACAGAGCAAGGTCACCAGCAATGCAATACAAATGCAGCTGTAGCTCTCCAACTTTTTCAAAGGTTGAGACACAATTAACACTTCAAACTGGATAAACTGCAAAGCCCACAGTAAATGTTGCACTACACAGTTTACCCACTGGAACCCTATGCTGTGCATACCACAAATTGATGAGATGATTCTCCCTGATCCAGATTCCCAGGCACTGTTCATAGGAGCTCACAACACCACACATATGCAAACCCACGTCTGTCTGATCTAATGAGCAAAGCTTCTCCCAAGCGATCAGTTGTCATTTACATCAAATGGCAACTGCCAGACATACGACTTTAATAAAGAAAACTCCCATACTTCCATAAAGCATTGCATTTCTGCATGGTAAGTGGATGTCAAGAAACCAAATTGCATCAAGTGAGGACACTTACTATAGCAAGTGGGATTCACAGCATAATATAGTATCACTGTTGTGTTATATGAGACTGAGTTTTAAATGTTACTCACACAACATGATATGGCAAAAGGCCTCAGGTCCTGAATTATTGTAGCTTGTTCTATCCAGCACCTAATGTCAATGCGTGCACAGTGTTTCAACACATTTTCTCACTATATACTGAGGAAGGTACACATAATTTCAAAAGAGCTTCCATCTGTACAGTAGACACAGTACTGTAGGATGGCATTAAATTCAAAACAGTCTTGCTTCAAATACAATGAAGTGCCCATCTGCACTCAAATTACACGCTACACATACAAATGTTAATCTGCCCAAACTTGTCGTCTGCGAGGCCCAAACGATCGCAAACTTAGACAAACCACACAATTTTAGGTCTGAGATTTTGAATAGTTTCAAATAATCTCAATCTGTTCATTACTTCCAAATCAAATTTTTTGGTATCCATAGTTTAATCCAAGTATTTTATAGGCCTACTTAGGACAGGGATGATTCACATTGTAATGACAAATTTTTCCCTGAATGGAGGTGTCTGATACCGGTAAGCTCAATGTCCTAGTGACTGTTTGCAGTGTAGGCTAGGCTTAGCTTAGGCTATTGCAACTCTTGTAAGGCTATGACTAGACCATACTTGTACTTGGTATTGTACGCCCTTCCCGAAGGCTTTGAATTCAAGAAAACTTATGCCTGCAAGCAAGGAAAATTGTTTACTTAAGAACATGAAAGCAAGTATTGACTGTTGTCCATGCTTTCTTCATTTCACAATTTTAATTTTTTACAGAAGAATTTAATGGCTAAACTGATTGAAACTGAGCATTTTACTGCAGTCTAATTCCTTAATCTTCAGTTTTGGGTTAGTCTATTTCACTGTTTTCTTTTTCTTTTTTGGTTTTTCTCTCTTTGTTTCCCACTTTTCATTTACAAGTTTCACCACTAGTAAGACGGAAGTAAACGTCACACATTATTTAACGTACATCGTAGAGTGAATTTGCAAGGGGCATAACTGCATGCCCATGTTGTCAGTGTACAGTTGAATAAGATCAAATAAAAGTCAATACATAGCAAACACAAGTCCTGAATGTTTGGACGCAATAAATTATGTGAGGTCGCACCCCTGAGACACAAACTATTTTTGCCTAGTTCTGCCACTGAACCCTTTCCTGCACTTTCCAAATGACTGGTGTTTGGTGTATTGTACTGCTACCGTGACACAACAATTCCTGCCCATAACAATTACCCTCGCAAAACTTCCTTCATCAGAAAATTTTGATTGTCCTGGGTGAAAATTGTCTGGGAGAGAATTGTCTTGAGCAAAGTTGTACATGGGGATGTCTGAGTGGGAACTTTGGTATGGGGAGGGGGGACTGTCCCGTAACCTAATCCTACAGAATTGTCCTTCCAAAAGCCCTGCATCATGACTGCTGATTTCATGCAATGAATATTACAAAAGTTTCCCTTCTCCCAAAGGTAAACCACAGGGCAAACTATGCACACTACTCCCTCTTTCCAGCCTTTTGAAAAAATGTCAACAAAATAGAACCAAAAATAACCCATCAATAGATCATAAACTGCACTATGCTTACAAATTTTAAAAATAGAAATAACTTGTTCCACTTTAACACTGCAAGTACAACTCAATACATCATAGGGTTTGCATGCAGTATAGTAGTACCACTTGAAGATCGCAGGCATACCATACTTCTTCAGTTTTCCCACCTGTACAATATCTCCATTCATTATTTAAAGTACAACATACTCCCCATCTGACCCTCAACACCCTTAGCTGCCCCCCTGTCAAATTCTAAAATGAGACTGGGTACTTCAAGTAATTGTCACTTACTCTAAATATATATTTCATCTAAAAAACTTAAGTCTGGTTTGAAGTTCAATTGATGTAAGTCTGTATGCACTTCCTCTACTGTGACACACATACTGTACTTTAATAGTACTGTATTGTAATGCCAACAATTCCACAACCTTAACTAATGTTGGTATCTTGGAAAAGTACTTTTGTTGGCCTTTTGCAAGTGTAAATATTTAAGTTTAACATAAAGTGTCTTAAACCTCACAAAGGTGAATTCAAAATTTCAAGAACTTTTTATGGTAACAGCAACCTAGTCTCACCTTAATTCCAACAACCACTCCATTTCCTTTCACAATCTCGACAAAGGACCTGCCATCGTCAGCCTTCTGGAAAAGAGTTTCGTGGAAGAAGATGACCCCACTGATGGAATTGGCATAGGTCTTGTCAGAGGTGAAAAGAAGTTGACGGTACAAACGACGGTTTTCTTCTGTGTTTTCAACGTTGATTGCTGACAACCTCTTTCCCATAGTTCCTGTATTTTATGATACAAATATAAAAGCTAACATCTTCGTAACTACCAAACAAACTAAAAATAACAAATATCCCTACAGTAGGTGGATAGAAATAAACAGATTTTCGAGAACATGCTTAAATGGCAGGCTAACATAAGGATGACTTCAAACGTTTTATCCTTTGGCAAGTACTGTAACAGAACCAAATTTAAATTTAAACCCAGAAAATGAAGATTTAACATACTGTAAAATCCTGACTTTACAAAGCAGCAAAATCTGATGTTGTTTTCTAAAAGAATGTTTTAAAATATACACCATTTTGGGGAAGGATTACAAGATGCAGACCTTTACATATAATGGGGAAACCTACAGTACCACCACTGTGCTATAGTATGATATTTCTAAACTGTATTTATATTTCTACAGTCACTGACTCGAGACAAGGTGAAATGTGCCTTTGCACAAGTGCACAACACTGCACCATACAGATTTACAGTGGTCCAAATCCAGCCAATTCCAGCCTTACTAGTCAATGCACAGGACAGTATACAGTATGGAGCACTGTGCTGACATTAATTCTTCAGTAAAGCTAAATGTAAATGTAACTAAAGTAAGAGGCTACTGTACAAGCTTCCAAAGGTTTCTGTGAATAGGAGGGTTTTGTGAAGGTCAAGTTGCCTCCCACCCAAACTGCAGAGAAAGTAATAGAAACACACTGTACTGTACATCCTATTCTTTTCATTTCTGTAAGGAAAATATCACTGCCACTATCATATTTAAATGTTAAATAGGGGTTCCATTTAACTTTGCAGAAATTTTTAAAGTTTCATAAATAGGTCTCGTACAAAGTGGCTTTCAAACTTACCACACCACAATTTGTAAGCTTTTCCAATTTTCAGCATGGTTGTGTACCCTATCAAACCACTGTAAACTTTAATGCCTTTGGCATCATGTTTCAGCAGTGGTTATCCCCCCCCCCCCCCCACCACCACCAAAAAAATGCCCTTTAAGCATCAGCATACACCAGGCATACACAGGAGCAATGTTGTGCATCCCATGCCAGAGAAATATTTTTTCTCAAATATAAAACAGCATTATCACAGTTCAATTGTAACTGATTTAATTGAATTTCATCTTGGGAATTTTAATATATTGTGCTATACTGTTACATTTAGATTGAAGTGCATTTGGACATAGCCATTGACATAGCCTAGCAGTAAAATGAGCACCCAGTATTGGCTTGCTGATCATGTGCAGTGCACTTTTTTTCCAGATGGTGCATATTCTGAAAGGGTGTTTCCTGTACCCCTGGGAAAGATTCCACCTACCCAGGGCACACATACTGTCCATACAGCACGTCAAAAACCTGTTGCAGATCCTGCTGCACCACCAAACAAGTAAACTGCAGCATATGCTGTATTAACACTAACCTGTACTTTCATCAGCAGCCAAGATTCCCTTTCCTGGGGCTACAATGCGACCAGCGATCTCCACCAACTCCTTCTTCTGCTCCTGAGAAAGGGCATGTGGTACGGAGGATTCAGTCATTGTGATTTTGAGGATGGTGCTAGCGTGGTTTTTCAAAAGGTCTTAACCTGTAGGAAGTAAAAATATACCAAGGTGTCAAAGACATTAACTTTTTGAAGTTTGCCCACACACTGCATACAGTAGCAAACATTTTATGGGAGGCTTACTACTGACTGAGTTTGTGGGCAAAGTGCACTGTAAAAGGCAATTACTACATTCATGTACTGTATAGCCAACGTACATCCGTTTAAGTTTCATTCTGCAGTTTTGTACTGAAAATTTTCAGGGAATAATATTTATCAGGTACTGGCATCAAAACATACTGTACAAGTTGGCCACACTGTATGCATATATACCTGTGTGTATACAGCATATTTTGTGTGTGTACAGTACCCCCACAGTTTCCAAGTATCCTCTGATAATACAATAAATACTGTAGAATGCACAGGCTACATACAGTGTACAAGATTTTGACTAGGTATACACCTACAGATCTTGTACAGGTATAATGTACACCTACAGTACTGCACTCAATGAAAATCTGGCTGCATGCATTGTCATTGCACTGAATATGCAGAACTGTAAATGACTGTCATTGTATCCACAGTCATCCTTTTTCCCTTTGGCTAATATACAGTATGTTCAGATGCAAAGTCTGGCCAGTACTATTCACTACTTTGGATTTGTACATCAGAGCATTCATACTGTAGACACATTTACTCCCACATGATGCTAGAAACGAATAGCAAGTTTTAGCCATCTCTAGTTGACCACTCTTAATCCAGAATCTATCAGAGAAAATCCTGTTCAGGTATCTTGAGATCAATAAAGTTAAAGGGTTTGAACACCTTTGAAGACTGTTTAGTCAATAAAGCAAGTTTGTTTGTAAAAGGAATGAATTGTTGCAATTATAGAGATAAGCTTTACCAGGGAAAAAGCCTTTTTCTCGGGTAATATTGGCTAAAATGTCCTATTCAATTCTAGCGGCATGATACAGTAACTGTATTGTAATGTAAAAGGATATCATTTGGTTGAACATTGCTTAACAAAACACCTTGGTCTTCCACAACTGGCTCTACCCAGAAAACTTTTCTGGCTCTACCCACAAAACAAATCCCATTTGATGTTGGAAGGATAAAGGTAACACATACATGTATGAATTGATTCCCTAGGGGCTGGTTCTGCTCCACTAGTGCAGTTTTGCTGATGTCCCTAACTTTGGCCACAAAAATTTCACATGACAGCCACCCCAGCCCATTGAAGAATGGTCTCAAAATTCACTGAGGGAGTAATAATTTGACACTTGATAGTAAACTAACAACCAAAAGTATTGCCAGTAAAGTGCACATACAGTAATTAATTGACCCAGCCACTGTATGATTGTAGACACATCTACTCTAATACTGACCCACTGTACTAGCTATCTATAGTGCAGTATGTACAGTATGTTTGCGCACTGTTGTACTCCACTTAAGGTAGTCTCTGATTACTCTTGGAAGGTAATTGGTGTGTTTACTTAACCAGTTAACTGCGTATGACGGATATATCCGTCATGGCGTAACTTCATGCTACTGCTTATGACGGATGTATCCGTCTTGTAATATATGCACCGAAATACGTCATATAACACCCAGCCAATCAACGATACACCCTGGAAAGATCGTTCGCTGTGCAAGGCGAACGTTCTGGCCTGTCTGTCTGTTCACTAATGCATAGGACGAATATATCCGTCTTCTAACTGAGACGTTGATCAAGCACGTGGAACCTGGAAGTGTTCTTGCACGTGCTGCGCTGTTTACAATTTCTCACAGGCTACCGCTACGCTACCGCTACATGTGTGGGACCGCAGATGCCATGTCTGTGCTTCCAGAGATAAGAGGAAGGAAACTATTTACGAGTGTAGGGAGTGTGAGAAACCACCATGCTTTGGACTTTACCATACAAAGCGTGACTTTTGTACGGATTTGGAATAATTTTACCTAAAAAGCTTCTGAAAGATGGAGGCACCTCTACAAATAAGTTACAAACACTGTCATTTGCTTTTATTTGCTTCAAAAACAAAGAAGAAAAAGAAGGAGATGACAAATTTTTGTGGTAAATATTTACAGTGTATTACTTTTCCAGTGTAAAGTTGAAATAAACGAAAAGTGGCATTTTTGCGAAAATTAATTCCGCAGTGGGATGAAAGTAGCAATATATTAATTCCGCAGTTAACTGGTTAAGAACCAATATGTGCAGTAGAGCATTCATTGAGGCTAATGTTACTGTACAAACTTAGGTAGATATTTAATATCCCATTTTTGGCCAAAAATGGAACTCGGGTGGTATTCCTCATGGGCATTGAAGATCCTATTGGACCACACAGCACCGGTACCTTGCAGCTTGTCATTGTACCCAAAGTGATAAACATCAAATGGTTTTTATATACTGTAATACCTGAAATGCAGCACCCACTGTACATCATTGCTGATACTAATTGGTGCACCACACTATCCCACTCCACGTTATTATGTACAATAGGCTTCTGATGCTTTGAATTTACCAACTACTGTACACCAACCATTACACCAGCCTTGCCAGAACAATACTTCAGTAGATAGTATCTCAGCATGCACAAAGTCTGACAAATGCATTTATTTAGCACTTTAGAAACAGTAATCCTTAAAGTTGACAGTCAAGATAATGTGTGCCTTCAGTACCAGCACAGCAGAACTGTGCTCAGATTAATGGGGATTAATGTACACATCCTACTGTACAGTATGTACAGTACTGTACACTTTAAACAGTGTTACTGTAGACGGAGCAAAAAAGTTCAAATGAAAGGATAAACCGGTTGAGCCACTGTCACAATTCACTTCTCCCTCCAATCACTCAGCATCATGCACACATAATATATGTATTATGCATGAAATGTGACAGATAGACAAAATAAAATCTGCTACAATGCAATTCAGCAGAGCTGAAAAAAATGTTTATTTTCCAGGAAGGCAGTCAAATTTTCCACAACTCTTTCCATACAGTATTTTCATGAACAAAAAGGGAAAATTTCTTGAGAAGGTTTGAGCCTCCCAGCTTCCCAACCTTTTCCACCCAGGGTAGCATAATCCGTAAGCAACTATACTCTGTCCATGAAATTATGTTGTCATATTTATGTTCGACCAAAATCATTGCAACTACAGTAACATTGTAATACTGTACCATGCTGTCCTGTTCAGGTCACAGGGCTGTCAACTCTCACGCATTTAGCGTGAGAGTCACGCATTTCAGCGCCATCTCACGCTTTCACTATGAAGAATTCAGTTTCTCGCGCAATGTCTCAATATGGTGAAAAAATTCTACTCATAACGCAAACGATGCATCCGGAGTCGGTAAAACGCCAGCTATCACGCTACCTCAGTTCCTTCAACTGATCATAGTCTGCAGTAAGCTGAGAGTAGTGCAGTATACAGTATAATCAATCTTGCCATCATCGAGCTAGCTCCTTTCAGCCCAAATGTGAACAATTACATCTGAGTCCACCGGATATACTGTACTGTATTTATATTCGATTTTGGGCTGTCAGCAATACATACCGGTAGGCCGCAGAATTTCCAATTTTTCGTAGGCCTATTTATAATGTGAACAAAATGTCTCCTTAAAAATTTCCAGGAACATGAAACATCTGAAAACTGGCAATTGTGGGCATGCAGTAATGAGGCACGGGAAGTGCCACTTCCTGCAATCTAGGGGTTTTTTGGCAAAAATTTCCCCTGGAGGGACACTCCGTGTGAACCAATGGTCGCGCTCTGTGTCAGTCTCCCTGCGACCTGCGAATCTCACTCTCACCGGTCACTAAAACTTGACAGCCCAGAAGTCACACCATACCTCCTGCACTGAGTAAAACACTTTAGCAGCTAAATTAGCTTACTGCTTTGCCTTAAGAAGTTTTGGTTGAAATCAAAATATTTTTTGAATTTGCATATGCACTATCAAAAAGTGACGTACATACAGTAGTACAAAGGCTTACCTTTGCTGACATTACACAGTGTACAATATCTGCAGTAGCCAAAATGTAAAGTACTAAGCCAATGCTGTTTGAGGTTGCATTTGTTCTAATTGTCACACCAATGGAAGTTTTTCAAGGGATCTACAGTAGTGGTAAACTAAACTACAGTATGTGCATGATCAACTGGATTATGCCATGCACTCCACTCTTCTTTGCTGTCAGATGCAGGACTTCAGAAGATGCAATGAGATGCTATTAAAAGAAGGGTCTAAGCTCAGATCAAGTTCTGATATGTTTGAGGGTTACTTACTCTAAGCATTCTGGTGAAATTTGAATCAAATTCGCGGTTTTCATGATATTAGCAGTTAGAAGTTTTCACATTTTCAACACAATTAGTTAACTTGAAGCAAGCACACATGACATCATAGCCTCACATTAAAGAGCAGTCTTTTGTTTTTCTTTAAACTAGCTTTACAACCATTTTTCTTCTCCATAATCCCATGTTATTGGAATGTGATTGCATGAAAGGCATTGGAATGTGATTGCATGAGAAGCATGGGTGAGGTCTTATCCCTATTAACGTCAAGGTCAGCACAACAGACTGAAAAACAAAGGAAACAAGCATTTCTCATCAATGTAAGGAAGTGATATACTGTAACCCCTGTTTGCCTCAAGCTCACTTGGGTCACAAATGTACAGTAGTAACTTCATTTGCTGACGTCTCGAGTCTACATGTCTGATTTGAAAGGAAGTTTCACCAAATTGCACAGATTAAATTCCTCTGTCACATATGAAAATTAATCTTTTGTTCAAACTCTTCCTTTAAATAACAAACAGGACATGTGTTACTGTACAGCATATCTTCTAGTCCGCAACTGGGTATACAGTGCATACAATTACAACACTGCTATACAGTATACTATGCTGGATTTATGTCCAATACCTGCACTGTCATTGCTCCCGCCTACAGTAATAAGAAAACACTACTACGCAGCTAGAGCACATGTGCTCCCACCTAATGTATACAGCTGCAACCTCTCATCATCAGAGCCAAGGTACCTGCACATTCTCACATACTCCTCGCTTCTAATTTGAATTCGTCTATAGATTAATATCTATAGAGGAGAGTGTAAATGCAGCAAATCTAAACTTTCTTTTAAGGTCACTGCTGGGCACACAAGCAGCAGCAGCTAGAATTAACAACAAGCTGCTTATAATTGCTGTGTGTCACGTTGGCCATCATGCTGTTTTCACTGAGCAATACAGTACTGCGCAACTTGTGATAGATGCTGTATGTACTGTACAAAAGAGTACACGTGCTGCTTCACATTTAATCACTGAGAAAACGTTATAGTTTGCAAATTGATGCATACTCTAGCTATATAAAGTATACAGTACATAAATGCTAAGTATGTGCTCAGTAATATCAAACTCAGTTATCATTGAATCCCTTTGCCTTCTATATTTACAAAGCTTGCTCAACTTTGACAAAATTTGGCAACAATGGAAATCAAGATATTTTCAACAACTTTTACATGATAATATCAGAATTAGATGCAATTAAAAGATGACCCTAAAAAGTAACAAGTTCAAATGTTCAACTTGGAAGTTATCATGCTACTGTACCATACTACTGTAAGCCACAGATATGTAACAGCACAAACATACAGTACAGTATGTGGCTTATGACCCACTACACTTTTAAAGGTCATGTGTCTATGATAGCCAGACAGCTTCTGATTGCTTCTTGAGATACAGGTACTGTACAGTACCATAACAATTATCCATGTGTGTCTGTGATTTATTTCTGACAGGTCATTGATATGCAGTTCACTGTGCACCATGTACAGGATACTGTTCTGCTGTCCTATAAATCTGCTCTTTAACAGTAACTCTGGTTTGGTACAACACTGATTGGTACTGTATTATACAACTGATGGTGGAGAAAAGGTTTGGCTGTTGGCTGACCCATTAATATAAAAAAAGTGTGTTTGTAAGATCCAAAGGAGCACATCTGAGTAGAAACAGAGTCCATTTATAATGTACACTGTAGACAATATTACAGTAACTTCATCACAGCACAAGTTTTATTGATGTACAGCAGTGTAGGGTGTAGCTCTATAGTTAATTCCCACACTCCATGTTCTGACACATGTAGCCCAAGTACTCTTTATCCTGACCTAAAGCAACACTGACCTTGCTGTAGATATAGAGATGTTGGAACAAAGAGGTGTTCGAACAAAGGGTATGTCCCTGGGTAAAGCTCTCTACAGTAGAAATGTGTATAGTAAGTTGTTTGAAATATGAACATTTGGGCATCCTACAGTTTGCTTACACTCTCGAGATCTTTTAATTCAACATGGTTTGAACACATTCTCATACTTGTTACATAGGTCAGGCTTTACCTGAATACAGCAGTTTAGGTCTTTGGTCTTCATTTTGGAGATTTTTCCAGTCTTTGGTCTTTGCTTTGGGGTATTCATTTTGGACAACCCTGGGTTTGCCAGTTTCAGATGGTGCCGGTCAAAATTTATGATTTTTTAATTAGTAACTGGCAGACAAATTTAGTGCCAGGCAGAGTTCTCTAGTGCTGCATGCCATGAGTGGGCATAACCTTGGTAGAACACAGTATTCTGAGGAAATCTTATCCCTTTAATAATTTATGAACACATTATATTACAACGATCAAACAAGAGCTGTAGCCTACATGATTTGAATAATGTAGCACACCTGGATATGCCAGTCTAAATTTGCATTGACCTTATTATGTGAATAAATTAAACCACTGTACTGGTACTCAAGAACTGCACATGGCATAATTCATCTGTTGTAATAGTTCCTTGCAAAGCCACCGAATACTGCCAGTTTCTTTCTGTTTCGGCCTACACATGCATTAAGTACTTTCCAAAGTTCAATTAAATACCTTGAGCAGGACTACTTCCTCAAAAAGACTTTGAGAATGCCATGATGTGCAGTCACCCTACTACCATGGGTGGAAAATGTGGGAAGCTCCTTGTAGGGAAGATTTGGTGTTTAGAACATTTATGAACAGTTGGAGGGAAATTTGGCTAGTTAGGGTAAACTGGGGTAAAAACGCCCATTTTTGAGGTTTTTGGTAAATATCTCTGTACTCCTTGCAGACTTTAGGAAACAAAAGTGTGGTTTTGTGCAACACATGTCTCCTTTATAATTTGCATATATAGCATCATGGTTATGAAATTGATAAGGAGGAATTTTCCTCAGTTTTTGACACCAATTTTGGCGGGCGTTTTTACCCGGATCTCGGGTAAAAACGCCCACCCCTATCTTTTAAAGCAAATGACTATTCCACAGGCCTATAAAAGTAAAGTTAAGTCAAGTTATTATTTTTCTTTTATTTTTTGATGTTATTTTGAGGAATGCAACCTCAACTACCACAAACATCTTAAGCGCAGCTGGAGGACTATGAATATGAAGTCGTTTACAGTACCTGACACAAATGTATGTGAAAGTGAAACGTTAACGTACAGCACAATGAGCATGGGCTTGTGCATTGCCTTGTCACTCTGGAGAGTCAACAGAGATACAACTGGTTATAAAGGCTTTGGGTCCTTGCAAACTAACAGCCATGATGACTTTGTGAATCTTTTTTTTTTTTTTTTTTGGCACTGCTTTTTTTTTTGGCACTGCATTTTCATCTGCTACAAACAAGTTTTTGCGTAGTCTTCCTCTTTGAAACCCCACTGATGTGTTGTTATCGGAAGGATAGACTGCAACTTGCAATGCAAAGTGAAAAGATACTCTACTGTACTTCCTCTCTGAGTCTACTGAATGTTATTATTTTGTTCTGCCTAACTGAAATGGCACTATGGGCATGCATGTACTACAGTAGATGGTCAAATGAGTTAAAACATCATGGGACAGCATCATTTGTTCAATTTATTGTATATTTATGTATGACTGCCACATAGTCTCCCACACAGTTATTTGCAGTGATGTTTTTAGATGAAATGATTCTGGAGTCCTTGGTGAAGCCACCTGAAGTGAAACGGAGGATCCTTCAGATATTAGTTTTGCCTTTTAGATGTTTCTTGGATTGTATGTTTGATTGCTTGTTTGTCTGTTTGTGGTGCATTTGTGGTCTCTAACTTGTACATGCATGTATTGTTCATGTGACAGCACATGTATCTGCATTGCAATGAAGAGAAATTTTCCTACACACAGTCATCATAGTGTGATGAATGTTTAGCTGTACACAAAAAGCGCTTATGGGTTACAATCTTATAGATTTAGAAACACCTGCAAATAGTTTTATGGCACTTATTAGTTTTCATCACATTGATTGCCAAAAATGTAATTTATTGTCATTTATTGTCAGTATCTTCAGTAAAACAAAGGAGGGGGGAGGTTAAATGATGACTGAAGAAAGTCAGTTACATTTAAAAAGAAATTACCAGATTGTAATGAACTTGAATCTAAATAATACCTGGAGAACATTAAGTAAGAATTAAAATGTCAGATCTATGTAATTGGTCTCTAATAGCTAATACTAATAAGTAATAATAGCTGTAGGAAGGTCCATTATTGTGGTGGTTGAAGATAAATGAGGATTTATTTATAGCTTCACGTGAAGGATGTTGCTGGGCGTTTTTACCCCATGGCAGTTGATTTTGTCTGGGGTAGAAACGCCCACTTAAATCTCGGGTACTAAGCATATATAAAAATAGATGTTTAAATACTGATTAAGCATACTGCTGTAAGTAACCCTTCTTAACATAAATCAACTAAAAAATGATAAAAAATAAACATCATTTACATATGGGGTAAATACGAACTGATGACGGCTAAACCTGTGACGGGAATTTTTCAAAACTTTTTTCGTCATATTTTTTTCAACAGTTCCTCAATACCCCTGAAATATGTTAACAAAATTTTTTCTTCCATCATTACTATATATTAGCATTGTTCTCAATATAAATATGTTCCATTCTATCACACATCATGTAATTTTTTACTGGCAGAGCAAAAAAGTTTTCCGGGCGTTTTTACCCCATGGGCGTTTTTACCCCAGTTTACCCTATGTACATGAAAAATTGTAATATTGTGGGAAGTTTGACTTGCTTGCCAGGAAGCAAACATTTTTTCCAGCCCTACCTATACTTTGAAACAATGTACTGTACGTACCCTGTCCAAATAATTGCTCAATATACTCTATGGACATTTCATACTGAAATTCCATTACCAGTATCATTAATGTTTTAGAACAAATTGCATTCTGCAATTTTACCAAGGAGACGTTCTCCACAAATTACTACATAAAGTTTAAATACAGCAGATCAGTGACACTGTATTGCCATGTGAAAACAAGGCCCATTGTACACAAAACAATATAGGCCTAAATACAGTACCTGCAGACATTCAATACTTACTGTACATGGCATAATCATGCTTCCTTGTAATTGAGACTTTATACTGCATTTGAAGGAAAGAAAAGCTCTGTATTTCCATGAAACACAGAGGCTGTACTGTACAGTATACAGTAGGGATTAACAGATCCAAACTCCAAACCCCAAGCTAAAAATCTAGATAGACTGCATAATCATCAAGCAAAAATGTTTGGTTGTCAAAACATACCAATTTGGGTTTCAAACATCTCACAATAGAGCTGACATTTTCCACATACTGACTCTTGACAAGCCTACTACAGTATATTCTCATAGTTACAGTAATCATGTTCTGTACCAACTTTACAGTAATTCTCTTTCACAAGTTCAGGCTTCTTGTATAAAAAGCCCTGCCTTCCAAACAGTGGGAATTTTAGACCCCTAACAATTTAGCTGTAACTGGTAAAATACTTGTGACGAGCCTAGTACAGTGTATATTCTCATATATTACTTCTTTTACCATCTTTCTGGAGTGGCAGCACGATGACGGGAGTGGGAAACATTGAACCCCTCCCATCAGGGAAAGCTCCCATATCGGGAAGCCTTACTGAGTGCTACGAAATACTGAACGTACTGTAGACCGTACAGCAGCCTGTGGTAACACCAAATCTTGTAGCTCGAAAGTTAACTTGTTTTGGCTCCAAAAGAAGTACTGTACTGTACTGTACTGTACTGTACTGTACTGTAAGACTCTTCAATAGCAACTCAATTTTTTTCACAAGAAAATAAAATTTGGTCAAATCATCCTTCTAGCACCCCCTTACCCCTATAGGGAATTGCAATTGCTGGCCCCTGTCAGGAAGCTTGGCACCCTGTTGAGCAAATCCTGGTGGCTACTTAAGTAGTCTCTCCAGAATCAAAATTAGTAATGCAAAATGCTATTCAATTACAGTGTGAAAAATTTTAGCAGCGATGCTTCTTTAAAGTACAGGTACTGTATCTCAATACAGCTGTACATTTGTTGGGATGACAATTAAGGATGTGGAGGTGGTTCTCATTGAAGCAATATCTCTGAAGGCTAGGGATGGGCAGATATTGACTCTTTACTATCGCCATAATAAAACAAAAAATTATCGCGATATTTTGATAATTACGATAATTTTCTTAAGACAATTTCCATGCAAGTTTCATGCTGATACTGGAATATTCAGAATTAAGAATAATCACCAAATCTAATGACTGCCAGTGGCTGCGAATTTGTTTCGTTCTCTACTCGATGGAAAAATGTGGTGATAAATGATGAGCTTGCATTGATTTACATCAGTTCTTTGTAATAAAAGAATGCTTTTATTAAAAGATTTATTTTGGAGACGGCAAAATGAAGAAAGAAAACAACACCAGGCAAATCACTTCACATTTTTGCCACAACTAATTACCGTCATTTTCAAATTCTTATTATGGTATCATCTTGTAAAACAAGTTATCGCAATAACAATAATTTTCGATATATCACACAACCTTACTGAAGGCATGGATTTTACCATCAGACCTTTTATGACCCCAAACAACACTTACCATCAACACAAAGTACACTTATTTTGACCCATCATCTGCTGAACACTCTGGCCAACATTAAATTTTTACACAACCCATAGTAGCAGGCTTTTGCATTATGTCAGTTTGACCTCTCTTTGACCCCAAACAAGTTACATTTGACCTCCTTCAAAAGAACAACTTTCCTGATGAATTACCTACTGCACACTACAGCTTACATTCTTGTGGGAACATTTTTTCTAGAAAAAAAAATAAAGCATGTACAACACTAGCTGCTGTATACACTGTACAGTACAGTACATGTCATGGTGACAGCATGCAGCCTAAAGTACACTACATGAAAAAATATTGTATGTCCACCCACACAGCATATCTCCAGTATTTACTTAACTGAATTTCTTGTCATGGAAAACAATGACCCATTAAACAATAGGACAATGACAGGTCTACAAATGATGATACTGATAACCTGAATGTTGTGATCAATTGTGACATGACACATACTGTATAACACAATGGTTCTGTATACAGGTAGATCTACAGTATGGTACAGTACAAATACAGTTATCAGCAAAACCACTAGGGTTGTGCTATTCTGCAGGCCCCCAGAAGATGGCATTATCATTTAAGAACCTGATGCAACATCAGTAGTCTACAGGGTATAATTAACACACCCATGAGTAACTTTCTCAACACCAATTCACTTTTGATCACTCTTTCTCAGAGATAATCACTTTGCACAGAACAGGTCAACTTTTAACACACATCATGACCATGAAACAGTACATGTACAGTATGATAATTTGCACACTGAATCTGCTTCAAAAATAAACTTCAGTATCTGGGTCTCCTAGCTTTTAACAAGTTATACATCAAAATGACTGTAAATAGTGCTGAGTACATAAGAAAGCTACATGTATGAAGTAAAGTATACAGTAGTATACTGTAGTAACTGCACAAAGCAATGGTGCACAACTTTTTGCCTTGACGATGATATTGTAAGTATGGTATGTGAAGCATGACAGCTACAGTATATCAGACCAAATGGAGGAGGAATCCACAAAATTTCTTTTGAAGATTCCTCAGTTTATAGCTCGGACAGTTAAGTTGATCGTGTCCTTTAGGTTAGCTTAGATGAGGTTTAACGTCCCAGTTTCCAACCAATTTGTTCAAGGCGAGACGACCACGCCCTTTTTTCCAGTTGTGGCTCACTGGATTGTTTTCCCTACTCCATTGTTTATGCTGAGCACCAAGCACAAAGGCAGTACCCGTTCCATTTTTAAAGTCTTTGGTATGACCCGGCCAGGATTTGAACCCTAGACCTTCCGGCTGCAAGTCGGATGCTCTAACCACTTGACCACTGCAGTCGGATCATGTCCTTTAATATACCAGAACTGTTACCTGTATTTTCAAACACTATTGAGTTCCTTTTGATTGCTTCGAATGAATCTTTTGGGGGCTAACTTTTGGGTATTGCATATACCGTATTTTGCAGTTTTGCAAACACCTGTCAAAGAGTATTGTAAATTCAAAAAGCAACCTACAAACGGCATACCTGAAAGTTCACAATTAAAATGAATACATAAAGCTATGACACTGTGACAAATTTGAATATATTGCACTTTAATTTGCTTTCATCAGCATACTTGCAGCCAAATATACTCCTATTCACTGTACAAATTTCTCTGAAAAAAAAAAGAATTCCTTTGATGCAATTCCACCAAATTCTTTTAGTGGCATAATATTTGCTACCCTATTTAAGAATAAAAGTCCTCACAATCCATTTTATAATCTTTCAAAAAGTCCATACAATAGGTGATACAAGAACAGGTTCAGTAAAACCTAGACATACTAGCTTCCTACTTCCTTGTTGGTACTGTTGCTTTTTTACAACAAAATCAGCAGTAGACACTAAACCCTATGCAAAAATGCATTTGCACCCTTATACACAGCCCTTCACAAAAAAAGGCCAAAAGAGGGAGAGACAAACTCAGACAACTACACAAGGGTAATTAAGATGGCACAAACTGGTGTTATGTTATTATTTGTTACATATGACCTCAAATCAGGTCACCAAATGTTACATGAATAAAATTTTCAAGTCCAAGAGGTTTCATTAAAGGTTTCATTATACATTTCTTATCACTTTTAACACACATCATGACCATGAAAGTCTACTGAACAGGTTCATTCTCCATGGGAATTGTCCCACAGACAATATACAGTTACAATTGTTTTTCACATTCCATTAGGGAGTCACAATTCGTGCATGTTGAAGGGTACTACTGTAGACCCAACAGACTGACATACAATCAGCTGGCTCTTTAGATTAAACTTAAGAAAGTGTGGTAGTATTCAATTTTTACCCAATTCCAATTCAAGCACAACAAATGTGTAGTTTTCCAGGACAGTGGCGACTGACTGCATGGTCAAGTGGTTAGAGCATCTAACTTGCCGCCAGAAGGTCTGGGGATTCGACTCCTGGCAGGGTCATACCAAAGACTTTAAAAATGGAACCTACCGTACTGCATGTTGTGCTTGGTGCTCAGCATAAGCAACAGAGTACTAGGGGAAAAAAGCCAGTGAGCCACAACTGGAAAAAAAGGCCATGGCCGGCCCGACTTAAACCATTTGGTTAGAAACTGAGCCATAAAACCTCATGTACAGTAACTGAACTCTAAGACAGTGGCGTATACTGTACAATCAGCTGTTTGTCAAGCAGGATTCTTACTCAAGGATCTGATGTCTTCATGCTTTTTAAAATGTTACTGTGTAAGAACAGTATGCCCACATAAAAATTCTTGTGCATCACACATTTAATGCTAAATTCTAAGTTTACACTAGTGAATTTCCACAAAGGTCCTTTGCTATGTTGACAAAGGAACCTTATTTTCAAAGTTTGTCCCAATGAGCCTACGGGTACATAGTTTTGACCCCATGTTCTGGACACAGCAAAAGGCCTTCCATTAACAGTAAGAACCAACTTTCAAGAAAACCACCTATTCATATTTGTGGCAAAGAAGCATATCCAAGCCATCCATGAAGCTAACCAGTCATCCTTATCAAAAGAAACTGCCTTTAAGATTGTTATTTTTCACCCTGCCCACTTACTGCATTACTATGCATAATACAGTATTCGCACTAGACACAAAAGAGCACGACTTCACATCGGTCAACACACTGTACCTACAGGTACCAGGTATTGTGCACAACAGACCTTCCCACTATGAGTTCGCTTACACAAGCATTTTCAAAATGGCTACACCCATTCATGTACTGTATATTAACAAAGATGATGAGGATCACCACCAGGCTATTACCTGTACAGTATAGTACCTCTAACTGTTAGCCTTTATAGGCATATCCATGCCAAATATGAAGGTAATCAGCCATCCTAATTGTGAGATACAGTATTGCCATTTTAAGATTTTTACATTCGGCCCTGCCCACTCATTACTAACTGTACTGTATGATACTGGTGCAAAAAGCAACACACCAAGTCTCATCACAGCAGACCTTTCCTAATTTAAGTTTACTTGTTTGTATACACAAGCTTAGCAATTTCAAAATTTACCCCACCCACAAATGAATACTAATGAAGGCCATAAACTACTGAAACTCAATTACCTCTGCCTATCAGAATACCCAGTTACCCACACTACGTGCATGTATGAAGCTAGACAGCCATCCTGATTAGCAGATCTACCTGTATTGCCATCTTAAAATTCTACTGTTAGCCCTGAAAATCATTACTATGCATGATATTTGAGCCAGAAGTAGGGTCAACATTCCTACCATGTGCCAGGCACAGCAAACCCTATGGCCTATCATGAGTTTTCTTGTAATTGTATGTGGTTTGGCATCTCACACATACACACAAGCCATCTTGACTGAAATGGTAATTACAACGCTGCCTTCCACACTGCACCAACAAAAAAAGGGGGGGGGGGGGGAACAGAAAGATAAAATCATGACCGTAATACACTATTAAGACAAGAAGAAAAAATGCAGCACACATTACGAAAACAAAATGCACAATGATCAACCAAAAAGATAAGCTCTTTGATAAAAATTTGGAGACATTTGGCCTTGTTGATGTTTTTTGGGAGCTGGTTTGGTGGGCAGTGTGTAGCCCCACCCTCTGTCTCTGGAATGCTTTTTCACTGGTTTCTGTTTGTGTCTTTGGAATGTACTTTGTTGCAAGAGGATCCAGAAGGGTAAGTTGACCAATGCTGATGAAATAGTGAGTTCTTACATGATCTGGAGCCAAAGAATGTAAGCACTTGCACAATAGGCAAGGATTTTGGAGCTTAATAGAAGTCCTAATTGGATTGCAGTGAAGTGTGCAATTATTCACTGCTGGGATGGTCACATTTTACCAAAAGTTTAGGTTGGACAGCTGTGTTTTGTGATGAAGTTTGATCACTTGTCAGGCTAAAAAGCCTCTGCAGTGCAATATGTTTTCTAGATTAGATAGCAAGGGGGAGGGGGGGGGGGGAGGGAAGTGGAGAGGAGTAATGTGGATTGTAATCTATGAGAGAGAGGTACTTCATCAGTACTAAAGGCATTTTCCAGTGGCTTTTCACAAGGGTCCAATGTGAAAGAGAAAAAATTTCGGTTTATTATGGTTTACCCTCCAAACTCTTTGACTGACATCAGAGTTACAAAATTCAAAAGATGCAGAATAGCTCATATTACACAGCACGCACAGAGAATGTTTTGATTACACATGGGATCTTTTATGCTCACCAGCATGAGGCCTTGAGCAGCGAACGTTTGTGTCTGCACAAGGAGAAGCAGTAAAAACAATCATGGGTGGGGCTTACCACCAAGTAAAAGTCATACTTGGGGTGATGCAAATCCCTTTTTAAGGTCACATAATGTTAGCCCGCAATGTATAGCCTGGAAAACTAAAAGGCTTTCTCTACTGAAGGCAAACAAGGACCCGTCTAACTTAAATACCACCCACCAAAATTATTCCACAGGTCCAAATTTAATAAGCCTACAGCACTAGCAATTGATCATTAAAAACTTAATTAAATGTATGTAGCCTTCATTAATTTGCTCATAGAGTACAAAACTTTTTTTTATTTATCATTTTTATTATCAGTTTTTGTTGGGGGCATGGGAAATAATGCTGGCTAACTCCCACTGCAGGCAAAAACCTGAGGCTACACCTTCCAAAACAGAGACTGACCCTGATGGGACTGTATTCTAAATGGGAAGTTCTCAGTATGGTGTCAGCACAACCTAGTAATTGCCAATGTAACTAGCCCAATCTAACTTGAGCATGGTGCATTTTCTGAACTTAGTGAACTTTCATGCAGTACCTAAAAACACATATCTTTGTGCATTCTTTCTCGCTCTACAGGCTGTACCACTGACCAGTAGTGTATGTGTATTGACCAACAGATTTTAAAGACCTGACCTGGCACCCTTAAAAATACAATGCTTCACTAAATCTTTTGTAGCAATAAACTATACATAGAACTGAATTTGCTGACATCATGGAACTGACATAAATTTACCAACTGAAAAACTGCTGAAGCCACTAACTGTACGGATATTTAAACAATACTAATGCAGTGAACTGAATGAAATATCCGCATTTCAAGGGAAATAAATTTTGGCATTATAAAACCATGCAGTGTGAGCAATAAACTCGCTTTGCTTCAAAAAAAAAAAAATTACACACTGCAACAGTAATGAATGATGTGCAGCATTTGAAACTTGAAAGTACAGTATGGGTAAACAAATTATTCATGAGCTACAGTATATTACAGGTCATTTGTTAGAGTGAAAACCTCTTTCCTAAAAATAAATTGACACAGCTACTATTTTTGAATTGTCCATAAGTCTATATTAAAGCCAAAATTTTTCTGTTTTCTAAATTCGGGATTCCGTTTCGTCAATTTTCATTTGCCATGATCTTCCCGCTTTCCTGCCGTTTTCAGTGTTTTGCCCGTATTTCAATAAATAATTTTTACTACGAATTGTGGGCAGGGTCTCGGTAGTGCTGCGTATGTGTGTACATTTTTCACGCTGCCAAGCTATAGCTGAGTAGTAGTAGTAGACCTTGATAAACAGTAGCAGTATCCATTGTTCTTCACTTGCTCTAAAACTGAAAGTTTACAACTTCTGCTCACATCTGTTTTTTTTTCATTACCAGTCAAAATTGCATATTCCGTGTTCTATTACCTTTACGGGCAAATACAGTCATCCTCATTTAACTTTCTATGTACCTGGTACTCAGGGCCCTATTTTATAAACAGTTTGAATCAACCTCCTGTTTGAACTATCATGAAATAGTCCCATTGGAATCAAACTTAAAATCCAGCATAACTCTCTATGAAACAAGGCCCAGGTATATGCTGAATCATTACCTGTAACAGTCATATCCTATGGTTGTGTTGTTGAAATATATTGAAAGATCCTGTTATTTAGATTTGACAACTTTGATTTCACATATAATTGAAAGCATATATACACCTGCCAGCCCTCTACTTTAATATTTAAGTATGAGTGAGTATTTTAGAAGAGCTACAATATGTACCAAATATGAAAACAGGAGCATCACATACAGTAGCAGTGCAAAATCAAACCTACTTTAATACAGTAGAATGTGAACTTGAATCCGTCTGCTCAGCTCCTGTTTACTCAAGAATATGGACAGTTCTCTGCACCTGCACCTGCTGTGCTGCTGCCAAAGCCTCAACTAAATCTATGATCAATGCACACCAACTAAACCAGTACACTTTATGAATGTGAAACTGTGGGAGAAACAAGCTTGCCACGTTTGCACTGGAAACATGTGTACAACAACCAGCACACAGGCATTGAAGTACTTCCTGCAAATATTTGAAGAAGGCCACACCTCCAAAGAATCAGCCAACCAGGATGCACCATTTGGAGGTGTGTCTATTGTACATACAACACACTGTAGACTTTAATAGTAATAGAATAGAGATTAAGTATGATAACCCTTTCACTGTTAAGCTGTAAAATGTCTGGGTTGCAGCTGGGTATAACACAGTGGCATGGCTTTTATAAATGAGCTAGCCTGGAGCATTAGTAGAATGCACTGTATAAATGACCAGTTTCTAATACTACTCCAGATACCATATAATGTGCAAGGATGACCTATACTGTAAACACAATGGGTGCAAATATGTAAGCAGTAAAACCTGGCCATTCTGTGTAAAAGTAGCCACTCACGTTGTACACATCACTGGAATCTTTACCAATGTAATACCAGGTGGTTTGTAAGAAGATATCAAATTTTGAAAATTTGGAAAAGATATGGCAATTTATAATTAATTCTGATTCTATCATATTTAACAACAATAATATTCATCACAATTACAGTGGAATCCACCAAGTTTTCAGGGCTTTACTGTACAAGTCAAAATTATCTTAAATTTCTGCAGATAGGCTAATTTCCTTGGGACTTTAAAAGTCACGGCAAGATGTCAGGAGGGCTAAAACGTGTGGGCATAGAAAACAATTTGTTATCTCTTTGTCAAATTTGGAATAAAAATCATACATATTTGTTTTGAAATTCTTGCAAGGATCCATGAGTTGGTATAGGCTCAATTTCTCCTCATGCTAAAATACGTTAGGCTAGCGTAAGTCCTAGTTTCACTAAATCTGGAAAGTTAGTTGTGCAGTGAGTTTCATACCTAAAAATAACGAGAGTAGACCTTACAAAAACATTGCGAATTGCTGTTTGGGAGTCTCACACAGGTATGTGTCTCTGATACTTTTAAAAATTTATGCTGAATTTATACTCTAGATACTGTACCTCTCCAGATCGTTTTAGCTTTTCTTCAGCACATATACTCATTTAGTGTGTAGAAAGCATTGGTAATTCAGAAGAGTGGAGGCTCGAATTTTGGGAATAAAATGTCTGCGTTTTAGAAGCCTAAAAATTTATTTGTCATATCATCGGTCACAAAAAATAGTAACCAAACATTTTGGGGCATTTTGCAATTTTGCCAACCTTTTTGGAATTATATGGGGAATGTGTTCACACTCTTTCTTATGGACCCTGTGTACCGTACTTGAGGTAAAAAGTTGAAAATCCGTATATTCGAACTTCACCGATATCCGAAATACATTTAGTCCCGATGTGTTTGGATAAACAGGGTTTTACTGTTCTCTAAACCATATGCTGTTTCCTCACGACATGGCGTCAACACACATTTACAGCATCATGTCACTTTGAAATATTGTTTTTCGTAATTGAACATGTTGTGCACTGTGGCCTTGACAGTGCGAGTGATCGCGTACCCTACACACTATACAAAGCTCAGTGTGGTAAACTGTCACAGAGTCATGTTTTCTTTATATTGGGAATCCGCAAAAATGGGTTTTTTAGACTCAACAAAATGGGTTATGTTAGGTTATGTGGATCAAAAACCACGTAACCTAAAAAATGGTTACCATGAAATCTGAAATCCTCAGGCCTGCCAAAACTGGCTAGATATAATGTTACCTTGTACAGTAATTAAAATAATCCAATTAAATTTCATTTTTAAAGCAAAATAATACTACTTCATGTTTCTTTATTTTTTTTTTTTTGAGTGATCCCCACACTCCTCATTTTAAACCTGCTCAACATTTCACTCTTCTGTTTTTTTTTCTTAGTCCATTATCACCACACTTCTGATTTTAGACCTATTCAATCACAGAATCTACAGCTGTAGTCCTCAGTTCCAGAGAGAGATCATCATATCCCTATGGGAGAAACAAGCTTACTGTACATAGTAATACAAAAATATGTGCCTCGCCATACACATAGGAAGTTTCAGATGGTGCACTGTATGGGAAGTCACACTCTGGTATCGTGGACTTTGCATTTATTCCTAAAGTGGTTTGAATAAATCTTCATACAGAGAAAGAATGCCTACAGTACAAGACTGAGAAACCCAACCAGTCCTTCAATGGATGGGCACATCTCCCATTGTAGCATTGAAGCTAATCAGCCATCCTGACTGGGAGACATTGCAATTTTAGGATTTTTTTCTTTTAGCCCAGCCCACTCATACTACTGTACGCATGATATTAGAGCCAAAAGCAAAAGGGTAAAACTTCACACCTTGGTTGACATACTGTACCTGCCAAAACTCATGCATAGTCCTTTCCTAGTATACCTTTGCTTGTACTGTACACAAAGTTTTGGGTCACACAAATACACTCACATGTACATACTGTATTAAAACACAAACACACCCATTATTTGACCTCTGGTGATCTCATATGACCTTTGATCTCCACCAAAAACAAAAGGGTTCTTCCTAATATGGTGAACCCACTTACCCTGTATGACACTAATTGGAGTTTCCTTTCTTGAGATATCGTGTTAATGGGCTATGTGTCACAAACAGAAACACATGGATACATACACAGACATATATTTTGATTTCTTGCCCTGTACCTTACGGCAAAAAATAAAAAAAATGCCTTAAAAATATGCAGTTTTAATTGTTTTGAATGTAAGTCTGGTAAAATAGTAATGCCAGTTCCGATAAACTGGGTTTTACCATACATGTAGTTGTTTGTAAAGGCAGCCCAACTCAGTCATAATAATAAATACCGTATTACCATTGTTAAGATACTGACAATGTACTGTACAGCCTTCTAGTACAATGGATCACAATAATAATTCTTATAAAGCACAGAATGCAACTGAGGTTGCCCAATGTGCTTTTTGAGTGTTGAAAACAAACATTAATAACAAGAAGAAAACAAAAAGGTCTTAAGTTGGTGTCTGGAAAGTTCAAGTTGATCAATACATTGAAGACTTCGTGGGGGGGGGGGGGGGGGGGGGGGCTTTGATCATCATACAGTAAGCTTTACTATTAGAAATTAGGGTCCGTACAGTAGTTGGTGGAGAAGGTGTAATCGTACTAGTCTGATGTTTCACAATGTCAGAAAGGTATCAAGGAGTCCCCGAGTTTAAAGCACAGAAAACTAAGATATAAAGAATCTTGTATTTTATTCGAGCATGCATGGATAGCCAGTGTAATTCTTCGCAGAGATAAGTTACTGATGTGTGTTTGCCATCAGGACTCGCAATTTGAGCAGCAGTATCCTGAAGTTTTTGTAGTTGAGATAAGTGGGATGATGTTACACCATAAAGAAGGACGTCTGCATAGTCTAGCCTGCTGGAGATGACTGCATGGATAAGCTTCTCGGCTCGGTGGTTGGTTTATCAAAATATTTCATTTCTCTTCAGACTTGTCGGATATGATACATTGTGGCCTTGCAAGTGGAATTAACCAAAACTTTCCAGTTTGTTCTCATAAATACTGTACTGTACATCCGAAAATTGCTGTGAGAAGAAAGTCAATTTCAACCATCATACAGATGCCAGAAGGCTGTTTACCCTGCTAGATGGTACTTACCGCAATTACGAACCGCCACCAAAAACCGGTTCGAACCGCCCCAGTACTTGGGGCGGTTCGCACTGTAGCAGTTGCTGTGTTTCTGATGTATGAATAAACATAAATTTATTGGCATTATTTTTGGTCATCTTCTTATTCTGCACAGGTATTATAAAAGGGTTACTGTAGTTAGTTTGATGGGGGTTTAACGACACACCAACACGAATGTGTTATATAGTGTCAGCCAGATAAAAAAGGGTAATGGTGGGGTGAAATCACCTAAAAGGAAAAAAGATTGGGCAAAATTATAATAAAATGTCTAGGCAAAAGCAAATGTGAGAGTCATGTCAAAATTTCCTGTAAAGGTTACTTTCTTTGAGAAAGTCCAAAATGAGGGAAGGATCTGTGTGCTCAAACAACGTCTTCATGTTTGGCACAGAGTAGTACTTCTGACGAATGTGGGAGTATTCATAGCAGTCAATGAGAATGTGACTGATGGTGTCAGCACAATTGCAGGGGATACAATATGGTCTCTCATCCCCGTGGAACAAATAAGCATGGGTAAGGTAAAGGGATCAACTCTTTCTTTGTCTTCTAAATCTAGACAACAACAATCAATAACCATTTCATAGGTTAGCTGCACGCCAACTCGAGTGAATTTCTGTGCCACTACGCCAAGCGTTTTCCTTCGTCTACTGCACTGTGCGGAAGATATGCATATTATCAGCATATAGGCCTAGCCTAGTGCACAAAATGCACCCTGGGCTAGGACAAAGGCACCCCTTACATTGTGTAGTACACCATATACTACCGTATGTATTACATAGACGGAAAGGTACGTCACAAATCTCCTAGCTCGAACAAACAACTTAAGTTTCTGGCATAATTACTGCACTTTTCTCGCCAAATTTGCCTGTGTTGAGTCTTTTGGTCATAAGGTACAGTGTACCTCAAGGCAGTTCTTTTTCCCGAATAATTTCACCTGACGTTGTCTGAAGGACAAAATTTCGATGGAGTAACAGTTTGAGGATGGTAGCTGCTGATAGGAATAGCACTCAGCACTTCCACACTATAATTAAATACTCCTAAAATATTCTCTAAAGTTCTCTTAACTATCAAGTTTACTTCCTTAATTTGTCAATTACGGTTCGTTTTTCATTATTACAAATCTTACAGATACATATTAATGCTAATAGATATCTGCAAGATTTGTAATAATAAAAGCAAACCATAACTGACAAATTTAGGAAGTAACCTTGAAAGTTCAGACAACTTTAGAGAATATTTTAGGAGTACCTTAGGATACCTTATGAACCTCAGTGGACGCAGGTCTAGTGACCTCTATGTCCGCATCTTCTTAATCTTTATGATCTGGAACTGTAGTAACGATCATTGAGCTGTGGGTGACTGCCATACAGTACTAAACTTACAAAAAGTCTGCCTTGTAGTTGTATAACATCTCATGGCCAGCCCAAGACCTATCCAAAGCCTTCTCAAACTGAAAAACAGTAGTTGCAGAAACTACACTCTCAGGAAGGCTATTCCAAATATCGACAACTCTACAGACAAAACTAAATTTTCTAATGTTGAGCCTACAAAACTCTTTGAGTAACTTCCGACTATGACCACGGGTGTGAGTAATTGAACTAAACTTGAGAAAACCTTCAGTAACACCTCTGTCATACACACCTGAAGCAATTTTAAAAACCTCAATCATATCTCCTCTTAATCTATGGTACTTGAGAGTTGGCAGCTTAAGTTTCTTTAACCTTTCTGCATAAGTTAAACCCTTTAAGGATGGAATCAACTTAGTTGCCCTCCTCTGAACATTTTCAATAGCATCAATATCACGTTGATAATGAGGCGACCAAATAGCAGCAGCATTTTCCAAATGTGGCCTAACAAGGGCCTGAAATAAAAGCTTGAAGCATTGCTCATCCAAAAATGTATAAGTACGTCTGATAAGGCCCATAATACTATTAGCCTTGTTTACTTGGTGCTGAATGTGCTCTGAAAAACCAAGACCACTGTCCACAAGAACACCTATATCCTTCTCACAATCCTACTTTTCCAGGAACACTTCATCCCCACTATCACCATGTAAGTGGTAACTCCGAGACAATCATGGTACCTATTTAAAAAGACAGTGAAAAGTTTGCACTTATCAAGATCAAACTTCAAGAGCCACTTGTCTGACCAGCTCTGGAGTTGATCACAATCATTCTGTAAATTCTCAATATCGTCCATACTTCTAATTTCTTTAAAAATTTTCGTACCATCCGCAAATAAATAGGCCGTACCATTCACACACTGAGGTAAATCATTAATATAACAAACAAGATAGGACCTAACACACTACCCTGAGGAATACCACTAGTAACTGCATGCTCACTAGATTCAACTCCATTAACAATAACCTTTTGGCTTCTTCCATTTAAAAAATCTTCAATCCATCGCCTAATTTGAATACTAAAAGCCATATGCCCTAAGTTTCTCCATACAGTAAGTCCTCTGTGTGGCACTTTGTCAAAGGCCTTCATAAAGTCCATATATACAGTATCAACACAACCACCATTGTCTATCACTTTCGTCCACACATCCATAACCTTCAACAGCTGCAGTGTAGTCGATCTCCCAGAAATAAAGCCAAACTGCCTGTCACTAAACAAATTATTCATCTTCATATGGTCCACCATTAAAGATCGAATTATTTTCTGAAGTATTTTGCATGCTACACTTGTTAAACTGACTGGCCTATAATTTCCTGGAAGAGCCTTGTCACCTTTCTTAAATAATGCAGTAATATTGCCGACTTTCCAAACATCTGGAACTTTACCAGTGGAAAGAGATAAATTAAATATTTTAGTCAACGGCTTTGTGATAGTCTGGGCTAATTCTTTTAATGCCTTTGGATGAAGTCCATCAGGACCAGGTGATTTGTTGACATCCAAATCTTGAAGTAAATTCAAAACATCGCATTCCTTCACCATCTTATCCACACAAGGACTAACAACCTGAACCGGTTCCACAAAAGGAACTGGACCCGCAGGTTCAGCTGTAAAGACACTGCTAAAAAATTTAGCTAGGACCTCAGCCTTTTCATTATCATCTTTAGTCATTTTAATCTCACCACCAGCTTGATCTGTCTTTAAATTGGGTATTCCTGTTTTAATTTTACGCTTCGAGTTTGCATACTGCCAAAATTTTTTAGGGTTACTCTTGATATTTTTGGCAATATCCATTTCCATGATCACCTTTGCCTTTCTTACTAAATTTTTCACTTGGTTTCTGAGTCTAGTATAGTCGTGATACTTCTTTTCGTCTTGTGTTTCCATGTACCTCTGCAACAATGATGTTTCCTCTTTATCATAGAGACAATCTTATCATCAAGTGGAAGATAATTATGCTTTTTTGCTTTAATGATTTTTTGAGGATTTGTACTTAGTACAAACTCATTCACAGCTTGATTAAATAATAGCATAAATTTATGTGTAAGCTTACTAACATCATCACCTTGCAAAAGCTTTTCCCAATTGCAATCTAACCTCTGGCTCATTCCCACGTAATTACCTTTAAAAAAGTTGTACTTTCTTATAACATTTGTACATGGGTCAAAATAACATCTAAAAGTAAACTGAATTACACAGTGGTCACTGTGTCCTAAAGGACTCGAGTATTGTACATCCTGGATCATGTCCTCCTCATTAGTGAAAATCAAATCCAGCATACTAGGTTCACTGTTAACTCTTGTTCTGGTAAACTCCCTAACATGTTGGTAGAGAAAATTATCTCTGACACATTCTAAAAAATTTGAACTTGCTTCATCACCATCACAGCTTAGGGAACTCCAATTGATTTTGGGAAAATTAAAATCCCCCATGATTAAGATATGAGAGTAACCAATTTTGGTAACCTTCGAAATGAGGGAATTTAACTCATTTAAATTGTCCACATCACAATTTGGACTCTTGTAAATACAACCAATCAACAACTTATCATTACCCTGTAATTTTATGTTAACCCAAACACTTTCTTTAAAGTATGAATGTACTTGACACTCGTCAGCCAACACCCCATCTCTTATATACAGAGCCACTCCTCTTGACAAATTGCCTGTTCCATTTGAAAAAAATATGTTGAAACCTTCAATATGAAGCTCTGCCTTACCAGGAAGAAATCTGTAATTTTTAGGATAGACTTCAGTGATACCAATAACATCCACTTTGCTACTTTTAACCCTCCATTTTAGTTCATCAAGTTTGTTAGATAGGCTGTCAGCATTTGTATAAAAACAATTCAACATATCATGCTGAGTCATCATTTCTCGATTTAAACTATTAACACTATTTACTTTATTTACAACACTACTCCTTGTAGACTTCACTATAACTTTACTTTTACTTTCATCACCTTTCTTTCCCAAGGAGGCCCTCTCACAACAAACTTGAAATCCCCCCGATCCCAGCTCCTTGTTTTTTTGTTTTGCTTTGCTTCAGCAACTTTCTTTTTATTAATTTCCCTTTCCTTTGGAGTCATATCCTGGGCCACACTTAAGAACCTTAGATCCTCAGAGGCTGAAGCCAAATTACCCAAGTTTGACAAAAACTTGCTTTTTGATTTTGTATCTTCAAATATGACTCTCATGGGTCTCCTTTCCACACCGCCCCCTTCCTTTACTACCCTCTTTCCTAATCCTGTTACATTTTTAATTGCTTCAAGATCAGACTTCAGGAGTAGGCCTAGGCTAGGCCTAGGCCTATGTAATTATACTGTGGAAGTGCTGGATGTTCTTCCTAGCAGCTACCATCCTCAAACTTTTACTCCATCAAAATTTTGTCCTTCAGACAATGCCACGTGAAATTATTTGGGAAAAAGATCTGCCCTTATGACCGAAAGTCTCTACACAGACAAATTTGGCGAGAAAAGTGCAGTAATTAGGCCTATGCCAGAAACTTAAGTTGTTCGTTTAGCTAGGAGATTGGTGACATAGGCTACCTTTCCGTCTATATAAATTATAATACATAACTTTAGTGTATGGTGTACTATAGGCCTACAACGTAAGGGGCGCCTGTGGGCTAGGGGCCTTGAAGCGAGCTTTTGTCCCCCTGAACCCACTTGTAACTTAGGCCAAGGACAGCATCAATTTGGACTCAGGATTTTGCAATAATAACCCCCCCTCCCCCTTCTATGGGTTTTTGGCAGAATCTCTGCCAAACGTTACTCTCCGTCGGTAGGCTAGGAAAATTCTGTGGTAAAGATTTAACCTACGGTTCAGAAATAATGTCAAGTCTGCTAGTACAGTATAATATAGGCCAGGGCCCAGATTGGAAAGCTTGCAGTGGTGCGCGGGGTATATTAATAATGGCCAAGAGAATTGCGCGGCCGATACTATCTAAGCGGAGCGCCATTATGAGTTGGCACGGAACATACAGTAGCAAGAAAATTTAAGCCAAAACTACCTCCCACATTGCAGGAAATTGCCTTTCCCAGCCAACTTGCTTGGTTGCTGCCAACAAGTTTGCGCGGTTGCAGTTGTCAGTTGTTAAATTGAGCGGCTGGCAACTTCGAAATTCATATTTTTGCGCGCGGGGGATAAATCCCCCGCGCAGGGCAAACTTTCCAATCTGGGGCCAGGCTACAACGATACCTGCGAACTCTTTTCGCTCGTTTTAATCACAGGCATTCGAAACGTTACATATAATATATACTACACACTATACATATATATATTAACAAGGTAGGGCATTTCTCAGTACCAAGCACGAATCTGGGCCTATTTTTACACTCTTACTCTTACCGTGAACCTCAAAAGACTGTTAATCACGTCATCTGTTCCAATAGAACATCTATCACCTCATCGGATACAATTTTGTGCATACGATTAATTCCAAACAGTAAAAAAATGTGAGAAAATAAAATTTGGAGTGCTCACAAGCAGTCGCCTCGTCCTTCCTGCCCGCGATACAGATGATAGTAGCCTGCATAGCGATCCATGCCGTCTTTCTCACAGAAACACATAACAGATGATGGTGTGAATGGAGAATCCGTGACCGGAAGTTGCGTAAATTATAACTTAAAACTTACAAAAGATCAGTGACAAGTTAAGTTCATAACGTGGCGTAACAAGAAGTGAGAAAAGAAGCTGGAGAAAGAAAGGTGGCAGTGAGATTCGAACGCGGAACACTTGAAGAATACGAACGCAGTATAGATCTCAGCATAGCAATTCCGTGCCCTAACCGATAGCGCTGCGAGCCGAGCTGCCGGCAAACGGTTTTAAATATTATAAGTACAATACAAACAGTTCAGTTGTAAAGTATAATATACATGTCTATACATATTTTATCCCTACGTATACATATATCCCTAACCGTATAACCCTAACCTTATCTCTATGCGTAGCACGTGTATAACCCTATCCCTATCCGTATGCGTATCCTATCCGTATCCCTACTACGTATAACCCTAACCCTATCCCTATGCTATCCGTACGCCTACTACGTATATAACCCTAACCCTATCCCTATGCGTACCACGTACGTCACTTTCGGTCACGGATTCTCCATTCGAGCCCAGATGATGAAGCGAAGCAAAAGAACGAGTCTCACCATGCAGATTAAGGCATATTTTTTACAATCACACGTAACGTGCTCTGTGATTGGCTTAGGGTAAGGGAATCTTGAGGACAGGTATGATCTTAGCCAATCACAGCACACATTACGTGTAATGGTAGCAAATAGTGAGTGGTTTTAATCACAGGCATTCGAAACATTTACGCACATATACTACACACTATAGGCCTATAATAAGACAAGGTAGGACATTTCGATAGGAGAAGACTTCGGCCCAGTGACTGCACTGCCACCCTGTGCTTCCACACTCTTAATCATTTTTCCTGAAATGGAATCTAAAATTACCTGAAATCGGCCATTTCAGGAAAAATGATTTTAAAGTGTGGAAGCACTGGCTGTGCGACTGGGCTGATGATCTTACTTACAGTTGTGTTCCGTCCCAATTGAGAGTTGTCCGCGTCGCTGACGAAATGGGCACTTTAGGGACGTATTGGACAGGTTAGGGACGATGTGGACGAAATAAATAAGTGTGGAAAACTCAGGGCAAAAATGGAACGGTCCAAATAATTGTAAAGGGGACGATGTTGTCAACAATAGGCCACTTCTAATCCAATTACACTGAAGTGGCTGTTGCCGGCTTTCAATGCATGGCTAGACCAAAACGTGAAACTGAATACAAAAGAATTGGTTACATGTTTTGAATAGACTTTGAAGGAAGTGAACTTCACTCTAGAAAATCGATATGAAGCCAAATGTTTTAACAGCCTACAGTAGACTGGCTAGGGATATTTGATCGTTACAATATTTTCGTGTGTATTCTGATAGGTACAGTACCTTATACAGTACAGCTCAGAATAAAATGGACGTTAGTAGCGTTAAGCGTTAGAAATTTTGCGTTAGAAAATAAAATTCCAACCGATACGAGTCTAACGCTAGTAACGATCATGATAGTTGCGTTACTAGCGTTAGAGGGCTGCTCTACTGCTAGTAACGCTAGGATCGTTAATTGCAGTAAACTTCTACGCACGTGTAAAGTGTAACAGGTGAACGAAAGTCTGATTCAGTTCTTTTTAATGAAGGCTAATTTGGGAAGTAAATATCAGTAATGTGTATCTCCGTCATTAATCAAAAGGTCCATGAAGTTTTCAAACACGCATAAATATTTCGGAACTTGCCAATAAATTTCCGAAACACTTTCGAATATTCTAAATGATTTTTAACAAATGTCCGATAATTTCTTTTTATTGGCGGAGACTTTGGAAGTAAACAGCATGTTCTATGTTCTTCCGTTATTTATCAAAAGCTTCATGAATTTTTTAAACGTGCAAAATATTTTCGAACTTGCCCAGAAATTTCTGAAACATTTCGAATATTCTAGATGATTTTTAAACAGTGTCCGATAACGTCTTTTTAACGGCGGAGATTTTTGGAATTAAATAGCAGTTCTATGTTCTTCCTTTACTTATCAAAAGATTCACGAAGTTTCAAAACGCGCAAAAATATTTTCGAACATACCCAAAAATTTCCGAAACATTTCAAAATAGATGATTTTTAACAAATGTCTGATGTTTACTTTTTAATGACGGAGATTTGGGAAAGTAAATAGCAGTTTTAGGTTCTTCCATTATTAATCATAAGATTCATGAAGTTTTCAAACGCGCAATAATATTTTCGAATATGCCAAAAGTTTGCGAAGGTAAGAAACGTTTTTTGTGTTCTACAAGATTTCTTAGAAATGTCTGATACTTTCTCTTTAATGGCAGCGATTTTCGGAGGTATATTACAGTTTTATGTCCTTCCGTTATTTATCAAAAGATTTATTAAGTTTTTAAACGCCCAAAAATAACGGAAGAACATAAAAGTACTATTTGATTCCGAAAAACTCCGTCAAAAAAAAAATAGTGTATTGGACATTTGTTAAACATAGTTAAAAGCTTAATGAATCTTTTGATAAATAACGGAAGAACATAAAAGTGCTATTTAATTCCGAAAATCTCCGTTATGAAAAAAGAAAAAAATGAGTTAATCGGACATTTGTTAAAAATCATATAGAATATTCGAAAATGTTCGGAAATTTCTTGGCATGTTCAAAAATATTTTTGCGCGTGCCTAAACTTAATGAATCTTTAAATAAATGACGGAAGAATGTAAAAGTGCTGTTAATTCCAGAAATCTCCGTCATCAAAATAAAAAAAAAACAGTTCATCCGACATATGTTAAAAATCATCCAGAATATTTGAAAATGTTTCGGAAATTTCTTGACATGTTTGAAAATATATTTGCGCGTTTAAAAACTTAATGAATCTTGTGATAAATAACGGAAGAACGTAAAAGTGCCCTTTAATTCCAAAAATCTCCGTCATAAAAAAGAAACAAAAACAAAATAGTTTATCGGACATTCGTTAAAAATAACAGGCCTCGGTAACAAGGGTGAAATTAAGTGGGCGCCCGTTTCCAGCCAAACAGCGCCCGTTGACCCCCAAAAAGGATAAACTGGTGGTGGTGGGGGGAGGGGACACGGCAGTTTGTTTTAGTAACTTCTGTATGCTCTAAGCGGGATCGAGCACGTTCTCGCCCGTAGGCGTACGAAAATCTGGGGACTGAAACTATTGTTAAAACAATGTGTCTTACCATTAGTAAAGATTTTATATTCCACACAAAAATGCTTGTATGATCCAACTTAAATCCGATTAAATCAATCCAGCCTCGTCAATATGGGCGTATGTTATAACACGTTGACTAACTTCGATATAGCTTACAGCAGCGCTTCTCAACCGGTGGGCCGCGGCCCCTAAGAGTGTTATCAAACGACAAGGAGCTGTACTCTGGCACTGACTGCTCATGAAGCGCAGTACAGACAGCTTGTAAAATGTCACTTGTTTTGAAAACATAAATGCAAGCCCGTTCTCCCAGGGTTCAAATATTTCTTAGAATCTGTCAATCATACGTGAACACTTTGCACATTTGGGTCAATGACCATGTTTTTCTCACGGCGGTATCTTTGATCATCCACCACGAGTAGACGCGATGTGTAACTGTCTAGACATTGCGGCGCTGTATGACCTGACTAGACCTTGTCCTATATTTTCAAGCTCTATCGGTACCGGTAACGTATTGCCCACCGAAACGATGTTAATTATTGTTGGGCGTAAATGTGACCAGGCCCCGACAAAACTTCTCGACTCCCATCGGCGAGAAATATTTTCACTGTTGTTTTTTTTTTGTCATTTTGACGCCAAGGTACATGTAACATTAACAGCCTGGAGACTGATTTCTAGAATGATGGGGGCGAAAAGGTATTTGCTAGTCAGTATGTGAGAAAGTAAAACCTACCACTGGCTCCTTGAGTGAATGCATCTGCACGTGGGGGTGGAGGGGGGGGGGGGGAGTAGACGTACTTCTCAGCCATGGGCGTAAATCCCGGGGGGATGGGTGATATATCCCCAACATTTGACTTGGGGGATGGCCCATGTAATCACCCCCTCCAATGTTTCAGTCTACTGACCATTATTAAGGTAACAATACACGAAACTGTTCTGATCACAACACTTTCCGAAGAACAAAGATACATCTTCAAACATCTGTGGGGACCTCGCATCAATATGGGATCTTTCAATCTACTGTAATATGTAGAACCATGTTGAAGGTTGAAAGTACGTATCAGCCGTTATACATTTTTAAAATTTTTTTACCAGAGCTTCGCCAGTTCGCGCTGAGCCATTATCCGTATAGATGGTGATTGTTAATACATTTATGACGAAAACAGCACTCTGTAACGCTCTGATTTAGTCCTTTACCCTTTTTGCTACACCTATCTGGGACGGTCTAATATCACCTCCCTGCATGCACCTATACTTTCCCTCCCTCTCAATTTCCATTGCTGGCATCTGTTCGTCCGGATTTTAGTTCGAAAGTAGTAAAACTACGATAGTTGTAAAGTGTTCGGCGTCGTACCCCACCAGGGGCCCTAAGGCGGGCCCCTGGACCCCACCCGTCATGGGCTCGCGCTTCGCGCTCGCCGTGCACATTTGTCACATTTGCGATAGTTCACCCCATCCCCCAAAGTTGAAAAGATATCTACGCCCCTGTTCTCAGCCCACGGTCTCAACTGAGCTGTTGTCGTCTACGTAATTTTCTCGTCCACAAGGGGAGGGGGCACCCTCTTTTGAGAAATTATTACGTGTCCTTAGATGCATTCTGGTGCTGTATTTTTCAGCTTTTGAACATTATCAGGTATCGGCAAGAGGGAGAATATTTTTTTCTTCTATCTTCACTTATCCAATTTGGCCTGTTTCACATGTAATACTGTTAAAATCAAATTATCCCTCGGTGAACTTTCCACTTCGAAAGACTGCGCTTTAGTGGGCAACTCGGTGGGACAAGCGACCAGATCTACGTGTGCTTATTTCTTTGGACTTAAAAAGATGTCTTGTGCTTGTACAGAACTGGTAAGCCACAATTTTTACAGTTCGGTTTTCCTGTGAGAACTTTCGAGAAGTCCCCTGACACCTGGAATATGCATTCTACCTTACGTGCACGGATACATATTGTACATATATCAATGTACGGTATTCCGGTGAAAACTTTCGAGAAGTCCCCTGACACCTGCAATATTTCTGCCTTACGTGCACGGCTACATGTACCAATGTACGGTATTGGTGAGAGAACTTTCGAGAAGTCCCCTGACACCTGCAATATTCTGCTAACGTGCACGGCTACATGTACCTGTAGTACATATACCAATGTACGGCATTCGTGAGAGAAGTTTCGAGAAGTCCCCTGACACGGCCACCGTATGCATGAGCTGATGAACACTGTCATTTCAACTAATTAATTTGAATACTTCGTGGCATTGTGATAACTGTATCACTGCACTGGAAGTTCCCGCCGTACATACCCAGCTGGACCAGCTTGCTGCAAATACCTGCACACGAACTGTACTGTTTTTGCATATGCGAAGTTTGGGCCCATGCGTGTCTGAACATGTTCTACACATACACACGCAGCATATAACTAGCTTAACCGCATTAGCAGCTAGGTATGATGCTGAACAACATACCTTGGGTCCTCATGGACCGTCTCCACGTTCAGCTCTTGGACAGTCAAAACATTTTCAAATTCACTTGAAACCCAAATCAGGATAGTTCAATCTTTACATCGCGATAAATTTTGGCAAAAACTGAGCCTATTCACAGCAATTACCTGGTGGAATTACAAATTCACAGAATAGGCCATGGTTTTAGTCAAGGTTAACTGATCTAGGCCTAACGTTAGGTCTTTCTCGGTAAGGGAAGGGTGGAAGGAGAAAGGTCTGGGTGTAAAGGAGGGGGGGGGGGAGATTGAAAAGGTAGGCTCATACGGCGAGAAGACCTCTTCTATGAATTGGATCGATCAGCTGGGCACTCTGGATATAATTGGAATATGTACGGTGCTTATTTCGTTGGACATAAAAAATGCCTTGTGCTTGTACAGAACTGGTAAGCCACAATTTTTACTGTATCGTTAATGACTTGGTAATTTCAAATTTGCCGTTTTTAGTTTTAATCGGTTTCGGAAACTGTGCAGTAATTTAGTATATTTTGAGAATAATTTCTCCTTGCATACACAAGTGTTGTTACGCCAACTTTGAAAGGGAACGGTATAAAACACCATCATGAAAACGACATTGAGTCTTCGACGGTTGGCGAACAAAAGTTTTCCACCATCATTATCCTTAAAATGGTTAAATCTGGTGAGTTGTTTGGGTTGTATGAATCTCTACTGACTATTCCATTCAACCTGACTGAATAGAAAACTTAAATCGATAGCAGGGCTCGTCTCACTCTATTGGGGCATTCAGTAGGGTTTGAATACGGTAATTATCGGCTTTTCGCCCCGGTTCCCTAATAAAAAAAAATCGGTCCACTTTGCTGGATTGCCGGTAGGGCCTTTGAAAATCGCCCCTCAAACCTCCCGCCGACACGGGGCAAGTCTTTGATATTTTTCGAAAGACCATGTGTTTTGGGTATTATGGCGGAAAAACGATGGACTTATTTCAGGTCCCCTTAAATGCTCTGGCTGACCGGCAGGCAAATTGGTTAACAATAAAGCGCGGCCTGCATTCAGTGTTACTTGTCAACCGCAGTAACTAGCTTAGTACTGTAGGCCTATGTTGACAAAGCATTTTCTGGCTCGGTTGAATGTAGTCCTTCTCGGATGGGTAATTAACATTTTACAAACATCATACAAGCAAGAAATCACCCAATTAGCGAGTTATTGATGCAATTTAGTTTGCAATCTCTTCTTTATAAATATTCATCTGACACTGAAAGCCACGGCACCATCAAAGCCAGCCCCTAAAATTATGCAGAAGAGGTCTTTATGATGAGCTACATAAACGAGGGAACTTATTTCCAAGAAGTGTCTTCAATGTCATGGCATTCCCTTCCATGAGGACCCCCTCCCCTTTCGGATATAGTTTACGTATTTCGCAAGTTTGCTGAGACTTAAAAGTCACTCAGACATACGAAAAAAGGCGTTTCGAAGATGAAACGCTACCTTCGTTTGACCAATCATCGTGTAGAATCGAGTTCGCTAGTTGAGTACATACGGAACGCCGGAGATTTGCTGTAAGGGCTCGTGTACTAACTGTACATTCTCTGGGACCCGGGCCAAAAACAGTGGATTTAGACACGGCGGCCTACTTGAACAAAATGCCGAGGTCTACACAGTCTACACAAGCACGCTTGTCACAAACAAGTTAACAAATTAATTCCACATTCGAACCCGGGGCCTGTCAATCATAAGGTTTCACATGGTCAACGCGAGAAATGTCTTTTGAGCGGCTCGTAGATACAATAACTGGCGGAATGGCTCAAACATTTTTGGCGTGGGAAATGAACTCGACCCATTTTCGGCGTCCCAGTTATTTACTGTAAGCACTACGCTGCTATTTATGAAAGTGAACGTGCGGGTCCATTCACAATTAGCAGAATTACTGTATTAACGGGTTATGTCTCAGAAACGAGTTCATATCACATGCAGTTGAAACACGAAATATATTAAACCACTATTTCACTCGTGGAAAGTATGCGTCGGAAATCATTTACTCGACCTATTTTGTGGCTATCACACCATATCTTTTCAGCAACGGGAAAATACTTACGGATATAATTAATTTCTGCCTCGGACTCGAAATTTTTAGCCTGTTCCCTAGACAGGTAAGATTTAATTTTTTTTTTAAGATACTGTTGCGTTCTCCGACTTTCGAGTTCAATAGCGAAATATTCTTCAAGCTACATTGCAATGTCTGACACGGCAGGTAAAGCGACAAATGTTTATTGGTGGTGTTTCGAGGTGCGAGGTGGCGATACCCTACCCCATTACCCTGAATAGGAAAGGGGAGTTGGGAGGCAAGAACAATGCTTACATGACAAATTAATTTGTTTTGTGGAAGCTGCCTGGGCACACTTTCAAGAGAAATTGCTGCATCGAAAAGTTACGGACAGGCAGTTTACAGTGCTGTCTGACATTCACCATGTTGGTGGAAATGCCTTGAAATCAACGAATACAATCCGAATGTTGTAAACGTATTACCATGCAGTCCTATAACTGAATTTCAAAAACGGGCTGATTGCATAGTAATTGCTTTAGGTTAACCGACCGTTGTAACCTCCCACTGCTGTACTTGCAAACGCTGCACTATACGATGCACGTCTGCTGGGCTGGCAAATGTACAGCAATCGTGCACTGATTTCCACTGTTATTTTACAAATGTTCGGCGTATATAAAACGCCAACGTAAGATTTTGTTGGGTTGTTCTTCAGGCTGATGCCGGCACGGTAATTCATCGTAGACCACGTTTCCTTACTTAAACTTTCATCTTATGACAACAATGTTCAGTGAATGTTAACCAGTCTGTTTACGGTAACCTTTGTCAATTTGTTTACTCACACTGAGCTTCCCAAATCCACGATTTGTGAGTTGGGTGGCTCATTCAAACATACAGAAAATAAACTGTAAGAGTTAGAGTTAGATGAGGTTGTACGGCTCAGTTTCTAACCAAGAAAAGTGGACAATGAAAGTTTCGGGATTGGGAGGTTAACAAGAAAACGACACCTCAGAAATTATTAAAATCTTGCAGATTTTTACTACTGTAAAACGTAAAACGATGCTTAACACATTTACACACCAAGTACTTGTTTTGCTGGCCCACTGCATAATCATTAGAATGCGGCATCACAGTTCAAAAATATCCAACTTAAGGAGAATTAAATTCAATAACCGTGTTTGCTACTGTACTTAAAAACAGAAAACGTAACAGACCTTGGGCAGGCCTGTCGTGGAATGATAGATTACATCAAGGTCATACTCATGTTGGACTGTTTATAAAGAAGAAGATGCAGGAGATCGCAAAAGTTTTTGTAAGAAAATTTGTCCTTAAGAAACTACGATCTCTCGCAACTTGCCGTGCACCAAAGTTGGAACTTGCATTTTATAATGCTCCCGGCTATATACAACCGTGCTTTGCATCACTGGTTTTCACCACAGAACGTAAAGGATTTTGTGGTTTTAATTTGTGAAGCTTTCATTGTTTGAATCGTTCTTCATAATCGTAAGACCTCCATTGTTTAGGGTGACGTTTTTTCCGTCCACGGGGACGGTTTATTTGTTCTCAAACAATAGGACGATGTGGACAAGTATTTGTGTGGTTTTTGGAGGGGAAATTTTGTGCTAAGCAGGCAGAGGACGGATTGGGCGGGATGGGGACGTTTTGGACAGGTTAGGGACGCTGTGGGCGATGTTAGGACGCGGACAAGTCTCAATTGGGACGGAACACAACTGTAGTTTTTATTCTTATTTTATTTTGTCACCTTCTTTTACTGTTTAGAATTTATCTTATGCACAAAGTTGCATCCTAAGAGGTGTTGGATATTCTGTTGGAACAGATGACGTGATCGACCAAGTCTTTTGAGGTTCACAGTAAGAGTAGAGTGTAAAACTTAGCCAACATTCGTGCTTCGTCCTGAGAAATGTCCGACCTTGTCTAGTGTGTAGTACTGAGTATATCATATGCACGTAAATGTTTCGAATGCCTGTGGTTTTAATAAAGTGAAAACTTTTTAGGGTGGCCTTATTCGGCTCTGCCATCATACTGCCTCGGCCCTAATTTTAGGCCTAGGCTAGCCTAGGTTAAAATTTTTTAATGCAGAGATAATTGAAAATCAGGCTAGTAATAACAATAAAGCCCTTAAATACATTAATTGTAGAACCCCGCAATATAGGTCTTCTTTCTTCCCATCGACTATACTTGACTGGAATAAGCTGACCGATGAGGAAGTTAATGCACAGACCCTGAACATTTTCAGGTGTCGTCTGACTTTTTGCTAAAGCTCCCTCTCTCTCATTCCGTTGCGTTTATGCCCTGTGGGTTTCTGCGACGTACTGATGATGATGATGATGATGATGATGATGAGATTGAGAACGCCTGCGGTCTTGGCCTAGCCTACTGAAGCCTAGGCCTAGGCCTACGTTAGGCCACGGCTAATTAGGCTGTGTTATTCTGGGGTTTCGAGATCAACTTCTGTAACGTTAGCGTAAATTTACGCCTAGGCCTAGACACTTTTCAGGTACTTCGCACTTCTAATCAAATTCTGTCCAATTATGTCATTATCAAATCTTTTCTTAACCAAAAGGATGCTTGCAGACCCTACCTCTGACTTGACGGCAATATCCACCGCGAGCCTGTTCACAGCGCTATAAAAACCGAGGATTTCGTACCAGGACAGTCACGTACGCCACACGTCACCTAGGCCTACATGCGCTATGCAGTTATGCCGCCTTCCATTCGTTAGGTGCGCTCGGTATGCACCACTTCACTAGTTGTGAAAAGCGTTTCATTCGGTCTTAAGTGGTGAAACGGATAGCTATACACTATTCAACAATAACATCGTTACGTAGCCTGTACGTTTGACGTACACGTAAATGAGACGATGTTCGACGAACAGGCAAATGGCGTAAGAATCGATCACTAAAACTACAACAAAACTGTCGCATTGAGTAATAATCATGAATACTGAATACTTAAATTTGATTTGCGTCTTCAGATTTACAATCTAGAAGAGCTGTGTATCAATTTTACTGGCTGAAAGGTAAAATAGGAACGTAACTTCATTCTTTATCTGCCTTCGCTACGTCCGCCATTTTGTCCCAAGTGGGTAACTCGAGCTGCTTTGAAAATTCCCAGCGCACCGCACGAGTTCACCAGTTGTGAGGGCCATGAAACGCTTTTCACGCGTAAATGACCGAGCTCACCGACCCAATGGAACGCCCTATTAGTTCCCCATTTCAATTCCATGTCCTGATAAAGTTCTTCCAACGGATAAGTTATGATACTGTGTATGTATATATAGGCCTACATATAAAGTTTATGCTTCAATCATTGTATCTTGCATATGTAGAAGCTTGAGCGCGAAATTTGGAGACCCTGGGCATGCCACGAGACTGTTAGGGGCGCTCTTCCACCGTATTTTTGCAAAACTTTTGTAAGAGTATGAAATGTGCGGGGGATATATACTACTAATTATATAAATAAAAAGTGCTAATACTGCTGGCATTAACAGTCCCTTTCAGAAAATTGTTCCACTCCTTTGTATTTGCAGGTGTCGAATATGTACTCCTGTTTCGCGTACATCATAATTACGAGTGCAGCAGTAGGTGCAGGAGTTAAAACACGTCCGCCGGGCGGGCAAGTGGCTCCTATGCTAACGGTTCCTAGCCTATAGGTATGTCGTTCGACTCCTGGCCGGGTCATACCGAAGACTTTAAAAATGGAACCTACTGCCATTGTGCTTGATGTTCAGCATAAGCAATCAGGCGCGTAGCCAGGGTCTTCGGCCTGGGGGGCAAAATGAAAATTTTCGTCCCGATTTCATGATTTTTCAAACTAATTGTAGAGGTGGGTCCCCCCCCCCTAACGTTTCTTTTGTGCCCATTTTATCACCCCGGGACAAGTCCGGAAGCTTCGGAATAGAATTGGGGGCATGAGAATAAATTATCGACTTGATATTCAAATGGCCTTATCAGTATGCGAACTTATAGTCACGATGATCACAATTTAACTATTTACCATAACTCGATTTGATGAAGCAGGGGTGAACTGTCAGTGGTAAACTCGGTGTAAGATCGAGGAGGAATCATACTTGAGGGATCAATGCCTTTCTTCAGAGGGACCCTTTGAGACTTTATGATCGCGGAGCGCCACCACCAGTTGGCGCGAAGCGTACAGGGAATAGTTTGGCCAAAATGCCTTCCCAAACTATACTGAGGAAATGATCCTTCCCGGGGTGTTGTACGTTACACCAGTGGCGTGCGCAGGATTTGTGAGGTGGGGGTATACTGTGAATTCCACCGACTGGCACAGAGAAAAGTCCAACTGGCTAGACGCAAACTATTAACAGGGGCGTAGCAAAATGTCAAGGAAGTGGGAGGGACGCAACTCATAGAAAGTCTCTCAGCGCTCCGCACCAACCGATGGTGGCGCGGAGCGCAAGGAAATTTTGGTCCAAAATGCCTCCCAGATGGCTGGAAATGGCACTTCCCGGGCCTCTTTATCGCATATAAAAAGGGGAAACACTAGCACTATTGTAAAAAGTAAACAATAAAATACTAAAAATAAGGTGGGCGGCTGCCCTCTTCCTCCACCCCCTGGCTTCACGCTTGCCTAATGACCAGTATAAAGGTAGTCATCTTTATAACTAGATGATTGACCGTTCTTCAGACTGCTATTTGTTTAGTGATTATTGTTATAATAGAGAGACAAAAAATTGATTGTTCGCCGTCCCGGGGGAGGGGCATTTTTTGCTTTTAGAAGCTCGCTGAGATGAAAAATGGTGCTATATTTGACACATTCTGGAGCATGTTAAAACACCCATAACGGCCAATTGGGGGAGGGAGAGTGCGCCTGATGCTCGGCCAGTCTCGGTCAGACTGCTTCCGATTTTCCCCGACTAGCTGATTATCCCCCGACTACTTACAACGGTGGAGGCCATGGCCCCGGCCCCCATTGCGCACGCTACTACGTTACACTCCAGAATTACTACATATTCTGGGTTTTAAGATGTTAGGAGGATTGCTGCCAAAGTCAGCCACACCAGGAGGTCCCCTGAGAACAAAATAAAATGTAAGTGCATAGAGCTAAGATTTATCACTTTATATCTAGTCAGCTGGGAAAGCAAAATATGGGTGGAGCTTGCCCATGTTTTATTCAAATTCATGCTTATAGTTTCTCTTGGCAATTTTTCTTGACCACTCATTAGGGTTCTGACACCAAACCCCAATAAGTGGCAACGCAACTGGATACTTTCCACTGATTGTGTGACTTTGAAAGAAAATCTGCACCGGGACATTTATTTTAAGTGTCCCTTTTTGATAGTGATTAAAAATAAAAATCGGGACGGTAGCTACTATCCCTATAGCTCCCACACTGACAGCCTAGCTTTACGTCCATTTTTCTATCCCCTTACTCTGACTGCTTTGCTTCATAGTCTGTCCTTCCGGATTCCCTAGTCGTCTAACGCTCTCTATTCCCTTTCCTAGTTCATCTTTTCCTCTTTCTCATGCACAATCTGCCTCGGTTCATCCCTCGTCCCGTTTCTGCCTTCTTAGCCCTTCTCTTTCTCATTCCCTTTGGTCTTTTCCACGGTCCCTAGCCCTACCTGTATGAGTATACTCGTCCCGTCGATATTTGAACCAGTGCTCTACCTTATCAAGCCCGTTTCCTTCTCTCCATCCTTTCCTTCCATCGATAATGATTCCTATTGTTATTATTTTACTTCCCTTTTCTCCTGTTATTTTCCCTTTTTTCTCTTTTTCTCCCTTCTTCCCCTTTCCTCTTCCCCTTCCCTTTTCCTTCTCCCTCTTTTTCCCTTCGTTTATTTTTTTTTTTTTAATTTTTCCGTCGTCCCGATTTTACTTCGATTTTTCGCCCGGGGGCAGTCTGCCCCCCTGCCCCCCCCTCTGGCTACGCTACTGTAAGCAATGGAGTAGGGAAAACAAGCCAGGGAGCCACAACCGGAAAAAGGGCAGTTTCCGGCCCGCGCAGTTTTTTTTTTCCCACGAGGTTATGGGCAAATTAGGTCAATAAACCAGTCAACTTCTTGGAAATTGGCCACGCCCCTTACTCCCGAAATGAAAGTTTTTCTACATGCATGTTTTTGTAATTCTGACGCCGGATTATGAAAGAACAATATTTCCAGAGAATGTAACCGTAACCTATAGTTTAAACCTACCCACTATTTTGAAACAATTTTAAAATTTTATGAAAATTCCGATTTGCCCATAACCTCGTGGAAAAAAAAATTAAGCGGCCGGCCCGGCTTAAACCGAAGTGAGCCGTAAAACCTCATCTAACTCTAACCTTATAGCCATGTTAATATATAAGGCCAATCTAACTAGGGTGGGAGTTACAACAGAACTCCCTGATCTTACTAAGATACAAATATTCTACTTTCAAATTCGCCCAACTTGCTTTGAGCAACTTGCGTATCCCACTTCATGTTATATTATTGATGAATGCATATCAGTGGCAGACTGATCCAGGAGGGGGGGGTTGCTAATGTCCGGACCCCCCCCCCCCCCTTGGTTAGCGAGCTGAAATATTGGAAGAGCTTTCACTCAAAAAAAAGATCTGGCTGTTACCTTATCAGATGTTGTGACCGTGATGTTTTCCCAAACATATATGACCTATTATGCTTAGGATGCGTATCACCTCGTCCCCCTTTCTGGCGTCCTCGTCCCCCTTTCTGGCGTAGTGACAAATCGCCAAAACGCGAATTTCACGAATCTGTGGTTTTTCCATTTCACATAGTGACGGATGTTATCTCAGTCGGAGGTTTTTTGCTTAATTAATCGTTCATATGTTTTAAAGTGTAGGAATTGAAATATATTGCAATGTCATGTCAACTTTTAATACTCATATGTGCAGATTTGGGCGAAAATTACAGTCGTCACTATGCCAAGATGACCAAATATACAGATTCGTCACTATGCCAATTTGCGATTCGTCAGTACGCCAGAAAGGGGACGCACCTGTAAGTAGCTGTGAGGCTGAAAGGTCATTTTCAGGCCCAAGACGGATAAAAACATATCCTACGCAACAACATGACTGTGGAGAAACTGGCAGGCGTTGCTCTTTTCCATTTACATCATACAGTTGACACAGAAGTTGACGAAACTGCAAAAGCTTTCACAGGCCAGAACACCAGAAGACTGTTCTCTAATTCTCTTGACGATTAGTTAATCATTTTCACAATTTTATGTGCTCTCATTGTTACAAGGACACTGCTGCTTTAATAGGAGAAACTCGTCGGTCTTACAGTCAGTGCCAGGGATTTGGAAAATATTCTTTCAGTGCCCGAGTAATTTTCTCCCTGCTTGCATCCTCCATTCCAAGTAGTATACCTCCTTGCGATGCTCTTGTGGCATAAAGAAAAGAAAGTTTATTCTCTGCCAAAGGACAGTTTAAAGTTTAATGATCTCTACTCTATTCATATCATTACTTTTTTGCTGTCGATTGTAATTAGATCAAGGGAAAATTTGGGTTAGTTACGTTTGACAAGTTTAACAGCATAATTCTGAGTTCTCTTGATGTGCTATTAGTGCTTTTAGTTGAGACATTACCATAGCCTGATGGGTCGAATCGAATAGTTGGTGCTTTGCTAATTTTTTTTACACTTTTGTCCGTAAAAAAGGGAATAACATAATGTGTAAATACTTGCCGTTTAGTCGTTTTCAACTCTACCTTGAATCAGAAAGTTTTAGGAGCAACAGTCTCCTCTCCCGGCCCAAGTTTCCCCAGTTGAACCATTTTTCGTAGTGGATGGCAGGTGTAGGTGTTTTCGGTTCAGCGAGCATTTTGTATTCTTATACTTAAAAGAATAACAGTGAAACCCTGAGCATAGGCGTAAATCCTGGGGGATGAGGAATACATCCCCCAAGTTTTTGACAAAGGGGGATAACCTACGCAAATGCATACCGAGATTGTACAAGAATGTTAAAATCTTTTACACAACGTATTACTTTCCTGCTAGGTTTTAAACGTACTACTTACATCAGTCGGGTACAGTCCATTGATTTGCAAACAGTATCGAACAGATATGTTATGTAGTGATATAGGCCCTACAGTGGCAGTGTTACAGTATGCATTACCTACCCCCTCTATATAATACTGTAACACTTAAATAACAAATTCATGTGAGCCCTACACCCTGTGTTTATGTATATGCAATACACGGTTAGGGAATGGTATGTGAATAGCCAAGTAGTTTGCATGGCAATACTCTGGGCTTCCACAGTATTTCCATGTATAGTTTCATATCTTTGAGAGACTGTTATCGATTATGGCCCGGATGTGCGCAGCAATATTTTAAGTCTTCTTTATTTAGAGGAGTCTCGGACCTTGATTCTACAATAACATACAACAAGATGTGAGAATTGGTTATGCATAGGCTTTATTTGTCACTGGCCATTCTCCCGAACTGTTGGCTTCGGCCCGACTATGTGCTATTGAAAATGGGATATTGGATACATTTGTGTTGTCCAGTTAATGGTTCCTGTGGAACCTATTGGGCAACAAATCATGGGAGTGGCTCCGCCATATGTTACCCTGGACTTGGGCCCTACGCAGGGGTTGTTCGGTTTAAACCGCCCCAGTTTAAACCGCGTTAAAACCTGGTTTTAAACCGGGCAGTTTTGACCACCTAAATTACCGGTCAAAACTGGTCAAAACCCCTTCAGTGTTTAAATCAAGTCAATTTAAATTGAATTTAAAGAAAAAAACATGCCAGTTGCTCATGTTGGCTAATAACATAGTTGATGTCAATTTGGCAAAGATTCAGGAAGACAAAATTAGTCCCATGGCGGGCTATTGAAGGCTTCTCTCTGCAGTTGCCCCTTCAGTCCTTCACAAAAGTTCAAAACATCTAAAAATCACACACTCCTTGCTGTACTGGCAGTTGTAAAATTATTTCATTGGCTTGATTACAGTTACAGATCGTACAACACTCTGACCAACAGGATTATTATGAACTAAAATCAAATTTATTCTTCACGTTTTGGGGGGGCCACTATTTTGAACTCAAAATAATGAAAAAGCAAACACAAGAATAACCCCATTAAAAATACAAAATACAATAAAGTCCTAAATAACTTGGCTCAAAACGAAAAGGTCCAATTTAAAAATAACCATATATGTAAAGTATGTGTGTGTGTGTGTGTGTGCATTAGTTAGACACTGACTGTCAAGTGTTTCCTGTAGATTAAGCCCTGTAGGCCCATGCACACTGTACCTAGGGTCCAAGTGAATACAATGAAACCCTTGCCCATGTATTGTTCACTAATGAGATACATATCCTACTAAAACTAAGAAAATCCTTTAATCTCATCTGTACCCATTAATGGTGTTACCAACCGTTTATCAGAGCAAATAATTGTTATGGTGCAGATAGATAAACTGTAAGGTTAAGTCTAATAAACTTTATAACATAGTGTTGAGTTTTCTTGCTAAGAATGAAGAAGTGCTGTAAACAGGATGTTTGCAGCTACAAATTTTAGGGGGCACAAGGTAGGCCTATTTGCTAAATAATAATGTGGCTTCCATGACACATGTAACAATTACTCACAGTCTCTAACAGCACAAATTAACAGCACAAACTTATGTATTTGACCCAACAATGTCATTCGTAGAATTCCTTTTTATCTTTTCCAATTTTTCCAATAATTAATGGAATAGTTAATTCATAATTATTTCCGGCAAAAGAATATTTTCAATCAAAGAAATTTAATTCAATCTTTTAAAGCCTCCTGATCATTCAAGGTCACATGATTTGATGTGTACTCATGGGCTGTGACCTAAAATATTTTGTCTAACAGAAGGTTTATGGGTTTTTACCAGTTTTGACCGGTTTAAACCTAGTTTTGACCGGTTTAAACCAGGTTTAAACCGCTTTGTGGTCAAAACCGGTTTTGACCACTTATATAACAACCCTGGCCCCTACGTGTGTCCACAGTGGTGCTATGGTAAAAGGGAATAGAGCACCAACTCTTCCCTTAAGGGTGCCATGATATTGCTAATGGGGTTTGTGGCAATTGTACTCACCCAATTATGTTTCATTCAGTCGCACCTTCCGGCGAGCAGTCACTTTGTGCTGTGCTTACAGTATGTTAGTAAATATCTGCACTGTATACTATGCATAGTAGTGTGTACGCAGGGTTGTCGCCACGCTGGTCGGCAGTGGTCGGGCCTACCCGGCACTCGCCTTTACCGACCGGCACAGAGCCTGAAATAGCAGGCGTCCGACCAGCATCAAAAAAAATTTAATCAATCCTTCGTGAAAAAAGATGACAAGAAAAAACTCAGCAAAAAAAAATTGAACTGGAAATTGGTCCCAAACGTCAACTTGGAAAGTTGGAATAGTGCAGTAATATTCCTCAGAATAACTTCATGGAAGCAGAGTATCTGGGCACCGCTATCCTAGAACTGTAAAATTCATCCCCACTTTCCGACTTCCGTCACCCTCGTACACGGTGGACACGCAGTACAGTGTACCGGGGAGTTCCCTATTCTCGCAATCAGTTTCTGTGGTCAGTAGTGCACAAGTCTGTCTCGGCGCCCTACGCAAGTCTGTGATGTGTGACGTGGCAATGCAGTTCGATGTAAACAAACAAACACACTGGGTAGGACGTTAAACTGCATCCGGTTGTGGAGTTTGTTTAAACGTGGGAGTAATGAGGTTACCCTTTGCCACAACTGCCTCCGGGGCACCCTTGGGTAAGGTGCACCTGTATTTCCCCGGTGCTTTTTAAGTGCCTGTTGCGCTTCGGGCTTGGTCGTGTTTGTTGCGCTTCGGGCGTGGTGTTGCCTCCGGGCGTGGGTGGTGTGCCTTTCGGCGGGCAGTGGTGTTGCCTTCGGGGCGTGGTGTTGCCTTCGCGGCGTGGTGTTGCCTTCGGCCTTGTTGTTGCCTTCGGCGTGGTGAATTTGGTTTTTCTTTGGGGGTGTGGTGGATTTGGCGTGGTGTGGTCTTTGTGGGGGTACTTTGGTTTTAGTTTGGTGGCAACGGGGGGAGGTTGGTCTGTGGGGTATTTGGGTTGTCAGTGTGTGGGTGGTACTATTCTTGTAATGAACATAATTTTCTGTTGGATTTGGTGGTGTGTGGATAGTTTTGCCTTTATGTTCCTGTCCGATCCGGTTTGAGTTTTGTTTTTTGTTTGTATGTGCCGTTTCGATGCACTTAAAAGCCCCCCCCCCCCCCCAACACAGTCAATGTGCAGTAATGTATATGTGATCGCGGAACGACACAGCAACCATTGAAATGCAAAAATAACATGGAACTCGACACGTGCGCGTGACCAGTTGAAACCGGATTTGGCCGGAATGAGATTTGTGTTTCGAATGGACGGACTAGTTCACTCGCAGGGTGGGGGGGGGGGGGAGGGAGATTTATTTTTAGCGACTTTGCGGTGTTTTATACATTGAATAAGTGGAGAACTGTGTTTCTAATCGGTGTGGCTGGATCATTAGAAATTAAATAAAGCTTACTGCTCCATTTTGGACATCAATTGCCCGATCGGGCAGCCTTTTTCTCAGTTTTAGTCAAGCCGCCTAAATATACTGTTGCCGCGGGATATTTCCGTCAGTTGAATTGAGAAAACTTGTGATTGGTTCCTAGTTTCAATATATTCAAATGAATATAGGCTTTTAAAAAAGGCGGGGGGTCGATCGATCGTGTGGCTACAGGGCGCGGCGCCGGTGTGGAATGTTATTATTATTGAATGCTACAGAGGCTTGCCACAGTTTATAAAAATAGACTAGTGTATGCACGTGTCACTTAATTTGCAGGAAAATAATTATTTGTTCAGTGGTTATTGCTGCTGTTTGATTTATTAGTTCGCTGACACTATGTGATACACGATGTCCACAGAACTATTACCAGCTTCTTCAAAAGGAAAGTTCCTCCAAAGGAACCTAAGGCAAGGTGACGGCAGTGGCCTTGGGACAGTTGTGGAAAACATCAGCTGATTGTCAATTGATACTTACAAACTACAACCAGCAGCGAGAAACGGGGTTGCGTGTTGTCGGTCGTGCAGGAGAGCAACAGATGTCGCGGCGGGTCTATCGGAAAACGCGGCTAAGAAACAATTAAGGATCATGAAAAATCTGCCGAGCATAGTGACTCGGTGAGACTTGAGCTGACAAAGTCGAAAAACATTGCCACAGAGCTAACGAAGCCGACTGTAATATCTCGCAATGGCATGATTCAAGCATTTATGTGCTTATATTTTCTCGCAAAGAACAAACATCGCCCATTTCCACAGAATTTCCCCAAACTTTTGGAGTTAGAAGCCCTGCTGGGGGAGGGGATATTTTGGACAAAATAAGCAAGGGACAAAACAGCGAAATACACTTCAAAAATGGCAATAAAGGAGATGGCTGGAATGTATAGGCGAAGTAATTGGAAAACTGTATATTTCATGGATAAACGTCAGGAAAAAAGTGACAGCTTCAGCATCATGTTTCGACACGAGACAACCGATGTGGTCAGTGATTGGAACCAGTTCGTGATACATGCACGGTACTACATCGATGAGAGTTGGCAATGTTTTGAAGCCAAGTTTCTCAAAATATGTGGATGTCATTAAGCCAAAAATGAAGTTGACAACAGAGGACCCACGTACCAGTGGATCCAGGGGTACAGGATATGAACGAACTGAGATGTCGGCATTATCAAAACTAAACGCTGAACAAAAATATGCAGCACAGTAACCAAGTATTTGGAAGACAATGAACTTGACTATGGTAGACTGAGAGGAATAGGGACAGATGGCGCGTCAGTAATGACTGGGAAGACAAATGGTGCAGTGAAAAAAATCATAGACAGACAAGCTCACAAACAAGAAGATGAAAAGAACCCCCATAAACTAATAAATCGTGCAGTGGGAGAACATTGTGCAGCCCACAAACTCAACCTGGCCGCCAAGCAATCTGGTAAGGATTTTCCTATCATACAAAGATTTAAGCGTGTCCTGGCCTCCCTGTATGCATTCTACTCTAGAAGTGCAGTTCGCGACAAAGGAAGATCCGTAGTCCAGGAATTACTTTCAGAAACCCTAAACGAAAGCGTTAAAATCTCAAATCCTGCAGAAACCAGATGGTTATCACTCGGGGAATGCGCAGTTAAACTGAAGAATATATTCACATCCGTTGTGGTAAGCTTGGAACGTGAGGCAGAGGAACGTGCAGACACGACTGCAGCAGGACTAGTGAAGCTGATGACAAAGCTTGAATTTGTCGCAACTCTGTTTCTTCTCTGCGAAGTCTTGCCAACCGTCAACAGGCTGAGCACAGTGTTCCAGGGAGCGAGAGTTAACTTTGCAGATATTAACCTAGCACTCTCTGCCACACTTAAGAGTCTGAACACCAAGAAGAACTTGGACTTGACTCCGAGTGTAGCCAGCTTGGTTGAGAGGTGCAATGCTCAAGGTATCTCAATTCAGTGCAAAGATCTAGCTCAAGATATTGCGGATTTTACCACCAGTGTCCACGAGCCATTTATTGGACAACTAATGGAAAATATTGAAGCACGATTCACAGATAGTGACACTGATGTGATGGCATCGTTCTCATATGCATTCGATCCTGCAAGCTATGCCAGCCCAAATGCAGAAGAACTGCTCTGCCAACATATGGAAGTCTTGTGCAAACAGTTTGCAATCCCCAGGGACCAAGCCATAAGTGAAGTTAAAGACTTAATTTTTTTATGTCACTGGAAGTGGCCATGATTCACTGGGCCCAAAGGAATTTCTTTCAACCCTGACTGCTCGTGGCAGCTTGTACAGTACTACATTCCCATCAATCAGCAAGTTAGCAACAATCTACGCATCTCTCCCACCCCATACTGCGGATTGTGAGCGGGATTTCTCCAGAGTAAAGTTGATAAAGACGAACATACGGAACCGCATGGGAGAAGACACTCTTGACTGTTTGTTGAGAATTAGTGTTGAAGGCCCCCCTATCAAGGAATTCGATTTTGAGAGAGCTGTCCGGATTTGGGCTGAAAAGAAGCCAAGGCGGTATAGAGTCCAGTTGTCCTAAAAGTACAGAGTGCAACTACAAGCCAAAAGAAAACTCTGGAGGTATGTCATTTTGATACCCTTCATAATTTTATTGAGAAACATGATCAATGCTATGCTACATCTTTTCTCAAATCTCAATATGTGCATCACATACGCCACACAAAATTGCAACAATAATATGACAAAATATAAATATTTTTTTTAGAAATCAGGGAAATCAGAAAACTGAATGGGTGAAAAATGGGGTAGTTGTCATGGGGGGTAGGGTGAGGTGCATTTCTCAGATCAGCCGATTACCCGGCACTCGACTCCGGCTGGCTACCACCCTGTGTGTACGCCTATACTTACGAAACCATTATGCTGTAAGCTCATTTTGACGAAGCTGTATGTTTTCATGTATATAATTTTTCGTAAATATTGTTGTAATCCTTCATTGGTTAATAATATTTTCTACAATAGTTTTAAGCTTAGATGAGTTACAGATACAACATAAAGCGGTTTTTGCAAACTTTATTCTCCTTCAAGTTAAAACGAACATCACAAGGGTACTCATTAGTGACGTAGGATAACATTAAAATTAACATTTACGAGGTGAAATTTGTGACTGGAATGGTGAAAAATGATTAACGAACGTTACATGTTTATATTTTGATAGAAAAACTCAAGGCATATCCAATGGATATGGTATTTATATTTCAGTAATATTTCATTCAATTGTAGTATTTTCTAAAAAAAAAAGTATTTTTGCAGTACTGTTGGGTACGGCTCTCGGCGACACTTCGGTACCTTATGATGGGTGGTAATGTATCGGTACCAGTACATACCGGTACTTACAAAAATACTGGTATAGTGTGAAATATAAGTCCTGTCGCATGACGTAATTTGGCATTCTGTGGTGTACAGCATACAAACTTTTTAGCATGGGTATAGGCGTAGGCCTACTATGTGAATTTGAGAAAGATCAAACCAGACAAAGCTTTTCATTCCCTGACTTAGTTTGAGGAATCTATGCGATGGTGATGCCATGTGTGCCGTATGTATGTGCGTGTGTATGTGACACTTAGCTTGTTAAAACTGTCTCAAGAAGGGTAACCTCAAGACATGAGTTTAAGGAGAGACCGTCATCGGCAAACGCTAAAATGTTTCAATAGTGCTCACTCCTATGATATCCTTGCGATTAGGCTAGTGCGTCGAAGATTGCTTTTTCAATTTCATCGGCAAGGAATCACTAAGCCTTTTGGCTTTCTGGTTATTTCCTTTTTTATTTCATAGTTGAGTCTATTAATTTGCCTTTCGTAGTGGGGTCATGGTTATTATTATAGTACCTTCTAAGATTACGTTTTGCTTTAAATTCATAATTTTCGAGTTAATTTTCCAGAAGTGGGTTCTAACTTTTGTGAGTGGACAATTTTTGTTGTAGGCTTCAGAGATGGATTTGAAAATTTTATTAGTTAAGTTGTCAATATTTTGCTTATTAATTCCATGTTACTTAACATGGTTTGCAAATCTAGGGCCTCCTTAGTTAAGAAATCTTTATAACCCTCCCAGTCAGTATTTTTATAATACCTGTAATACTTAGTTTGGGAACTTTATTTTATTAACTTTGTAGGTAGAGATGGCAACATAGTGGTCACTTAGATTAGGTTCCTCAAAGAATTGAGTGGAGATGTGTTTCTTATTAAACTTATCAGTAACTATAATGAGATCTAGTAGCTCCTCACTGTTATTAATAGGGTTTCTTCTGGTCATAGTGTTCATATTGCGAACAATTAAGTTACGGGATTTAATAATTCTCAGTAAATGTTTACCAAAGGGGGTAGTTTTATTACAACCAAGGTAAGTATGATGGGAATTTAGATCCCCTACTAAAATAGTCTTTATCCATGTAGTCAAAAATATTTGCATCTACATTATTCTGTGGGGGGGGGGGGGGGTTATAGTAGGTAGTAATTTTAACAGGATTAGGGGAATTTTTGACAGATAGTTCAATACTACTAATAGCTTGGTCATTAATGAAGTTATCATATTCGTTTCTGTGTAGGGAATATCATTTTTATGCCTCCTTTAAAACAAGAAATATCTTTCCTGATAGTGGTGAAATTGGGGATATAAACGGGGATATTATTGGCCAGTTAAGTTTCATTAAGTAAAATTATGTCGGGGTTGTTTTTATCTATATAATCGAAAAGGAGTTCCAGTGTATTCCTAACAGAATTTGCCCAGTGCTTTTTAACTGCTGTTGCCTTTGGGCGTAGTGTTGCCATTGGGCGTGTTGTTGCCTTCGGGCGTTGTGTCGTCTTCGGGCGTGTGGTAGCCTTTGGGCGTGTGGTTGACGGGTGGGACTTTGTTTTGGGCTGGTTTGTGGTTGTAGGGCTAGGGTGTTGTTTCGGGGTTGGCTGCAGTGGCAGTTTCTAAAGCTCAGTAGTACAAAAGACTTTTGTTTCCTGTTGTATGGCGTGTATAGTTTGTTTGGCATTGTTTGTGATCCGACAGGGTTTTTGTTTGGGTTTGGGGTTCCCCAAACCCAAACAAAAGCCTTGTCCTAGGCAGGGGGGATTGGGTCTCGTGCACTTTCCTTCAAAGCACCGTTTTCTCCTGTCTAAATGTGTTTTTAGTGCCGTCGACAGCCAGATGCCGTTTGCCTACTTTGTCCGTTATTGGGGTGGATTATCACTCCGTTGGTTCTTTCCTATCCTGTTTAGCAACAGTACCTCACAGTTGGAGGCCCACAAAGGCATACTGTCAGATGAGGGACACTTTCCGTATCATGACAACTGTTGGGGACGTTTCGCAGTCCAGTGCGGGGGACCTGTACCGGGCCATTTCTGATGACTTGGTTGGGGAGGTCCAACCTAACGACTATGCGTCAGGGCCGGAAGTGTGGCGTGTAGTCCACAGCAGGTGACTCGATTACCGCCGGCGAGATCTGATGTGGCGGATCGCACACGACGCCATGGTAATGAATCTGAAGTGCCTTCGGTGGCGTCTTGGAGATGGCATTTGCCCTCGCACTGGATGCACAAGGTGGGAGAGTGTGCCCGATGTGTTTTGGCAGTGTCGCTTTGTGGCCTTCCTCTGGGAGTGGTTTCAAGCCCAGGCTGATCGCCTCACGTTTTGTAACACCTGGGCGGTCAGCCAGGACTACCCTTTGTATGATCCGTCACCCCCGCCATGCAGCAATAAAAGTGTTCGCCGGATACATACCTGTTTACCTTTGTTTGTTTCCTTTGTTTTTACCTTTGTTACCTTATGGCTTCCATAAAGCTGGCCTTGTAGAGACTGGTGTGATATTGTTTTTAGGGGAGAGGGGAAGCCTGCGGACGTCGTCCTGGCATCGGTGAGGACGGAGATTAAGCTGAGGGTGGAGGCCGACTTAGTCCGTTTGCCAAGGTCGACGTTCGGCAGGTATCGGGGTCCACTTGTTTCGGTGCGGGCGGGCCGGTGATAGTTAATTTGTAAATATTGTGATTGTAAAGTCCTACGTAATTGGCTTGGGTTCGGGGTGGTTTTGTTGCCGCGCCTTCCACAATGTCCCTCGAATCCATCGAGAAACAATCCGCTCACAAAACACAAGAAATATCCTCTTGAGAAGTCCACAACTAAATTATAAGATCCTTATCCCGTAAATCGAACAGAAAAACGGTAGCAAAGAAAGGTTGAAACTTTTCCCCCAAAAGTGCTCTAAACTGCTGTAATGCAACGGCAAACTGACTGCACATGCGGGGCGGGATCTCACACATTACGTAGAACGATCACTATGTAAATGAAATATTTTGTAACTAGTAAAAGTGTACTGCTTAAGTATTTGCCTGATGCCTGTCACTGGATACAGGCTGGCAAACTATTCCAACTGAAATACATTTTAAATATGGCAGATGTGTGTGTGTGTTTTTTTTTTTTATTAAAGCCCTTCCTACACGGCATGTCATTACTAGACTTCACAGTCCTTTCATACAGTGTCGTAAATTTTTCTTTAATGGACACAATGGTATTCTTCCGAGGACTTTTTCATGAAATTAACCTTTTACCCTAAAATGCCATTGACAAGATGAAGTTTGAGATCTTTTGATGATTGCATATAACACATGAATGGCTCTTACAGCAGAAGCAATAGAAGATTGACACTCTTTCAGTACAACCACCTAAATCTAGCCCTGGTAAAATATTTTTATTGAAAACTTCAAGTATTCTGAAAAATTACCGCATGTAACTTCTTACCATGACGACCCTCTAAGGACTTTCCACAGGAGTGATATGAAAATGCAAAGCTGACATTAACTGTATTGCTGTACTTTAGGGAACTAAAATTCTTTTGCCACCAAAATGGCTTGTATGATACTTGTATTTCAACAAATCTTTTTTACAAGTAATATTCTTGTGAGGACTTGCTCGTTAACTGAACCTTTTTTAGTAAGATGACATCTACAAGATGAAGTATTTCTCAAAAACATCTTTTTAGTTTTTTCTCTTGAAGTAAATTAATTAAGATGAGATCATATTTAAGGTGATTCATGACAGATCACTGGCTAGACAGTTCCTTGCAGTCAACATGAAAGGTGGTACATATATCTCTATGGCAACTTTTTCAAGTAGATTTGGAACTTATACTATATACTTGCAACAACATACTGAATCAAATCATGAACAAAACCGGTATCTGTAAGTGAAAAATGATACAGGAATGATTATTAACTTCATCAGCTCTTCAAGTGGCCTGATAATTTGCTGAGACTGCTGGCAAGCTCAAAATACCTTGGCCTGTCACTGCAGACATAGTAGCTCAAGAGGGCCACACCACATGCTTTACAGGTCAACTACCTCCTCTTGCGTGTGCTTTTTAAGTGCATAGAAACGGACACTGTCAAAACAGAAAAACCCCAACCGGACCGGCAAAAACACAACCATGAACTATTTACAATTATCTTACATTAAGCTAGCAAAACAAAATTTTCTGTGGCTAATGGGGGGGGGGGGGGGCTTTTTAAGTGCATCGAAACGGCACATACAAACAAAAAACAAAACTCAAACCGGATCGGACAGGAACATAAAGTCTGTGTTTAATGTATACGACACTCCCAGCCCACCCACCACACAGGACTATTTACAGATAGGAAAGCAACATCTACACTGCAGCCCCGACGCAAAGCAAAGCAAATTAAATGCCTACTTGAAAACTATTGTCAAACACTCTCAGCTTTCGCACTGCGAGCGAGCACTTTTGACAATAGTACTGCATCCGGTTGTGGAGCTTGTTTAAACGTGGGGATAATGAGGTTACCCTTCACCACAACTGCCTCCGGGGCACCCTTGGGCAAGGTGCACCTGTATTTGCCCTGTGCTTTTTACATGCTGTTGCCGTCGGGCGTGTTGTTGCCTTCGGGCGTGAAGTTGCCTTCGGGCGTGGTCTTGCCTTCGGGCGTTGACCCTTTGCCACAACTGCCTCCGGGACACCCTTGGGCAAGGTGCGCCTGTATTTTTGGCCCAGTTTTGTTCAGCTTTTTTGTGTAAATAGTGTACATACTGTAAATATAGCAAGTTGACTCCACTCCGGACCCCTCGTGGCAGGTGGACCCCGCCCCGGACCCCTTGTGGCCCCTTGGGGCAGTTTGTGATGATTGTTTGGTCTGGTGTTTTGGTTTTTTTGGTTGTTGTTGGGTGGTGGTGGTTTGTTCTGGTGTTGTCTTTCGTTGGCGGTATGTAGTAATATTAGTTAGGGTGGCCGGGGGCAGGTTGGTTTGTGGGGTATTGGGTTGTCAGTGTGTGTGTGGTTCTATTGTTGTAATGAACATACTTTTCTGTTTGATTTGGTGGTGTGTGGATAGTTTTGCGTTTATGTTCCTGTCCGATCCGGTTTGAGTTATTCGTTTTTTGTTTGTACGTGCCGTTTCGATGCACTTAAAAAGCCCCCCCCCCCCCCCCCCTGTATTTGCCCCGGTGCTTTTTAAGTGCTGTTGCCTTCGGGCGTAGTGTTGCCTTTGGGTGTGTGGTGGATGTGGGTGTGTGGTCCTTGTGGGACTTTGTTTTGGGGTTGTTTGTGGTGGTTGGGCTGGAGTGTTGTTTTTGGGTTGGCTGCAGTGGCAGTACTAAATCTCAGTAGTAACAAAGACTCTTTTGTTCCTTGTTGCATGGTATGTGTAGTCTGTTTGACATTGTGTTCGTGATCCGTCAGGGGTCTTCTTTGGGTTTGGGATTATCCTTTAGTTTGTCAGTGCCTGTTTCTACGTACTTAAAAAGCAGCCCCGACCAACGGTCGAGCGGCACAAGACTGGCAGTGTGCTTTTCACGTACGTAGAAACAAAGGAGAACCCACCACCGGACAAAAACACAACCCTGAACTATCCACAGAACCCCCTACACTGAGCTAGCAAACGAAAGTTCCGTGACAACCATGTACAAAAACACCAAACCCACGCCAAATACGTAGGACTATTTACAATATCAATATTTACAATATTTACAAATTAACTATCACCCGGCCCGCCCGCACTGAAACAAGAGGACCCCAACACCTCCTCCTCCTCTTGCTACGTTGGATTGTATTGGATGCTTTGTTGTTTAATGTTCTTCCAATGTTTCTCATCAATAAGAGGTGCTAATGCAATCTTGCCACTTAAACAGTCATGTTATATTTTTCTTAAAGTAATCTTTAACTCTTTTGGTTTCTTCAGCAGACCATACATTCCTTCTTCCTTTAGGCTTTTTGCATCTTCCTCGAACATCCTCCTTACAAGCATTAGGTATTACTCTGCTATGGCCTAGTTGAAATGAAAAGAGGAAATTTTTCATCGTTTCCATATGCTATTTTATGAAATGAGTGTTAAGAATGTATTATTTAAAAAGAGCTCTATGATTGTGGTCATGGGATCTTGATAGTTTTTATTTTGGGATTTAAACCATCATGGCATTTGATCTCATTGAAAGCTCAGACAATCACCACTTCAATGTGTTCACAGACTCACTATCAAGTCTTTTAGCACTGAAAGGCCATGAGCTAAAGCACCCTTCAGTAACAGCTCTCCGTGAAGCTGAGTTCAGTTCAGATCTTCGGCGAGTGCAGACGTGTTTTCGTTTCGCTCTGGAAGGCAGTGGCGAAGATGAAAGGCGGAAAGGCGCCTGGGTCCGACGGTATTCCGATGGAATTCTATAAACGCTTCTGGGGTACCGTTGGACACGATCTCCGCGATGTATTCGTCTCTGCTTTCCTTGCTGGCTCATTGAGCCCCTCGCAGCGCACAGGCGTGATAACTTGGTTGCCCAAGTCAGGAGGAGACCCCCTAGAACCGAAAAAATAAACGGCCAATCACCCTGTTAAATGTAGACTACAAGATTCTAGCGAAAGCCCTTTGTACAGGCTAGGCACAGTTATGCCAGTCTTGTAGGGTCCTTTACAGACATGTGCGGTGCGGGGACACACCAGTATTCAGCCAGAACCTCTGGTTGGTTGCGGGACTTAGTTGAATACGTGATGGACCGTGAAAAATTTTCCAATAAACAATCCCCCATGGGTGTGCGCTTGTCTCCCCTCGATCAGGGAAAAGGCCTTCGACATGGTTGATCACGGATTCTCTTTAAAATTTTGCAGAAGAAAGAAGTTTCAAGTTTGAATCCAGTTTTTGTTAAATGGACCTCTCATATTGTATAATAGCGTATTACAGGGCGGGTTATCGTCAATGGCCTACCGTCGTCAGACCCCTTCAGAGTCACCAACGTGAGGGTACTTTAGGCAGGGGTGCCCCCTATCCACCTCTACTCTATGGATTGTTTAGTTGAATCCCTTGCAAGTAGCCTTCCAAGTTGAGCCTTTGTTTCGACCATTTCACATACATGGTGGTGCTGTAGTTAAGTGCCTTCAGTATGCTGGACGATGTCACATGCGTAATCTCCGACCTAGCTTCCTTCAGGGCGCCCCTCTTACTGTCACGTTCTTGTCTAACTTTCAAAAGAGGCCACAGGTGCCAGGACTGAAACCCCACTTAAGACCCAAAGGACTCCGTCTAGGTAAGTGGCGGTCGAAAAAAACTGCCCTTTTGCCCCCCCCCTGGCATCATGGGTAGACGGACGCCATAAAGATCAATAGGTATATGGATTCTGGTTATGGTTTTCACCGAGTAACCTTACCTGGAATGAGGAAAGTGGACCTAGTGGTGGCTAGGTGAAGGGACTTCGGCGATCGCCACCATTAGCCTGTTGGCGAAACGGTAACAGTATATCAATCGTTTTATTTACCCTCTTCTTGTGGTATCCGGGCACTGTTCTGGCTGCTCCAGAAGCGTGTCTTGGTGCGACTCGAGAGGGCTGTGTGTTAGTTTTTTATGGTCAGGGGGGGGGACGGAGCTGGTTTAGAAGAAGGGGTGGGTTGTTTTTTTTTTTTTTTCTGCATACCAAGTGATCTTTAGGCGCGGTAGGGTTGGGCCTTGTGCATTTTTCCTTCCAAGCTCCGTTTTCCTCCTGACCAAGTGTGTTTACAGTGCTGTGGACAGCACGGAATGCCTTTTGTACTATGTTGTCCGTTATTGGGGGTGGTGATTATCATTCCCGTCGGTTCTTTCCCTCCCTGTTTAGTCACAGTGAAACCCCACAGCCTGGGGAGACCCACGGGGGCATACAGTCAAATGAGGGAAACGCTCCGTATTATGTTCAAACAGTGGGGGATGTTTTTGCACAGTCAAGTGCAAAGGGACCTATACCGGGCTGTTTTTGATGAATTGGTTGGCCAGGTCCAAACCCAAACACACTTTGCAATTCAGGGCCGGAAAGTGTGGAGTTGTAGTTCCACAGCAGATCATTAGATTACCGCAGGCGAAGACCACTGGTGGGGGCGAATTCGCACAGTGACGCCATTGTACCTAATCTCAAAACGCCTTCGGTGGCGTCTTGGAGATGGTATTTGCCCCCGCACAAGATGCACAAAAGTGGGAGAGTGTGTCACATGTGTTTTGGCAGTGTGACCTATTGTCGGCTCTATTCTGGAATGGATTTTCAAGTCCTGACATGACCCAGCCTTAACGTTTTGTGATAAACACCTGGGCTGTCAGCCCCCCAGGGGGGGACCTATGCTTTGTATGGTCTTTCGACCTCCGCACCATGGCAATACAAGTGTTCAGGACATACTTACCTTTGTTTCCGGCCTCCATAAAGCTTAAGCCTGTATGGAAGAGGCGATGTAAACATTGTTTTTTAGGGGGGTGAGGAGGCCTGCTGTGTCGTCCTGGCGTCGGTGAGGACGGAGGTTTTAAGCTGAGGGGGTGGAGTCGGACTTCAGTCCGTTTGCCAAGATCGGCATTCGGTAGGCGGTTGGGGTCCGCTTGTTTCGGTTGAGGGACGGGCCGGGTGGGTAGTCAACTTTGTGTAAATATTGATTTTGTTTTGTGTAAAATATGGAACTACTGGTAATTTGTGTGTAAATGGAGGAATCTCACTGTTGTTTGTATGTGGGGTGGCTTGTTGATGTTGCTTGGTTGTAAATATGTATATATGTGTACTGTAAGTATCTGTACATTATAGTCTATTACTGTAAATGAACATAATTTGGTGGTCTGTTTGATTTGTTTGTAAATAGTTTGAAGTTTTATGTTTCTGCCCGATCCACGGTTTGAGTTTTTGTATTTTTTGTTTGTATGTGCCGTTTCGATGCCAATTAAAAAGCCTCGTTTCGCTCTCGCCTTGGCTATATTACTTATTAATACTATAGTGAATTTTACGTGCTTAAAAGGCGGACACAGATCCAAAACGGGTACAACGTTTATTTCTTAGGTGGTAGTCTTGTCTTGGGCGACAGATGAATTGGAGGTGGTCTTGTTGGGGTTTTCATCCGACCCCACGCCTGGTTTCCCCTGTGTAATTTAGGTTGGGTTTCTTTATTTTTTTTTCTTGAAACAAGTGTTTTTATATAGTTTTGAGGTTTTTTCCTTGGTTTTGCGTGGCTTTCCTAGTCGGCTACAACTCTCACTTGCCCTGGCTATGCCCGGAGGTGGGAATAGCAGCATACGTTAAGTTCAAGTTTGAGCGAGGGGGAAGTTTCCACCCTCAGCAAGTTTTTCCCTGTTCTTGAGGACAAGAACAATAAGGTACGAAGTTCCCCATAGAGACATACCCCAGATGTTGCAGGGCCTTTAAACTGCATAGCGGTTGTGGCGTGGTGTTTAAACGTATGGAGAGAGTAATGAGGTTTACCACCTTAGCCACAACTTGCCTCACGGGTGCAACCCTTGGGCAAGGGTCCCCCCCCCCCCCCCTTGCACCTGTTATTTCGCACCGGTGCCTTTTTAGGTGCTGTTGCCTTTGAGGCGTTAGTGTGGGCCTTCGGGCGTGGTAAGTGGTGCGGTGTTGCCTTATCGGGACGTCCGCGCGTTGCACGTCGGGCGTGGTGTTGCCTTCGGGCGTGGTTCGGTTCTATTTCTCGGTACCACATAACAATCTGTGTCGTGTGTGGTTCTTGGGCGGTGTGGTTGGTCTTGTTTGTGTAGTGTGCGCCGCCGAGGGGGAGTTTGGTCTGTGGGATTATTTTTGGGTTGTTGTCAGTGTGTGTGTCGGTTCTACTGGTTGTATATGAACATACATTTCTGTTTTAGCGTTTTTTGTATTGATGTGTGTAACGTGTGGGTAGTTTTGCCTTTATGTTCCTGTCCGATCCGGTTTGAGTTTTGTTTTTTGTTTGTATGTGCCGTTTCGATGCACTTAAAAAGCACCGATGTTGCAGGCCCTTGCACCCCGGAATGCATATGACCTGAAGTTCCGGACTGATGCTGCCCGAATCAAGGGGGTTTCCTCCCTTAAGGGAGTGGAGGGTCTCACTGTCACCCCATATGATCGCTCTGTGGTGGTGACAGTGTTGTATCCTCAATTTTGAGCGTAGATCAGGGCCCCTGGTGGCGAGGGTTCTAGGGCAGTACGGAAATGTCTGTCTCTGACTGGCGGTGGGTCAAGTACAATGAAAGCGTGAATTGGCCGGTATTCTCAAACCGGGAAGAGGACAGTTTCCGTATGGACGCTGGAAAGCGGACATCCCCTCCGTCCTTTTTCATAAGGTGGGTTCAAAGGCCCACATCACAGGTATTTTGGTCCAGCCACCGCACTTGTTTTCAATGTAGGGAGGAAGGGGCACGAGGCCATCAGTTCATGTCCCAACAATTGCGATGGCGGCCGGTGCCTGCCCAGTTGGCGGCATGACAAGGCAACCTGTGGCCCCAACGAGGTGCGGTGTAATCTGTGTGCGGGAGGACGGGGCCATGTCCTCTGGTGCCTTCCCCACGTCATTAACTCTGCCACGAGCTAGTGCAGATGTGGGAGCCCGGGCAGGTGAAACCCTCGCATTCAAGGCCCAGCCAGAACCAATGATGGAGGAACCCCTAGGTTCCCCTTCCACCTGATGGAGGTGGACACATCAGGTGGAAGAACAAAGGACTTCACTAGCTCCAAGTAATGTGAAGTGCTCTGTGGGACCCAGAGGTAAAAAAAACTTACGTACACAAAAATCAATCAAAGTACAGCACGATGTCCCACGAGGAATATTACATCAAAATATACACGGATTAAATAATCAGTCATTTTTCAGCGTCTATGGTATTAAATAGTGCTTACTAAATGCTTCTCAAATACTTGATGCTAGTGATCCTTTGTCTGCTTTCATTGCCATCACTTGTTTTTATGAGTCCCAAGATTGTACCATCAATAGACCGTGCTGATATCACTTTGGGATGTTTTGCTGTTAATTTGAGTAGTTCTTAGTTGACGGAAGTTAAATCTTCTTGTATAACAATTCCGGATCCTTTCAATTTTCTGCGGGCTTTTATCATTTCAGATCTGGCAGTGTAGTTCGTAAATTTTACAATGATTGCTCTGTTTCCTCTTGGATTTATCTTGCCAACTCTATGGCTTCGGCCAATGTCTTTGTCGCTTAAGTTAACGTCAAGTCTCTCCCGTGCCAGCTTGGTAACTATAGTATTCGTGTCCTCGTCAGCCTGCTCTGCTATACCAGAAATTCGCAAACAATTCCGTCGTATTGCCCGAGTACGTTGAGCTTGGTGAGAACCTCATGGGATTTGCTGAAAAGATCTTCATTTTGCTGTTTGATGCGATCTAGTTTCTTTGCACTCTCTTCAACCTTGCATTCAAGTTCGTGAATTTTACCTTCATGTAGTTCAAGCGCTTTTGTTATCCCTCAAGTTCGGACTTCACAGTCTCAGAAACCTTTGCTCTGATTAATTCACCAAGTTCCATACTTTCCAGCAGGGATTTCAAAATTGTTGAAGCAATTTTCTACTTGTTTGCTTTTGTCAAAGTCATGGCTCAAATGCACTGAACTTCGTTTTGATCACGAAAGCTGTTTACAATACATCAGGGATTATAGATCTTGGGTCGGATGTTGTACGTGGAATACAAACAACGTCAGTAACAGGCTAGTTTGTCATATTGTTCAGGACGTTGCATTGACTTTCTGTTAAAAGCTAGGTCCATATATTCTCAATGGGAACATCATAGGCTGTAGTTTCTCAGAGCTCCATCATTTACGTGTTTCAAAGTTTGTTGAATATTGGCTGCTAGAGATAAACCTGTATCATATTTCTTCACAGTTTAGTAGTCCATACATCCCTTGGTATTCGGAGGTTCGGATGCGTAGTGTTAGGATGTACTTGCAGCCGGCAACCTGCATTTAATCGGCACAAAACATTTGAGTGATGTTAATGTTGACAGATATTGTTGTCATTTTGTTTTGTTGTCACTATGTAAGTGAATTTTCCTTGTTTATATTAGGTGGTTATCTCTAGTCTCCCCCTTGTGATTTTCTGCTTAATGTATCTCACTGCTTTCTTTTGTTCTTGCTGGTCTAACTGTTGGGCTATAATAAGTGCTCAAAGGTACATTCATAGTGACTTCCATCCTAGAATGGATCGGTCAGTGTGTACTAATGACGTCATTCCTAAAAACAGTGTACCTTGCAATGTCTTGGAGTATATAGTATTCGTCCAATCAGTACCACTTGACGATGTAGGAGGTTTATGGCAAGTGGGCACTAGGCAATCTGCACATTCACCTAGACTGTATACAACGTAAACTATCTTTGTTTTTATTGTCCTACCGTCATTATTTTCAGTATTTTTCAGTATGCCAAAAGGTAAACCTAGAATGAAAATTTTTATTTCACCATACTATTTATCATGCCTTTAGCAACTTACCAGAGACGTGTGTATGTATAATTTCGCAAACGAACCCATTGGCAAGTAGTCTGAAGTAGACATGTATAGGCAGCGCCTTAGCATGGATAAGCATTCTATCGCACGTATACAAAAATTTGTGTCACATGGCTTGTACGTAGCGACTGGACTATTGGCCAATTCCAACGACCAGTCCAACGTGAGAAAATCTCTTACAATTTAGGTCATCCTTGCAATACTCTCACAAATTTGTGGTTGAAATGGTCAATACGTAATACGTCTATTTAAGCAATGTGATGATGAACCTTTATTGTGAATTTATACCATATGGTCATGTGTCACCTTTTGAGCTTTGTACCGGGGTGTCAGGCTAGGTTGGTGTACAGTAGTCCATGCTATTTCCTGTTCACACCTTGTGAATACTACATCTAACACTTGTGCGATTGTCCTACAAAACGTTTCCAGCAGATTTCTCAGTTGCCGAACTACGTCTCGTAAGTTGGTTTATAGCAAGTTTACAGAATATAAGTTAAAATCTTTTTATCAATTTGGCTAACTTAAAGGGAACGAACTGTAGTACCAAATTTATTTTGAAGCACCACCTAATCTTAATTTCATCTAAATTTCCTTACAAATATCTTTCATGACATGTCCAAACCAAAATATCCTATAATGTAAGGGGCCGAGGGAAATTTTGTGACCTTCACAAGTTGTATTCACGGAGCAGGCTTCAGTCTTGGAACTGAAGGGAACTTCCTGATCCGTCAATTTTCGAAACACCCGGAATGAGAGACAAGAGTAAAAGGGTTGAATGAACAGCGGTACTCTATTCCATCCTGGCAAACTGAATCACGAGTGGAACAGAATACACTGGCTACCGGACCGTAGTTCCAAGGATCCGAAGCCCTGAAATAATGTCAAACATGAGCTTTCGTACTGTTTACTAAAGACACAACAAAATGCAATTGGTAAAGAAAATATAATTAATGAACATCACTCTCATACGTTAACTCAACTGATCAATTGAACTGATCTGGGAGGACGCCCTTATTTTATAACCTGCAAAGACTGATCACTCAGTGACGAAACGTCAGACTATACGCATCAATAGGCTATGAACTACTGAAAGGAGCATTCCGTTGGCAAATAACGACAAACGGATCGCATCCGACAACTGATCGAATCCGACCACGGAATGATTTCGATAAAGGAACGACGTCTTTCTATTTATGATCTCCATTTGTTGTTGTTGTTTTTTTTTTTTTGCAATCTAAACGCATTTCCTAAAACCCTAAAAATATATTGACTTCTCATTCTATCTTTCAAGCGAATGAGGGCGCTGTTAGCGCTCAAATACTAAAATCCACCACAATATTAAAGGTAAAAAGTGAGCAGTTATTCTGCATGAATTAACATTGCAGAAGGAAAATTATGACCACATGATTAAACAGAATTCATGAATTTCAGTACCGGGGTACGATTCAAATTGGGTGACGGCATTTTCCCTTTGAAAACCCATGAAATACTGCTCACTAGAAAAATTAATAACTTAACTTTAAAAAACTAATCAAAGCACTGTTGGGATATTTATATTCTTTTCACAGATCTATTCAACCATTCCGACCACCATTATTTTAAGGTCATTTTATCGGCAGCTACTTCAATGTAAGGGACATGAGATACAGTTTGGGAAGAGTTGTGCAGCTGTAAACCAGATAAAAGAGCAAATAAACACAACAATTCTTTAGGGCCATTTTTAACACTAACGTTTTCAAAGATTCACATCTTCCCCATCAGATATAACATTATGTACAAGTTTGAAACTTTATGATCCATAGATGGCAAAGTTGCATAATGCTTTCAAAATACATCAAAATACAGAAAGATTAAGGTACTATCCATGGTGGTAAAATTGGTTGTTGAGAGTAAGTTTGCACTTGCTAATAAACCGTGCTTCTTTGATCTTTATTTCAAAATCTGAGCTGCCAGTTGCTAAGAAAGAAAAGTTCTGAGGACCTGCATTCTTCACAGTTATTTTTATGGTCATTAATGCCTCATTTGCCAGATAATGCTCACTAATCATGATAAACAAATGTCGTTTAGTCTTACCAATATACCCGTAAGACTCATTCTTATCATAAGAACTTGTAAGTAGATAAATGCCATTTGCTTTAATGCAGGTTGGGGTGGGACCTAGTAATGAGAAATAACTGTATTGTGTTTAGAACTTGTAAAGTCAGCAGTAGCTACACTCTTTTAGATCAAGATTGAAAAGTTCATCCTCAATCGCATAGGGGTTCTCTTGTGTGTAATACGGCACAATGCAAAACGTGATCCCCTATCGAGCCGGGTTCTTTTTTCTCACCATAAATACAGGTTTTTCAACATGTATTTCAAATTTCAGCGCCCACTGCAGAACAAATTTATAAAAAAATTTACACATCAGCATACACTGCTATGGGATACGCTGTCAGTGAGGCATTAACAGCGCTGGCCGTCCCCTCATGAATTATCTTCATGATTTAATTTTTGTGTTGTTTCACAAAACATGTTTTGTTACCTTAACACTGAAAATGTTAATATGAATATACAAAATAGTACCACTTTGAATCTAAACTCTCTTTAAGGGCAAAATTTCCAAAGGGGGAGGGACTCACCCCTCCTCCCAAATCTCTTTCCAAGGACGGACAACTCGAATTTACAAATAGACTTTGGTAGAAAAAGTTTCTATATCCCGGATTATACTTGTAATTAAACGTTAATTTAATCCTTTTGAGAAGGATAAGTTTCTAAGGTATGGTATTAAAAATGAATACTGTATAGATGCATTTACAAGGTCTAGGATAAGCCATTTCCTTCAATATGGGTGCCTTTCTAGGTATAATTATACGAATCCACACATGGTGGCGCCTCCACCCTTAGAGAGTACCACAAATCCCTTCAAAGGGTCACTAATCGCACTTCAAAGTACGCTCCAAACTACTCTCCAGGAGCTTCTGCCAAGTGTGACACTAAGTCTAGCTAATCTTTATACCACCTCCTACGCAACAAATGTTTTACAAAGTAAGACAACAATATGTCATCGTATAAGGTTGTACGTCAAACCATGAACACGATTTATTTCCATGTTGGCAGTTACTAACGTAAATCATGAAATGTGTAAGTTCTCCACAGCAAAGATGGCCATACTCCTTTTTAATCTAGAGTGCGCAATTGGAATAACGCAGCAGTGTAGAAGCAATGTAAACTTCTGTTAAACATTTCTACCACTCTCCGTCACAATTATATGAGAGAACACAGGATAGGATTACTCTCCACTATCGAAAACTTTGTTCGAATTCTATTTCGGATTCCGTTTGGATGTTTGGTGACAAATTCTCTCACAAAATGAGGGACATTGCGGATGCCAATAAGATTATTCGCCGGATAATGCCAATGGCAAGACCGTTTCGGGGTTCATTCCCTCGAAAGCAAGGTACAGGCGGAAGAGGAAGCTATCAGAACTACCAACTATCAACTATAATTAGGAAGACACCTCCCTGCTATGATTCCTCCTTCAAGTGACGTTTGGTAGAGTCCCTATCAAACTTTGCCTCAGGGCTCGTTTAATAATAGATACAAGTGCATGCATTTAAACTTATTGTTTTGTAAATATTTCAGGATATGGGTTAAGGGTGACGAAAACCTTGTTCCTCTGCATGTGACTATTCACTCGGTAGTTTACTATACATCCCAAAGCCATGAATACTTTAATATATGATTGATATTTGATGTGCTACATGGGTTGAAGGGTTAATTGAATTTTTGGTTGAAATTGTGAATTTACGACTACATTTCAAATGAAGCTACAACAGGGACTTTGAGCGTGCCCGACAGGGGGATTACAAGCAAAGATTATACATTTTGTTGCACAACCTATGTGTGTTGTCAGTGCAGAGAAATTCTGTGTAATTTAGTATTAATGGGGTAGCTTGTCGGTGTACCAATACATTAATCCTAGTAACTATGTCGGAACATAGTACGTCTTGTCTCCCCACACTTGTTACCTTAGTTACGCTGCGTCTTCAATTGTCATGTCATAAGGTCTATACGTTTCTGAAAATACCGAACAGTTAGAGACAAATTTTTGAAGAAAATTTGTTTGAGATGAGACAACGGTGTACATTTTAGGACAGTTGTTTACTTTAGCTAACTTTGAGCAGCAGGAAGCTGTTAGAGACGGAAATCCAACGCCCAAATCTGTCCAGTTATGAGCTTGGCCCTTTAGCTAGTATATGTGAATCATCTAGTCTAGAACGGGGCCACGGATGACAGACCCAGGATGTAGACGTCTGAAGGTCAAGAAGTTGGTCACGTTAATTTTGAGTGTCCCTTGGCGACATCATGCATCGTCAGAATGAGAGTTATGAACAAATTTTTCCCCAAACTTAATAAAAAACTGTAGTTTATTGTGATAAAAAACGACAAAAGGATAAAAGTTTAAATTTTCCCATGAGAACTATAGCAATGTAATGGCAATAAGCGAGTTCGATAATTCGTTTGCACATGCGCACACCCTCTAAACCGTCGGGATAAATATAACACACCCATACCTACAATACGACTTCCAAACTTTCAGGAAATCATCCTTTTTGAACACATCGCAAATACAAGGATGGTTCTTACGTGTAGTTTTGTGCCGTAAACTACATATAAACCGTCTCTTTGTTGTAAAAAATTGTATTCAAATCTGCCGTAAAGTAGGACAGAGACCCCTGTTTCACGGTGCATTTAGGGGGCCTTACTTAGATTTAGGCTTAATGGTATTTGTATGTACACGAAAACTGGAGAGGCACGAAAATAGGGGAACACAGCACAACATGTGCTGAGCTCGGTTTGTTTACCCCCCCCCCCCCCGTGTATCCCACAATTCCATGCAGTAACGAATTATCCAACTCTCTTGTTGGTTGGTGAATCATCACAATGACTCTTTGGGATGTAGAAGACGACACAATTCATTGTTTTCACTCGTAAATTTCCCTTTCCTTATAGCTGGAAGTTTCAAGAACAATACCACTAGCAGCCTAATGTCGGTACCATCTGGTCTTATGAATACTAGAACTTCCTTCATCAGCAAATCTCAAGGTCAAATAAGTAAACTAATAACCATGTAAATCACGTTAAAGGCTTTATAATCTCACCCCTGACTTCTCCCTTATAAGTTTACTCAAGGCCCTCTTTCAATTTAAACCAAAACAACTGTCTAGTACTCCTGAAAGACAGAGCCATAGTAGCCTGCACTGAGTTTCAACTGCTCAAGGCCATATTTACACACACCTGTGCGTGAGTTTTATTGGGAACACAACTGCCTGAATAAGTCATCATTGACCGACCAGGGAGGGGTTTCATTTTTTTAAACGAATTTAAATCAAAGTGTAGTCACCAATTGTATTTAGGCCATTCCTAAATAGGTTTGGGATGTCATTACCCCTTTAAGGCTCGTGCAAATGGCCAATTGCAGATAGCTCCATCAATGACAATTGGCACTTTGTTTCTTGTAGTAGGCCTATGGTATAAGCCATACATCGTGACCTAGGCAAACAAATCCTTTGAATTTTTTGGGAGTCTTTCGCTTTCACAACAACTCGTTGGGGAGAGGATTGAATGACATAAAGGAAACTCACTGGCTCTGTTTCCACTTGATCCCCCGATGCTGATCCTCCAAGCTCAGTCAACTGGAAAATTTTGTGGCAGCCGCAAGAATGTTCCATTTTGATCCCCTGGGCACGATACGATCGCCCCCTCAGTTTAAGCGACAGGAAGTTGCGTCGTTGAAATTATGTCTGCAGGTCATGTTTGTTTACACAAGTTTGTGTGGCACGGGATATGAGACTACGTGCAAGCTTTGCTACGTAAGTACAGACTGCGGAAGTAGGTCATTAGTTTGCTTTGATCTCGGGTCACCTTGATCCCCCGCTGTGTCCCCACTTTTTTTTTTGGATCGCCTGCGCGCGGTCTGATCCTACCCGAAGAGGCGATCAAGCTCTCGTGATCTGATTCTGGGAACGAGAGCATTCCCACTTGCAAATTGATCCCCTGCCCGGGGTCAGATCCGGATCTAATCTCCTGCTTGTAGTCAAGTGGGAACACACTCAGTGTTGGAAGCGACATGAATTCCTGTCAGGTTGATAAGCAATTAAATTTCTGCGAGGTCCTCAGACGTCGTACTCTGAACGTTCAATTGCTGATAAGATGTTAAATAAGGTCACCATTCTTTATGCTGTACAAGATGATGATAATTTGGGGAGGGGGTGACTTTTCATGTAATTACAGTTGAATTATAACCGTATTTAAGACTTGCATGAGCTAAGAAAGCATTCTCTCCACGGACAAAAAAAAATCAGTGCAATCCACTTATGTGTTATTACTGGGTATTATTGTTAAGCAAAAAGGTTGGTGTTAACTACCGAATTTGTTACAAATATCGGTTCTCTGGCAAAATGCAATAGATGTCCAGTTCAAGCTTAATATTCATGCTCATTTGTGAATAATGTGTTCGATCCTGTTATTAAAGTAACCATTTTTCCCTGACAAGGAATTTTTCAAGTATCACAAAGTTCGACTAAGCATGATTTCCGTTTCTACTTTAGCTCTATAAATAGAACGACAAAATGCAATGCAAACATTGAATGTAGATGGCGTAACCCAATCTAATTCTAATCTCTCTTCTCAATTCCAGTTTCTTTCATCATTCTCTCGTTTTCTCAGCACAAGCCACTCTTCACTGCTGCGTTGTGTTCAGCGTAAAGATGAATTTCCGTCCAATACATCCCATCTGAGCGCAAAAGAGGTATTTCTGAGACTGATGTTGATAACTGACGTTCATCCTCTTTTCATTTTTCATGTTGTCTTTTTGACTCAAAACTGAACCAACCAATGTAATAGTAACAATACAATTGTTAAGATTCTAGCAAGGTTGTGCACCATTCAACCTGTAAATTGAAAACAGACAATTTATATCTGACAACCATTGATGTAAGTTTGGTTGGGAGATAAATAATAGGAAGTAAAAGACGAGTCAAGTGCGAACTTGTTTCTTACTACAACAACACTGAAATAACATAATGTTGTGTTCATAAAATATGACTAACGCTTATTGCGCAAAACATGATGGAATGCTTAGCTATCTCCGGAATCTCTCTAAAATTTTCCAAGCATATAAAATGATGAAATATTCCACCACACTTATTCTAATCCGTATTTTATCAATCTGACCCACAGTCTTTACATTCACAGGAGTAATTTGTATGATGTTATGGATTTCCATGCACCATAAACTCACCTCAGACTGATACTCCTCGTCTGTTATCACCAAACACCTTTCCATGTCCTGTAAATTGAATGCAACTTCATGAGACTTTTGGTATTGCAATGGACTCTTTTCCCAACAGGAATTACAAAGGATTGTGGGATAGAATTTTGGTGTGCATCATTTTTTTTTGCCACAGCAAAATGCCATTGACAACAACATCGCCTACCCGAACTCTATCCCACAATCCATTACAATTGCAATTTAGAAAAGGGTCTATATAAAGTTTTTAGCTCACTGTTCTTCATGTCAGAATCGGTATGTACATGTTCATAAAGACTAAATCGTTACATTGCTAATGTAAGCAAAATAGCCAAGAGCCTGGGCATAAATTTTATCAAAGGGAGAAATAATTCTAAGACAGCTCTCTAGGAACCCTGACGATTTTATACCCTACAGTGTTGGTGATAATAAAGCTGACTTGAACTTAAATCTCACCCACAAACTAGTTACGTGCTATAAATAAAGTTGAGGAGTAAGCTGCCAAAGGAATCGTCGAATTGGTAGGGTTCTAAATAATGTGCGGTGTCCTAATTTTTCATCCACATTGTCGTTTGCTATAGCGGTGGACAGGTATGATAGGCACGTCCAAATATTGAAAGTGTTGGATTCTGTTTTGCCTTATTTTTTTATCTAGAATGCCGGAAGCGATTTAATATAGAAAATATTCAATTAACGGTGTTTTTATATACTGTGCATCACTTACCGGTAAGTAAATGTTAAGTTTCCTCCTTTAAATTTAAATCTTACATGTGTAAGTCTAAGATGTGATTTCATAATAAATGAGTACATGTTGGTATCATTGCTCACAAAATGAAAAGACATAGACTAACCTCCCAGAGAAAAGAATACAAATTTAGTCGGTATCTTCTTGTTGGCCACCAGTAAACTGAAAATAAAATTACATATTTCAGTGACATTTTTTCGCCAGGTACACGGATGAATATGGACATACCTACCAGAAAGATTAAACAAATTGAGACAAACGTTAACACCTAAATCTTCTATATAAATTACCTACAGAAAGACACATGAAATTATGTCATGATCCCATATTATCTACATCAGTTCTACTTTATCCAGGCGTGGATCCAGGGGGCCTGGGTAGCCCGGCCCCCCCCCCCGCCACGAAAAAACACGAAAGGAGAAAAAGGAAGAAAAAGATAAAAGAAAAGAAGAAAGGAAATTAAGAGCAAAAAGATGAATAAAAGTGTCTAAGAACGTATTCAAAGTATATATTTCTGTAGGGGTTGGGTGGAGCTATAGCTGGATTATCTCTTTAGATATCTTTCAAAGTGGTTTCTGGTTGCTGAAGAAAGGAGAGCTACAATGTTTGAAAACAGGTGAATAGCTGATTAATGATCCTTGACTTAAAGATCTAAATATTTAAGTAAAAATCGTGACATATGCAGTATGGGCCCGGCTATCTGCACTGAAATTTAGTAAAAATTTTGTGTTAAAGAGTGAAATTTTTTGTAATCTAGAGGGATTGAGAGGCAAAGTTTTCGTCATACAGACCTTGCAGAATGAATAAAGAAGACAAGCTGTCAGGTGACGTGCTATTGTGCACAGTGGCACCTGCTGTTGCAGGCAAAGTAGAGGCGTGCATACCCTATTCGATTTCAAAACTGTCTGAAAAGTTTTAAAATAAAGTCAAAAGGCTTTTAAGCTACAGACGGTGGCGTCGTTACAGTGGGCAATCGATTCCTCCCCCATCGATTCTTGAAAATTTTTAAAATGGTCCCAAAAATCGTTTAAGCTACAGATTTCTGTGGAGGGTGTGAGCGAGATGTATTTTTGATGACTGGTTTATTTGTTCTAACCATTTTCTTTCACAAACTGTTCTCAAACTATCATAAGTTTTAGAAATTCTTGACAAATTCCAAATTTTCGCACGCTCCGCTAGCGTCAGAGTTGTCCTTATTATGAATAGCTTTCTGTAACTGGAGCAAAGGAGCAAAAGTGCTTTTTAAGAATTCTCAGTCAGAAGACTCGTTTCTGAATAGCATAGGTTGGTGGGAAAGTGAGTGTCCGATGCAGGTTCTGAATGCAAGTTTTCTCATGGACTAATATTTTATTCAAAATTTCGGCGCGCTTCGCGTGTATACGACAGGGTTTACTCCCAATTTCAGATGCCATTGAGAAAGCTATGACGCAAGAAATTATTCCAATGCAAACATTTTTCTATAAAGTACATCTCCTTCTCTGTAGGGCTCTCATCATTATGGGATCTTTGACTAATCTAGTCTAGCACATGGTTTGAAAGATTGAAAGTACGTAATTGCCTTTGCTTATTTACCGCGATGCTCAGTAACGACGAAAGTCTTTTCTGAAACGAATTTTGCCTGTCCACCATCCTTCTTGCTATACCTAAAAGAAGGTGATATATCATATCTCCTCCCATATAGATGTAGGGTAGTGAGAATCCCTTTGGTCCCTCTTTTGTATACTGTAACTAATTCAGAGCCCCCGGGAGGCTCTATACTGTTCACTGTCAACCTTGGATATCCTTTTAAAATGTAAAGGAAAAATTTTAGTATAGTCCAAGAATGTTTCTGTGGACCCCACGCAGGTATAATTGCGTGTACAATTTTCCCATGGGCGTGGGTCATGGGGGAAGGGGGGACGCGTCCCCCTCACTTTTTTGGAAGGGAGACATCGTCTAAAAGCCCCCCTCACTTTTCAAAAATGATGGAACAGACTGCAATTATGCCTAGGAAAACTTTTAGAAGAAAAGTAACCTAAAAATCCTACACTTTGCACGAAATCGCATCTGAGGACATTCAGTTCTAGAAAATTTTCCCTTAGACCCCTCCCCGTGCCGACGATCAAAAAACTTATTGCCTTCCCGTGATGCAAATTCTGGCAACCACCAATGCTTCTTCCACCAGGACGGCGATTCACAAATGAGAAAAAGTCCCCCCCCCCCTAATTTTTGGAGATGGATCGACGCCCATAATTTTTTTCTGGGACTTAAGGAGGTTTAAAGACAACATATTAACCGTCTCTTACTCTCCTTTTTCACCCAACAGAAGTTAGAATTCGCTAAATTGTGGACATTTTTTAACATACAATCACTTTAGATATAACCAAAGATACCACCATTTTGCATATAGGCCCCCTAAAATTAACACAAAATTCTCAAAGGGGGAGGGTAAACCCCTTCCCGGGATTGCACTCTCATGTACTAACACAAAAAGGCTCTCCCACTCTTGTATATAGCGTATACAAAAGCCCACTGCCTAAAAAGGTACGGTTTAGCAGTTATCTGCGGTTCCCCCAATCACTTACTCCCGCCGGCACCATCGGTCATAGATTTCTGAAGGGTACACCCTTCAGAAATCCATAAAGAAGGTGATATATCATCTCTCCTCCCATTTGGATGTCAGGTTGTGAGAGTCCTGTTGGTCCCCCCTTTTCAATGTACAATTAATGCAGAGCTCCCGGGAGGCTCTATACCGAAAATTTTCGGCGCGTTTCGCGCGCAATTGTTTACGCTTACGGAGAAAGGTACGTTTTTATTGAGTGATGGATTTATTTTTATCACTTTTTTACAAAAAAAAAAAACACTTGGCATCTTTCACGATTTTTTGCAAAGTCTTCTCAATATTTCTTGATTTTCGCTTGATCTGCCCACTTTTAAGCTTGAATTGCTCCTTTTACTATCAATAAGGTCCCAAACGTATTCGCATTACTCATCGGTGGGGTTCTATTATGAGTAGGTTATTCGTGTGCATAAACGTGATTTCAGAGGAGCATTGTAAGGTTGCAAAGCAACTGATAATCATTTTTTCACCCTCCTTTATGAGAACTGGAAACTTAGTATCGAACCCACCTTCTAATTGATAGACACACATAAAGGGAATTTACACTGTTAGTCATAGCAATGGTTTTAAATGTAAATTCAAATTTTCGGCGCGCTTTGCGCGCAATTATTTCATCTGTCGTCCTTGACCCGAATACCGTATAACGAAAATGAAACACTTATTATGGCAAAAATCATTTCAAGTTACCTACACGGGCTCATAATGTTGGCGTGTAAGTTTTAAGATAACTTAGATTCTCTGAAACTTCTGCACGTACATAGAGTAACTTATACTGAGCCATACACATCAAATTCCATGCAACATGAAAAGGTAAAAAATCTCACTGATGTAAGAACTGGAGCCGATTTCTGTCTCTTAAAATGCAATATTGCGAGAGTTTTCGGTGGCTTCGCCCCCTGGACCCCCACCGGGGCTCCCCCCTGCTCCCCGCCCGGGGCCCTAACGCGGGCCCCTGGACCCCATGCGTAGGAACTCGCGCTTCGCGCTCGTGGTATGAGTATCCGTTATACTCGAATAGTTGTCTATTCGAGCAGATTGTGCAAGTACACGTGCTTGTACTTCCGTGTAAAAGTATTCCTACTGTCACTCGCTACTTGCAATTGCGTGTCAAAAAGGAATACTCGCATTTGTTCTGGATATTAAAGTACAGGCTCTGCTTCAAGACACTTCCAATATTGTTAGTTTGTATCTCACGACTACAATGTTGATTTAAAAAAGCCACAAATCTGTTTTGATCTCAATTTTCGTTCAAATTTATCTTCTCTAAAACTGCCAAAAACACAGAAAACCAAGAAAAAGCTCCCTTCCTCTTGCAATAAAGTTTGTGTACCACCGTAACAATGCCTATGTACGAGAAGAATGGGGCTATTAAAGCAGGGAGCTGTTATTTGGATGGAGATTATCGAAAAGTTTAATTTATGCTAATACTTTAAGACCCACTAAATCGAGGAGAGATTATCAAAGATAAGCAGTTTATTTGGCTCAAATGCATTTCTTTCCTTGGTTTGGTGGCTCCAATTTAGTGACACTCACCAAGCGATATAATTCAAGACACGTAATCCTTTAACAAGTGGCCTGCGCAGAACAATACTTTGATGTGTAGGTTTGCGCCGCCAGCATGTTTAGAGCAGGTGGTAATAAACTCGAAACGGTTGTTCAGTTGAACTTAAAGAATACAGCTAGTCCCTTCCTATACAAGATACCGTATGCAAATGAGTTGACGAGGTAAAAGTCTAACTTTTGTTACAACGATATGAAAAGTTTCCGGAAGTAACCAGATTTAGATTCTTGTTCATATTTCAACATAAACTTTAACTGATATACTGTCATGTGCGTCACCGAGCGTCGAAAGATGCAATATTCTTTTAATACAATGCTGTGGCATTGGAGGAAAACCCTCAGTCTTACTGTAGACGTAGCAGACGACAAATCCCTTTTGTGTTAACTTTTTAATCGTATAAGTCTTATAGAAATGTCAAGAAAGATACAAGCGATGGATTACTGAGTGACCTTGGCAGTACAAACCTCACTTCAAAGCGATCTATCTCCATCCAAATAACAGCTCCCTGATTAAAGTGATGAAAATGAAACGCCAGAAGGAGCAATATTTCAGTGCTTTGAGAAAGACTAAGGAAACCACCATAATAGGCTACAGCATCCATTCACCATTCATTCGAAAGACCTCATCCTACCCTTGTAGAAATATAAGTTAAACTCATTTGACCAGTTTATATTTTCGATTATTCATAGATTGAGTAACGTATCTTTCTCCTTGGACGCTGTCACCAATAAACACATGCGAAAGATGTGAAAATATGTTATTCTATAATGAAATTTACATATAGCCTACTAATTTCACATACTTAGACTGTTAAAATAGATTCCCTGTAAATACATATACCATAGAATGTTTAACTCTTTTCCGTCTCCTTTCATTTTCCTTTTAACCATTCTTTTTCTCTTTTCTCTCTTTTGCTCTCTTTTTGTTGCTTTGTCTTTGGTTTCATTTCTTGTTTTTCTCATTTCTTATTTTCTTTTCCTCTTTCTTTTTTCTTTTTTTTTTCTTTTTTTCTTAATTCTACAGGGAGAGCCAGAATGAAATACTGCAAAACTCTAGACACTTTTTGAAGACATCATATCCGAATTCTTCCTGCCAGTCTACATTTAACAGAATAAATTTAAAACAAGTGTAGTAGAATGGAAACAGAAAAATATCACACGGATTCAAAGGAAAAGTATATTAAGAAGGATGCATAACTCTGCACTCCCTTTCGTAGACGACATATTTCACATATCTTTTTTTCTTTTTTTGGTTGTGTCAATTATTTTCCAAGTTTTGTTTTTCGAATGTAATTCAAACAAAAATAAAGATGAGATGCACAAAAGCTTTATCAACAAGATTGTCCTTTCACTCTTTTTGCCTAAAGATAAAGTAAATTGCTTGTAAAAAGATAGCCATGCAAATGTATGGGCTTAGGTATTCGGATGCTTAGTACCCGGGTTCCAAAAACTGTACCCGGACTTTGGTATTTTGTTATCAAAACCTCAAGTAGATTGAAGAAATTTGTTCTTGAATGAGAGTACGCGGTTCAACACTGTAATCTATAATAAATTAAAAAGTGTACTGATTCTGTCCAACATTCCACATTGTTATTTCGTTATTTCAAAGCTAGAGTATTATCTTAGAAATGCTGAGACGTTTGTTGAAATGATAAATTTATAGCTACTGAATTAATGCTTCAATTTGTATCCTTATACAAAAACAAAAATAACTTTGCAGGCCTGATTACATTGATTTACCGTTAACTTTCCGTGCTCGAAGAATATCTTTAGTCTTCAGTGTGAGCTTATTGAACTGTGGCACCACGCAACGACTTAAGCTAAAATGAAGATAAAAAGATGACATTCATTAAAAATTCCACGAATGTGTACAAAAGATATGGACAAAACCGTTTAGATATAATGTTAGGTAATTGCAAAGCTGGATAAACCTTATACTGCACTGCAATGTTGAGGTTATATGTTGTAGTGTAGGACGGTAACTCATTAATCGCTGAATATTTGTGTATAGAAAGTGTTTAACATTGTTTTAAAATTGGCCACTGAATTCGCCCACTTATCTTTAAGACAATGGGGAACAAGAGTCTGTAGTAAATTAAATTTGAAGACAAAACCTGTTCAATCACAGAAACAGATCCAAATCCTTTTTAAGGCCAATGTTTGTTTTTATTCACTGATGGAAAGAAAACACTTTTAGATGTAAATTTAAAATAGCATATCATTATGTGACCGCTTTGCATTAGCCAATATTTAAAACCATAAATTCTCCTAAGAGGCTAAGACGGAAGATTTGCCATCTTCTAGCTTACCACCCCCACCCCATCCACCCCTCCCCAAATGAAAGTGTTAGATGTAATTTCCTGGCATCTGGAAATCGGAATAGTGTAGTAAGGAGCATTTTTATGGCACTGTTAGTTCATATACAGTGTCAGGTAACCACTCTGCACTTTTGGAATAGGAAAGCCTGCCTGCAACTATGATCATGAACCTTTAGTTTTAAATGGCCACTTTGGAGAGATACAAAAAAGGACGTTGCTCTTTACGTTAGAGTCCAGTTATCGTAAAACAGGATATCAACTTTATTTCATTTTAACGACAGGGATGATTTCGAAGTTTTGAAAATTTTTTGGCGGCTAGTTTGGGATCTACATGGGTTTCTTATTGCTAGCAACTGGTATTTTTTGCCCCCTCCTCAGCATCTTTCATATTTAATTTTGGCTGCTGCGAGGGTGCAATCAAGCGTTACTCCATGCATTTTATTCCCTTACAGTTATTACCTATAACATCATACCTAAATTAACTCCATTATGGGGCGTACAGTGTGAACAACGTTTGCTAAACCTACCTCCTACATCACATTAGACTTTTCACTATAAAATCCTCCTGTTTAAATATGTTGTTATGTAGGCCTTGAAGTGGACCGAAAGTCTAGAATACTGAAAACAAAAACTTGTCAGGGTGGTGCCTTTACTGACTAATTTGACTGACTTGAGTATAAATTAGTCGGTTGAGTGGTGGATAGTCACAAACTAGTCAGTGGACTAGTCCGTGTGACACCGACTAATCAACTGACTAGTTTGTGATCACCGTCTAATTCACCGACTACCTTATATTCTTGTCAGTCAAATTAGTCAGTAGAGGCACCATCCTGACTAGATTTTGTTTTCAGTGAATTACAAGAACATATACGATATTTTAGAGGTTAGAAAATAATTTCGTTTATCCCAATCCTATTTTTATAGCTTTCTCAATTGCCAAGATATAAAATGTTGAAATTTATTCACTTAGTTTGATATAGTCCATCACGCAATAATTTGTGATGTCCTTCTTGTACAGCTTACAATACTGCTTTTGTTTTCTTTTGATATAAAGGTGTTTATAATGACCTTTAAACATTTACTGTTCCCTCGCATATCATATTATATGTAGAGGGCTTATATAGCTCAAAGACACTGTAACAGGGAGACAGTGATCACATTTTGGCACAAGGTGCAGTTGTTTTCGAAAAAGAAACAAAGAAATACAAAGACGGTAATTTGAGAAGTACAAGAATGACATCCTAAATTATTGGGCAATCTACCATTTTAGATTAAGTAAATACGCTTCAACATTTTATATATTCAGCTCATGAATATCCAATGAAGATGGGAGTTGGAAAATTTTGATGCATTTTTCAAGCTTTGTAACCCCTTTTTTGAAATTTTAGACTTTAGGTTCATTTTAAATTAACACGATTGAAATATGGTTATTAGAAAAGGCGAAAGGGTAAAATATGGTAAAGACCGGAAAAGGACTCCAGCAGACGATTTGAGTCCATCAGTGGGGCAATCGGTCCCCCCCCCCCACCGACCAACGACCGACCAACGACTAAAATTTTCCATGTTCTATTTCTGTCCCACTGTTTCGCTTTTACGGTATTTATTGTAATTTGGACAGTGTGAATTATCACATATTAAATCAGCGACAGAAACGTTCATTTTTCAAACATTATCATCAAACTGAATACCGTAGGGTAAAAAGTTCTTTACATGATGCGAAATGCGTAATTGTTAGTCTGTTAAAAAGAAAGTAGAGATGTGCTTATCTTAACATACGTTAGATCCTGTAATCCCTTGCACATCGCTGCAAAGCAAACAATGTTGGCAAACTCGTCTTCTTCCATAATTGTCCCAGACTCCCATATTTCTATTGCCTTTAGATTATGTAATACTGACAAGGAAAGACTGGACTTCAAACGGATACATTTGCTGATCAGGTCGACGGCGCCGTAGCAGTTTTTCAATGTAATCGATGAAATAGGAAGCTGTAAAGAAGATATAAATGCAGTTAATTGGGTATAGATCAATTCACGGTACGAGTACAAGTGGTTTTGGTTATCGATGACAAAAATTTAATTCAATTAAATAAAAGATTCCAAGGCTAAATTATTTGACAATGGGGAGTTTATACAGTTAAGGAGTCCTTTAGTCCCCCCCCCCCCCCCTTTAGAACTCGAATGGATTACTAGAGCCCTTTTCAGCTGTTTACCGCCCTATATACTATTACTTGAATTTTCCTAATAACATGATCTAATCGAATTACATCTGAGGCCTTCTACACATCTTTACAAACGGCGATCATTTTTGACACTTCATGCCTGTCGGTAGGGTCATCTCCGGCGAAAAATGGTATTTCAGTCAAATATCTGTGTTCTACACAATAACCTGTAGCCCAATGCTACAATGATGCATTAGCCAACGAAACAATATAAAATTTGATTTTTGGTCCATAATTAAGAGTTAACGTTCCCTTAAGTCCAAATGTTTAAGAACTTTATCAATCAGGGTCACGCAAGTGTTTGCGACTTGGTGAAGTGTCCGTAAAGAGCACTCTAAACCGGTCATCCTCCAGGCAACTCTGTTTCACGTAGTGTGGGTGATCTTGACACTTGACCGCTACCAAAAGTAACAATAATAAGGCAATCGTTTCAAAGCAAACCGTTCAGACATGTGTCCAGGTGTGCACTCACCTGAACGGAGGTCTCATTCTATTTGCTCACTTGAAGGGAAGAGAGACTCAGTAATAAATTTCCTGAAATCGTTCTAAGGTGGTTGGTTATTTTGACGTTTATGCTGTTCAGCAGGAACATTAAATAAAGTATGATAGATAAAGTCATTTTTGTCCATATAAATGGCCAAGAGTTTTGCTTCCCTGTGGGTCTTTGACTATGTAAACACTAGAAAATGGCACTTCGACTCGACCAATGAGATAACCTTACCTTATGACTGGAAGAGATTTTCATGAGTTGTATGGTAGACCTTTGTAAGAGCAAACTATGATCATTTCTGATAGCAAAACCCTCCTTGCAGATATATTCGACATACTCTACTATGTCATCAAAGTTTCCTTTTTGTTCAAAGAGGCATAAAATTACAAACTGTCTAGTCTCTTTCTTGGCCTGCAGGTATCGTATGATACCTTTAGATGCTGGCTCAGAGCTCAATCCACATGTAAAAAGGTATACATACTCGTGTTCAAAGGGATCTAGATAGTCCAAATAATTAAGTCCTTTGTCTAGGATGATTTTTGGTTCATGGTGAAAATGTCCGTAATCGTCAAGATAAGTTTTCTCAGATTGTTCCAAGGGCTGAGCACCTACGTCATCTCTTGAAAAGCAGCTTGACAAATAATGTGCCGCGTACCATTCGCAGAATATTTTGTGGTAGAAGCGTACTTCAGTTTTGTATTGAATATGTTCAGGGGAACCAGGAGAGTCAGAAATGTCGAGTACCTCTTCTTCAAGTAAGATACCTACACGAACATACTGATCATAAAAGTCCTTTCCTAATCGGTTACAAAGATCCTCCTTTCTCCAAACAGTCTTATGATCCTTTGCGCTCAGTCTTTCAAATGCTATGATATCTAGTTTTCTATGATCTGTCTCGAATAATTCAAACTTTGTTACGTTTTCGTCTTTCATTTTATTTTTCATATGACTGTGGAAGCATGAGATCATGTATCGAAAGAACTTCGTGACGGAGTCCAACTGCTGAAAATGTTCACTCTCGTGACTCATGTGTGCGAACATCACAAAGAATAAAGGTACTTGACACACGTATTGGAGAATATCATTTTTCTGTAGCCGTTGCTTTATTTTATCGACGGCGTCTGTGTCATTACCTACAACAGCTTTACGAATGTACTGATCTCGAGCTTTATCATCGAATCCTGTCAACTTAAGACGCTTCGTTGGTGCTGGGTAGTTGATCGGCAAGTATGATGATCTGGTGGTCAAAATGACTTCAAACTGTTGAAACATATTCCTTGCAATAATACTGATGACATCACGATCTGTGTCGTCATCTTTGTCAGGATACTCGTCATATCCATCTAATACCACTAATGTAGAAGAAGAATGGCACAAGATCATTTCAATTTCCTTTTCACTTAACTGGGTATCCTTTGGTAAAAGGAACATCCTAATTGCTCTGTAAATAGAAGTTACCCCTCCTAGCTGTCTTAATCGTAGAATGATTAGTATATCAATGTTTTTCAACGATATGTTGGTTCCATTGCACCAGTCATAGGCGAGCTGTAAAGTTAATGAGGATTTACCATACCCTGGGTCTCCTTCTATGATAAGTCGTTTTGATTTGACTCGATCATCAGTCAGTATGTTTTGATATGTATCAAGCTTTTCCCATCTCCCTTCTTCTCCTATCTTGTTCTTTGCAACCAAGTATTCAATACCCCCCTCAACAAATACTCTGTCGACGCAGTAAAGTCTGTCTCGAATGAAAGGAATTGGTTGAACAACTTCACAGAGGTCCTGGTACTTTGCTTTCAGTTCCGAAATAAATTGGTCCTTTTTTGCTACTGAAAGATTGAAAGTATATAGTTCCTTTTGGTGACTAACGTGTAAACTATTCTACACGAAAGTTGAGAAAAGCATAGAATTGTGTCACTTCAGTTCAGCTTCAGAGTTACAAAGCTGCATACAACTACTGAGAGATGTTATGCGCATATATTCGTTTACAGTTTACATTGAAACCTATTTGCAAATCACTACTTGCACTGAAAGCTGAGAGAATATGACAACTGAGACAGAATAGTTTCACCGAAAAATTGCATGCATTCTTTTGACTTTTTGGGTATAATTGCCTGAAAAAGTTCAGCGCTATATTCGTAACAAAAGAGTGAAAAATATAAGGCCTAAATTGTCTACCACTAAAGCTAGCTATTCCTATTTCTCATAGTTCTCTCAGAATGGCTCAATGCTGCTTTTTCATTACCGGAATTGGATGTATTCTGGGACACACTAAGAAAATATAAAAATATAAATAAAAAATAAATATAAAAATGGCGTATTATTTTGAATATTTCACTACATTGTTTAGTTGAAAATGATTTGTTAAAAGGAAAGACAGTCTTTTTTCTTACCTATTTGGTCTTTCTGTGGTACCAACGGCATAATCTAAAGAAGGCAAATGCAAGACATCCTCGTGGTTGATAGAAAACAAAGATTTCATCTAAATACATGTTACACTAGGTTTCAACTGTATCCTCATGATGGCTATTTATATACTTTAGGGAAGAAAATATGGTGATTTACCTTTTACTTTATGTTTTAGTGATGTCACAAATTAAAAGCGTGCACAAGAAAGACATCCTGTAAAATGAACCATCATCTTTCCACTTGGCTGTATTATAAACAAGTCGTTCAGAGATATAACGTAAAAAATAAAATTTCAGATTACATTCCTTGCACGTAGAACGTAGCATAAATGTCTAATTAAACTGACTTATGCATTACTGATTCATCACGGGAATTGCTACGAAAGTACAAAATACAACAAGTGCTTTTTCAAAGACTGATGTGCGATACTTGAACTGATGATCTCATTCTATAGAGACACCGCACATAAGACGGAAGGGAAATGACTCCTTTTTCCTTTTTTTTTTCTTTTTCAGTCATGTTTACAACATAAGCATAAACTATTGGTAATAAGACATGCGCATAAAACGGTACAACGCTTGTCTTATCTGTTAGGCTGGGGAGGGGGCTGTCGCCATTACAGTCAGTTTGTATTCTGTAGATAGCCGGCTTGGTGAAGAAACGCGAGAAAATATTGAATATCTTTATTCATGCAACAACTAGGTTAAATCGTCTGGCACGAGGAATTTGCTGTTTTTCGTTTTTGTTTCTCCACAATACCCTTCCTAGAAAAAAATGAACACGTGCAGCAACCGGTCCTGAATTAACGCAATGACGTTATTCTTACTTAGTTAATTTAAGTCGAATCAAATGACAATTACAGTATTCATCGGTACATAATAGAACGAACTATGATGGCAGTGCGTACCTCTTCTGAAGAAAATCCACGGTCACTCAGCCCGGTATTGTTTCCTTCCTTTCTCTGATACAACATGAAAAGAAAGAACGCATACAAAAAATATAATCCAATCCAGCAAATATATTGTACCGATACCGCATTTTTTGAAACCCTTGTGGTTCGGAAAATTTTGGACAGTAAAAGTACACATTTCCATCATGCCCACGCTGACTTCGAATCAACAATTTCTGAAAGACAGAAGTTACTAGTCATTGATTTCTACAACATATAAAAACTATGCAACATCCACCAAACGTAAATCGCTTTTACGAGAGAATCCCAAATCTTTTATGACGAAAATGTAACGTAAGCTTTTCCTTGACGCTCATGATTGTTGTCTTTTAAAACTGGGTTTTCCTTCGCAATTGCCTGAAGTTCCTTTGGAATCATTTCATGAGTACGGTAGTATGGAAGAACGTAGTCCATGCAAGGAATTCTTACTATGTTTGTTGGAACTTTGACAAGTGAGCACAACAGTATAAAGATAAGTTTCGACAGATTATTTCTTGTTACGAACACCGGGCCGTGGCTTGCGAGGGGGAGGGCAAGGGGGACATTTTTCGCCTGAGATTTCCTAACCCTCAATGAAAAATGAAAAAAAAAACCCTCAAAAAAAAAAAAAAAACCTTTTATTTTTCAGAGACAAAACCCGTAATGGACTAAAAGAAAGTGATGAAATACTTCATTTTGAAGTTCAAACACATGTCAGACATTTTCCTTAATATCCTCTTTTCAAAAGCACTAAAACTAAATTTTAATTCTCTAGGATTCCGAACACTTCTTTAGGCCAATAACACAATCGTAAGATATAGACAATGAAAGGTACCGTATAAGGTGCGGTCCTAACTTTGTGTGCTAAGTGCAAGTAAGGAGGTGCTGAGAAGGAGTTTCAATCAACAACGAAATCTTGCAAACAATATAAACTCGAAAATGGCTCAATCATTTTCAAGTATCAAAATTTCTTTGACATGTCTCTTTTTTCCTCTTTTAAGCTGCTGTTGAATATACCCTCTTGTATATGATATGCTTCTTTCATATCCAGTAATCCTTTAACAGAGGCCATCGTTGAACAAACCTCAATGCCAGGTTGTTGTTTAATATGTATTTTTCTTGACTGCTAATAGCAGGAAATGACATCTAACAGTGTTTGATTGCAAACAGTTTCCCTGACCCCCCTGCCTTGATCACATTACTAGTGTATGATTATAAGCCTATTACTGGTAAGTTCTTTCAAAATTGCGGTGGTCGGCACTTAAAAGCTTGCAGTTGCCCGCCCGACAGACGTGCATTCTTCTGCACCTACACTGGCTGCTTTCTTAGTGTATGTACGTGTAAAACGGGCGTACATATTCGACACCTACTACAAAAGTAAAGCTGGCACAAAATGTTTGTTGAAAAAATACTCAGTTGAACCCGAATTAGTCACCACTTCGAATGGGTCTAATATTCCCTTTACATGTGCCACGAAATCACATCTAACAGTGGCTAATTTCATTTTTACCTGGCGAGAACTCCCACATCCCCATCAGTGATAGTGAAAGCTGTGATCGAAGGGGCCAAAGCTAAAACTGTCCCGGCACTTCAACCTCGAGGGTAGTTTTTCCCTTGTGGTCCATAACCATGACGTAGTGATAAAAGTGACTACAATTGTAGGTAAATGTAACATAATAAATATTACTGAGTGTACCATGAAGTAAAGTATTAAAGTGTATCAAAAATACAATTTTTCGGTACGCCAATTTCGGCTTTTCATTATTTCTACCTGTAGTACAGCTTGAGTGGCATAAGTCTTTTAAATTCCCATGCCACCTCTTCCATTCTTTCTTCTTCCCACCCACAGGAAAAGTCCCTTGCAACATCAAAGGAAACTTCCGTTATTTATTATTGAACTATGAACTGGTCTAAGAGTGATTTTTGTAATCTCTTTGTGCGCATTGAAGGTTATCAAGTAATCGGAAAATAGTCACAGTGTCTCATTCTTGTGTCGATAATTTCGTCATCACCCAAGAGCTCCCGAAGGCTTCCCCGTTAGCACGTTGTCCCTGGACCCCATAATACTGCAGGCCTTGAGGGAACGGTCCACATCTCAGTGGGACCCTTGGCAACTGTTAAATTTCAAAAACGTGATCAACTCTGGAAGCTTGCGTAAATCGTGGGTTAAGGGTGTAAATTGTTTTAAGTCTCTTGAGGCTGTTTTGCCACCCTGCGTCAGTCCCTTACATAAGAAAACGATGTATGTGTAAGCCTATCCTTTAATTCAATGTGTGTTTTATTATTGTTGCTTTATTCACACCAATACTATGCTATAAACGGGGAATGGGGCCTTAACCCATCCGCATTCGGTGAAAGGGGATGAGCTGAAAAAGGTTGGGAAACACTGATTTAGGTTATTACAATATCACCTCCTATATTCTACGTTTTGGTGGCATCGATTGGTAAGATTGCCTGACTTTTCACTCACCTCAAAGGTCGGCACTGGGGTCTCACTTGAAAAAGGTTTATGGTGTCTTGATCTTCTTGTATATCTATAAGCTGTAAATGAAGTTTAAAATCCTTCCAACATAATGAAGTTTCATGAAAATTTCGAATGAAATAATTCTTCGGTTTTATGTTTTACATCTAATTTTCATGAGGCAACTGTCAGTTTAGTGATAGAGAAATTGAGACGGTTCCATTTTGTTTGCAAACTGAAACGACAGCAAGTTATGTATCTGCCTTACCTTTGATAATAAAGAAACCGCATATTACCAGTACAAGCAGAATAGCTGCAACAGCAGCCAGAATGACCCACCAGTGATATTTGTTGGTTGTAGGAGTCTCTCCAGTTGGCGCAATAACACCTACATTTTACAAAATAAACCGAAAATTTGATGGATCTATATTGTTTGATCAATGCATGATAAATGGAAAGTTACGTAGAACATCGATGTAGGTATAATTTCCTAACTAGGGGAGTTTACTTTCATTGAAAGCCACCAACAGTTTTACAGACATTTAGCAGTTTATCAAGTATTTCCTGAACTTTGTAGTTTCAGATGAATACTATTATAGTACTGTATTGTTTAAAGTATATACATATATTTACACGTTGAAAGAACTCAAAGACGAGAAGAGAAACAAATGTTTTAACTTTAGTACAGGACGGAAACTTAAGTGAAAACATCTCTTATCCCCATCACAATTCATTGTGTATTTTGAAATGCACTTAATGCCTGTAAAAAGGGACATCCACCCGTAGAGTAACTTGCATCAGATAAACTTGCATAAAAATAAACAATGCTACAATTTTGCGCTTTTTGTGTACCGTTTAATTCTATTGATGAAACAAATAATGATTTTTTTTCACTGTGGTTGAAGTGAAGGTGTCAAACATAATATATATATACGAACCATGCACAAACCAAAGGTCGAATATCCTTGATAGCTGAAGCTTTGTAACATTTGTTCCAATCACCTTACATTCGATGGTCAATTTCGTTTTTGCAAGACCTTTATAGCGATATCCTGATCTTAGAAATACGTCGAAAGTGTCTCCATTATCCTTCACATTGAGAGTTTTATTAAAGAACTCTATTTGGTCTGATGATTCCTGGAAAATTTCTGTGAAATCTAGCTCGACTTGAGGACGAACTCTTTTCAGCATACATGTCAAACTTCCCTCAGCATTGCCCTCAAGAACGCAATACTGTTGATCTCTACACCCATCAACGACCAAGCGAGCAGAAACTGGACAGTTGTAATTTTAAAGAAAAGATAGAGATAATTTCTCTTGTGTAGTTATGTCACATTTTGAAGGTGTACATGTAAATTATCATTAAAATAGTCGCACCTTTAATACAATACACAATTACTTAGGAAACATATCTGTAATTTATCCAACCAAGCTACCATACGAGCGTTATCACTAATTTAAAGGGATTGTCTGCTGTAAGACAGAAAGTTTAAGTGGCATACAGACACCTGAACAAATGTTTCATAAAAATTGCTGTAACCATTTAAGTGGTGACACATTTTGAACACAGTTACATACCGAACACTGCTACATTGTATACTTTCATATCGTCTTCCAACCCATTTCCACTGATGCATCTGTAAACACCTTCATGATGTACGCCAACTGCGTCAACAACTAATGAGCTGTCATTCTTGAATTGGTATCCCTCGACATCATTGTGAGAAGAATAGGATCCAACAAACACAACATACAGAATGTTATAATATAGTCCATCTGAAGGTTGCATTCTTTGCCAAACTAGGTATGAAATGTTCTTGTCAGTGCACCTTAGTTCTAACCTGGAATTGATTTCTATGTACTCTACGTACTGTTCAGCTGTCGGAACCCTTTCATTTTGCACCAAGACCAAAGATTCGTTCTTTTCAAGTAAAGTTGGTGGACTTTCAGCCTTACACACAAGCAGGGTTAACAAAGGAGTGTAGAAGAAGTCGGTTGTTGTAACAAGTGATGTGAAGAAAGCATGTCTTTCGTTTTTGACTGATAAATTTGATGAAACATTACGGTCACCGTTTATGGTTCTCACCATCCAGTAAAGAGGAATTGTTCGCCTAGAATCCACCACTGTGCATGATAGCTGAGACTTTTCATCCAATATTTGATAACAAAGCTCACTGCTGTTGCAATTTTGAATTACAGGAAAATTTCTGAATGTGATGGCTGCGAAATCAAAAAGTTAACAGTATAGGTAAAGAGGTGTTACGTTATAATCAAACATTTGTCACATAGCCTAAGTGTAGTCTCCTTTTTTGAACAGGATCAGCAAAAATGTGATAAATATTGCACCGTATAAGATTTTTAATCGACACAAATTTAGTTTGATTTCCCTGAAATTCTGTAACTTTGAATACCATTAATTAATTCCCTTGGACCTTTTTTAGTTTTTGCATTGAAAATTTTACATTCGTTGTAGAGCTATATTAGTTTATAGAAAGTCATTACGGTATCCTAGTAGATATTAAAGGTGATCAGTCGTCTTGAAATATTCTTTGTGACGTCAGCCTTTTCTTGACATGTTTCTGCAGTCGTCACTGTTCAAGGATACACCGTACAAGTAGCTATGATGACATCGGTATAGCTAGTAGGTATACAGCTACAAGCCGTCTCTTCTTGCTTACCGATTAGCTATACCATGCTTGTACGGTGTATCCTTGAACAGTGACGACTGCAGAAACATGTCAAGAAAAGGCTGACGTCACAAAGAATATTTCAAGACGACTGATCACCTTTAACTCTTTAAATGAATGACGTTGCCAAAATAAGTGATCGTTACATATTCTGGTGCATAGCCTTTAATATTTGACAAATTTGCAACTTTACTTTTCACAACCTATGTCTTTGTTTTTTAACATGGAAAATGTTAACTAATAATTTACACGTTTGTACCAATTGTTACAATGACAGTTTCAAGAAGTGACAGTTGGTTATCGTTCCTTAATCAAGATTGAAAAAGCATCTAATTTGGAAACATGCTCAGCAAATTGTACCTGGTGTTACAAGACGACTTGTCAGGAACACCAGGTTGATTCCGTCGACAAGCGAATGGAAAGCTCCAGAGAATTAGAACCGCTACAAAAACAATGTCACCTTCAACGCAGCCTTTCCAGAAATCTGTAGAAGGAGAACTGTTTACGTAATGTGCCAATTATAGCAGCGGCCTGGCGACACTTCTAAGAAACATTGCCATTGTTTAATACTACTGTGCATACAAGGAACATTCTTGTAATTGCTCGACTGTGTGCACTGGAAGTTTCTATTAAATTCCGGAGATGTCTCGATTGAAAGCCTAGCGTATAAAAGGCAGTTCAACAACTGTTGTAGGAGAGAGATATCATAATACTTCATCGAGACCAGACGCTGTCATACTGCTGTGTTATCATTGTCCGTTTGTTGAGAAGTTATTCTCTGACCGAATCACCTGAAGCCAGCCACTGACACTGCACACTTGTGATAAATTGCCTTACGCCGTTTCTACACTGTGTATTGAGATCGTTATCATCCATCATCGCCTAGCCTTGTCATTATTCGCTCGTGGAACCAGTTCCTACGCTACAGCACGCTGCAGGTCTACTACTGTACCATCGTCGACGTGCATGCACTACCAACCCTTGGACCAGACCAGAATAATATTAAGTAAAGGATTGTGAGTAAATCTAATTAATCATTGTAAATTTAAGTAAGATAAGGAGATCGTGAATAATAATTAAGTTGTTGAATTTTAATCTCGTTCTTCTGTGATCTTTCGCTGTTATTGGTTTGACTTGCCACCAAGCCGTAACACTGGTAAACCAATAGCTTGGGAAATATTGTCTGAAATCACTCTGCCTTTAGAGTTTAAAAAAGTAAGAAATGCCCCTTTCACAGTCTTTGCTACCGTAACGATACTATCTCGTCCCGTGCAATTTCACTTCTCGATCGCAGGTGTCTGTACGTGTTGGGTGTCTGGGACAGGGTGTGATACTGATTGCAACTAGTTGCAAAGGCGTTCAATCGCTTACGGAGTAAACTTTCCCAACGCATTGAGTTCTCTCGCACATCGAGTCGCATAGTGTAAAAGGGGCACAAGATGCTTACCTATTACAACGACATCAACGGCATATGACCTCGTTTTGCTACTCGGTGTTAACAACCTGACTGCAGTGTAAGTACCTTCATGCCTCATGGAGACATTTTGAACGATAAGTGAGCCGCCATGAGAAATATCGAACTCCCCAGAAAGAAATCCTGGTCCTTTTATGATGGAATCTTCGAAAATGAGTATCACCGAATCTTGAAAAGGGTCCGTAGAATTGTACCAAAACACACCATAAACATCATCCGGAAAGGAACACTTGATTTTTCCTGTAGTACCGATCTTGATGTACTGAGGTGAATCGCATCCACCGCTGTCAGTAGCTGTGTTGTAAGGTAAAAGACTAAATTAATGGATTGGAAAGAGTGGTATTAAACTTGTTAATGGTTCTGTTACCACTTTTTATTAGATCCAAAGTTTTACTAGACCACAACATTTTACTTCTTTAAAATCATCGTAAAAAAGGTGGTGACGAAAAAAGGGGGCTGGAGCCGGTCAGCCCCCTAACCTATGGATGCACCCCTGTACATCCCTGCTTAAAGAACTTCTCAATCAGGTGCAATGAAGGATTTTGTTCTCGCTGTAATTGTTCTTAGCTATTCCAATAGTCTCTTTTGTTCAGATTTGTTTCATGCTCATTATGAGGAGCATTTCTTAACTGATCCTCATTCACACAAATTTGGAGCAATGGAGTAGAAAAAACAAGCCAGTGAGCCACAACTGGAATAAAGGCCTTGGCCGGCCCGACTTAAACCAATTGGTTACAAACTGAGCCGTAAAACCCCATCTAACTTATGAACTAAAACACAAATTTGTGTTTTATGCTTACTGAACAAAACGCTTAGAAGTACACATGCATCGATCCTGAGGCTGTACGATTTGCTTTCCGGAGTGTACAAAATACTGCTTCGCAGAGCTAAACACAGGCTGTAGAAGTTCATTTTTGGAGATAAAGATCAGCATATAGTACTCACCTGCATCTTGAATCGATATACACAAGATTAAAATGGCCGCATTTACCAGCATCTCATTCATCATTTTATCTGCAGAAAAGACTGAACAGAAACATCTAAAATTAGACCTATTTGTAGAGTATCTTTTTGAAGGAAGCATATTTTTGTGAAGTGAAATATGTTGTCAGAACAACATTACATGGATGAGAAAGGCAAAGACCGAGGAATAATACAATCTCCACTTACTCATGAGAATGTTTCTTCTTTGTCTAGCTTCTATACCCTCTAAGTCTTTCATTATTCTTCAAATCAAAACAACCTTTTAAAGGCGCATACTTGCACTACCCCAACTACACGGCTCGAAATGAAGGAAAAGCCATAGCTTAAAGCATAAAAGCATAGTGCAGGGTCTTTTTCAATATTTTTTCTTGGCTCTCGTCCCCAAAATTCCTCCTTGGATTTCGCTCTCTTTCCCCCTACCTTCATTTCCTCCTAAAACTATTGATCAAAATTATGATGACTGCACTTCAATTATATACCTTTGTAAAACAAAGTAATAACGAAAAGCTCTAAAGTATTGCAGTCTTGATTCTCCGCTGCACAGTGTGTAGAGGTTTTCCACAATTTCTCAGGTATTTACTTCTTGTTTAATACTTAAGTTTGTAAAGCATGAGATCACACACGTAAACATGCATAGATGTAACTTACAAAGCACGGAAATTGCCATAGCTAACAGTATATGTGGGATATGCGGCAGACTTATTTTATTAGTACACCGTTAGACTACACACGATGGTGGTCTAGACAGATGGTGTCATGATGTCCCTCTATGACGAATCCCCCCCCCCCTTTCACTGGGTATGAAGTGATTGAGACAAATTTATCGCTGCTCAAGTTGGTCATGAAAGAAAGGGAGTCTTTTTCAGGCTCATTAGGGTATGCAATATTGATATTTCCTATCCATCTTTTCGTTACGTTCCTCAAAAATGATGTCATTCTTTTTCCTTAACTATTTCCTAAACAAAAAAAGTGTCTTTGAAGGTAACTGTTCATTCCGTAAATTTAGTTAAAATCACTAGACATACAAAACAGATTTTTATAAAGTTAATCTTTAAATGTAAAGATTTAAAATCAGATGTTATAAATTAAATTGGTTGAAAGAAATTGAAAGACATAAAATGCTAAAATGCGTGCCTTGCTTGCTAATACCATAGTGCAAGCTTGGACAGTAACCAAGTTTTAATGTTCCAATAAGCTAGTGTTTTAGAAACAACATTCTGTTGCCAGAGGCACTGTATGCTTTTGATCCCACAATCCACTATACTAGCAATCTTCAAGTTTGTACATCATTTAAGGAGGATTGAAAGTGAAAATACCAAGTCATTTCATATACCCCTGCATAGACAGTCTTAATAGAAACTGCTTCTCATTTTATAGTTATAAGTCACTCGTTGAACTTTGATAGTTAAACTTTAACAACTCTATCAATGGCTTTAGTATTTTACCTATTCTCCAAAAACGAAAGCGCTACTGTGGATCTTTCCATATTGACGAATGAGGTTGAGATGCAGACCCATACCTATTGAAAAAAATGGAAGCAATACATGCTTTCGAGATTGCCTTACAAGCTTTATTATACGTAGTCATAGAAAGCTTTCGACAAAACAATAGCATTGTTCACAGATCAACTGTACATGAACATTTGACAATATCAAGGACACCGTATCACAATAAATGACATTTTTATTACATTTGATTAACGCCATTTTTACGTATTACTCTATCCTTTGCATAAAACCTTACTTGGGTGTAGAACGTTGTTTTTCACTTTACTCAAGTTGGTAAAACTTCTCAACTTTAAATTTTTCACATTCGGGATAAATTCATCATGTTTTCCTTTTATTTACATTGTTTTGTGCATGTGATGGTATTATTTCAGCATGTTCACGGTGAAGTAAAGAGTGAGAATGTGTACAATGTAGCTGTCTTTGATGCGCTTGTGCTGGAAAGTTGCTATGATGAATATGGACTGGATAATACTTGGACTTTTCAAGACATCGTTATATTTGTTAACAAACTTTTCGTGAATGAGCCATATGGAAAAGAAATTCAAATCATGACCAATGGTTCTTTATACATCAAGTCTGTCTCTCTTTTTAATGAAGGTTTTTACAATTGTGTCCGCGCTTCTACTGCACTTTCCATTTATTACGTGGCTGTTCAAGGTTTGCTATATTTTTTTAAAGGATATTCAACTTGTGGTTATTTGTGTCTGGTAAAGTGTTAACTCAAATCATTAAAACGGTGTCTGAATAGAATAAGCAACTAACAACGTTAGTCAATAGCACTAATTAACTAATAATTAGCCAATTTCTTAAGAAACTTGAACGAAGTTAGCAAACTTTTGACTACTTTTTTTGAGTCCACTATTTTGCAGTTAGTCAAATATCTTCAGGAATTAGGCTAATATGAGTAAATAACACGATTTGTCGATTCAGGCACAGTGGTGTCTCCAGAGGGCACTGTGGAAGTCTCCAAGTCATGGCGTTTCCCCAACTTGGCTCCAGTCCACCCCTGTAGAAAGGTTTACAGTTTGCCGGAGCAATGTGGACGCACAAATTGCCCCCCACCCCATGCCCACCGGCACTTTCGCTTTCGCCACTTACCCTCCTACTGAGATGCTGGCGGCGCCACTGTTCGGGTACCATTTTGACTAACTTTTGTTTAACGTAAGTTACGGTAATATTGAAGAGATGAGACAACGAGACGAGTAATCAACTGAACAAGGAAAATTTTGAAAGATAACACTTAAATATTATTATTATAATTATCAAGATGGTACAGGAGCAAGTTTTCGTTTGCGACCAGCTAATAATTTTCATATACTTAGTTTTGCGTGTTCCAATTTGTTTAAAATCAAAACATTTTGCCTGTTATTCTGATAGGCTAGGCCTCCACAGATAAAACCCATTTTAACACCAGCCAGATCTACAGTTTGTAGTTATAGACCGAGCTGTACAAGATTCCGGATAGTGGTTGTTTCTGTACTTTGTAAATGTTCCTCAATTACATCGTTATATCATGAGAAAATTCTATGTGGTGTTTTTGAACTGAAATTATGGTAAGGATCAAGGAGGCTGAGGAAATGTCTGGAAACGAAATCCCCACCACCACAAAGTTACACTTATGAATCGTTTGGTCGGAATAAGAATAAAATTAAAAGTTACGTTCTTGATGCAAGGTGGCATCCATTGTAGTCTTCCACACAGCCAAATTTTCTTCGATGTCTCCCCCCCCCCCCTTCGGTGATTCATCCAGGAATCTTCTTTATTTCGAAAATCCAAACTACTAAGCAATGAGATCTAAAAATTTAGATACTTGCAAAGTTATGCACAAGCCCTAAAAAGCTTTTCGGTGGTCTTAGAGGTAAACTGTTGAAAATGTCTATAGAATTCTACATACACTGGTTACAGAACAAAGCATAGAGAAACTACAAAACATATTCAGAAGGAGCTATCATTTTTTTAACTTAATCGACATATATTTTGTGGTACTATTTGGTATTCCCTTATTTTATCTTTTAGAGAAACGCTTTAAAGTATAGGTTTCTTTGAGGAAATGGGTCTTTGTAAATAATGCGTCAACTGAAGGTGACACTCTTCTTATAATGCCACATACTATTGCCCCAGTAATGTTGTCAGTGGAAGTAGGGAAAAGATGAGTTGGATGTATGATCTTTCGAATTTTTGTGGGTTGAGAGACAAACATATCCTCAGGAAGCTGCCCGATGGGACTGTGATATTGAACCATGGCCATACACTAAGCACATTTTCTTGTAAAGAAGGACCGTACACTCGGCATGTGAAACGATTGTAATACAAACTTTCAAGAACCTTATTTACCCCTCCATGAAGTATATAACATCCCTGACGGTGATGTATTTTGTTGTATCCTCTCGAGGAGGGCTGATCCATAGGAGGCTCTATAGAAGCTTTTAGTTGGGAATGGGGCGCAAAATCAGGTCCGTAGTCCTGATGTCTCATTATCTCATATAGCTTTCACAAGCTCTTCAGAAACCATCTCCGGCAGCCAGTCATGCCCTGTAATATCTTAAAAAAATTGGCCTAAATAAAACCATTTCGTTGGCGTAAAAAGCAGGCAAAACAGGCAAAGTGGGTTGATCATTTTGAATAAAACGAGACAGCCTTAATATAAATTTACATGACCAGTACTCGAATGACCCAGTAAACCTACACTGAATTTGAAAAGCATCACGCACGAAATATCTAGCTACTTGAAAATTACGGAGAAATTTTGCAGTAGTATATTCACTTACATAAATGATGTATAGCATTTTGAAGACGGAAAGAGTTTTTTTTTTAAATTTAAAAATAGTTTTCTTGACCATCTGTATAAAGTTATTTTTGAAGACTGGAGACCATGCTTTGCAAACGTTGGGGGTGTCCTCCTCCTGTGGTGACCCTTTGGCGAGTCGTTTGCAAATTTACCTTGTATCACTCTTTTGAAATGTTCCGTTTCCCATTAACATAAGAACAAACTCCTCTAACCAAGTAACCTTTTGTATGTGGATATCCTACACGCTTTCCGTGAAAGTCAGAAAAGTTATTCATAATCGCGTAGTTGTTCTCTTGTATTTGTCTTAACGATATGGTAAGCCACTTTAGGCGGTAACTTTGACAAGGGAACGATTACTCTTAACTTTAGAGAGGCAGCTCCCTGGTTTGACTAAGTCATAGGACAGGACGGATAGATACGAAATAGAAGTAAACCGTCTAGCCGTTACATCGATTTTTGTCTCAAAGTCTACAAACTCTTGTGAGTATACTTAAATTTTTTTTTTTTTGGAAAGTCACTAAATAAGGTACATATGTATGTTATGCAAGTATTGCGCGAAATATGCCTTACCATGGAATGATTTGTGTGTAGGTTTTTCAATAATTTCATTTTGTAACCTTCCCTTCTTCCATCAATCCCGTTGGCTCTGTCGTGATTTGGGCTGCTGTATCCCGTCGAGGAGCTTTCCCCTCCTATCTTGTAATTATTGGCGCAGCACCCGCATCTATTGCTGATAAAAATGCCAAAAGTTGGCATTGTCATGATTATCATTTAGGAATCTCAAAACCCGTCAAGCTCGCCGCATAAAATCGTAGCTTATATTCTCAACAATTTGTCGAAGGTGTTCCCCGACACCTACCTTTGGCACAACAGCAGTGCTGCTTTGTGACAGCTTTCTTTGACAAATGAGCTCGGTCCTTTGAACCTGCTTCTTGCAAACCCTGCATTCTCTCCTATTGATCAAATTATGATTTCCTTTGATTATGTGAAACGATGATAAATCAGAGCTACATAGTTCATAGTACACAGAAGGGTAACATTGAAGTAACTTATTATTAGCATGTGTCTGCTCCATATTGATTACAGGAGTACTTTTGTTTTGGTGAAGGTCAGAGTTTATTTGGAGCCAGTAGAAGGGAATGGTGAAAATTTCTCAAAATGGTTAGTATTGATGGATCTCATAAATGGTATTTGGGTGCCCCAATATTGCGTTCAATAAGTCAATCGTTTTGGCGACTATCAAAGCTCATTTGAAGTCATAAATTAAGTCGATTGTAATAACCTCGTACCTAGTGTGTGAGGGATATAATACGTAGCATGTGGACGACCCATATTACTTACAAGGTCCGCCTTTTCATAGATGGAGGTTAAATGTTAGGGGAGGTCATTGGGGTCAAATTGTGAGAAATTCGTTAAAAGTGATATCTCAAGAAAAACGTTGGAAAAGCCCCCCACCCCGCTTCCTATGCCTATGTTTTTGCATCAGACATTGGGTCATTGAAACGTAAAGCTTTCTTGGACAAATGGGCCACGCCCCCCCCCCCCCCCGAAATACATTAAAACTCAGTAATGGTAAAAAATCTACAAGTATGAAATACTTACCTGGCAAATAAACAAGTAGGCTAGAACGCAAACCACTTGAAACTACATGATCTTCTAGCTAAGTGTATAGCCGCCTTACGATTGAACCACCGCTGTAAATTAATGGTCTGGAGGCATGCATCATCGACATTCCGTGAGAGAAGTAAATACGCTTATCATACGCTAACAATCTATTAATCAAATAGTTGACTTTCTAAACCCTCAAAACTTGCGTACATATGAAAACGTTAGTCAGTGACATTTTACAGCATATGTAAATGTAAGTTTTATTTTGCGATGTTGGGTTAATATACAGATTTACGCGCCCAAACTTGGGCTTTGATTGTGGCTACAGGTACTACTTGTCGCCTTTTGTTATTCATTCAGTACACTATACATTCAGCAAAGTACTTGGGAAACATTCTCCTTATGACACGGAAATTTTCTGTAAAAAATGAATTGACAGGTGTGGGGCAAATCGTACAAAAGGGACATCAGCATGATGTGGGAGGGCTCCAATAATCAGCTTTGAAGTTTATGATATTACCTGAAGTAAAAGGATCTTAAACGTAATGGACAAAACCGAGCCTATAAATGCACTATCATTGACACGATTATTCCTAGACTTCTCCCCTTTAACAATTACGACTCTGAATGATGCTCATCAGGACAATTTTCACCCTGGACAATTTAGAGGGGAGAGGTGCAGGAAATGCAGGTTAATACATTGACCGCTATCAAGATTTCCGTTGAAAGCCTTCATGTCTTCAGAATTGCTTTGTACGTTGCAAAACTATAAAAGGGTGGTGAAGGATGCTCGCTCAATAGTTGTTGGAATAATATGTCTCCGGGTAAGACTTTGTTCCCTGGCCAAACATGCGCTGGATACCCATCATATCATAAAATCAAAGCTCCAGGAGTTAAGCCGCGAGCGTACTTCACAACGTGGCATATTGCTCACTATGGTGTAACATTAAACCAGCTATCCGTTATCAAAACTTCTTTTCAAATACACAATATTTGAAAACCTGCGGTGGCTAATAATGAAATATGCAATATCATTGTATGTTAGCATTTATAAAATTCTAAGCCTTTGTGTAATGAAAGCAGATGTGAAACCATCCTTTACTGCATATACTATCAATAAAAACAGATGGTGACGATTTTACTCACCGTTTTAAGTTAAGCGAAACCCATTCTTAAAATTCTGAAACGATTTTAAATTAAGCAAGTAGTAGAAACATTTTCCTTCTCTTTCATTTTTCCAAACAACAAAGGATTTGTGTAATGCGGTAAAAATGAACACACACACACACACAGTAGTATGCTAGTATGTAAAACATGTACAGACGCTATTTCTTATGGACTTAAAGTTGGACTTTGTATCCCCCTGGTGTGTGTTTCATCAGCAAATTTATTTTACCCCTTGAATATCGAGAGTTTATTGATCCTGTCTACTCATAAAGTACATATATTGTTTGTTATAGTCTGTCATTAACGTACCAAAGTCCATAGCAAAAGAACGAGGTAAAAAATGAGTTAAAAAAAAATAGAACTTGAAAGGAATCATGCATCTTTTGTAAGCTGTGGTTCTCACCAGGTAAGGTGTACTTTGGATCGCGTAACCCTGGATTGCCTGCTGGCAAGGTAGCCCGTATGGCTCCAGCGTCACCCTCACCATTGAAATGAAGGTTTTCGGTGCACCTAGTTTTCAACCATCGTCAGCAAAAATGTGTCATTCGTGAACCGTAGGAAATTACTAGGGTGTCAAATACTGTCCATGTATATAGATTGTCGGTAGTGTTATTGGATGGTGAAGAGTGTATGCAGTTACTGTATGCACTCTTGCCCAGCCTATACTAGTACGGAGTGTCTGTGCGTCAAAATCTCTTGAATTTCCATTCAAGTTAAGCCAGTGACTACCAAAAGGCCCTCAGAGAAAGCATTCCCTAACAAATTTATCGGTCGGGTACCTTCAGCGAAGTGGCTCGCCAATCTTTCCCAAGCTGGGGTCGGGGCACCGGGTGGCAAAACGTTCCACCAAAGGGGCATACCAGCATGAAGGACTGAGTCGCCCTGAAGGAGTTGTGGTAACACAAAGTGCTCCCCTGAAGGCGTATGGGCCCAAGGACCCTACGTATGGTCCTGGTGAGGTCCAAGGACAAGACCCTGGTGAGGATCCAGGGGAAAGTCCCCCGAGGCTCTGAGTTATTTTATTATCTCCAAATAGCATTACATGGACACTAAGCAGACCACAAAATAAAATTTACAATCTGACCTCCTTTGGACTGACAATAAACTTATTCGGGTTAGGGTGTGTCAGTGTATTCGACGGATTATTTCACGTTTTACTTTGTGCTACATAAATCCACTCATCTGCCCAGTAGGTATTAATATTGAAAAAAAAAACCCTTACAATTATCGCAGTGATTCTCAAACTGAAGGTGAGGGCCAAAATGCGTTACAATGGGCTGAGGTTGAGGGCTGCAAGGGATGATCTCAGGATTAGAGAGAGGACACTCTCGAAAAGGCGAAATTTATACTTAAGAGGTTCCGCAGCTGTATCTGTGGGAAACAGAAGCAGAGGCTTTAAAGATACGAATTTTTCATAGAAAGAGGTTCTTTAAGAGGGCTACCTGTAACTTTACAGCGTCGTACGGTACCAGCCCGACCTCAGACCGACCATGGTTGGGATTGAGGTCAGAAAATTTGGCTTTTTAGACGCCCTAGGTGGCAAGAAATTGCACTTTAAACCACAAATTTGTGTCTGCAAGTTCGTGTTTTAGAAGGATTTTCTCGACAGGGTGGCTAATCTCCCCAAACGAAAGGGCGAAATGCAAAGCCCCGAAACAAGTGACGGGTTGATGAAACAATGGGCAGTGCAAAACTTTAGGCTCGCGAAGGGAGCCGAAAATTTTAGGCATTTCCTTTAAAGACAAATTAAATATTTGAATTTTTATTGGTTAAAGAGTCTGGCCTACTTTAGAGCAAGTTCAAGAAAATCGTCCGTCCTTTCGGTTGGTCCTTCTCGGGGCATTTCTCACTTTATCATACCTTCCAAGGCCCCCGACGAAACTGATATTTCCCTGAGGGGGAAGTCTCCCCGACGGAGGGTCATTTCTCCTGCCCCCACCCCTGTCTATACAATTCTGTTTCTAGCATTCTTGGGTCACCAGTATGATCATTTCGATGTTTTTCATGCAGAGGTCTGCGGTACAGTACAGGCATTTGCAATCCCAAAGTAAGACCGTTGCGGCAAATCAGACACTGAAACGGATGAAGTCACGACAGGTCGCACCTATCCTACGCTAGTAGCCAGTAAGCTCTCGATCAATTATTCTCGCTTACAGCTTCCTGGTCAGACAGAGAAGAGGACCGCATTCGAGAATTTCGAAAAGAAACCCTTAAATGTGATATCATCATTCTATTTCATGTATCAGAGCTGTGGAAAGAGAGCGCGTGTAAAACGTCACAGACGCATTGTTAGGTGATGCCACGCAGCAATATTACAGTTTCTACAAGTATTGTAAGGTGGCTTGCAGAGGTTTTAATTTCAGTGATCAATCAACACACATTTAACATGAAACGTTCTTGAATTGTTCAATCACCCCACACAGAAATTAAGATTTGAGGGGTATATTTTTGCTGCAATCTACAAATACACACACTCTGTAATGCACCACTGCATAACCAGATGCCACAGTGTATAAAATATGGCTGTCACCAACACGGTATTTGAAACAATCATTCTTGTTTTGAGGGGGGCCAACTGCGGGGCCTAATCGCCGGTCTGGGGAGGGGTCTAAGGGGAGGGGTTCCCTCCCCTTTCCCTTTGGGAAATTTTTGAGTATTTAAGTACCCTCAAATGCAATCTGGGGTCAGGCGCGGTTCTAGATCGAGACTTTTGGGGGGGCTTAGGGGGGGCTTGAAACGGAAGAATCATAAAATTTTCTCTCAAATATGTAAATCGGCCACGCGCACGCTGAAACCAATGATAATAAAAACAGTACCATAACCAGGGACGGCGCAAGGTTATTTTGATAGGGGACATGGGTTGAGTGATCGCCGTCGTGGGGGATGGGTCTAAGGGGAGGGGTGCCCCTTCCTCTGAGAAATCTTTGCTAATTTAAGGTTGCTAAGATGCAAAATGGTGCGTTCTTTGGGTAATTTTTTGACTGTATGACTGGAAAATGTTCATAACTTTGTGAATTCTAAGTTTTGGTTGGGGGAAAGAGGGCCTCCTTAGGGGAGAGGTCTAAGGGGAAGGGTGTTCCCCTCCCTTTGAGAAATTTTTGCTAATTTAAGGTTGCTAAGATGCAAAATGGTGGGGTCTTTGGGTTATTTTTTGACTGATATATATGGCTGGAAAATGTTCATAATTTTGTGAATTCTAATTTTTGGTTGGGGGAAAGAGGGCGGTCTTAGGGGAGAGGTCTAAAGGGAGGGGTGTTTCCCTCTCCTGTGAGAAATTTTGGTTACTTTAAGGTTGCTAAGATGCAAAATGGTGGGGTCTTTGGGTTATTTTTTGACTGATATATATGGCTGGAAAATGTTCATAATTTTGTGAATTCTAATTTTTGGTTGGGGGAAAGAGGGCTGTTCTAGGGGATAGGTCTAAGGGGAGGGGTCCCCCTCCCCTTTTGAGAAATTTTGGTTACTTTAAGGTTGCTTAGATGCGAAAATGGTGTTGTCCCCTGCCCCCCTCTGGCTACGCCAATGATTCCAAAGTTAACATGACCATCATATATGATGTGCCAGTTGAAATACACGGAGTCCATGGAATTACTTCAAGATGTTAATTTAATCATGTCCAAAAATAGCTGACACCACGCTCCGCAGCGTGGATCATGGTCAGAGATCATGAACCTCAACCACGCCCGTAGCTAGGGTCATATGCTTTGGGGTGTGAAGGCCCCCAGTTCGGACTGGTTGGGTGTTTTTCCAACAGCTTGGGGGCGTGTAAATTGCACTTCGTTATGCGCTCTGTGTTTTGTATACAGCTGTGGTGATCCTTCCTGTCACTACATAAAGGTGTCGTCCTGGGGGAGGGGTCCAGCGGAGGGGTGGTTCCCCTCCATTTTGACAAATTTTATTAATTTAAGGTTGCTTAGGTGCAAAATGGTGCTATCTCTGGGATATTTTTGGAGCTGATCGTATATGGCTGAGAAATGTTCATAATTTAGTGAGTTCTAATTTTCCGGCTGGCTGGATGCTTTCACTAACTGCAGTGGCGACGCGTAAATTGCAACTTTTATGCACCCTGCGTTTGTATACAGCAGTTGGAATCCTTCGTTTGTCACTACACACTGTCTAAGGGGAGGGGGTGTCCCCTCCCCGGGGTGTCCCCTCCCCGGGGTGTCCCCTCCCCGGGGTGTCCCCTCCCCTTTGAGAAATTTTCGTAAATTTAAGGTTGCTTAGATGCAAAATAGTATTGTCTTTGGGATCTTTCGGATATTTTTGGAGCTGATCGTATATGGCTGAAAAATGTCCATAATTTAGTGAACCCTAAGTTTAGGTTAGGTAAAAGAAGGGAGTATGTTGTCTAAGAGAAGAATACGTTTTCATCACCCTTCCCGAAGCCCCCCCCCCCCCCTTTGGCTACTTTACTGCTTCTATTCTGACAAAGGTTTTCCTCAAAAATACCTGCGTTGAGTCAACAGAAACTTTCTTGGACTATTATGAAAATTTTCCTTTCTTTCATTGTGCATTAAAAAAGGGCATCTAAGGCTGACAAATGCCTCCCGGAAGCACTGGATCAATTATACAAAATGGGGCAAAGGCGTAATGCTTATTACCTGACATCCAAATGACAATATAGATTATGACGCCAAGCACTTTGCATCTATCGTATTTTTACTAATTTTGAACGAAAATCCAGACGAACAGCTTCCAGCAATGGAGAATCGGCAAGAGGGAGAAAACGGGTGCAGTGAGGTGACGTTAGATTTCCCTGACAGGTGTAGCAAAAGGTGTGAAGGACTAACAAGCGCGTTTCAGCTTTTTCTTTGTAAGTGTATTAGCAATCACCATTTATACCGATAATGGCTTCGCGCGACGGAAGCGCTCGGTAAAAGTTTTTGAAAAATGTATAAAGGCAACAACGTGCTTTAAAGTTTCAACCTTCCACATCGTGCTTACAAATTAGATTGAAGGATCCCATATTAATTCGGGGCCTTTATACAGATGTTTGGAGATGTATCTATGTTTTCGGAAAGTGTTGTGATCAGAATAGTTCCTTGTATAATCACCTTTTTAATGATCATGAGATGGAGTGCAAACTGTGACGCATGCGCGCGAAGCCCGCCGAAATTTTTCAGCCAGTCAAATAGAGCCACGACACTACTCTTTTAGAAGTGTGGGGGACATTTGACATTGTGTCCCCCACCCACCGAAATGTGGGGGCGTGTCCCCCTCCTCCCAGGATTGACACCCATCAATCCAAGTGAAAACCAGTCAGGCCTGTTCAGTGTGCACCAAATTTTGTTTCCGACCAGACTTCGATCCGACAGTCGGTCCTCGTCTTGACCAAATCGGGCAACATGTTTGATATTCGTCGTGGAGTCGGGGGGAGTTGCGTCGTAGTTCAGTCGCGTCGTGGCAATGTGCGGCTGTTGCCGACCCGACTGCGATGCGATTTTAATATATAGCCAATGAAAGGCGTTGTTAAATCAGGTTACAGTGCCTAAATGGCACAAAAGAGATGAAATTATTGGAGCTTTGGCAGTCAGTACCCTGTCTAAATGACGCCTCTTTATCTAATGCCTCACAAATCTTTTCGGCTTAATTTCACTGTTAAAGTCTTCAATCTAAAAGCACGGGTAAAGCAACAATAAAAGCCGACATATACGCAACGATTTGCAGGTGAAACCTGCCACTTTGTTTCTAAACGCGGGAACCATCATGAGTTTGCAGGTCGCAGTCGGGTCGTTATAGTGTACGTCCGGCTAAAGTACGATCCGACTGCAACCCGACGCAACTGGTCACAACTGAATGCAAACTTATCCCTGACGAGAATTGGGTTCAGCTGCGAAGGGTCGCAGTCGGATCGGTGCATTGTGCACCCACCTTAATCAACCTAGCGTCACTTCAGGGAGAAAAAACTTGACAATGAGTCAAGTAGTGACTTCAAAATAAATTATTCAAATAAATGTCAATTAAGGGGCCACACCGACATGGTCCTGGGCCGCGTTTGAGAATCACTTTATTAGCGCTTCAAAAGAGCATGTACAGCGGCGGATACAAGGCCTCGCCTGGAAAATTTGGAAAAAGAAGCTTTGCATGTGATATAGTGGGCTTTGGGTTGAGGGTGCCTTAAAATTGTAACTAGAATAAATATATTTCCTGCATTTTAATCAGTAGTAAACAGAGAAAAATGGTGGCCAATGCCGGCTGAGACTACTACCCCGGCCTCTTGCACGAGCGAAGTGCGTTCCAAAGTAAGTGGCGTAACTGGACATTAATTTTACTGGGCATTATGCCTGGATTTATGTAGCCCAATGCAAACCATAACAATCCTTCGGACACCCTGACACCCCACACCCGAATTAGTATATTGACAGTCCGAGTTAGGTCAAATTGTGATTTTTATTTTTGTGTTCTGCTTAGTGTCCATGTAATGCCATTTGCAAATAATAAGATAACCCAGGGCCAGTTATGAAGGCATTCCCCCTGGACCCGCACTGGAGGTTGTCCTTGGTCCCAACAGGGGTCCTTCGAAGGGCTGGGCCCCAATGCCTTTAGGGGATTACTTTGTTGCACAACGACACTTTCATGCTGTTGTGCCTTCAGTGAAACATTTTTCCACCCAGTGCCCCCCCCCCCCCTAAATTTTTCGAAACTCTAGCTAAGCCACTGAGCAGGAGATACATGACTACAAAATTTGTTAAGGATTGCTGTCTCTGATGGCCTTTTTTGGTAGCCACTGGCTTAACTTGATTACAGCTTCAAAATAGTTTGACCATAGGCGCTCGGAACTAGTATAGACTGGCCAAGATTGTATATGGTAACTGCATAGCCTCCACTCTTTGCCAGCTTATACTAGTGCCGAGCGCTGTGAGTTAGACAACCTAAATGGACAGTATTTAACACCCTAGTAATTCCTGCTGTCAACCACCTTGTGGTTGTATGAAGGTCCATTAGTGCACAGTTAAAGTGTCCAGAATAATCTACCCTAAAGATAAAACCTTTCATAATAAATGGGCTTATTACTATAGTACTGTAACTATATTCGTATATTAAAGTGGACCTAAAGTCTAAAAATTCAAAAATATATATTTTAGAGGTTACAAAATAAATCTTATTGGTCCAACTCCCATTGTCATAGCTTATTCCATTGCTGAGATATTAAATGTTAAATTTTATTCACTTAAATCCAACGATTCATTGCGCAATAATTTTTGACATTCTTGTTGTACAACTCACATTAAATGCTTTGTTTTCTTTTAAAATTAAAAATGTTTATATGACCTTGACCGCTTCCTGTTTTCTTGCATGACATGCTGTACAGAGAGGGCTTATATAGTCAAGTCACCCCAAAGCAGTAAGAACGCGATCACATTTTGGCACAAGGTGCGGTGGCTTTCAGAAAAACAAAGAAATACAAAGATTGTAATTTGAGTAGTACAACAATGACATCACAAATTATTGCGCAATCTACCTTTTTAAATCGAGTGAATAAACTTCAACATTTTATATCTCAGCTTAAGAAAGTCCTGTGAAGATGGGAATTGGACCATTGGAATTCAGTTTTCATGCTCTGTAATATATATTTTTGAATTTTCAGACTTTAGGTACACTTTAAGAGTCACCTACGAACGTGATAATTATTACTTACGTACGTAATAAAATTATTTTTGACCATGTCCTATCTAGAGCTTCGTATCCAACAGTATCAAGGAGCGTGTTTTGAAATGGTTATAACACATTAAAACATGCAGCACTGCATCTAAGCCCTACGTTTTTCTTAAAAAAAATTCCAAAGGGGGTTCCCGAAGTCCCCTTACTTAAAACTTCCCCAAGGCAGCATTGAAGGTTATATTAAGCCAAACTCGAAAAACGCTTGCAACTCAAAATCGAAGACCCCTCTTTCAAGTAAAGTATTACCAAACTTGTTATTTGAAGACAGTAATCTGTCGGAAAGTTTGGTCTTTGCCGGGCACAAGAAATGGCCAGCTACGCAACTAGCCACCATTCGAAGTCACTGCACGGTCATACAGACATTGGGTATTGATTGGTCAAATGTTTTACTGACCATGAACTTACCACATTTGGGCCTATTGTTGTAATAAGTCCCCCCCCCCCCTCCTGTTCTTCGGGGAAGCTATCAAATTCCCGTCGGGCAAATCCTGGCAACACCCGGGCTATATAGTCTATAACAAACTGTAAAGGTCAGGCTAGTGCTTTTGTATTGAAATTTGCAGTTGGCTGGCCTTGGGCCTCAGCCTCGTTCTAGGAGGGAGTGACCTTGGCCTCAGTCTCGGTTTCGGGATGTGTCCTCGGCCTGGGGAACTGTGGCCTCGACTGCAACACTGATCAATAAACTCGCTGCAACGCCAAAACTCCGGGAATATCATGTTATTACAAGCTACGACATTAAAAATGAACTCATGAACTGGAGGCAATATTGACAAAACCGAGGAAATTTTATGTACACACATGAAGCAAGAGGCTTACTCACTAGTAAATATAATGATCTCAGTACTCAGGATTTAATAACATGGGTGATATGACCAGGCTCTTTGTGCGAAAAATAGAAGTTACCTGTCCATATATTTCCGAGTAAGCCAGGGCTAGATCTCAGAGACCTTTAAAGCTTGCCCAGGAGTAACGTACGGATTACAAACTAATGTACACGGCGACGTAACAACTACATTGACATTTATTCGTGGTCAGCACTAAAACTGTAGGGCGCACTTTAAATTACTATTTGTCAGAAGATTAATCGAGGGCGCACTTTACACTTGACATTTGCTTGCAGACAGTACGGATTTTGGAATTCTCACGTAAACAGAGTAAAAACTATTTTTCTTTTCATTTTTAAAATTAAGTACATGTACTTTACAACGCGTTCACGTTCGTAAAAAAATAATAATGAAGAATCGGTATACCAATTGGGGATGATGTAGTTAATAGAAACTGTCATTATGTAAGGAGAGAGATTTTAGTTTAAATATTCTGACTAAGAAATTTTTATCTTGTTTGTTGTAGAATAGGTCTGTGCTCAGGATGTGGGGCATAAGGCCAGAGCATCCAAAAGGTGGATGGGCAAAATTTCGTAGACCCACTCAGAATTCGGTTGCGCAACAGTTTAAAAAGAGAGGTAGAAAATTTTCTCAACGAGGTAAAAGGCACAGAAAGTGTCATTTCTTCCTATTTAGCATCCTTAAGCGCGATTGTAGGCAAAATGTTATTTGGAGCTGTTAGTCAACCGATTGTGTGACTCCGCTTATACGGTGCCAAGATGTCTGAAATTCAGATTCCTTTCCCTACTTCATTCCCACTAATAAAATCCTTGTTAGGAATTTACCAATGAGAAGGAACTGTGAGAGGAAGTGCCTTTATTCTCTTCTTTGATTCAAATTTGAAATCCTTACAGCTACTTCGCTACAAGTGGTATAATAAATGATAAGTTCCTTCTTCATCCCATGAAAAAGTTCTGCTCTTGCTTGAAGCATGCAACTTTTGCCTAAAGCTTTGTTCACGGCTTAAAATGTCACTGGTGTTGTTTTCATTAGAACCTTGACCATGGCTTACATTTTTCTCCAGTCGATAATGCTCAACAAATTTATGACAAGACTTCAGTCGTTTGCAATAAGTGCTACCTCTCCTACTTCTGCCTTTTATTACATAACAGATGAATTGATCCGGATACATATGTTGGGTAACCGTAACATACCACATTAATTCCTAAGTATTGCCTAATAATACTTTAATCAAGAATTCTGTTGGACGTCTCGTTTTGTAAAACGTCCACATTTTAAGTATTCATTTCTCTTCTTGACAGATTCTTCCTCGCAGTAATCTCTACACGAGGGGTTTTTAATTGTTTTCGTTGGCGGGCCACATTTTTCATTTTATGAACCCAGGCCCTACACTTAAATAGCTCCTGAAATAAAATTACAGTTGTACCTCTGACAACCATGGTTTTTTTCAGGCCTAAATTTTTCTCAAAAACAGAACTTATCACACCAATTATACTTAAGTTGAAATTACATCAGCTTTCACGTTCCTAACACTACTTGTGTATAAGAAGTATTGAAAAACTCACCATATGCGATGGCTACACGAAAAGTAGTTCGCGAGGTGGCGATGGAGTCCTTTCCTCAACGACGTCTCGCAACATCCCCAAGAAGAGGTCGTGGAGTTGTCCCTCCTCTAAGTTACAGCCCATAGGCCCTGGGTTCTAAAATGACGCCCCCGCGAGACGATCCAATCCGGCCCCCGAACAAATTGAGGTCTAAAACAAAACATGAGGTTTCTTTCCGAGGTATACTTTGATGCGGACAGAAGAATCATTTTTGTCACTTTAAATGAAGTAAAACATATCTAAAATGTGTTTGAAACCTTATTTTTCGGCTCGCTTCGCGCACCTGTCGTTAGCAGTTACTTCACTATTACTTCATAAGGAACGGCTTCGGTGTAGTGATTGTTCTTACCTAGTAACGTGGCCACGGGTACCCCTACCCATCTTGGTAAAATAGGAGGCCTACAGTGTATCTAAATTGGTGAAGCTGCTTTTGAACGATCACTGTACCTTCGGATAATAAGAAATTGAAAAATAGAGAACTTGGAAAATCAAAGTAGAGGGGAGAACTAGTGTTAAGGTGACCTGCTTGTCTTTCCCGGTGTTTGTTCTTTTCATTTCTCCTACCCAAAATCGTCCCAGGCGTACCCTGGACCCTTCTAGGGGCCCTCCGAAGGCCTTCTAGACACCACGCTGTTTATGGGAGGCTTCGCGTTCCCCTTGCGTCGTTTAGTCATTTGAAAATGCAACTTACCACTTTCGGACAAGCTAACCTGCCTGTTTGTGGCCCGCGAAATTTTCAGAATGAAAAATGTGGCCCGCTAACAAAAATAATTAAGAACCCCTGCCCTAGACTAAACATACACATAAAATATACGACGCCACACTGCTCGTACATTGAAAAAAGAAACAACTCAAAGCGACTTGCATCGCCTAACACCGACAGTGACGGACCTGCTGCCTAAGATCTACCGCTCCCTCGACAAAGATGTAAGTGTGTCGTGAATAGACACCTTTTCCATCTGCCTAATATCATTCCTGGTCTTTTCTCAATGAACACTTGGAAAAATAAGAAAGGATTTCAATCAGGCCACCATCTTTCGTTGTAGCAACCAGGAATTCTACTTTCCAACTTAGTAAACTGTAACAACTACATCTGAGAACGAGAGGATTTTTCTCATTCTCATTTGTGAACCCCTCCCCCCTTAGCCAGACAAGGCAATGATGGGGACGAGATAGCTTCCAGGGGGCGAAATTTTTCCTGGGAACTTCGCTCCTCGCCACCCCCCCCCCACGCAGCTACGGGCTCTTCCCCCTTTACTCTGAGTAGCAAATTTGCGTGTATAATCAGCATGGGCATCGATAGCTAGAAAACGAGGGGACATGTCTCTTACCTCAGAATGTGGGGATATTATATGTAGTTAATCTCCTCTGTTCCCATTTCCCCATAATCTTACTGAAAACATTTAGGCATATGCTCGATTCTAGAGCTTGCATTTGCAGATCAAAAAAAAAATAGCAATAAACTCGAACATTGTGAAAACAGTCATTTTCAACTTATGAAATTGGAAGTCTGAAATTGAAGGTAATAGCTAAAACTGTTGCCATGTATATATGCCTACAAAGGGAAGTAGGAAATTACCTCCGATCACAACACAGACCACCTAGGAGCCAGTCTTCCACGCCCTTAGGATTCTGTATGTACACTTATTCCGCTCAGGATCGTCACCTCATCTTCAACATTTAAGACGCAGTTGACTCTAATGATTATCAGTTTGAACTTTACTGAATTCAAAGTCATACTATTCAAGATACGTATGAACTCAAGATTCAAGGCAGTGCCAAACGTCCTACAGTCGTAAGCAGAAACTTAGTCATGTTTACGTGTTAACTAGGTAAACAGTGGTTTATTATTATAAAGCAGTACCTATTTGTTACTATATAGGGAAACGGCCTTTGGGAAAGTGGTTAAAGACTAGAGATATACTGGGGGCGTTAAATGGTAGTTCCAAGTGCAGAATTGCCAGCGATGAGTATAACCCCTGCATATTTACCATTTAAAGACTAGTTGGAAAGGGAAGGTAAATTTCGTTGGTGTCCATTTACGATCAACAAGTTTGCAAATGGTCTTTGATGAGCTATGTGGCTTTCTGACGGTAAGCACAGTAACTCAGTTGAGTTCAAAAGTCAAACTAATTGAGATTTCTGCCAAATTGTGTTGAGGACTAAGCCCAATCTAGGTCAAACGTCGTGACTACTTAAAATAGAAAACCCTCAGAATTCTTTCAACAGAAACCTCATCATGTGAATTTGTGCTTAAGTGCATGATATCATCATTTATTTAACATGAGAAAAATGGAACGTTGGCCTTTTTGGCATCATCTGCTTGTCAGTATGTATAGGCGGCATGTTACTCTGACAAGATGCACTTGTACAGAACTGCGTGAGTAATTTTAAGAAACCGTTTGCGAGTGTGGAACCTGTGGTATCCTTTAATTAAAGGGAAAACGTTATCACAAACTGCACCATCTAGCTATCTATCAGGTTAATATTAAAGGGATTATTATTCTCCTATATGTGTGATGGACATATCATTAAATCACATTACACCTTAAAGGAAAACCCTGAGGGTTCCACTCGATACAAAGCTAGATATGTAGCCAAGGGTTTTAGTCAAATTCCAGGTATAGATTATCATGAAACCTTTGCTCCGACTGCAAAGATGACCTCAGTGAGAATGTTGATGCAGCTAGCTGTGGAATATGATTTGAGTGTACATCAACTCGATGTGATGACAGCATACCTTAATGCACCCATTGATTGTGAAATATATGTTGAGAAACCCAAGGGTTTTCAGGAGCAATCAGATGAAGGCCTTGTATGGCGCCTAAACAAATCTCTGTACGGGCTAAAGCAAAGCGGCCGTAATTGGAAGTGTATGCTACATGATTGTCTTGTGAATGAAGGCTTTGCTCAGTCACAATGTGATCCATGTGTATATTTATTAAGTAATGACAAAGGCATTGCTATATTATTGGTTTGGGTGGATGATATTTTACTTGCTACTAGCAGTGATGATCTGTTAAAGAGTGTAAAACAATTCCTGAAGGTAAAATTTCAAATGACTGATTTGGGACAGTTGTCTCATTTCTTGGGAATACAGTTTGAATTCAGTGATGGTGTCATCAGAATGAATCAGAGTAACTATCTGAAGAAGGTTCTGTGCAAATTCAAAATGGAAAATTGTAAGCCCAGAAGTACACCTAGTGAACTCAAGGTAGAGTTTTCGGAGGGAGGTACAGTGGAGAATGAGTCACTTTACCGAGAAATGATTGGGTCGTTAATCTATGCAATGGTCTGCACCAGACCTGATCTTTGTTGGGTAGTTACAAAATTATCACAATACTTGTCCAAACCAGCTGCAGAACACCATACTTGTGCAAAACGTGCTAAGATACGTTAAAGGCACTTTAGACCACAGTTTATATTTTCGTAAGCCAGAAGAAGGTCTTAAGTTAGTTGGTTATTGTGATGCCGACTGGGGCTCTTCTGAGGATAGGAAGAGTACAACCGGTTACTGTTTTTCCTTAGCTGATAATTCAGCACCAATATCGTGGAAGTCTAGAAAGCAACAAACTGTTGCACTTTCTTCATGTGAGGCAGAATATGTCTCATTAGCTGCGGCAACCCAAGAAGCTTTGTCGCTACTTCAGCTACTAAAAGATGTAGACAAACATTCAGAATATGAAAGTTGTGTCCTGTATGGGGACAACCAGGGAGCTCTAGCTCTTGCTAAGAATCCAGTATGTCATAACAGGACTAAGCACATCGACATAAAATACCACTTTATAAGATCTCAAGTTCAGAGTGGAAAGATTGAATTAGTGTATGTGCCTACAGAACACAATGTAGCTGACATTTTTACTAAACCTTTAAGTAAGAGCAAGTACAAACACTTTAAGTCTCTGCTTTTTGGAATTTCATAAACTTAAAGTTTCTTTTTTTATGTGTATCAAACTGTGTTAAAACTCTGTTAGTGATGCATTTTAGTTCAAGTGGGGGTGTTGAGTGTGAACCAAAATGCCTCATCGAGGCTTCCTTATTTCTTACCATTTACTGCTTATGTAAGCGTAATGGTCCAACGGATATAGTTCACATGTTATACATGTGCACATTTTACTGTATGCTATATATTCCTTGTCTGATGGTCACTGAGAGCAGTGGAAAGAAGAGAATAAAACCTTATTTTGCTAACTAAGAAGATATAGTTCTGTTTGTTGTTATTTTTCCTCCATCATGGCGACAGTCGATTCACAGATCGCAACAGAAAGAACCCACGGAGTGACCGCCCCCCCCCCCCCCCCATAACGGACAAAGTAGGCAAACGGCATCTCACTGTCGACAGCGCTAAAAACACACTTGGCCAGGAGAAAACGGAGCTTTGAGGGAAAATGCACAAGGCCCAGTCCCCCATGCTTAAGGTTCTGTTTGGTTTTGTTTGATAGCGCAATGTACAGAATTCTGTAAATAGTTCTCCCTTGTTTCTTCGTACCAGGGGCGTAGCCAGGTTTTTTTTTTGTAAGGGGGCAAAATCGACCCATCGTCCCTATTCTTGATCAGGACCCCCTCCCCTTTTGGAAATTGTTTTGCTGCCTCCAAGGCCTTAGATGCAAAATGGGGCTATATTTTGCTTCTTTTTTATACTAGATCAATATGTGCTGAAAATGTCCTGATTCCATGCAATCATATTTTGAAGATTGTACAAATTTTTGCATTAAAGTACCGAAAGCACTGAAGACCTAGGCCATACAGTCACCTCCTGGAACTCACTTTTCAATGGCCTGTGCAGTCCATTGTACACCATATATAACATTGGATTAATAACAAATATAGATTAGAATGTGAACCATAACAGCATCGATAGCAAACATTTCTAATGAATAACAGCAAGGTACATGAAAGTGTGCAAGATGATTTATCAGAACTTAAAAAAAATTATTTCCTGTCTTTCATACTGCTTTTTGAATACAGGGATTTTAATGACCTCATCGAAAATACTGATTCCTGTATATTTTAATTTCAATCAAACACAAAAGAATGACTGTCGCTTTGAGAATGGACTGAATGGTATCGACGTGGAATACAAATTAGCGAGGGAAGCTAATTTTTACAAATAGGTTGCAGCAGGTCACTGAGCTTTTTTCAAAGCCACCTCAGAAGATATTTTCTGAAGATTTGGCTCGTTTTCACAGGAAATCACCAATGACCTCTAAATTAAATAGGCTCTCGAGGTACCTCCTGAACTTGTTTACCTGTACAATGATCCGTATTTCTACTATTGTATACACCGTGAATACAAGTTAATTGAATGAAACTATGAATGGCATAGATTAGCATACGAAATGAAGAATTGGAAGTAAACAAAACAGTATCGATAATGAATATTTCTAAAGAATATCAGTATGGAGTGTAAGTGTACAAATGATGATGACCTATCACAAAAATAGAAACTGATTTTCGTTCTTTCCATATGGCTTTTTAAATACAAGTAATTCACAAACATCATCAAAATACTGTTTCCTGAATACTTTAAACCTCGCATGTCCCAATCAGCATATGGCTGGAGATAGGAGCAAAGGTGCAGTGTTTTGAATTGTATCGGACTTGGAAAACTTTGTGATGAAAACCCATTTGTACAATTAGGTTGCAGCAGCACACTAGGTGTTTTGCAAAGCCACTACACAATTGAATTGAACAAATAGCATGCAGTATGATTAGAACATGAGAAGACTCTAAGTAAAACATAACAACATCAACATGAAACATTTCAGTACATGTTAGTGATAAATTGAGATGTGCTCTAATGGAGTTTCATGCGGCGCACTGACATTCGACTGAAAGTGTCAATTACTGCATCAAAGTCAACGTGTTTCAGTGAAATCGCGCTCAATACTCAAGATAGCCAACGAAGAAAAGGCGAGTTTCTGTCATCGTAGATCTTAGGTAGGTCTTCGTGAGCTTCAGGCGGCGAAAAGATCTCTCACTTGTCGCTGAAGACACCGCGATGGTACCTAGTATTCTGTATAAAATAGTCAGGTTTGGAAAAGCGTTGCAAATATCCCATTGATGTATCATATGCAACATCTCTTGTACGGTTTTCGCCGGATCGCCTGGATTTCCTGTGAGCTCTGGTGCCATATCATAAAAGTGACAAAACTGCATGTACTCCGCTTTGGCAATGTCTTTGTCGACATCATCTGCATACATCGCTGAAAGGTTTTCAAAAGTTTTGGGATCATGCATGTGACCAGGCATAAGACACTTGAAGGGGACTACCATTACCTGGAAATCACTAAAACGTGACCGTAGTTCTCCCACTAATGTGTCGTAGATCGCAAAATACACATTAACCTTGAATTTGGCAGTAGGATCACTTATCGGCTCATCGGAAGCAATCTCACCGACCATGCGTTTGCGTCTGCGCATTCTTCTGGTTTTGAACTAAGTTGTCACCCCTTCGCGTGTGGCTATGGCTCGTGCTTCTTCCAAGATTCCATTGAATACTTCGTTGGACCTTTGTTGTTCCAAATTCTTCATCGCAGCGCCTATGAGACTACTCGCTGTAACCAGATCCATTGATACTTGCTGCATATACTCGGAGAGTGTGCTCATCTCATAGAGAACTTTGGACCACATGCCGATCATGAACACAAATTCGAATGTACTCATGAATTCCAATAAACCTCTGGCTTCAGCTTTTGTTTCAGGGAATGTGCCGTTTTCTGTAATGTCTTCTATGGCCTGCAGCAGTGCAGGATACAATACTTTGATAGCTTTGACGCTATCATGCCGGCAATACCATCTGGTTTCACAGAGACGTTGTAATTTTGTTTTCTCCATGCCTAGGTTTTCCTGGGCTTGTTCCAATCTGTTCAAGCGAGGTTGGCTTGAAGTGAAAAACGTGTACACCTTCTGTATGGTTCCAAAGAAGGTGACAGCTTCGGCAGTTTCCACAGGCATCTGCAAGGACTAGATTGAGGTTGTGTGCACAACAGTGAACGTATGCAGCACTCTTGTTCACTTCTTTAACTCTGGCCTGCAGACCGGAAACATGTCCTCGCATGTTAGCCGCACCATCGTAGGACTGTGATCGTATCATCTGGATATCCAGCCCCAAATCTGTCAAAGTCTTCTCCAGAGTCTCAAATAGGGTCTTGGCATCACTCTTCTTTATCTCTGTAAACAGAATGAATCTCTCTAAACAGAATGAATCTCTCTAGAATGGTGAATTGCTCATCAACATAGCGTAAGCAGACAGAGAATTGGTCGACGTGTGAAATATCAATTGTTGAATCTAGAATGACACCACAATAGTGTGCACTCTTCACTTCGCTTATTATAGAGGATCTGACATTGCTGGCAAGAGTGCTGATGAACTCGTTCTGGATTTGAGGGCTGAGGTAGGAGGCATTCATCTGTGCAGTGGCAATGTGGTTAGCTAAAATGGCATCATATTTAGACAGTAGCTTGACTAGTTCTAAGAAGTTGCCTTCATTCTGGACCTTCCCTCCACAGGTGTACTGAGTTTGGCGTGTGGATGGTAATGTTTCTCGATGTCCGCGAAGAGGGAGGTTCTGTTTTGCTAGATACAATGTTGCATCAAGAAGGCGGCAAAGAACTTGCCGATTTTGCTTCACCTGTCGTTCATGGGCACGAAGCTGTTCTTCGTTGACCGTTTTGCCCAACTTCAGTCGTTTCGCTTGCATCATCAGATGAACAGCATCACAATGTGCTGGTGTGTGCTCATGGGTTTTGAATTTGTCGGTTGCCTTTTTCCAGTTGTAAAAACCATATTCACCAAACGTGGACTCGTAGTCTTTGCCGCATCTGTTGGCGAAACCCCAGCATGGGAAGCAGTAGGCTCTGTCAGTGGTGGGTGAATACGTCTGCCATTCGCGATACGATTTCATCCCATTTTTGAGTTTAGGAAGATACCATTCTCTGCGGAATGCTCGCCCCTTGTTGTTACGATTGAACTCGAACGTGTCGTTTAAACCTGGTTGACAAGGTCCATGAGCCAGTGCAGCTTCAATTAGTCCAGGAGTTATAGCTTGTTTCGTAAGCATTGCAGGGTCTGTGGGGAACTCTTGGGTTTTGTCCAAAATATGTGTTGGTACTGTGTTTCTTTGACTGATGTGTGTAGTAGTCTCATCAGGGTCTACATCTGACATGACCTCATCTTGAGGTGGGCTGTCTTCTCCGCCAGACATATGCTCAAGAAATGCTTGGTTAGGGCGATCATTTCCCACACTATCACGGCTACGTCCACTACTTGAAGGTTGGAATGACGTCGTACTATCACCAATGTCCTCTTGGGTACCTTTCGTTTTCTGCCTTTTGAAAAGCGATGAGATATCTTGCCATCCTTTTTCTTTAACTTTTCGGCGTGGGTGCTTGGATCGGGTGTGAATTAGGAGTTTATCGCGTCGACATCTATGATCGCAATAAGCACACTGTGCCTGATCTTTTTGTGTTGCCATTCTTGGGTCATAGGCTGTCAAGGAAAATAAAAAAATATGAGCAACAAGTTGGATTGAGTATAGTGCCCCATAAACTTCACCAAATCAGCCAATTAGGCACTACCAGTATTCGAAGAGAACCCCCATTCTTTCATGCAGTCCAGGATACAGACGGCAAGTCTGTCCTTCATATTGTCTACATTAGTATGAAGAGGGAGATTTCACTTTGTATCCATTTCAAGGGTGGCATATGGAAACTTAGAACCTAACCTTCCTTGCTTCCATTAACTCAATGTGCTATTTATTTATATTTAACACAAATTTAATACAAGTTTTACTTCAAAAGGTAGCATTTGAGGCAGCATTTGAGGCAGCAGATTGCATACAAGGACACCTAGTTTTTCAGGACATCCCTCCCCTAGCTTAGACCCCTCCCCCAAGCCAGTGATCACACAACATACGGCATTACCCCCCCCCCCCCCCGCCTTGAGAGAAATCTTGAGTACGCCGCACTGTTCGAATGCATTAACGATGTACCCATAGTCATTATTACTACCGTCCTGTAAATTGTAATTATCTAGGAAATTCGGATCTCACAACTATGTCAATAAGAGATGGTCTCCGAGAATGCAGTTGGTCCCAAAATAGTTCCCACCCCGTCCTACACCTCTTGCGAATTCATGTATATACGCTCCTGATTTTACCATATTTGGGGATTTGGGAAGTAAAATGTAGGTTCTTTCATCACTGGGAAAATCCATGCCTACGGGAGGTGATTTAACCACTCAAATGTAGTCCTAGCTAGTGAGCTGCAATATCTTTATGAGAATGAAGCTGTTTTTCTCTGGTTGGGAATCATAGAACTACGCACTGAGGTTTTTTGAGCTTGAAGTGTTAATAGTAGCGATCATTTCAGTACGGCACCCTGTGTCAATAACTTCATATTATGGAAAGACTAGCCTGTGCCTAGGCTAGTAGGCCTAATTACTAGGAATTTATGTGTTACAGAGCTAGCTGAACTAAGTCCCTAAATGTGACTTGTGATTCCGATAGGCTTTACTCATCCCCATATTGACGTCATGCTCTAGAATACGTATGATATTGATCCACCTTAGACGTGGCGCTGTACCACTAACCGCTATATTGGGGGAATCATGAATAAGCCTACTGAATCATCGACGTCAGTGCTGGAAACTACACCGAGCCGAAGCGCTACCATACTTTTCTGCGATGTGCACTTAGGCCGTAATTAATTATTTATAAATGTCCCTCCTGGGGTTAGAATGCATTGCTTATTAAACTGATAGGAAATGAAAAGTAGGCCTAACCTAGGCCTAGGTTAGGGCGATAGGCCTAGTTCATGCTGTTCAGAAAAATAACACAATTTAAAGAAATTTTTCTTCCAAAGCTCGAAAGTTTGTCGTTGTGGCAGAACTGGATACGCACTTGGCCAGCAGATAAATAAAGAACTGAAAGATGATCGTTTCCCATCACAAATTTGGGTCAGTACTGAGCATGAAGTTACGGTTTCACGATCGTGCTGGCTGTGGATACTCGCCCTTAAAGAAGTCCTATTTTGGGCTATCCCTGCACAGGCTACGAGGACATGGCGGTTTGTGAAGCGTACCGAAGTAATTTCCAGCCTGATTGAAAGACTAGCCTAGGATAGCCTAGTCTAGGCAGTAGGATGGCCTGGCTAGGCCTAGCCTACACATTGAAATCCACATATTCCAATTACACTCATACCTCTGTTTGTAGGCCTATTCCGGTTCTGGTCATGCACTATGCGACAAACAAATTTCTACCTTAATTAAATACTTCAAGTTTGATGATAAAGAGGAATTGTTACCTTAAAATTACTCAAGAGTTTTGAGAGTCCACCCAGGCACACCGTCTGCCAACTGATTCGGATATTGCAATGTGTTCAGAGTATTGCCATATAGGAGCACCTGTATTCGAACACTTTCCAAAAACAAAAATCAGGCAGGGACGCTACATGATTGTCACTGAGCCTGAAATGATAGTTATCTCTGGGATTTCGAACTGCTCAGTCCATATTTCGGATATTTTGAGACATCATTAGGAGACGAGTAGGAAATTTGACGTAAATCCAATTTAGTAGACCTATCCAGCGTTGTAGATACTAAGACAACGGAGAGCCATAGACCTCGCGTCTGCCCACATAATTGAGCGTTAGGGTTGGAAAAAACACAGGAACACTGTTTCTGGAATCTATGACATCATTAATATCCAAGGTTTTGATTGACTCTTCGGGGAAGAGTTTTGCCAATGCATCCTGCATGAAAATAATATTCCGACCGTTTTGCTGAGGATTCCATCCCCTAGCCGCATACTCGTATAGGCACTACGTATAAGCAACAGGGGCATGCATGGCCAATCGAAACCTCGAATCAGTTTCACACCTTTATGAACTCCTTGCCTCAATTGTGCTGTTAATCTGTTTCGTATTAGTTTTCAATATCATAAAAGGATCACACTTGTGAAGCCATGTTTCCCTGTTACACACCCCCCCCCCCCCCCCCCACCCCCAACTCCGTCAACTTATACCTCCCTCCTCTCGTCGTTTTTTTTTTTTTTTTTTTTTGCTCTCTATTTTTTTCGACACCACCCATCGCGTCCCCAAAATTTCTGTGGGGGGGGGGCACTCTGCCCCCCCCCGCTGGCTACGCCACTGCTTCGTACCCGTTTCTACGTACGTAAAAAGCACATTTGTAAATAGTTTATAGTTGCGTTTTGCCGATCCGGTTTTGGGTCTTTCTGTTTGACAAGTGTTCGTTTCTATGCACCTAAAAAAGCAGGAAGAAAGACCTCAGTACTTTTTCCTTTTAGCCTAATGTGCTTAGAAACGGAGTTTTCATTTTTACGTACATAGAAACTGGCACGGCGAAACAAAGGCGAAGTCAAACCGGGCCAGACAAAAACATAACCGCAAACTATTTACAGAATTCTCCTACTAAACAACATTTCTGTGTCAGCAATATAAAACAACACCCGGAACCCAAGCTTATCACATAGGGCTATTAACAATCTCACAAAAGCAAAACTATTTACATAAAATTTCCATGTGGCCAACCCCCTGGTGTGCTTTTTAAGTGCATCGAAACGGCACATACAAACAAAAAACAAAACTCAAACCGGATCGGACTAGAACATAAAGGCAAAACTATCCACACACTACCAAATCAAACAGAAAATTATGTTCATTACAACAATAGAACCACACACACACACACTGACAACAACCCAAATACCCCACAGATCAACCTCCCCCGGCCACACTAAAAACAAAGACCACACACCCAAAGACAACACCACGCCCGAAGGCAACACCACGCCCGACGGCAACACCAAGCCCGAAGGCAACACCACGCCCGAAGGCAACACTACGCCCAAAGGCAACAGCACTTAAAAAGCACCAGGGCAAATACAGGTGCACCTTGCCCAAGGGTGCCCCGGAGGCAGTTGTGGCAAAGGGTAACCTCATTACTCCCACGGCCAACCCCCTACCAAAGGCAAACCCACATACACTGAGCTTTCAAACATAACTGTGCAAGCAGCTTTTCAAGTGCAACGAAACGGCACATACAAACAAAAACAAAACTCAAACCGGACCGGGCAGAAACACAATTGCAAACCATTTACAAACAACCAAATCAAACAGAAAATTATGTTCATTACAGTAATAGAACTATATGTACAGGTATTTACATACACATATATACATATACACATATATACATACCTAGACTTTTTTGTTGAACTCTACCCCATCTTTACTTTTTTCAGTTGAATTTTACCTTTTACCTTTATGTAGCTGACACTACATAACATTCGTGTTGGTGTGTCGTTAAACCCCATTTAACTAATCTATTAATTAAATACACAATTTGAAATATGTTTAAATAGGAATAGTTTGCCAGCCTGTATTTATGGTGATACACCTTTAGTACTTATAAAATAAGATATTAAAAGTTTGCAACAGAGGCAAATGTTAGATTCTAAGGAGAGGGAGGAGAAAGACATTACATTGCATGAATCAATTAGTAATGTTTGATTCAAACAACTGTCCTAATAATTTGCAGTGTCATGCAATGTATAATGAAAAGAAGAAAAAATAAAGCTTCAATTGCAATTAATATCAAAAAAGTCCTCTGACCACCTACTATAATGACATGAAAAATCCATTGTAGGGATAAGAAAATTTATTATATTATTTCAAATTCCTGAGAAGCCCTCTGAAGTGCCCTATCAAATGTCACAATGAAAAGTTGAAAACATATCATCACTACTGTGTATGAGTTATATGTGAGATACCTCTGGCAAATCCCATCAAATTCAATGTTGGTATAAACATCACATGCAGAGATATCATTTTATACATCCAAAGTGCTTGAAAGCTAAGAGCATAAAGCTACCATGTCTGGTTAGAGCTGTAGAACTGCCAAAATGGTCAGTAGCTACAATTGTAGGTTCCCTAAAAGAAGTAAATAAAGACACCAGCTTTGCATTTCAAAATATAATGGGAGTGAAACTTACATCACCCTGTGGTTAAATTAGTCCTCAGAAGCTTGCCAGTTTTAGGAATTACATGCTGCATTTTTTTTTCAGAATATTTAAAGTCACCATTTACTTGTACAACTGCAGTCCTAATATAAGATTGCTACAAGTTTTTAATTTGACAACAGTTGAAATCAGTTTTAAAAAGTTTTTAGTGTGGCCGGGGGGAGGTGTTCTCATCACCAAGCGGACTTTTCCCATGTATACCAGAGGAGTGGTTTTCTCAGAAGGCGGCTGCTTAATCAGGTCAATCGGGGTTATTGATTCATTAATGGCCTTGAGTATATCACTGGTGTATCCCTGGCATCGGTTTGTGGTGTTTTTTTTTTTTTTTTCACTTACTTTGATGTCCCCTTGTTGGGCTCCATGGTGGGTGGGGAGAACTGGTAATGAAGTTTTCACTTTTTACTATGGATTCTTCAAACCCAGGAAAACTTGCTAACAAACGTTTCAGGAGCGACTCTGGGTCCAGCTCCGACCCAGAAGCCACTCCTACGTGGCCTAGGTTTCTTGTCGTCTCCAGTAGTGGTGACGACAAGACCCTTTCTAACATGTCACCGTTCGCGGTGAACAAAGGCATTGAGGGTGTTGCGGGCACCCCCAAGTCAATTAAGAGGCTGCGCTCTGGGGATCTCCTTGTTGAGGTCAGCCGGAGCACCCATGCAGACAACCTCCTGAAAACCAAACAATTTGTAGACGTACCAGTTCGGGTGACCCTTCACGGGTCACTTAACAGTTCAAAAGGTGTTATTAGATGCCTGGATATCAAGAACTGCTCTGATGAGGAGATTCTTGATAACCTGGCATCTCAACATGTTAGTCACCTATATCGCATTTCAGTGGTAAGGGAAGGTGTAAGGAAGCCCACCGGCACCTTCATCCTAACCTTCAATACCCACAACCCCCCGAAAACACTGAAGACTGGCTACATGCAGGTCAGGGTTGAGATTTACATCCCCAACCCTGCCCGCTGCTTCAATTGCCAGCGATACGGCCACTTCAAGTCGAACTGCAGTAGGCCAGCTACCTGCGAGAACTGTGGCCAGGAGGGGCATTCTGGTGATACCTGTGAGGGGCCACCTCGCTGTGTTAATTGTCAGGGCAGTCATCCTGCAAACAGCAAAAAATGTCAGAGATGGGTAGAGCAAAAACAAATACAAAAACTAAAAGCCCCTAACAACATCGCATACAAAGAGGCTAGAGACACATTTAGATCGCAGGAATCACAGCTCAAGAGCTATGCTGGAGCAGTGAAGACTGCAAAAGTCTCTGCTGCCACCCAAACAGATGTCACCTGGCCAAGGGACAGCAGCTTCCCAAAACCCATCTCTTACACGTTCCCAAAACCATCAAAGCAGTCTACAATAACCAAGACAATGCAGACGATGACAGCACCGACAAATGTAACTCAATCACTCAAACCCCCACAACAGAAACCTAAACCACCACCGAAACCAACAACCATAAAACAACAGCGACAGAAGACAGAATTAACAACAGCGAGAAGCACACCTAGGTTGAAAATACAGACAAAACAGAGCAAAGGGTCAGATGACCCTATTCAACTTTACAGTAAGTTTGGAGCGTTAGAGGGAGAGGGAGGAGAAGGAGAGGAGCTAATGGAGCTCAGTGGCCAGAACCTTCGGTCTAGGTCAGGGGGCTCCACCAGCTCTACTAAGAAGCCGCAGATTTCCAAAGGATGACCCTGGGGAGAGCTGCGGCTATAATTCAATGGAATTGCAGAGGACTTAGACCGAATTACGAGGAGATTAAATGCTTCATAGCAGGCCGGTCTCCTTTAGTAATATGCCTGAAGGAAACTTTCCTTCGAGATATGCCTGAAGGAAACTTTCCTTCGAGACACTGACCACCTCACATTTAAAGGGTATGACATGTATAACAAGACTGTTGTATCACCCATAGACAATAGAGCAATCGGAGGATCATCCATCTTAGTAAACAAAACAGTTCCACACTCCACCATCCATCTGAACACTAACTTGCAAGCCGTGGCTATTCGAGCTACACTTCACCGCAACGTCACTGTGTGTTCGGTGTACATCCCACCAAGGTATAGCCTAAAGCGAGATGATTTGGAAATGCTAGTTCACCAGTTGCCCACGGCATTTCTACTGCTGGGGGATTTCAATGCACACAGTGACATGTGGGGCTGTACTAAGACCAACCAGATGGGTGGTTTAATTGAGTCTGTGATTGCTGCTTCGAATCTATGCCTTTCGAATGATGGGTCTTCTACCTACATTCATCCAGCCTCTGGATCTCGTTCAGCTATTGATCTCTCAATGTGCTCTCCGGCAATTCTGATGGACCTTCAGTGTAGAGTCCTCAGTGACCAATGTGGAAGTGACCACTATCCCCTTTTAATCGATATTGTCTACCCAATGCCCGAAGAGAGGATCCCCAGGTGGCAGTTTCAAAAAGCTGACTGGTCTGAATTTAGCAATCTTTGCCGCAACACGATCGTCAAGGACGCTTTTGACGGTTTACAAGACAAGATCTCACACTTTACACAACTATTGGTGAATATTGCTACCAAAACTATTCCTAAGTCCTCTGCAAATCCACGTAGTAAACACAAGCCGTGGTTTAACACGATCAAAGATCGCAAAAGGTCCTTAATATCTTTAAGAAGTACCCTAATAATCTTAGAAAGTACCTTAATGCCCGTGCCAAAGCACGGCGCATCATCAAAACCAGCAAGCGGGAGTCATGGAAACAGTACATCTCTCAACTTAACTCCTCTACCCCAGTCAAAAAAGCATGGGATATGGTGAGAAAAATTAGTGGGAAGCAGCTCAGTTCCTCCATTCTACACATAACCAAACCAGACGGTAGCAAATGCACAGAAACAGTAGATATTGCCAATTTGCTTGCAGATGAGTTTGAATCAAACCCCTCAAGCAATCACTACACCCAAGCCTTTCAGGCATTCCAATATACCGTTGAAAAAAAACAAAGTGAACTTCACCTCAGATAACTCTGAGAACTACAACAGCCTCTTTAACATCACGGAACTTGGCATTCCTCTCTCGAGAAGCAATGATACTGCCACTGGCCCAGATGAAGTTCACTACCCGCTCTTAAAACACCTTCCAGATGACTCTATACTGGTTTTACTAGATATTTTCAACGGTATATGGGAAAATGGCAATTTTCCAGCTGCTTGGCCAGAGGCCACCATCATTCCCATCGCTAAGCTGTGCAAGGAACCGACCCAGGCTACAAACTATCGCCCTTTTTCGTTAACTAGCTGCCTGTGCAAGACATTTGAACGAATGATTAATGCTCGTCTGGTTTGGTTCCTTGAAACCAACGGTCTGATAACTAGTTTTCTAAGTGGCTTTCGACCTGGCCACAGTACCACTGACCAACTCGTCTGCCTAGAGTACACAATTCGTGACGGCTTTGTTCGCGGACACCATGTTGTATCGGTGTTCTTCGACCTAGAGAAGGCATATGATACAACTTGGAAATATGGTATTCTAAAGGACTTGTACAATGCGGATCTGAGGGGCAGAATGCCACTTATTATTCAAAACTTCCTGAAAGATCGTGTGTTTCGAGTCCGTGTAGGGAGTGTATTGTCTGAGTTTTCCTCAAGGCAGCATCCTGTCCGTTACTCTTTTTATTATGAAAATAAACAGCATCGCTAATGTGGTGAACACTGGGATTGAAGTCTTTGTTTGTGGATGACTTCTCTATTACCTGTTCCTCAAAGAACATGAGGTCTATAGAGAGACTAATGCAAAACTGCCTCAACAAGATCCAACACTGGGGCTGACCAAAACGGATTCCGTTTTTCTCGGGCAAAGACTGTTTGCATGCACTTTTGCAACCGGAGAGGTGCTCATTGCGACCCGGACCTGAAATTGAACGGTGTTCACATCCCAGTTGTTCCCCACACTAAGTTCCTAGGCCTAATACTCGACAGTAAGCTCAACTTCAAAGCCCATATCGACCATCTGAGGCGGAAGAGCCAAGGAGCTCTAAACCTGTTGAAGGTCGTCTCAAAGATGGACTGGGGCGCTGACCGTCCTGTTTTAGGGAGCTGACTGCTCCCTATCCATAGCCAAGGTCTTCGAATCTGCCTGTGAGTTTTTCGTTCGTCTCCGATGCAGAGTATCTACATCGAAGCGAACGAACCACCCCTTCAGATCACATGGGAGAAATTGTCACTCCAATTTGCCATGAAACTGAGGAGCCATAGACACAACCCGACCTTTGAGACGGCCTTCAACCATAGGTTTAGTCACATTTACCTCGCAAAACCAACAGTTATCCCCCCCCCCCATTTGCTCGCGTTAAGGAAGCACTATCAAAGGTGTGTACCAACCCCGATTTCGTAGCGCAGTTTACCTTCTACATCACTCCTCCCTGGAAGTTAGTCGAGCCAGTTATTGACCTTAGTTTGAAGGAATTATATAACGAACTGCTTTTTAAGTGCATCGAAACGGCACATACAAACAAAAAACAAAAACTCAAACCGGATCGGACAGGAACATAAAGGCAAAACTATCCACGTACCACCAAATCAAACAGAAAATTATGTTCATTACAACAATAGAACCACACACACACTGACAACCCAATGCCCCACAAACCAACCCCCACCCCCCAGCCACCCTAAACCAATATTACTACATACCGCCAACGAAAGACAACACCAGACCAAACCACCACCCAACAACAACCAAAAAACCAAAACACCAGACCAAGCAATCATCACAAACTGCCCCAAGGGGCCACGAGGGGTCCGGGGCGGGGTCCACCTGCCACGAGGGGTCCGGGGTGGAGTCAACTTGCTATATTTACAGTATGTACACTATATACACTATTTACACAAAAACAAAAAACTGAACAAAACTGGGCCAAAAATACAGGCGCACCTTGCCCAAGGGCGTCCCGGAGGCAGTTGTGGCAAAGGGTAACCTCATTATCCCCACGCTTTAACAAGCTTCACAACCGGATGCAGTTTAACGTCCTACCTAGGAATTATATAAAGAACTCAACAAATGAACTGGTGTACCGTGTCAGCTTTAATGAGCTGAGACATAAGTACTGTGTGCTTTTTAAGTGCAACGAAACGGCACATAGAAACAAAAACAAAAACTCAAACCGGATCGGGGAGAAACATAAATGCAAACTATTTACAAACAACTAAATCAAACAGAAAATTATGTTCATTACAGTAATAGAATTATATGTACAGATATTTACATACACATATATACATATTTACAACATATTTACAACTAAGTACCTCACAAGCCACATATGTACAAACACAGTCCTATTTACAAATTACAGTAGTTCCATATTTACAAAGTCAATATTTACAAGTTAACTACCACCCGGTCCGCCCTCACTGAAACAGTGGACCCCATCGCCTACCGAACGCCGACCTTGGCAAACGAACGAAGTCCGACTCCACCCTCAGCTTAACCTCCGCCCTCACCGACGCCAGGACGACATCAGCAGGCCTCCCCACCCCTCTAAATACAATGTTGCATCGGTCTCTCCATAAGGCCAGCTTTATGGAGGCCGAAACAAAGGTATGTCCTGAACACTTGTATTGCATGGCGGAGGTGAAAGACTATAAAAAGCATAGTCCTGGCTGACCGCCCAGGTGTTACACAACGTTAGGCGGTCAGTCAGGACTTGAAACCATTCCCAGAATAGGGCCACATAGTCACACTGCCAAAACACATGTGACACACTCTCCCACTTTGTGCATCTAGTGCGGGGGCAAATGCCATCTCCAAGACGCCACCGAAGGCGCTTGAGATTAGTTACAATGGCGTCATGTGTGATTCGCCACAACAGGTCTCGCCTGCGGTAATCTAATGATCTGCTGTGGACTACACGCCACACTTCCGGCCCTGAAGCAAAGTGGTTGGATTGGACCTGGCCAACCAATTCATCAAAAACAGCCCGGTATAGATCCTTTGCACTTGACTGCGAAACATCCCCCACTGTTGACATAGTACGGAGCGTTTCCCTCATTTGACTGTATGCCCCCGTGGGTCTCCAGCTGTGGGGTTCACTGTTACTAAACAGGGAGGCAAAGAACCGACGGAATGATACCCCCCCCCCAATAACGGACAAAATAGGCCAAAGGCATTCTGCTGTCCACAGCACTGTAAACACACTTGGTCAGGAGAAAACGGAGCTTGGAAGGAAAATGCACAAGGCCCAACCCTCCGCGCCTAAGATCCTGGTATACCACCCCTCTTCTAACCAGCTCCGTCCCCCTTGACCATAAAAAACTAAACACAGCCCTCTCGAGTCGTGCCAAGACACCCTCTGGAGCAGCAAGAACAGTGCCCGGATACCACAAGAGAGGGTAAATAAAACGATTGATAACTGTTACCTTTCCCAACAGGCTAATGTGGCGATCGCCGAAGTCCTTCAACCTAGCCTCCACTAGGTCCACTTTCTCATTCCAGGTAAGTAACTCGGGTGAACCATAACCAAACCATATGCCATTGATCTTTATGGCGTCGTCTACCCATGATGCCGCGAAGGGCAGTTTTTTTGACCGCCACTTACCTAGACGGAGTCCTTTTGGTCTTAGTGGGGTTCAGTCTGGCACCTGTGGCTCTTTGAAAGTTAGACAACGTGCCAGTAAGGGCCCTGAAGGAAGCTATGTCGGAGATTACGCATGTGACATCGTCAGCATACTGAAGGCACTTAACTTCAGCACCACCAGGTATGTGAAAAGGTCGAAACAAAGGCTCAACTTGGAAGGCTCTTGCAAGGGATTCACTAAACAATACATAGAGTAGAGGTGATAGGGGGCACCCCTGCCGTACCCCACGATGGACTCTGAAGGGGTCCGACGGTAGGCCATTGACGATAACCCGACTGTATACGCTATTATACAATAGGGAGGTCCATTTAACAAAAACTGGATTCAAACTAAACTTCTGCAAAATTTTAAAGAGGAATCCGTGATCAACCATGTCGAAGGCCTTCTGATCGAGGGAGACAAGCGCACATGGAAGATCACGGTCCATCACGTAATCAACTAAGTCCCGCACCAACCAGAGGTTCTGCTGAATACTGTGTCCCCGCACCGCACACGTCTTTCGCCAGAATCTTGTAGTCTACATTTAACAGGGTGATTGGCCGTTTATTTTTCGGTTCTAGGGGGTCTCCTGACTTGGGCAACAAAGTTATCACGCCTGTGCGCTGCGAGGGGCTCAATGTGCCAGCAAGGAAAGCAGAGACGAATACATCGCGGAGATCTTGTCCAACGGTACCCCAGAAGCGTTTATAGAATTCTACCGGAATACCGTCGGACCCAGGCGCCTTTCCGCCTTTCATCTTCGCCACTGCCTTCCAGAGCTCGTCAACAGTCAACGGGGAACCAAGTTCATCGTTCTGATCTCTAGATGGGGTCTTATCAATATTATCTAACAGGGACTTTTGATAGCCTTCATCGACATCTGCCTGAGTATATAGCTGCTCATAGAAGCTTTTAAATACTTCTACGATGTCGAGAGGGTCCTTATGTACCACACCGTGGACGTCACGGACTCTTTTTATGCGGCGATCGATGGTATACTTTGTGACGTCCCGGTAGAACTTGATGGTTGGTTTTTTCCTCCGCCTCCACGCAATGCACGCGAGCACGAACGCGGGCCCCGTGTAGTTTTTTATCAAGATACTGCTGGATTGCGTGAAGTGTGGAGGGGTCCCCGTTCCTCTCCCTAGAACAGAGCGAGAGGAACTCCTCCCTCCTCCCTTCGACATAAGTACTGTCGTTATCATGCAATCTATACCGACGGTTCCAAAGCGACGAACAGGGTTGCAGCCGCAGCGACAGGCCGAGATGCATACTTGCAAGTCTGACTACCGGACGATGCATCAATATTTACTGCCGAATTCCAGGTACTTAAGATGGCATTCGATCTGATCGAAACCTCGCACAGCCACCAGTTCATTGTGTTTACAGACTCACTATCCAGCCTTTTAGCACTTAAAGGCCATGAGCAAAAACACCCTTGTATAATAGCTCTCCGTGACGCTTACTCCAGTTTGGTGAGACTGCAGAAATCAGTTGTGCTTGCGTGGGTTCCGAGTCACGTAGGCATACGGGGAAATGAAAAGGTCGACGCACTAGCTAAAGAAGCTACAGATGGACGTTGCCAACCTGTACATCCCCCACACTGATTATCGTCCTCAGATCAACTGCTACATAAAATCCAAATGGCAGGAACTGCGGGATTCTTTCCCCGAGAACATATTGTACCGAGTTAAACCAACGTTCGAGACTGTGAGTAATGCAGTCCCCAGAAAGCGACGAGACGATTTAGTTCTGACTAGGGCTCGTATCGGTCACATTTACCTTACCCATTCCTACTTACCTGATGGTGATGAGAGACCATATTGCATCCCATGTGATTGTGCTGTCACCGTCAGTCACATTCTCGTAGGCTGTTGTGAATACTCTCATATTCGTCAGAAGTACTACACTGTGCCAGACCTGAAGACGTTATTTCAACAGACAGGCCCTTATCTCATCCTCGACTTTCTCAAGGAAAGAAAACTTTATAGGAAGTTTTGACATGACTCCCGCGCTTGCTTTCGTGTTGACATTTCAAATAGGCTTTGCCCCATCCTTACCCTTTTTAGCTAACTTCCTCCCAAATTTTACTTTTACCTTTATTACTTGCTGACACTATGTAACACATTCGTGTTGGTGTGTCGTTAAACACTAACTGAAGTGAAGAGGGTGGCTCACATGAAGTATACCAATCATATGCTGTAATTTCTGTATGATTTGAAGCCACCAAAATAAACTTGTACCAGTACTAGATTTTTGCTGCTGCAAGATTGTAACCTGTCATTGCTTCCAGTTTAGAAGTAGAGACATTTATGTGTTTAATGCAGTCATCAAAAGATGTTAAACTTCTTCTGGCAGATGCCATTTTACTGTAAAAGGTTAAATTCATAAGGAAGTCCTCAGAAGAATGTCATTGTGTGTATTAAAGAAAAAAATACCTTCACATCATATGAAAGGACTTTGAATTAAGTCGAGTAAAGACATACAGGGTAGTACAGGAAGGGCTTCAATAAAACAAGCAGATCTTGCCATATTTGAAATGTGTTTTAATTGGAATAGTTTGCTAGCCTGTATCTAGCAGTTTTAGGCAGCCAAATACTTAAAAATAAAACCTTTACTACTTAAAATATTACATTGGAGATGTACGGAAAGCGCCCAGGCAAATTCTAAGACCCTGGTTGTGAACAGATAGAAGTTTCCTAAGGTACGACTCACGAGCAGAGCTCTAAACAACACAAACAGTTAAGTTTGGACCTAACTAGGGATCTGTAGAGGGGAAGCAAAACGGGCCGGTCAGCGCCCCAGTCCATCTTTGACACGACCTTCAACAAGTTCAGGGCTCCTCGACACTTCCGCCTAAGATAGTCGATGTGGGATTTGAAGTTGAGCTTATTGTCGAGTATCAAGCCAATGAACTTAGTCTGGGGAACAACTGGGATGTGGACACCGTTCAAACTCAGGTGGGTCGCAATGGGCATCTCTCCGGTTGCAAAAGTGCATGCAAACAGTTTTTGTCCGAGAAAAACGGAATCCGTTTTTGTCAGCCCAGTGCTGGATCTTACTGAGGCAGTTTTGTATCAGTCTCTCTATGGACCTCATGTTCGTTGAGGAACAGGTAATAGAAGAGTCATCTAAAGACTTCTATATCCCAGTGTTTACCACACTGGCGATTCTATTTATTTTCAATGCAGACTATCTACATCGAAGCGAATGAACCATCCCTTCAGATTAGGTGGAAGAAACTATCACTCCAGTTTACACTCAAACTGAAGAGCCATAGACACAACCCGAACTTGGAGACGGCATTCAACAATAAGTTTAGCCACATATATCTCACAAAACCTTCAGCGATTCCACCAGTTGCTCTTCGCGTTAGGGAAGCCCTATCACAGGTGTGTACCATACCAATGCCCGATTCCGTGGCACAGTCTACCTTCTCCATCATTCCTCCATGGAAGTTAGGTGAATCAGTGGTTGACCTTAGTCTGAGGAAGCTTCTGAAGAACTCAACAAATGAACTGGTGTTTCGTGCTAACTTTAATGAGCTAAGGCACATGTATTGTCGGTATCATGCCGTCTATACCGACGGCTCCAAAGCCACAAACAGGACTGCAGCCGCGGCGGCAAGCCGGGAAACATTCCTGCAAGCCAGACTACCGGACGACGCATCAATATTTACTGCCGAACTCCAGGCACTTAAGATGTGCTTTTTAAGTGCATAGAAACGGACACTATAAAACAGGAAGAACCAAATCCGGACCGGCAAGAACACAACCATGAACTACTTACAATCATTTACAAAGTTACCTTACACCAAGCTAACAAAACAAAATTTCGGTGGCCAACATATACGACACCCGCAGCCCACCCACCACACAAGACTATTTACAAACAGGAAAACACGCCAGAAGGCAGCAACACACACCCGAAGGCAACAACAAACGTCCAAAAGCAACAACGCCCGAAGGCAACACAACACGCCCGAAAGCAACACCACGCCCAAAGGTAACAGAACGCCCGAAGGCAACACCACGCCCGAAGGCGACCCCACGCCCGAAGATCGACTGCAGTGGTCAAGTGGTTAGAGCATCCGACTTGCAGCCGGAAGGTCTAGGGTTCAAATCCTGGCCGGGTCATACCAAAGACTTTAACAATGGAACCTACTGCCTTCGTGCTTGGTGCTCAGCATAGGCAATGGAGTAGGGAAAACAAGCCAGTGAGCCACAACTGGAAAAAAGGCCGTGGTCGTCTCGACTTGAACCAATTGGTTGGAAACTGGGACGTTAGACCTCATCTAACCTAACCCACGCCCGAAGGCAACAACACGTAAAAAGCACAGGGCAAATACAGGTGCACCTTGCCCAAGGGTGCCCCGGAGGCAATTGTGGTAAACCGTAACCTCATTATCCCCACCCTTAAACAAGCTCCACAACCGGATGCAGTTTAAAGTCTTACCCAGGCACTTAAGATGGCATTCGATCTGATCGAAAGCTCTGACGGTCACCAGTTCATTGTTTTCACAGACTCACTGTCCACACTTTAGCTCTCCGTGAAGCTTACTCAAATTTGGTGTCACTACAGAAGTCAGTTGTGCTGCCGTGGGTCCCGAGTCACGCGGGCATACGCGGAAATGAAAGGTCGACACGCTTGCCAAAGAAGCCCTACAGATGGACGTCACTAACATGTACTTGCCGCATACTGATTATCGTCCTAAGATCACTTGCTGTGTGAAATCGAAATGGCAAGAACTGTGGGATTCCTTCCCGGGGAAGAAATTATACCAAATAAAACCAATGGCCGGGACTGTGGGTAATGCGGCCCCCAGTAAGCGGAGAGATGATTTAGTCCCTGACTAGAGCTCGCATTGGCCACACTTACCTATTTACTCCATGGGGATGAGAGACCATATTGCATCCCCTGTGATTGTGCTGTCACCGTCAGTTACATTCTCGTTCTCGTTGACTGTTATGAATACTCCCATATTCGTGAGAAGTACTACACTGCAATAAACATGAAGACATTATTTGAGCACATAGACCCGTCTCTCATTCTGGGCTTTCTGAAGGAAAGTGACCTGTATAGAAATTTTTGACATGACTCCCGCATTTGCATTTACCTAGATTTTTGTTGAATTTTACCCCTTCTTTACGTTTTCATTTGAATTTTACTCCCCATTCTAGCTGACACTATATAACACATTCATGTTAGTGTGTCGTTAAACCTCATCCATCCATCCCAGCCAGCCAGCCAGCCAACCAACCAACCAAGCTTAAAATATTACATGGAGAATCTTCATTTTGGCAAACCATCACTGTTGGTACAGTTCAATGAAGATAGAGTAAGATCTATGGAAAAGATGCAGATATTAGATTCTTGGGGGAAGGAGGAGGAGGACATACTGTACAGTATTAAGTTGCATGAATCAATTACCAATGTTAGATTGAAATAAGTGCTGTCTTGATAATTTGCAGTAGCAATGTGATGATGAAAAGAGAACTTCAAGCTTCAGTCGCAATGAAATATTAAAAACGTCCTCTATAAGGACTGCAGTATGTAAAATCCACCACTTTGTCAAAAATAAAATTTCTATTTGGACGATGGAAATTGTTGTTGTACTATTTCCTGAGAAGTCCTCTGAAGTGTCCTCTTAAGTGCAACAATGGAAACATATTATCACTACTGTATGTCATGTGTCACATATGTGGTGTACCCCTCTGACAAATCCCATCATTCTGTGATATGATTCACATCGCATCCAAAGTATTGTTTTGTACATCCAAAGTACTTGAGAGCACGACAAGTGCATAAAAGCTACTACTGTTGGCCCATGTCTGGTGAGAGCTATTAGTAGTACTGCAGAAATGGTCAGAAACTACAATCTTAGGTTCCTTAAAGAAAAGTTAATAAAGACATCAACTTTGCATTTTAAAGTGTAACAGGAGTGAAACTCGGGTCACCCGTGGTTACATTATAGTCGTCAAAAGATTGTCAGTGTTAAGAATGACATGCTGCAATCTCTCAGAATATTTGAAGTCACCACATCAGTTTTGTACTAGTGTTACAGTAGCTTTTTTAGGTTGCTACAAGGTTTTAGTCTGTCAAATTTAATCAATTGTACAAAAGAGCTTTGTGTACTGTTATGTTGTATGTGGGTGCTATCAAGGAATAATTTATCTGGTATCGCAAATTTGTAGCACAAAATGGAAATTGGTATACAAATTGTGTAGCAGATTTTGTATCCTAGAAAGCCTAGAAAGCTCAAAGTTGCTATGCAAATTTTGAACATTAAATTATTCCCTGGCTATCAGTGAAACAAGTCTGGCTTACTGTATTATCTTGCAAATTCCCCATGGTACTGTACTGTAAAAAAAAAATTCATACATAGGTAGTGTCTTATGAAATGGCTGCAGCTGTGGGTATCAAAGGGTAACTGACTTTTAATGTCATGTCTGCCTTTGTGATGAGAAAGGCATTTTAGGTACTTAGACTGGTAAAGAATTTAAACATCAGCTTTGCATGCATTTAAAAGTGTAACAGAAGAGTAGAACCCACTTCATCCATACAGTAAGTCCTCAGAAGATTGTCAATGTCAGGAATCATATGCTGTAATTTCTCAAGTGGTATAATTTACAGTAAGTCACTATAAACATTTTGTACCACGACATGCTTAATTTATGTTGCTGGAAGATTGTAACATGTCATTGCTTCTAGTTAACAAGAAGAGCCATGTATTTTTTAATGTAATCATCGATCTTGTGGACAGCATCTTATTGTGAAGGTTAAATACTTGAGAGAGTCCTCAGAGGAATATCACTTTGTGTGATATAGGTCTGTATAGACATTTTTACCGCCAGTCTACTATTAGAAAATGGGTATTGGGGTGTCTGTGAAATATTGTCATCATGAACTTTAATCATTAACTTTAATCATGGCAATTGTCTTTCTTTGGTTCCATGGCAGTCCCTCCACCTAATGATAGGATCCTTTGGGTATGTCCCCGTTATTCCACAGGTCATTTTAATCTTTGCCTATTATTTTCAGTCCTAGAAATACCAGCATGCCCTCATCTCCTTGACACAAAAGTTAGAATTGATTTGGCATCAGTATGAATAATACGGATAAATCGTCTCTGAGTACCCTGGGTTGGAGGAATGCCTGCTCATATTAATGCCTATCTCTATAAATGTGTACAAATGATCTCAGATTCAGGTGTAAAGTGTTCTTTAGAAATAAAGAGAGCCCCTTTGAGATTATTAAGGCTAATATTTTATGCAAAGAAAAATTTTTTTATGACTTCTTTCTCCACCAAAACCTGTTTTATAATTGAAATCTTTGAGCACATCTATAGACCATGCAATGAGCAGCAGACCTCCCCCCAGTCCATAGCACTTCTCATTGCATCGCCTATAGGGATGGATGAGGGGCAAGGTCTTGAGCCCTCTGGTGTGGTTTAATGTAATCAAGTTCTGTTGTTCACTTTGAAATGCCAGGTGTCCCATTAGGGATTAGTTACAGGAAAATCTACATCAGGTGGCATTAGCATTACTTTCTAGCATGTAAATTTCTGTGTTCATTATCCACATGGCAATTTTCTCAGAGCACATCTTCTTATTTCTCAGAGGATTTTTTCCCATCATGGAGAAGGGATGTGCACCAAGGCATGTTGAAAAGGTCCTGTTCTTTTACATCCAATCAGAGTCTTTGTATGGACAGCATGCAAAGTGTACCCTCGTCAGACACTTCCCCAGCAATTACTTAGTTCAGCTAACAGTATTACCTCATCTACTGCTTTACATGTGTCTTTCCCTTGTTACAGTAACAGACCAACCTAGGAAGAGATCTGGATCATCTGCCTCTCAGAAGAATGTTAAACATATGAAGAGTGAGTGAGTGAGTGAGTGAGTGAGTGAGTGAGTGAGTGAGTGAGTGAGTGAGTGAGTGAGTGAGTGAGTGAGTGAGTGAGTGAGTGAGTGAGTGAGTGAGTGAGTGAGTGAGTGAGTGAGTGAGTGAGTGAGTGAGTGAGTGAGTGAGTGAGTGAGTGAGTGAGTGAGTGAGAGAGATAAAATTTAACGTTTCAAGTTCGGTTTCAAACACTGTTCAAATTGATTGCAAGTCCTCCCCTTTAGTCGCCTCTTACGACAGGCGGGGAATACCGTGGGCATATTCTACAACCCCCAGCCCACAGGGGCAAACATATGAAGAGATTGATGGGGCAAGAGATAGAGAACATGGAAGATGATGGAAAAATTCAGAACAGCATCTCCTCTCAGGAAGAAATGCCACTTTCGGTTGGAACAGCAGGTGAAAGAAGTAGCTGTAATACTCCCCCTTGATGAGCCAGAAAGATCATGTAACCTAGAGATTTCTTGTCAAAGTTAAGCAGTAATAAAAACACCCATAAGTTTGTAAAATATATCTTTGACTCGTAGGGTTTTTACCTTGCCCCTGACCATCCATATCAAGTGCTGTCATTGGGCCTCTGTTTTCTACATGGATTTATTAGATGCTTTTAAAGACCACCACAAATCTGTATTCTTTATGAAACTTTTCAGGTCAGCCTTTAGTTCCAAATGTTGGCTGTATTACAATCTCACACCTCTTCCATATTTTGCTACCTTTTGCAAGGGCCAATTTGTGGCCATTCCAAATTATTGTTCAGAACTTTTAGCCCATTAACATACCACCACATTTTTTTTATTGGTTTATTTTGTTAGATGGGATTTTACGACACACCAACACGCATGTGTTATATAGTGTCACCTAGAAAGAAAAAGGGGCAATGTTGGGTACAATAAAAAGGGGGTCAAAAGTGTCAAATTCCACTAAAAAACTTTTCAGGTTTCACTAAAAAATTCAAGCAAATGCCGGAGTCAAAACTTCCTGTACAGTTTACTCTCCTTGAGAAAGCCCAGAATAAGGGAAGAATCTATTTGCTCAAATAAAGTTTTCAGGTCTGGCACAGCGTAATACTTCTGACGAATATGGGAGTATTCATGACAGTCAACCAGAATGTGACTGACAGTGACAGCACAATCACAGGGTATACAATATGGTCTCTCGTCGCCGTGAAATTAAATAGGCATGGGTAAGGTAAGTGTGGCCGATGTAAGCCCTAGTCAGGACTATATCATCTCTCCGTTTGCTGGGGGCTCTATGTCCCCCAGTTCCAGCGCTTGGTTTAACTTGGTACAGCTTGTTTTCGGGGAAGGAATCCCACAGTTCTTGCCATTTTGATTTTACAAAGCCATTGATCTTAGGCCGGTAGTCAGTGTGAGGCAAGTAGACATTGGTGACGTCCATCTGTAGGGCTTCTTTAGCAAGTGCATCCACCCTTTCATTTCCTTGAATGCCCACGTGGCTAGGGACCCATGCTAGCACAACTGATTTTTGTAGTTGAACCAAATTAGAGTAACCTTCACGGAGAGCTGTTACTGAAGGGTGCTTTAGCTCATGGCCTTTCAGTGCTAAAAGACTTGATAGTGAGTCTGTGAACACAATGAAGTGGTGATTGTCTGAGCTTTCAATGAGATCAAATGCCATGATGGTTTAAATCCCAAAATAAAAACCATCAAGATCCCATGACCACAATCATAGAGCTCTTTTTAAAATAAATACATTCTTTACACTTATTTCATAAAACAGCATATGCAAAACAATGAAACAAATTTTCTCTTTTCTTTCATTTCAACTAGGCCCTAGCAGAGTAACACCTAATGCTCGTAGGGAGGATGTTCAAGGAAGATGCAAAAAGCCTAAAGGAAGAAGGAATGTATGGTCTGCTGAAGAAACCAAAAGAGTTACAGATTACTTTCAGAAAAACATAAGATTAGGAAAGGTTCCTCAAAAACATGAATGTTTAAGTTGCAAGAATGCATTAACACCTCTTCTTGATCAGAAAGATTGGAAGAACATTAAATACAAAGTATACAATACAATCCAAAGTGGCAAGAGGAGGTAGTTGTCATGTAAGCATGTGGTGTGGCCCTCTTGAGCTCTTTTGTCTGCAGTGACAGACCAAGGTATTCTAAGCTTGTCATAAGTCTCAGAAAATTATAAGGCCACTTGAAGAGCTGATGAAGTTACTAATAATTCCTGTATCATTTTTTACTTAAAGATATCTGTTTTGCTCATGATTTGTTTCAGTATGTTGTTGCAAGTATATAGTATAAGTTCCAAATCTACTTGAAAAAGTTGCCATAGAGATATATGTACCACCTTTCATGTTGACTGTAAGGAACTGTCTAGCCAGTGATCTGTCATGAATCGTTTGAAATAAAAATATGATTTCATCTTTCTTAATTTACTTCAAGAGAAAAAAACTCAAAAGATGTGTTTGAGAAATACTTCATCTTGTAGATGTTATCTTACTGTAAAAGGTTCAGTTTACGAGCAAGTCCTCACAAGAATTACTTGTAAAACAGATCTGTTGAAATAAAAAATACCATATCAGCCATTTTGGTGGCAAAAGAAATTTAGTTCCCTAAAGTACAGCAATACAGTTAATGTCAGCTTTGCATTTTCATATCACTCCTGTGGAAAGTCCTCAGAGGGTCGTCATGGTAAGAAGTTACGTGCAGTAATTTTTCAGAATATTTGAAGTTATCAGTACAAACATTTTACCAGGGCTAGATTTAAGTGGTTGTACTGAAAGAGTGTCAATCTTCCATTGCTTCTGCTGTAAGAGCCATTCATGTGTTTATATGCAATCATCAAAAGATCTCAAACTTCATCTTGTCAATGGCATTTTAGGGTAAAAGGTTAAATTTGTGAAAAAGTCCTCGGAAGAATATCATTGTGTCCATTAAAGAAAAATTTACCCCCACAGTTTATGAAAGGACTGTGAAGTCTAGTAATGACATACAGTGTAGGAAAGACATTATTAAAAAACCAGATCTGCCATATTTAAAATGTATTTCAGTTGGAATAGTTTGCCAGCCTGTATCCAGTGATAGGCATCAGGCAAATACTTAAACAGTACACTTTTACTAGTTACAAAATATTTCATTTACATAGTGATCGTTCTACGTAATGTGTGAGATCCCGCCCCGCATGTGCAGTCAGTTTGCCGTTGCATTACAGCAGTTTAGAGCACTTTTGGGGGAAAAGTTTCCACCTTTCTTTGCTACCGTTTTTCTGTTCGATTTACGGGATAAGGATCTTATAATTTAGTTGTGGACTTCTCAAGAGGATATTTCTTGTGTTTTGTGAGCGGATTGTTTCTCGATGGATTCGAGGGACATTGTGGAAGGCGCGGCAACAAAACCACCCCGAACCCAAGCCAATTACGTAGGACTTTACAATCACAATATTTACAAATTAACTATCACCGGCCCGCCCGCACCGAAACAAGTGGACCCCGATACCTGCCGAACGTCGACCTTGGCAAACGGACTAAGTCGGCCTCCACCCTCAGCTTAATCTCCGTCCTCACCGATGCCAGGACGACGTCCGCAGGCTTCCCCTCTCCCCTAAAAACAATATCACACCAGTCTCTACAAGGCCAGCTTTATGGAAGCCATAAGGTAACAAAGGTAAAAACAAAGGAAACAAACAAAGGTAAACAAAGGTATGTATCCGGCGAACACTTTTATTGCTGCATGGCGGGGGTGACGGATCATACAAAGGGTAGTCCTGGCTGACCGCCCAGGTGTTACAAAACGTGAGGCGATCAGCCTGGGCTTGAAACCACTCCCAGAGGAGGGCCACAAAGCGACACTGCCAAAACACATCGGGCACACTCTCCCACCTTGTGCATCCAGTGCGGGGGCAAATGCCATCTCCAAGACGCCACCGAAGGCACTTCAGATTCATTACCATGGCGTCGTGTGCGATCCGCCACATCAGATCTCGCCGGCGGTAATCGAGTCACCTGCTGTGGACTACACGCCACACTTCCGGCCCTGACGCATAGTCGTTAGGTTGGACCTCCCCAACCAAGTCATCAGAAATGGCCCGGTACAGGTCCCCCGCACTGGACTGCGAAACGTCCCCAACAGTTGTCATGATACGGAAAGTGTCCCTCATCTGACAGTATGCCTTTGTGGGCCTCCAACTGTGAGGTACTGTTGCTAAACAGGATAGGAAAGAACCAACGGAGTGATAATCCACCCCAATAACGGACAAAGTAGGCAAACGGCATCTGGCTGTCGACGGCACTAAAAACACGTTTAGACAGGAGAAAACGGTGCTTTGAAGGAAAGTGCACGAGACCCAAACAAAAACCCTGTCGGATCACAAACACAATGCCAAACAAACTATACACGCCATACAACAGGAAACAAACGTCTTTTGTACTACTGAGCTTTAGAAACTGCCACTGCAGCCAACCCCGAAACAACACCCTAGCCCTACAACCACAAACCAGCCCAAAACAAAGTCCCACCCGTCAACCACACGCCCAAAGGCTACCACACGCCCGAAGGCAACAACACGCCCAATGGCAACACTACGCCCAAAGGCAACAGCACTTAAAAAGCACTGGGCAAATTCTGTTAGGAATAAACTGGAACTCCTTTTCGATTATATAACAAGACATATGTCTAGACTAGTTGCGGTGCCTTGACAGTAGCAACTATTAGGCCTAGTGTTTCATGTTAATTATTTTTAGACTAGTGTATGACTGCTTAGTCACAAATGAATTATGACATAAATGATAGGCGGGGTGTATTTTCACCCCTAATTGGGTTACGACTTTGAAAAAATTATAACTGCACAGAACTCTGCATCGTAGAGACGGTTTCTCCGCATTTTATTTAAATTTGAGTAGGAAGTTTGTTACGATTTAAAATTGTTGCTTCACCCATTCTGAGACACTGGAAATTTTTAGAATAAGGTTGATATTTCACTTAACATGTCCTGAGAGTTATGGGTGGTGGGATGAATGAACATGTGAATTATGAGTAAAATTGTCAAAAGAGGGGGTGAATTATGGAAAATTTGCCTTGAAAAGTATTAAATTGTATCTAAATTTAGCTCCCTAACCCTACTGCCCACCCAAAGGCGCTTTAGAGTGGCGCTCAACTGATTTCGTCGGCTATGGGGAAAGTTTAAGTTCGTAGAAGGTGATTTGACTGGCTTTACGAAGATGTTTTGAATATAACTGTTTACAAGCAGTATGTAAAGCAAGGAGAAATTTCATAGTTCAGTAACAAAAACATTGTCATATGATTGAAATAGGTGAGGGTCAGTTTTTCACCAACTTCCAACTAATTTCAAAACTACTAGCAATAACAAAAACCTCTAGCAATGCCAAATGAATTAATAAAATAACCACAAACAACCGAATAATTCCCTTTGTACAACACTCAGAAGTGCAAAAACAATCATAACACTTTATCTGTTGATCTACACTGTGTCAACTCAATTCGATGGCGCTGTTCACAAAAATAACCTAACCGACCATGCTCAAATAAGCTGACTAGTGTGTGTAGAAAATTGTCTAAAAATAGACACCGCCCACGCATTTACAGAAAGAAAAATCCCAATTACACCCCCTTAAAAAGGTCACAAGGTCCCCGAAAGTACCTTACCTAAAAGAATCCAACCACCCCTACAACTTGGACTACGTCGTATTTCGATACAACCAGCCGACTAGGAGGAGTTACGGTCCAAAGTCCAAAGTCGCAATTTTGTGTCGACGACATAAGTTGCGTGTGCCTGCGTGGCAGGCACCGCAACTAAAAACAACCCCGACATAATTTTACTTAATGAAACTAAACTGGCCAATAATATCCCCGTTTACATCCCCAATTTCACCACTATCAGGAAAGATATTTCTTGTTTTAAAGGAGGCATAAAAATGATATTCCCTACACAGAAACGAATATTGATAACTTCATTAATGACCAAGCTATTAGTATTGAACTATCTGTCAAAAATTCCCCTAATCCTGTTAAAATTACTACCTACCCCCCCCCCCCCACAGAATAATGTAGATGCAAATATTTTTGACTACATGGATAAAGACTATTTTAGTAGGGGATCTAAATTCCCATCATACTTACCTTAGTTGTAATAAAACTACCCCCTTTGGTAAACATTTACTGAGAATTATTAAATCCCGTAACTTAATTGTTCGCAATATAAACACTATGACCAGAAGAAACCCTATTAACAACAGTGAGGAGCTACTAGATCTCATTATAGTTACTGATAAGTTTAATAAGAAACACATCTCCACTCAATTATTTGAGGAACCTAGTCTAAGTGACCACTATGTTGCCATCTCTACCTACAAAGTTAATAAAATAAAGTTCCCAAACTAAGTATTACAGGTATTATAAAAATACTGACTGGGAGGGTTATAAAGATTTCTTAACTAAGGAGGCCCTAGATTTGCAAACCATGTTAAGTAACATGGAATTAATAAGCAAAATATTGACAACTTAACTAATAAAATTTTCAAATCCATCTCTGAAGCCTACAACAAAAATTGTCCATTCACAAAAGTTAGAACCCACTTCTGGAAAATTAACTCGAAAATTATGAATTTAAAGCAAAACGTAATCTTAGAAGGTACTATAATAATAACCATGACCCCACTACGAAAGGCAAATTAATAGACTCAACTATGAAATAAAAAAGGAAATAACCAGAAAGCCAAAAGGCTTAGTGATTCCTTGCCGATGAAATTGAAAAAGCAATCTTCGACGCACTAGCCTAATCGCAAGGATATCATACGAGTGAGCACTATTGAAACATATTTTAGCGTTTGCCGATGACGGTCTCTCCCTAAACTCATGTCTTGAGGTTACCCTTTTTGAGACAGTTTTAACAAGCTAAGTGTCACATACACACGCACATACATACGGCACACATGGCATCACCATCGCATAGATTCCTCAAACTAAGTCAGGGAATGAAAAGCTTTGTCTGGTTTGATCTTTCTCAAATTCACATAGTAGGCCTACGCCTATACCCATGCTAAAAAGTTTGTATGCTGTACACCACAGAATTATGCCAAATTATGTCATGCGACAGGACTTATATTTCACACTATACCAGTATTTTTGTAAGTATCGGTATGTACTGGTACCGATACATTACCACCCATCATAAGGTACCGAAGTGTCGCCGAGAGCCGTACCCAACAGTACTGCAAAAATACTTTTTTTTTTAAAAAAAAATACTACAATTGAATGAAATATTACTGAAATATAAATATAAATACCATATCCATTGGATATACCTTGAGTTTTTCTATCAAAATATAAACATGTAACGTTCGTTAATCATTTTTCACCATTCCAGTCACAAATTTCACCTCGTAAATGTTAATTTTAATGTTATCCTACGTCACTAATGAGTACCCTTGTGATGTTCGTTTTAACTTGAAGGAGAATAAAGTTTGCAAAAACCGCTTTATGTTGTATCTGTAACTCATCTAAGCTTAAAACTATTGTAGAAAATATTATTAACCAATGAAGGATTACAACAATATTTACGAAAAATTATATACATGAAAACATACTGCTTCGTCAAAATGAGCTTACAGCATAATGGTTTCGTAAGTATAGGCGTACACACTACTATGCATAGTATACAGTGCAGATATTTACTAATATACTGTAAGCACAGCACAAAGTGACTGCTCGCCGGAAGGTGCGACTGAATGAAACATAATTGGGTGAGTACAATTGCCACAAACCCCATCAGCAATATCATGGCACCCTTAAGGGAAGAGTTGGTGCTCTATTCCCTTTTACCATAGCACCACTGTGGACACACGTAGGGCCAAGTCCAGGGTAACATATGGCGGAGCCACTCAATGAGAGTTGCCAATAAGGGTCCAAGGAACCATTAACTGACAACAATGTACCAATATTCCATTTTCAATAGCACATAGTCGGGCCGAAGCCAACAGTCGGGAGAATGGCAGTGACAAATAAAGCTATCTAACAATGCTCACATCTTGTTGTTGTTATTGTGAATCAAGTCCGAACTCTTAAATAAGAAGACTTAAAATATTGCTGCCACATCCTGGCCATAATCGTAACCAGTCTCTCAAAGAATGAACTATACATGGAAATACTTGGAAGCCCAGAGTATTGCCATGCAACTACTTGGCTATTCACACCATCCTACCGTGTATTGCATATACATAAACACAGGGTGTAGGCTCACATGTATTTGTTTTTAAGTGTTACAGTATTATATAGAGGGGTAGGTAATGCATACTGTACACGCACTGTAGGGCCTATATCACTACATAAATATCTATTCGATACTGTTTGCAAATCAATGGACTGTACCCGACTATGTAAGTAGTACGTATGAGTCGATAGATCCAATGTGGCCAACTGTCTATGTGATTTGCTGCAAAGCTTTCATGAAAAATGCGATGCATGAAGTGTGAACTAGGGTTGCAGCCTACCCGCTGATATTAGCAGAAAATATTTGTTGTGGTTCACTGACTTGGCGGGGACCAGCATAGCGACAACCGTGGTTGACTTTTTATCACTTTATAAACTTACAGCTGATGAATCAGACATTTTTGCAGGTATTTTCTTTTGTTAAAAATTCGACTTTTCTCTTATGGTACCAGTATAGCGGTATTAGCGGTACCATTTATGGCGGTAGGCCTACTGACAGTACCAAATTTCAGCGGTACCATGAAACCTTACAGGGGGACTATGCCACGCCAACTTATTAACACCCGTCTCAGAAAGAATAATCCTGACACTACAGTGCATTACTGTTTGTTACTGCAGGCATAAGCCTAGGCATACTGTGTACTTGGCTTAGGATGTAGGCTAGGCTAACATTAGTGTTTGTTATGCCACAATGACGTCGCCACTATGCACCAAAGCCAGTATGGCATACAATTTCATTTGCCATAGATATGCATGAAAACTGTTGAACTTTTCAGTACGGGCTTAGGCTATACTCGTAGGTAGGTCTTGGCCTAATTGATCTCTACGAATCAGTAGCCTACATTCAAGACCCTTCATTCGAAGTTCGAATGAAGGGTCTTGAATGTAGGGTAATGATTCGTTCGAATTTCGAAAAATAGCCTACTTGCAGTTGCAAGTTAGGCCTAGTCACAAGCAGTCCTAGCGTTATACAGTAAATACCCTACATAGGCTATATAATAGTGGAAAGGTAGCGCACTTCACGGCCTTTCGGTACCAACTTCGTCTACTTAAATCCTGATTTTTTTCTCCACTTTACCTGTTTTCAATGCACACGAATGTTCCAATCGTGCGATCCAGTCCCTTGCATTGTATGACGATTCATTTGGACCCAAAAATGTCTTCAAAAAGAAACATTTCTCCGCGAAATTTGGTTTCCACACGATCACATTCGGTCGTCACATGCATTTCGGGAATTTCCCCCCTTCGAAATCCGGTCCTCCCACTGGATAGTTCGGCCTATCGTCATGAGAGCGTCACTACGTCATGACAACTATCCAATGGGGAGAGCCGACGTACTGTACCGTCAGCTCACAGCATGTCATGATTGATCTTCTAGGTACGGATGCCCATGGGGTACGGTTAAGTTTTACAGAGCGTGTGGTAAGTATACGTAGATCTTTATGACATCATTGATATGAATGGTCCATCAGCGCTACCGTAGAATGAAGGATCTTTAAGAAAATGCCAGTTTTGACTTCAAATGATTTTTAATCTTCATGAAATTTTAGGACACATATGTACTACATAAAAGCAAGCTACACAGCAAGTTTCACGTTAAACCAAGTTCTACATTCAGAGATATTGTGCTTGGACGATTTTGACCCTTTTCACCTCTGGTGACCCCAAATGACCTTTGACCTCTACCAAAAACGATAGGGATGATCTACGCCATGTGGGCAATCCACATTGTAAGTATGAGATCCCTCACCATTACCCTTCTTGAGATAGTGTTTACAAGGTTTTAACCTTTTGACCTCTGGTGACCCCAAATAACCTTTGACCTCCACCAAAAACAATAGGGATCATCTACTCCATATGGGTAATCTACATGCCAAGTATGAGATCCTTCGGAGGTACCCTTCTTGAGATATCGTGTTTACAAGCCAAGCGTCACATACACGCACACGCGACATCACCATCGCATGGATTCCTTTGACTTCGTCAAGGAATCAAACATTCAAAAACTTCATGACTGGGAGAACTACTGTAATAAAGTAAATAATGAATCTAACCCTAGTATTTTCTGGAAAAGAATTAAAAAAAAAAAAAAATAAACCACAACCGCCATGATTTAAGCACTGAACTTATTGACAATAATGGTACTAAAATTAAAGGTCACAAAACACAGGCTAATCTGTTGGCTAAAACTATACATTCTATCCACCAGATCCATGATACTCCTGATTGTGACCATACCTTCAAAACCTTTGTAGATAATTTTATTAATGAAAACCAGGAAGCTTTTAATCCCAACTTTGTTGAGGATGAACCCCTCACAAACCCAATTACTACTGATATAATCAATCAAACCCTAAAATTAAGTAAAAATGATTCCTCCCCTGGGACTGATAAGGTCACTTATAGAATGTTAAAAAACTGCCCAGTTCCTTATCTCTCTTTCTTTCGAATTTCTTTAATTTCCTCTTCCGAGTAGGTTACCTCCCAGACCCCTGGAAAGAAGCCAAAGTAATTGTTATTCCTAAGCCAAAGAAAACCCCACTTTACCCCAACAATTATAGGCCCATAAGTTTACTTTCTTGTATTGGTAAAACCTTTGAAAGAATTATTGTCGTCCGTATTAGAACTCACCTTGAAACGATTAATTTTTTTAGCAAATTTCAATGTGGCTTTAGGAATAAAAAGGGGACCTTTAACCAACTTTTCAGACTAGTCCACGATATTCGAAGTGGTTTATCCCTTCAAAAAGTTACTAGCGCCCTTTTTTTAGATGCAGAAAAGGCGTTTGACAATACTTGGCATAATGGCCTAAGATACAAGTTCAATAATCTAAACTTAAACAATTACTATACTAGACTTATCTCCTCTTTTCTCCAAAATAGGCTCATGCATGTCCAGTTCAAAGGGAAATTATCCAATGTTTTTAAAATCGATGCAGGTACCCCTTAAGGCTCTGTCCTAAGCCCCCTACTTTATATTATCTATGTCAATGATATAATATCTCCCAATTAGCTGGTGATTTGGCAATTTGGTATACCGCAAAGTCCAAATTTCCACTGATCGTATTCAAAAGGCAGTTAAAGTAATCGAAAAATGGTGTAATAAATGGCGTGTAAAAATTAACCCCCCAAAATCCGAATTTGTTCATTTAAAAGAAAGGAATAAACCAAACGTCAACACTTCTGTTTATCTATTTAGCAACGTAATTTCAAACACAAAAGAAGCCACATTTCTAGGTGCAATTTTTGACCACCATGCTCTGTTTAGTAATTATATTAATACCATCTGTGGTAAAGCCTGGGGACGTTTACAAAGTTTACAAAATCTTCAAAATGAACCTATTTTGGAGTATGGTAGTATTTGCTACCTTACTGCCTCTCCCACCAATCTATTATGTTCTCCTTTTTTGGACCCTCCTGTTTTATTGAATCCTCTTCAATTTCCATTGCCTCGTCCAAGAAAAATTTTACTCATCAAAATTGTTCACATGTCGCCAATCCACATCCAAATTTCCATCCAAAATTACCCCAACCCACCATAAGGTGCACCTTGCCCAATGGTGCCCCGGAGGCAGTTGTGGCAAAGGGTAACCTCATTACTCCCACGTTTAAACAAACTCCACAACCGGATGCAGTTTAAAGTCCCACCCAGGATTTTCTACGTACTTAAGCTCACAATGCGTATTTTGTTTTGCTTAAATGTAAGATAAGTTTGTAAATAGTTGTAAATTGTTCATGGTTGTATTTCTTCCCGTTCGGTTTTGGGTCTTTCAGTTTGAGAGTGTCCGTTTCTATGCTCCTTAAAAGCACACAATCTGTAGTCGCGATACACAATGTTGCGCACCCCTTGAATTTCCTGGATTTCTCCACTGCAACGCAATTGTAAAGGCAATTCCATAAACCTACATACGAGGTAGCTTTTTACGTACGTAGAAACGGGCACGAAGAAACAAAGGAGAACTTAAACCTGACCGGACAAAAATACAAAGGTGAACTATTTACAGAATTCTGTACATTGCGCTAGCAAACAAAATTTCTGCGATAACTATGTACACCAGAAAGCCAAAAGGCTTCGTGATTCCTTGCCGAAAGGGGGGTGCTTTGTTACACTGAGGTTCATCCATCAAATTTATACTTCTCTACTTCATCATTTTTTATGATGTGGTCACAATTTCACCCCTGCTCACATCAGCTCATGCCACATGACCTTTGAACCAAAACTTCAATAACCAAAAAAATGAAAAAAAAATTTTCGGACTTCCACCTCTGGTGACCTTGAATGACCTTTGACCTCTGCCAAAAACAATAGGGTTCTCCCCCTTGACAAATCTATATACCAACTACGAAAACCGTCTGTCATTCCTATCTCAAGATATCACGATTACAAGGGTTTTGGACTTCCACCTATGGTGACCTCGAATGACCTTTGACCTCTGCCAAAAACAATAGGGTTCTCCCCCTTGACATGACAAATCTACATACCAACTATGAAAAGTGTCGGTCATTCCTATCTCGAGATACCAAGATTACAAGGTTTTTGACTTTGACCTCTGGTGACCTCGAATGACCTTTGACCTCTGCCAAAAACAATAGGGGGTTCTTCCTCTCAACATGACATGTCTACTTACCAACTATGAAAAGTATCGGTCATTCCTATCTCGAGATATTGCGATTACAAGGTTTTTGTACTTTGACCTCTGGTGACCTCGAATGACCTTTGACCTCTGCCAAAAAGAATAGGGTTCTTCCTCTCGACATGACAAATGTACATACCAACTATGAAAAGTATCGGTCATTCCTATCTTGAGATATCGTGATTACAAGGTTTTTGGACTTCCATCTATGGTGACCTCGAATGACCTTTGACCTTTGTCAAAAACAATAGGGTTCTTCCTCTCGACATGACAAAGCTACATACCAATTATGATAAGTATCGGTCATTCCTACCTCGAGATATTGCGATTACAAGGTTTTTGGACGTCGACCTCTGGTGACCTCGAATGACCTTTGACCTCTGCCAAAAACAATAGGGTTCTTCCTCTCAACATGGCATGTCTTCATACCAACTATGAAAAGTATCGGTCATTCCTATCTCGAGATATCGCGATTACAAGGTTTTTGGACGACAACCTCTGGTGACCTCGAATGACTTTTGACCTCTGCCAAAAACAATAGGGTTCTTCCTCTCAACATGACAAAACTACATACCAAATATGAAAAGTATCGGTCATTCCTATCTTGAGATATTGCGATTACAAGGTTTTTGGACTTTGACCTCTGGTGACCTCGAATGAACTTTGACCTCTGCCAGAAACAATAGGGTTCTTCCTCTCAACATGACAAACCTGCATACCAAATATGAAAAGTATCGGTCATTCCTATCTTGAGATATTGCGATTACAATGAGTGTCACAAACACACACACATACACACACACACGACATCACCATCGCATAGATTCCTTGCCTGCCTACGGCAAGGAATCAAAAACCACCCCAAACCCAAACTAGTTACATAGGACTATTTACAATCTCACTAGGCAAAACTATTTACATACCCATTTACATCAACAGAAGAGTGTTCAGGTTGAGTCTGTTCAATGCTTTTTTGTAACTATGGGTGCTCCTTACGTGCTCCGGAACAAAACACCGGACGTGACATGAAACACAAGGACAACTATATACACCAGGCCAGCATTCATGTGGCCAACCCCCACTATTTACAATATTTACAATGTTATGTGCTCTTTACATGCTTGTAGCCGGGCGGACCTAATGTGGAACAAAGCAAACCTATTTACACTGAACTACCAAAAAAACTTTGTGGCATGCATGGGCACGGACACAAACAGAACAGAAACCCCAAAAGAAAACCGGGACACAAAGGCAAAACCATTCACACTAAATACTCTGACTGGGACCTTATCTTTTTAATCCGTGGGCTCGGTACGGGCGCCCCAGAGTGATGGGTTCCCGTCTGATACTTCGCCCGAGGCCGACCTCTTTAGTGCAGACTCTGGCCCCTCCCCCTCACACAAATCAAACCAACCCTCCCCCGAAGGTGGATCCTTTGGAGGAGGCTCTGAGGCACGCTCCCCGCCATCCGACACCGCCGAGTCTGAGGACAAATCGAGGTCCTCTGTCATTATTTCAACCTGTCCGGGTGCCGCTGCCACCGATGGCGGACAGTCTGCCTCATGAGTCCCATACCCCCCTCACACTGCTTAGAGGCAAGGAAGTCCTACTCCACCTCAAGTGCCGCCTCCTCTAATTCCTGGGTTGAATATTGTGGGCCTGTTTGCGAGGGTTCAGGTGCCGACCCCACATCGGCACTGACATGAGCAGAGTACGATGTGGGGCAGGAACCAAACACATGTCCCTCCTCCCCACAGAGGTTGCACCGTACCTCGTTGGGACACTCTGCCTTGCCGTGCCCCAACTGCAAACATTTCCCACAACGTCTGTGTGGACACAACTTGGCTTCGTGCCCCTCCTCTCCACATCCATTATGTCAACAGTGGGGGATGTTTCACAGTCAAGTGCAAGGGACCTATACCGGGCTGTTTTTGATGAATTGGTTGGCCAGGTCCAACCCAACCACTTTGCTTCAGGGCCGGAAGTGTGGCGTGTAGTCCACAGCAGATCATTAGATTACCGCAGGCGAGACCTGTTGTGGCGAATCGCACATGACGCCATTGTAACTAATCTCAAGCGCCTTCGGTGGCGTCTTGGAGATGGTATTTGCCCCCGCACAAGATGCACAAAGTGGGAGAGTGTGTCACATGTGTTTTGGCAGTGTGACTATGTGGCTCTATTCTGGGAATGGTTTCAAGTCCTGACTGACCGCCTAACGTTGTGTAACACCTGGGCTGTCAGCCAGGACTATGCTTTGTATGGTCTTTCACCTCCGCCATGCAATACAAGTGTTCAGGACATACTTACCTTTGTTTCGGCCTCCATAAAGCTAGCCTTATGGAGAGACCGATGTAACATTGTTTTTAGGTGGGTGGGGAGGCCTGCTGATGTCGTCCTGGCGTCGGTGAGGGCGGAGGTTAAGCTGAGGGTGGAGTCGGACTTCGTCCGTTTGCCAAGATCGGCATTCGGTAGGCGGTGGGGTCCGCTTGTTTCGGTGAGGGCGGGCCGGGTGGTAGTCAACTTGTAAATATTGATTTTGTTTGTAAATATGGAACTACTGTAATTTGTAAATGGGGCTGTGTTTGTATGTGGGTGGCTTGTGAGGTGCTTGGTTGTAAATATGTTGTAAATATGTATATATGTGTATGTAAGTATCTGTACATATAGTTCAATTACTGTAATGAACATAATTTTCTGTTTGATTTAGTTGTTTGTAAATAGTTTGCATTTGTGTTTCTGCCCGATCCGGTTTGAGTTTTTGTTTTTGTTTGTATGTGCCGTTTCGATGCACTTAAAAAGCACACGAAAGTCCTGGGTAGGACTTAAAACTGCATCCGGTTGTGGAGTTTGTTTAAACGTGGGAGTAATGAGGTTACCCTTTGCCACAACTGCCTCTGGGGCACCCTTGGGCAAGGTGCACCTGTATTTGCCCCGGTGCTTTTTAAGTGCTGTTGCCTTTGGGCGTAGTGTTGCCTTCGGGCGTGGTGTTTGCCTTCGGGCGTAGTGTTGCCTTCGGGCGTGGTTTTGCCTTCGGGCGTGGTGTTGCCTTCGGGCTTAGTGTTGCTTTCGGGCGTGGTGTTGCCTTCGGGCGTGGTGTTGCCTTCGGGCTTGGTGTTGCCGTCGGGCGTGGTGATGCCTTCGGGCGTGGTGTTGCCTTCGGGCTTGGTGTTGTCTTTAGGTGTGTGGTGGATTTGGGTGTGTGGTCTTTGTAGGGCTTTGTTTTTAGTGTGACCGGGGGGAGGTTGGTCTGTGGGGTGTTTGGGTTGTTGTCAGTGTGTGTGTGGTTCTATTGTTGTAATGAACATAATTTTCTGTTTGATTTGGTGGTGTGTGGATAGTTTTGACTTTATGTTCCTGTCCGATCCGGTTTGAGTTTTGTTTTTTGTTTGTATGTGCCGTTTCGATGCACTTAAAAAGCCCCCCCCTCCTCTCCACATCTGAAACAGGTACGGGGCTGGCAAATGTACCTAATGTGGGCCTTGGAACCCCCTATGAAGAGGAACGATGGAATGTCCCTCACCAGTTCCATACGTAACTGTCTCTTGCCATTAAATATACCTTTCAACTCACCTGCAGTATATTTACACCACCGCATTTCAGAGACAGTTCCGTACTGACTAAGAACCCTCGCAACCAGGCGCTGATCGACCTCGAAGGGAAGGTAAAGCACCGTCACCGCCACAGGGCTATCATATGGGGTGACAGTGAGCCCCTCTACCCCCTTCAGGCATGACACACCCTTAACACGGCAGCATCAGACTTAAGGTCATACGTGTTGCGGGCCTCAAGCGCCTGCAACATCTCAATTTCTCCAATTTCGACTCCATTGTCTTTTAACACAGTAAACGCCTGTGGGGGAGGGACACTCACCCCAGACGAAAACTCCAACTTAACAATTGTGCTATCCCGACCTCCGGGCATAGCAGCAGTTTGTGTGGCTCGAGGCCACGGAATGAAAAGAAAAAAAATCTGACCAGGGTTTACAAAAGGCAAAATTTAGGATGAAGCACGCTCTAAGGTTTTAAGCACAATTGCAATAAATAGTATAGCTATCACACAGTGATACAAGTTGAGCACGGCAAAACGACGAGAGCGAAACGAAAACACGTCTGCTCTCGTCGATGACCTGAACTGAACATACATACGAGGTATAATATTCAGTTAATAACAACGTAACATGAACCAACCCGGGATAATGCCTAGCCTTAATTATGACCTTGATTATGATTTTCCGCCGCGGTGCTTTTCATGTGCTTAAAAACGGGCACGACCAATCAGGCCCCCAAAATCGAGCTGCTCGTGGCTCAAACTGCTAATTTCGGACTCATTTGTGTAGGGAGCAAATACTTTTCATCTCTTATTTACAAACCATATTTTTTCTGACAGTAGGCGGGGTCATTGTGAGGTAATTTGCAGCCCTTTTTACCCTACTGCGCAACATAACGACCCTCATGATTCGAAATCGTTCAACGGTATAGGCCAAGGCTATGTGAAAAACGTGGCAATATTTTCAGCAAGTCGTGCTGATCACCAGAAATTCGCAACCCAGGTTGCAGGAAAACAATACACGAGTTGATTTCCGTGACATTTTCGATTATTTTTCCTTGTCTCCTCAATCTCCAATATTTTGCTTAAGTGCGCAACATTCCAACCCTCCATGCTTCAATGCGTATTTTGTAAGTAAGGGTGCGCCTTACGTGCTCGGGAACGGACACGGTCGAAACATAATATGCTACTGGATATGACATGGAAGAAAGAGACCCATGTACATTGACCAGGCCAGGAACAAATTTGCACGTGGCCACCTCCCCCCTCCTCCTCCGGATCACAAACACAATGCCAAACAAACTATACACACCATACAACAGGGAACTAAAGAGTGTTTTTTTTAATACTCAGATTCAGAAACTGCCACTGCAGCCCACCCCAAAACAACACCCTACCCCAACAACCACAAACCATCCCAAAACATAGTCCCACCAGTCAACCACACGCCCAAAGGCTACCACACGCCCGAGGACGACACAATGCCCGTAGGCAACAAAACGCCCGAAGGCAACAATACGCCCAAAGGCAACAACACTTAAAAAGCACTGGGCAAATACAGGAGCTTTTTAAGTACGTAGAAACAGGCACTGGCAAACTAAAGAAGAATCCCAAACCCAAACAAAACCATGACGGGTCACAAACACAAATGCTAAACAAACTATACATACCGTGCAACAGGGAACAAAAGAGTCTTTGTTACAACTGAACTCGAGTAACTGCCACTGCAGCCAACCCCAAAACAACTCCCCACAACCACATACCACCCAAACAAATTCCGCCCACACGCCCAAAGGAAACACCATGCCCGAAGGCAACTCTACACCCCACGGCAACAACTCGCCCGAAGGCAACACTACGCCCCAAAGGCAACACTACGCCCGAAGGCAACACTACGCCCCAAAGGCAACACTACGCCCGAAGGCAACACTACACCCGAAGGCAACACTACGCCCAAAGGCAACAGCACTTAAAAAGCACCGAGGCAAATACAGGTGCACCTTGCCCAAGGACTGTAAACTGCATCCGGTTGTGGAGTTTGTTTAAACGTGGGAGTAATGAGGTTACCCTTTGCCACAACTGCCTCCGGGGCACCCTTGGGCAAGGTGCACCTGTATTTGCCTCAGTGCTTTTTAAGTGCTGTTGCCTTTGGGCGTAGTGTTGCCTTCGGGCGTGGTGTTGCCTTCGGGCGTGGTGTTGCCTTCGGGCGTAGTGTTGCCTTCGGGCTTGGTGTTGCCTTCGGGCGTGGTGTTGCCCTCGGGCGTGGTGTTGCTTTCGGGCTTGGTGTTGCATTCGGGCTTGGTGTTGCCGTCGGGCGTGGTGTTGCCTTCGGGCGTGGTGGTGGTTTTGGTTGTGTGGTGGTTTTGGGTGTGTGGTCTTTGTTTTTCTAGTGTGGCCGGGGGGAGGTTGGTCTGTGGGGTATTTGGGTTGTCAGTGTGTGTATGGTTCTATTGTTGTAATGAACATAATTTTCTGTTTGATTTGGTGGTGTGTGGATAGTTTTGCCTTTATGTTCCTGTCCGATCCGGTTTGAGTTTTGTTTTTGTTTGTACGTGCCGTTTCGATGCACTTAAAAAGCCTACCCAGGACTTTGTGTTTGTGATCCGACGGATTTTGTTTGGGTTTGGGGTTGATTAGTTTTTCAGTGCCTGTTTCTACGTACTTAAAAAGCTCTCCCCTCCTCCTCCTCCTCCCCCCACCACCACTATTTACAATATGAACAATGTGATGTGCCTTTCACATGTTTGTAGCCTAAGGTGACCATATTTTAGGGGTTTAAATCAGGGACGTTACTGTCAGGCACCGTGTACGGAAAATAATACATCCGACGTTTGTGTGCAATTGACTACAGTAAATGTGTTTGATCACAGCAGTGACAGAAAATCAGCGATGCTCTTGACTTTCGATCTCTGTGATTGCAGATACCTGTTATTTGTTAGCCTACGTATATGGTTGGCCACAGAGGACAAAAATCGGGAATTAATGCTGACATTAATTCAGAATTAATGCTGACATTAATTCCATTTAATGTTGACATTAATTGTATCCAATCAGCATGCATTTTTTTATGTCTACATAAAATCGATTTAATGCGGACATAGATTCGAATTAATGCAGACATATATTCGATTTTATGCGGACATATATTCGATTTGATGCCGACATAAATTCGATTTTATGCGGACATAAATTCGATTTTATGCGGACATAAATTCGATTTTATGCGGACATAAATTCGATTTAATGCGGCAAATATTCGAATTAATGCGGACATATATTCGAATTAATGCGGACATATATTCGAATTAATGCGGACATATATTAAGCCAATGAGAATGCAGTAATATATGTCTACATATGTTCACTTCCGACAACAAATCACTCACATCCGCAGTGATCTGCCGCTGCCGGTCGGCGCCGGTCGGGCCCGACCAGGACGCAGCATTGCCGACCGCCACAATCTGCCAAACTAACTTTTCCGACCGGCACTTATTCCTTATAAGAAACCAAATAAAATAGCCACGTGGTCGAAGGATCGACTGAAAAGAAACTATTTGCTGGTCATAATTTGAGACTGGATGAAATCCACTTTATATTCGTTCATAATATCCAAAACACATCTCGTGACAAATACTATAATTTTGCATTCCAGAGCAATGAATCGATGCTTGATCGTCGCTCTGTAGTTTCAATTATTAAAAGGAGCGATGTACAGGCAACCAGCATGCCAGCAGAATGTTTTTTTTATTGAAGTACGTACGACCACGAACCTAAGCAGGGCTTAGTAGGGGCTCCATATTCCAATGTTCGGGACTGAAAATTAATGATTTAAAAGCCCGTCATGCTACTGCCATGAATATTGCAAACCCTTGGTAGGCCTCCACTTAGGGGATGAGAACTATGAGGAGTAAAATGATGCTGCCATACCCCTTGCCTATTGTGTTTCTTCTCAGTTTACACTCAGAATCATAGCCAGATTCGCTAACAAAACGAAGGGTAAAACAGAGACCATCAAAGCACGCCGTATTTCAGTGCAAGTACTTGGCATACATACAGAGTGCAGTACACAATGCATACGCGTACTAAATATCCGTCCGTACATATGTTCAATACTTTGCGTAAATCAATGGTGCTTATACTGTACCACGGCCATACCTCAGCAAGCACTTTTCAGGTATTGTAATTGCGTAAATCATAAATGAACAAAGCACAGTTTACACCATAAGAATTAATATCAGCGTTTCCCCTGGTAGCCTACTAAATTTACGACACGGCTGCCTTGCTGCTTTTTTGCGACTGCCTCGCCTTGAAATTACCGCCTCTTACTTTTTATCCCTTGAAAATTACTTGAAAGGCACGGACTTGATCTTTCCCTTACATATGGAGAACGTTTTCCTGTTGACAATGAAACCATACAGAACTCCTGAGACATTTCCCATGCTTTTAAAATTGCCTTTAAACAACTTGAATTTGCACCCATGTTCTAAATTGGCCAAAAATATCCTCTGAAATCTAAATGGTGGGAAAAACTCTCGTAACAAGAATTAATATGAGGCAGACTCTTGAAAAAGTGATAAATAATATTAAAGACAGTGTATAATTACAGGCCATAATCAATGAATTACGTTTTATTTTGCCAATACCTGTACATAGATACAACCATAAAAGAATGATTGTGATTGGCTACAGTCCAAGGCTCCAAACTGAAGCATGGATAGTAAGTGAAACCATCAGACCTCGATAAAAGTGTTGACCGTATCAATTTGAATTGACTTCAAAAAATGACTTAAATTGTTGTTATTTTAGAGGCAGTTTTGGCACATGGTTAATTATGGAAACAAATTCTGTTTTAATCCAAAAAGGAAAGGATTTCAGTCGTGAACACTGGTTCGACCCCTAAAGCAAGCTACAGTCCTCTGCATAAAGTACAGGTAGCATATTTGATCGTCAGAAGAATAAAAAATAGCCCAAATCATTAAAAATGCCAAAAACGTTTTCCTGACATGTGCAAAAGACTCCCAAACAACAACTCGCGTGATAATCGCAAGCTCTAGTCAAACAGGTTTTCTCTACCGGGTGTCTTTCTTCATAGTGGCTTAGCACATTGGCCATTGCCTAACGTGTAGTACGTGTACATACTGAGAACCTAGCCTTCCTTACACATGTGTAATTTGTAGGAGTCTCCTTACAAGTTGAGCTACATTGCCAACAATTTTGATAAAATTTCGTTCCAAAATGCTTAAAAAATATGTAATGTGTTCCAGAAAAGGTTGTTTAACATAGAAGGGGTGATATACTGACAGGATGGCTTTTTTCCTTGTCAAAATGACTGTCATGAAATTTTAATTTTATAACGATATATATATATATATATATATATATATATATATATATATATATATATATATATATATATATATATATATATATATATATATATATATATATATATATATATATATGTATATATGTTACGTGGAACAAACTCATGTCTCCAAGTCCATTCAATTGCAATAGTTGCTGCAACCTACCCCCTCCCTCTTAATTAAAGATGTGTCCAAAGCCATGAGAGGAGAATGAAAAGATCGTAGCCCCTACCCCACCTCTTCCCCCCACAAAGGACCCTCATATTGCTGTTACTAGAAAATAATACTATGCCATGCATGATTCCAATTAGTTGATCCAAGGGCAACCACAGTATACATTAGTTCAGTGTTAAAAACGAATGCTATAAAAGAAGAAAATATAAATCTGGACAGCAAAAAGAAGAAAGGAAACAATACAAGGCAAATAATTTCATATTTTTTTTGCAAGCATACAGTACATCATGCTTTTGAATTCTTACAATTGAATAGACTCAAAAGAAAATTATTATGGTAAAAATAATTTTGGAGATATTGCCCAAACTTAGCCTCAGCGCTACGTACGGCATGAAATTGCTTCAAATCAAAACAAAGCTAGAGCAAACTTTGAAGTAATAACAATAAAAGGTGACATCTTGTTTTTTCTGCATCTGATATATATTACAATTTTGCACAGATTTTTTTTTTTTTTTTTGATAATTTGAGAAATTTTAACAACATGAGATCCCTTTTTCAAGGCTATCTACAGACAGCTTAAAACACTCGGGGAGTGCCGTTTCCGGCCATCTGGGGGTCTGTAAATTCCAAAATTTTTCTTGTACGCTCCGCGCCAACCGATGGTGGCGCTCCGCTTAGATAGTCCTGCCGGCACTCAAATCATCCTGGGCAGAACCCTGACATCCGACAACAATTCATTCTTTTCCGACAATATTCAACAGCCAATCGTCGCGCTAGTAAGAGATCAGATAGACCACGATTCCTGGCGCTGATTTTGTACTCGCTGTTGCTCGATCTATCGACTGCGCGCCACTGCGCGCCACCGCTACAGTCTGCCTATGCTAGTGGACTGCACGGTGCAGTACTAGACTGACCGATCACTTCAGCTTTATAACCCTAACAACAGTGCTTCTTAAGGCGGCCCAGGGCTAGGGCAAGGCGATGTAACTTGTTTTTAGCCTTGTTGTTAGCCGTAAGACTGGTAAAATGACCCGTGTAAACAACCGAAATCAGTTTCTACGGGACATTCGAAGGGAGATCGATTGTGTTCGGTTAGTTACAACCCATATCGATAATCCGGATGTCCTTAGTGAAATATGTGAGAGACTCAATGCTGCTAAACGTGGTCTGCTACTTTCCAGGACTGGAAGCATGTTAAGTGCAAGAGAAAACGACTCTCTACTGAGTTTAATTAACAGATTGATAGAACTTGTAACTCGGCAGATTGAACATGAACAACCAAACACAGGTGAGGTCCTTTTTTTTCAATTATGTAGACAAATCATTTGAAATATCTGGTTCTGGTTGAATACTACAAACAGTTCTCCGCAGACGGATATAATCAACAACGTTAACATTACTTTATAGTGCAGCGTGTAAACAACTAGACAAGCCCCCAGGGCAAAACTTAAATTTAACTAGGCATAGCCTAGTTGGGGCCTATGCCTTTTTGGGAGGACTTCTTAACGAGGTAGCCTAGGCAGGGACTGTTTGGTCCATTTGCAATGAGGATAACATTTTACGTAGTCCTATACAGTCTCTCAGCACCGGCAATGTGAAGCTAGCAGCATACAAAGGTCTTCTCTGCCTGTTTTGGGAGTATGCTATGTGTGTGGGACCCACATCCGATTTACAAGATAGGCCTACCGTAAGGTAGAGAGCATTCAGAGGAGATCAGCTGGTTTCATTAGTTCTAACTTTTCTCATGAGCCAGGGTCCATGACATCTGTCCTGAAGGACCTTGATATCCATTTCAAAAGTTGGAATAGCCTAGCTAGCTACCTGCTGCTCTTGTTGCTGGTTCATAAGGTCACAAAGAACCGCATCCAACATAGTACAAGTTTAATCAGGGCTTAGGGCATCCCCGATGCATGTGCAGTGTCCTAACGGATGTATCACCATGATCCAAAAGAAGAAGAGAGGGATGGGTTGCAGGAGCTGTTCAACTGATACAGCAGGGAGGCCCACAGTCTAGAGAGTTGTTAGTCTGTCTGCAGCTCATTGCTCTTTATAAGGCTACTTCCACTAGCTCCTTCAACATTTCAGTCTCATTACTACAGGATAAATAATCCCCTTTGGGCCAACTTGGCCCCAGGCCGACTCGGACCCAATTCAATTTCACCCCATGCTTGGGGCCTAATTAAGCCAACTTCAAGAGTGCTAAATCTTACAGATTTGCTCTGAATTCACGCACTCAGTATGTGTTATTATGTTCCTGTTTAAAAAACAACGAATATATAAAGTAAACTGAGGAGTCAGTTATTAAAAGCCTTGTTAGACCTAGGCTTGTATACTTGGTGGACTGCTCACTGTTCCGACATCTCTATATTCTGACTACAATGAGGTTAGGACAAAAGGATAAGGGTTAGGTTAGGATGGGAGCATTAGCATTACTTACAGTACCTAGCTTGTCTATAAATCACTTCAGATTTTTATTGCTTTGCATCCTCTTGCCAGCAGTTACAGATGCAAGGGAGAGTTTTGCAAGTGTACGTGTCTTGAGAAGGCAGAGAGGATCTCCAAAGTACAACATAACACCTGGCCAACTGGAATTCCTCAAAGCATGCCGATTTTCGAAAAAGAAAATTGCAGAAATACTGCATGTGTCAACAAAAACAGTATGCAGGCGCTTCAGGTAACTGTAAGCAGTACTGTACATTACCAGACCCTAGCGTCATTGAAAGGGGGAGGGGTTGGCCAGGAGCAGGGTAGAGCACAACTAGAATCATAGGGTAAATAGAGGCATGCAGAATGTTGCATTATGAAACAATTCTGCATGACAAAATGGCTCTCACTTCAGTGACTGCATTCAACCATTTGTCATTACTAATGAGGTGATTCTTTCCCCAGTCATAGCTATAAAGGCAGTTGCAATTGCATCACAGATTCACTATGCTGAAGGACACTCCTGGCACAAAACATGTGGTTTTGCACAGTAGTATAATGAATGCACCACACAGTGTGCTCTGTGGAGCACGTGGTTTGTACACATTCATTGAGCATGCACGTTGATTCTGGTCTACTACGAAGATACATGTTCTCCAATATGGTGCCAGGTAGTATTATGACATCTTATGAAAAGCCTCTTCACTGTATGTGCACTTTATAATGTTGCAATAAAGCCCGTAGTTTGCACAGGAAGATATACGAACGATAAAGTATAGGGACATGGTGGGCGGGGTGCATGGGCTGACCATGTGAAACTGAGAACTGCAATAATTAGGGACTGATTACATACAGTGGTCTACACTGGAAAACCAGGAAAGATTCATACGTAGGTGTTTATTTTCCACAATATTTTAAAAGTCTACTGACCTAATTCCAAAAGTTTCATAGTTTTTTTGTCTTGCCATTAAAGGCTCTCTGATCCCTCCCATAACAGTAATAAATTTTCCCCAATAATATTACTTATATCCCATCCTCCAATTCAAAGAAAAGCAACTATAGTACACGAGACTCTAAGACTCTAAGACAATAGCCATGGCAGCCTACAATAAGTTTCAAAAGGGCCACATTGACACACAGCTGGTGTGTGTGAGCTTGGAAGTGCCAAGGTAGTACTAGCTTCCACAGTGTGAGCTTAATTGGGAACACAACTGCCTGTGCAAGTTACCACTGCCCAACTAAAGTAATTGTTTGTATGAGTTTTAATGGAAGTACATTCACCAGTTGTATTTTTGAACTGTGGGACTATACCTTAAATGTTTGTATGGGATGCCATAGCTTAAATGTTTGTACGGGATGCCATAGCCCTTTTAAAATTCCAGAAGCCGCCTAGGATTAACAAATATAATCCATCAGTAACTTGAGCTAAGTCGAGCTTTTTAAGTACGTAGAAACGGGCACTGCGAAACAAAGGGCGAGAACCCAAACCGGACAGGGCAAAAACGCAACAGCAAACTATTTGCATGCACCTACAAACAAAAAATGTGTTACTATGTACAAAGAACTATATACAAAGGTGTGCGTTTTACGTGCTTTTAAGTACGTAGAGACGGGCACTGCGAAACAAAGGGCGAAAACCCAAACCGGACCGGGCAGAAACGCAACAGCAAACTATTTACATGCACCTACAAACAAAAAAACTGTTACTATGTACAATATACAAAGGCTAATTACATGGGACAATTTACAAATTTATTCACGCAAAACTACAGGTTAACTATCACCCGCCCCGCCCGCACCGAAGCAATTGGCCCCCAGCGCCTGCCGAACGTCGACCTTGGCAGACGAACGAAGTCGGCCTCAACCCTCAGTTTAATCTCCGTCCTCACCGACGCCAGGACGACGTCTGCAGGCCTCCCCCCTCGGTTAAAAACAATATTACATCGGTCTCTCCATATAGCTAGCTTAATGGAGGCCGAAACAAACGTAAGTATGCCCCGAACACTTGTATTGCCAGTTGGGGGCAATAGACCATACAAAGCATAGTCCTGGCTGACCGCCCAGGTGTTACAAAACGTTAGACGGTCAGCCAGGACTTGAAACCACTCCCAGAGGAGGGCCACAAAGCCACAATGCCAAAACACATGTGGAACACTCTCCCACTTTGTGCACCCAGTGCGGGGGCAAATGCCATCTCCAAGACGCCACCGAAGGCGCTTGAGATTAGTTACGATGGCGTCATGTGCAATTCGCCACAGCAGGTCTCGCCGGCGGTAATCTAGTGACCTGCTGTGGACTACACGCCACACTTCCGGCCCCAAGGCGTAGTGGCGTGGTTGGACCCGGCCAGCCAAGCCATCAAAGATGGCCTGGTACAGGTCCCCCGCACTGGACTGCGAAACGTCCCCTACAGTTGACATCATACGGAGAGTGTCCCTCATATGACAATATGTCCTTGACGGCCTCCCGCTGTGGGGTACACTATTACTAAAAAGGGAAGGAAAGAACCCACGGAGTGACAATCCCCCCCAATAACGGACAAAGTAGGCAAACGGCATCTCACTGTTGACAGCGCTAAAAACGCACTTGGCCAGGAGAAAACGGAGCTTTGAGGGAAAATGCACAAGGCCCAGTCCCCCATGCCTAAGGTCCTGGTACACCACCTTTCTTCTGACCAGCTCAGTTTTCCCTGACCATAGGAATTTAAATACGGCCCTCTCAAGTCGCACAAGGACACCTTCTGGAGCAGCCAGAACAGTGCCCGGGTACCACCAGAGAGGGTAAATGAATCTATTAATTACTGTTACTTTCCCCATCAGACTAATGTAGCGCCCTCCGTAGTCTGTCATCCTAGCTTCCGCCAGTTCCACTTTCTCATTCCAGGTAAGTGACTCGGGTGAACCGTAACCAAACCATATGCCATTGATTTTCATGGCGTCGTCAACCCATGAAGCCGCGAAGGGCAGTTGTTTCCACCGCCACTTGCCTAAACGGAGTCCTTTGGTTTTTGTGGGGTTCAGTCTGGCACCTGTCGCTCTTTGAAAAGTGGACAGGGTGCTAGTAAGGGCCTTGAAGGAAGCTAGGTCAGAGACTACGCAAGTAACATCATCAGCATACTGGAGGCACTTGACTGTGGCTCCACCAGGAATGTGAAAAGGTCGGAACATAGGCTCTACATGGAGGGCTCTCGAGAGGGATTCACTGAACAATACATAGAGCAAAGGTGACAGTGGGCATCCCTGCCGTACCCCACGTTGGACTCTGAAGGGGTCCGACGGTAGGCCATTAACAATAACACGACTATATACACTATTATACAATAAGGTGATCCATTTAACAAAAACTGAGTTCAGACTGAACTTCTTCAAGACTTTAAAAAGGAATCCGTGATCAGCCATGTCGAAGGCCTTCTCCTGATCGAGGGAGACAAGCGCACAAGGAAGATCACGGTCCATCACATACTCGACCAAGTCTCGCACCAACTAGAGGTTCTGCTGAATACTGTGTCCCCGCACCGCACATGTCTGAAAAGGCCCTACAAGATCCGGCATGACGGTGCCTAGCCTGTTGCAAAGGGTTTTCGCCAGGATCTTGTAGTCCACATTTAACAGGGTGATTGGTCGCTTGTTTTTAGGTTCAAGTGGGTCACCAGACTTGGGTAACAATGTTATTACTCCTGTGCGCTGCGAGGGGCTCAACGAGCCAGCAAAGAAGGCAGAGACGAATACATCACGGAGATCGTGTCCAACGGTACCCCAAAAGCGTTTGTAGAATTCTACCGGAATACCGTCGGACTTTCCACCCTTCATCTTCGCCACTGCCTTCCAGAGCTCGTCGACAGTCAAGGGGGAACCAAGTTCATCGTTCTGCTCTTGAGTGGGGGTCTTGGTAATGTTATCTAATAGGGACTTTTGAAGGCCCTCATCAACATCTGCCCGGGTGTAAAGCTGTTCATAGTATCCTCTAAACACTTCTACGATGTCCAGAGGGTCCTTCTGTACTGTACTGTGGACGTCACGGACTGCCTTTATTCGACGGTCAGTAGCATACTTTGTGACGTCTTGGTAGAATTTGATGGTTGGTTTTTCCTCCGCCTCCACACAATGAACACGAGCACGAACACGGGCCCCGTGTAGTTTTTCATCAAGAAACTGCTGGATTGCGTGGAGTGCGGAGGAGTCCCCGTTCCTGTCCCTAGAGCAGAGCGAGAGGAACTCCTCCCTTTTCCGACGAGCTCTTGCTACACAATACTCAACCGTAAACTGTTTGATGCGAGACTTGATATCATCCCACCATTCTAAACCCGTTGAGAATGCCGGCTTCAAAGTTCGCCATCCCCCGTACCTGGCCTTAAACTGGGTACAATAATCATCCTCCATTAGAATATCTGTGTTCATTTTCCAGAACCCCCTCCTTGCTGGCCATGAATCTGGGGGTTGAAAGGAGACAGTAACTGCATCATGATCTGAAATCGGACATGCCACAACTTCACAATCACTCGGCGACAGGGCCAGTGGAGAGTACACCCGGTCCAGCCTTGAGGCGTCCGTGCGATCAGGGCGGTGCCAAGTGAGCACGGACAAGCCGGGATGTTGCACTCTCCAAACGTCAACCATGTCGTGATTCTTTGTAAACATGTCCAATTCCGTCATGCCGACACTACAGCCCGAAGACGTACAAGAGGTCATTCGGTCAAGCTGTGTGTCGGGGACACAGTTAAAATCTCCCGCCAGGATACAAGGGGCACTGCCAGGAACGAAGGATGGCAGGGTCATGAAAAAGTCCCTTCTGTCTGAAGGCCGATTAGGAGCGTAAACGTTACACAGGAAAAGGTTCCCACAAGGGTGCGTTATAGTTATGCACACCAACCGGCCCTCATGATCAGAATCAACTTTTCCGACCAAGGGAGTCCACCTTGGCGAAACTAAAATAACTGAGCCACATGATGTCGAAGAACCAAAGGAAGCGTGCAAACTCCCTCCCCACTCAAAGGACCAGGTGTGGACATCGTCCTCATTCACAATGTGGGTCTCCTGGAGGAAAACGAAGTCCACACCTAGTGATCTACAAAACTGAAAAATTCTGGACCGCTTCCGGCTGTCCCTCATGCCGTTAACATTCAGGGTCAAGAGGGACAGAGGATCAGCAGCCATGGTAAAATAGGGGCTACGTGTCATCTACCTGGGCCCTGGCTTTTTTATTACTCCGTGGACTCGGGGTGGGTCGGTCTGACACCTCGCCTGAGGCCGACCTCTTTAGTGGGGATTCCGGGTCCAACCCTTCACAAAAATCAAACCAGCCCTCCCCTGATGGTGGATCCTTTGCAGGAGGCTCTGAGGCAGACTCTCCATCATCTGACATGGCAGAAACAGATTCATTTTCCGAAGAGATCTGTAGGTCCTCCTGCACTGTCATCGCGTCAGCCTCCACGGGTGGCGGTGAGGATGATGATGGAGAGCCTGTCTCAGGGGACCTGGCGCCCTCCTCACATTGTTTGGAGGAGGCGAGAAAATCCTGTTCCACCTGTTGTGCGGCCTCCTCCAACTCTTGAGTGGAGTACTCTGGGCCTGACTGCGAGGGCTCACCTGCCGGCCCCACATCTGCACTAGCACGTGCAGAGTATGATGTGGGGCAGGCACCAGAAACATGTCCCTCCTCCCCACACAGGTTGCACCGCACCTCGTTGGGACACGTTGTCTTGTCATGCCCCAACTGCAGGCAAGCCTGACTTGAGCTAAGTCACTGCAAAGCTCGACATTGCTGTCTACTACTGTAATGAGACAAAATTGTTACAGGTGTCAGTTTTTGTCATGTTGTTTTGAGTAGTGTGAAAGAAGCTAGCATGTAAATGCCAACTACACAAATCTTCCCCAGTTTCCCTGAATTTGTAGTGATTTAAAACCACTAAGGAGTACTAAAATGAACACTTGCATTTCTGGACTGTAGTTGATCAGCAATGATTGTAAGTTGCTAGAGGCAATATGACTTGTCAACTAGTCAAGTAAGAGTGATTGTGTATGAAGTGAGAAGAGGCTTGTCAAATATGACCGTACAACCCAGTCAAAATGGTGAGCTAGCCAATCATGCAGTGTGCCTTGTCAATCATGCATATATGAAAGTTGTGCCAGCTGTTCTGCTGTAGGAAATAGGTGATGACAGTCAAATATAAATGGGGCAAGCAAAGTTTTGTAGTGTGCCCTAGCTTTAGATCTTGCTTGTAAACCCTTGAAAGCATGGCATGTCATGGAATTTACTGGATTTTATAACTGTATGTTGTTACTATTTGTTGTTGCTTTAATAGTATTGTACTGTCACTAGGAGGCTGCATGATGATAAGTGATCATAATAGCATTGCATTACATTCTCCTTTTTCAGAGAATTTAATCTTGGCACCAAGGAATACAAATACATATGTAGTGAAAAACTGGATGAAATGGTACGAAGCCTCCTCGCAGGGAACCATAGGGTTGGTACTAAAGCTGTTGTCACCCTTCTCCACAATGAAGGAATAAAAGTCCAAAGAAAAAGAGTGAGAGCGTCTGTCCGCAGAGTAGACCCTGCTGGCGTTGCCTGCCGTTCTAGACGTGTACTGAAACGAATGGCCTACAAAGTGCATGGTCCAAACTCACTTTGGCATCTAGATGGCAACCATAAACTAATAAGGTTTGTGCAATGTTCAATGGTACATTAGTTTTGGTTATCATGCGGTGGAAGGTAACATTGTAAAATTGCATGTCAAAATAACTGGAGTGTTTGTGTGTATGATGTTCACCCTGTGGACATGCACACTAGTAGTAATGAAGTTGTATTGGGTAACTTACAGTACCTCATGGGCTAACATAACCAATGACACCAATGCCAAAAATTTTTAATGCCCTTTGCTTTGCTATGGTCATACTCAAAAGTCAGCTAGGAAGTAGTAAAGATAATAGCCTGTGCCATTGACTTAACTGTGGAAGTGGGTGGTTCCACAAATACGGAGGCCAGCTTAATATGTGCTACTGAATGTTTTGGTTGAGCTGTAGCTCACTCATGCATACTTTCATACATTAACTGTTAAAATATTTTGATGGAGAACATACAATAGAAATTATATATTGTGGTTGAGTAAATTTCCATTGGTTAAAAATTTATATCTTTGACAAAAAATCATATGGTTTCTTACATTTTTTAGGGTACCAAGTGTGACATAAAATACAGCCTTATTCATGATTCAGTACAATTTGTTTTGGAAGTAGGTATTGTTTCATTTTGCTTTTAAAACATGACAATTGAACAACCTACTAATGCATACGTCTAATGTAGTGAACAGGCTCGTGTGTTTTGGGCTGATGCACATCCATATGAGGGATTTCACGTGTACATTTGGTGTCTCAAATGTTACACGTGAAATCCTCCAAAAATAAGCATCAAATCTCAAAAATATTGAACTGTATGAAGGCAAACTGCACTTCATTTTAGAGATACTGCTAGCCCAGTACCCTTATCAGTAATAAATCTCATGAAACATTTGAATTTTGATGAAATATTCACAAATGAATATCTCACTGAAAGTTTGGTGTCTCACAAAAGTGTTACAACGTGATTTTTGCTTGCTAAATAAAATTAGTTCTCTGACAAATAGTGAAACAAAACTGGCTTATTTGGCATATCTGGTGGTAAGCAACATGACCTAACTAAAGGGGATAACAGCAGCGAAGTTTTTAGTTAGGTCATGTTGCTTACATGAAAATATTGAGGAAAAATGCTTTGGTTTCTCTCCGTTACACGCGAAATGAATAAACCCTATTTTGCCATATTTTGAACGTAAATTTAAATAGAAAGTATGTGTTTCACTACTAGAATGGTCAAAATGGAACTCCAAGACAACTTAGGCAGGGAGATAAATAACACATGGAAACCTGTGTTAGGAACGCTGAATGAGTCATTTCACGTGTAACGGAGAAACCAAATTTGGTTTCTCTGTTACGCGTGAAATGTATTGATGTGAAAAAGTGCATGTATCTAGCTTTTATTGGATGGGACTAAATGAACTACATACACAGTTGACTTTAAACTGTGGACAATGTCTGTATTCATTATTATGAATTATTTCACGTGTAACAAAGAAACCAAATTTGGTTTGCCTGTTACACATGAAATGACTAATTCAGTGCTGTTTGGGGTGTAACCGTAATGCCAAGTTGTAGCAGAGTTGGAGTATGCATTCTTTTTGCCAGATAAAGTGGTGAGACAAAAGTGGTGGTATTAAAATGGTTTAGAGTTCACCAATATGACAGATAACACTCAACATGCCTGTCATGCCATTTTCACAATTTACTAAAAATTGTTTAGGCCCACTACATCTTTTACCAAAATGGTGCAAAACAGGAAACCCCTAAAATGTTGCTACCACATCTTACACCATTGTAAATGCAACAGATTATGGGGTTATCCCAAATAATGATTGTCCTGTGCTTGGTGAAGTAATGTGTTTGGTTTCCCTGTTACAGGTGAAATATTGTTGATTCTCTTCGTTTGTTATCGCCTGGCATGAATAGACGGAACAACTGAATGCAAAAAGACTTTGGGCATTTACTGTAGAGATTAACAGGTACTCAAATTATGACTTAAAAGAAAATCAGGCAATCTTTAAATTTTGACTCTCATGTCACACACTTGCCTCCTCATTTATGGAAAGACCCAAGTGGCCTTTTCAAGGCTGGTCAGAACACCACGCCATGTTTGAATCCATCACACACATTTCTGCAGTCTGCATTTTAATTTGTGACTCTGAAGGTGTCAAGCTTAATCAAACTTGAACATTTATAAACAGAAAGAGAGAAAAAGGCAGGCTGGGGATCTTGAAAATTTGATTCACTCTGTTTAATACATCACTACTTAGATGTATTCATGTACAGTCCACCAATGTCCTTAATATCCCCTCAGGGGATAACAATGTTACCAGTGTCCTTGAAATTAGGGTTGAAAAACCAAAGGCTAACATGAGCCATATATGGTGTGTCCATCTTTCGATGTCACATATTTGCATATGTAGCTCATGTTTATTCATGATACACTGTGAAATAGAAATTACCCTGTAGAATGGTCAATATTGGATGGATTGTAATGGGAATTGCAGCTATTTTCTGGATATTTAATGCTTTTTATACCAAATATCCAACTATGTTATTTTCATGTCACACGACCTTTAAGAAATCCAAGCTCAACCAATAGTTTGAAAAGTATAGAAATACCAAACATTGTTCACCACACGGTGGCATTGAACTGCTTTCCATATTAAAGATCACTTTACCCTGGGTAGAAACTCAAATAACTTGTAATATATTGAGAATTACACATACAAAATAATAAATAAAATTAGAGATTCACTAGTGTGCCTATAATTACCTGTATATATATTTTACAGGTTATGAAATGAATCTCATTCATCCAAGTCCCATATTTACAGCTTACTCTGTTGAGATTTAAAATGTTGGAATTTATTCACCTAATATGAAATAGTCGATTGCACAACAATTTGCCTGCTTTTGTTCCTTGTGAGTTTTGAAAATACAATGTTTATATGAACTTGATTTTGCAAGCATAAGCCAGGATGGTTAGCTCAGGCAGTTCAGGTGATAACAATGAAGTAATGACGGTGTTAGGATGCATGGAGTGCTGTCTGCAAAAAGCTCTTATATGGTTTGAAATTGTATAGAAATGGCGTCTCTGCCATGCATTGTACATGGTGTTGGTGCTGGACTATTACTTTCATTTAACCACAAGGAATTATGCCAACAAGTGCCATATTTGGCGGATCGTTGTTCATGCTGGCGTCGGTGGTTATTCCAGGGTAATAGCATACATGAAGGCAAGCATTGACAACAGAGCTTCCACTGTATTTGAGCTATTTAAAGAAGCAACAAAGCAATATGGGACACCATCACGTATTAGATGTGACAACGGAGGTAAAAACAGCTGTGTGCCAATTTATGGACGATTATCGTGGTACCGGCCGAGGCAGTGCCATTAGAGGAAGTGTGCACAATCAACGTGTTGAAAGAAACTGGTTAGAAATGTGGAACGGCTGTATTAATCTATTTTATGACCTGTTCATGTCGCTCGAAGAGCAACTTCTCAAACCCAATAGTGAGGAACAACTGTTTGCACTTCACTGTTTATTTACCCCGCATATACAATGCATTGAAACAGTTCGAACCACGATAAAATGAGAACAGAACACTCTTTATCACCTCTGCAAATGTTTGTCATGCGATCTCTATAGGTTCAGGTTTTTCATCAACAGGAGCAATGGACATGTGGGAATGTGCAGACACATCGGTAGATGCAGCATCAATGCACAGTAATGAGGAAGATGATGAAGATGATGCATCACTCTCTTATGTGGATGTACCAACTACCATAGCACCAATTACAGATAGGCAATTAGAACATCTCAGGCAATATGTCAATCCTATGGAAAAGTCTGAGAGTTTGGCTGTTGATATATCTGCATTTTCATTGACCATACAGTAGGCTCTTAAAGGGAAATATTGTGTTTGTCAGGCTTTTTATTTAACCTCTCCTCTTTAACATAAGATCAGGTCCCTTTCAATGAAAGAGAGGTAACCGGGGAAAAATTTTTACCCGGTGAGCACTAATTAATAAGTAATTAACGTTTCAATAAGAACTGACAAATTTGTTCACCCAAACAATTATGCATGCAAAACCACACCTTGTCACCCATGATTTGAAATCCACCAATCAAGTCATTATCGCGTTACGTCAGACAATAAAAATGCCTTCTACAGCGATGCATGTAAAAATTAAAATACGAACCAGGGAGAGTGGCAGCTCCCTTTACGAACGAACTACTGAGAATTATTACTACACTGCCTGTATTGAACTACAATTAGTATACTTAGGGTCTCATCACCTCTATACTATACACAAAGTTACAGTTACTGTAATTCGAATTGTAACCCCTGGGCCTTACCAGGTTGCTTCGCTTTCGATGTAAAAGAGATTGATAGTGCTTCAGCGACTGCTCCGTCGGTTTAGGCCCTAGGAGAAAATGGAAATTTTACGAACCTGTGATGCCACTCGTCAAAAAATAATGCACAAGTCGTCCGTGGAGATAGTAACGTTCATACCATATAAGTAGCATCTCCCTGCTGTAACGACTAATGTTCACTGTGTGCGACAGCTTGGAAAACATTGACCAGAGAGATAACACCACATCTCCCTGGGTGAGCTGCAATACCCCACAGTACAGCACAGGCAGTACGGAAACTTGTTGTGAGCATGAAGCACAAGGTCGTAGGAAAAGCGTTAAGGTCAACATCTATTGGGTAATGAGTCTAAATATGACCCGACATAACCACTCTTGAATAAATGAATATGCAGCAGTACGAACGTGGCATGTGGGCGAGGCTTACCGTTCGATAATGAGCCAGTTCTATGAGAAAATTGTTGCTTCTTTTTTGTCCATTTTTCATGAGATTAGTGTTGATCTGCAAGTTATTTGCGATTCATGTTTGGAAAGGCGTATAGACCACAATGGGACTACATTTTTACTCCCAACAAATTCTTGTCTACATCACCACCATACATTTAATTCCAGCAGAGACACTTCAACATTAAAACAAGTTTTGCCATTTCCCATCTGAAAATATATGGCAGCCCTCCACATAACCCAATGAAATGGAGTAGCTTCCTATGCTGTCAAGATAGCACACAATGTGTAATGTTATAAAAAAAAAATGAACAAAGATTTTGGAAGTGTTTACAAAGTTTAATGAAACGGTTTGTATAGCAGAAGCAAAATTACACTTGAAAACAGTTAAAAAGTATGGAAAATATGTAGCAATATGCAGGTAAGATTGATTAATGGCTTCATTACTGTATTTATGGACGGACTGAAAGAGTTGGACGGATTAGAACTGATTGTGGCAAGAACTTTACCATATAAAATTTAAAATGCTAGTATTCCCCATTATACATATACACTTGTGGCATGCAAGTCTTTTTGAAAGCAGCTGTCTGTGATTGCTTGTACCTTATCCATACAGAAACCAATGACTCACATCTTATATATTTGGTCATTTATGGTCAGCATTAGCACTAAAAGTTTTACCTTGAAAACATCGCATGGCAACATAACCACATATGAGAGAATATCCACCCTCCTGCAATTACAACTTTTTCAAAAGCTGCTACCTCATGGTGAAACCATGCAGAAAACCTTTGGTTTCCACTGTAAACAATACTCTATGTCCTCTTCATATGGAAATCTTCAGAGGAAATATGAAAAGTATACACAGTATTTTATTTTCAGGATGAATTGTTTTTAATTTAGTGTCGCATACATGCACCATCATTCTATGTTAAATTTCTCTTTCCTGACAGATTTAAAGTGGCAGTCAGGAAACATTTCCACCTGTAAACACAGTAAAATTAGCCCCATTTAACAAATCATATAACTTCAGTTCAAAAGCTCTGACTGTTCTCTTTTCATTAAAATGGAAGACTCGATATAGTTAGTTAGTTAGATAGGGTTTAACGACACACCAACACGAATGTGTTATATAGTGTCAGCAAGTAAAAAAGTAAAAGTAAATTTGGGAGAAAGTTAGCTAAAAAGGGCAAGGATAAGGCATAATCCTATTTGAAATGTCAACACGAAAGCAAGCGCGGGAGTCACGTCAAAACGTCCTATAAAGGTCACTTTCCTTGAGAAAGACTCGATATAGCCCATGGCTGATGTAGTGCATGATCTGCCAGTCATTTCTATTAATCGATAGGCTACAGGTAAAATGCTACAGAAACAAGAACAATTCAGATGCAAAGTTCTGTCTTGTTCACATGCAAAAGGGAAGTTGAGGCCTCTCATCTCAGAAGAGCCCCCCCCCCCTAATTATCCAACAATTAGAAGTAAAAAAATAATCAAAATAACAACTTCAGGTGGAAAATGATTTTAATACAACTGAAGACTTGATGAGCGATGATGAAGAAACATTCAAAACCTTTTAGAAATAGAAATACCACTGATCTGCATGTCATACCCAAGAATAAGTATAGCTGTGGAGCCATTGACACTTATCTGTACATAATATGGAGACAAGTATTGGACAACAGGTTAATATAGGCTAACAGTAGTTGTGCCCATTAGGAGGCAGGGGAAAATGCCTTTGACCTTCCCTTGACCTGCCTTTGGTCATGGTTAACCAACAGCAAGGCTGCAGTCCCCCTATTCCCATCAGGGAAATTCTTGAATGTTGCAATTTGTCAGAGCCTCTACAAATATGACAAAGCATGTAACCACTGCCAGCAAACATACACCCTGACAGTTTACACAAACAGCGACCTGTCACCTTTGTCAGAGCTTTGGGGTCCTTTGTATCCCACCCTCCCGGTAAAAGATGCCCTCACCACCCACCAGACTGCATAGCTTGGCCACCCTGTCAGGCAACTGATAGTGCCACTCCTATTAACATGCCCACTTTTAATTTCCAATATAACATATTTTTCATGTATTTAGTAACAATGTAAAGTTATCTAAGTAAAACAAAGTAACATGAGAAATATTGATTAAACACAATTTTGAATGTAATCAACAGCAAATAAGAAACATCTAGAGTTTGCTACGAAATAAAAGTACCACACACGGCCTTTGTAATTGGTTGCCGAGATTTTGAAACAGTATCTAGCAATAAAGTAAAAACAAAGTTTAGAAGAACAAAAGTAACATGGAAGAGATATCCCATTTAAAGAGCCTCTAAGCACATATTTCTTGATGTAATTCATGAAATGGTGAACAAAAGGCCCTCAGTTCCCCCTTTCAAGACAGAGTTGAATTCGTATCTAATGCCGGCAATGTCTGTATACATCACAGATATTTCCAGAACAGGACCACATGTTATGGCAACTGGACGTCTTTGCAGCCCACTGATACTGTTAAAAGTTACATCTATTGAAGTAACTGACATGACAGAGGAGCCAGTGCAAAACTTAAGAAACTTTGGAAGCATGTCTCTTCCAAGGCCCCGCACATACTTCTTAAGAAGGTCAAAGGCATTTTGCTCTCTTGCTGAGTTTAATCTGCCTGGAAAAATTTTAAGAACTTTCCGAGTGGTTGGGGTAAGATCCTTTACAAGAGTCTTTAGGGATTCAACATCCGAGAAGTTGTGACCCATATGCTTTCTAGTCACATCTGCAAGGCAAACCAGAGGATACTTTGATGTTTGGATCAATATTTTGTGCCTAATCTGAAGCAAGCATTTGTCGAAACCAGTCTTGTTGACATAGTTTGGAATGGTTGAGGTCCATCCACTGTCTGCAAGGAACTGGACCAATTCACTCTCATCATCATCTTCAAGATCATTGTTTCCTGCCCTTGTAAGCAGATCCTTCACATCTTCAGACAAGTAGCTGTATAAACTTGAAAGTAAGAAGTCTTCTGATACAGCTTTTTTACCAGGCAGCATTACTGTTAAAAATGTCAAGTTTAATCTTATTGGGAAAATGCTGTGGTCCTTATAACCTTTCACCAAAATGTGACCAACAGCTAACCACTCTTCCCTACAGTACTGAACTGTAACACAAGGTACTACTGTGTTAGTACCAGAGGTACGTCTTTCGTAAAATGCATCCCAGAAGGAGCTGTAGGCATCTCGTGACACACCTGACTGGTCTATGGCAGACTCACCAACAAAACTGAATGTCAACTGTTGTTGTATGACATCTTCAGACTGGAAAGCAGAAATATGTCCTCCAGTACTCGCAGTCTGTGTATACGTACCTCCTTCACAGCTCCCATGGGAGGAGGTGGTGCTTGTGAGTGGGTAGATGGAGGACTTACCGACCCTTCCGTGGGAGGTGGCGATGGTGATCTAGGAGGTGATGCTTGTGAGTGGGTATATGGAGGACTTACCGACCCTTCCATGGGTGTCCTAGTGGGTTGTCTATGTTCTGTAAATGGCTGTTGCCTAGAAGGTGGATGCAGCATCTCTACTTGCTGTGTTGATGGTAATTCTGGAGTCGTGGTGGCATAGATGAAGTTGAGGGTATTGAAGATTGAGGGTGATGTGTTTGTGATGAAGTCAACTGGCCCTCTGTAGCGCTCTCATGAGGAGGATGTTCCTGTAAAAGGACCCAAATGCCAATATGCTTAACTATGTACACCTTGTAACTTATGTTCATAGTTAGCTGATATCACGAAAATATCTCAGGTTATCCCATACTATTTATTAATGTTAAAAATGATTACTAAACATGCAAGTTCATTGTGTGACAAGTCTTTATGCGTGTTTACATATATTTTTTCAATTCTCTTTCATTGAATTCTCTGCTCATTTCAAAACATTGTATCACTTCATGACCAGAATTGAGATTATATAATAACATATATAATAACATATATATACAAAATTCCTTCAATTTCAGTAGTGTCAGGTCTGGGTTGACATTTTCTAGTGTGGAATTATTTACGAAAATAATAGTATAAACAGTTACAATCCAGTAGCTCAGTGCATGTAGTATTAATGTATATGTATGTAGTTATACACATATACAATGTGTGGCGCACACGCACACACATATGCACACTCGTATCCTTACGGGGTACGCCGCCCGCTACCCTGCTGTAGCGGTTGATCTCTAGAGAGCAGGCTGCTTTGAAAGGCATGCACGTGCAGCCGCGCCTGACAGCTTTCACTCTTCCGAATTTTCGGGAAGGTACTCGCAGTTTCGAGTCTCGCGTGAGCGAGGCAAGACACGGAAGAGGCAAGCTCTCGCTGCGAGACCAGTACCCGCTAAGGACATGTTTGTGAGTGCACACACACACACACACACACACATACACACATTAGTATTTGAGCTCCCCAGTCTCATGTGCAAATTGCATAAATTCTAGCTCGTTTACTTAACAGGAGCCAGAGGAACAAACCTCATCAGGAACTGTAATGATTTCTGTACATGTCCCAGTTACTTCATCAAACTCATCAGGGTCTATGTCAGAAAGCTGAAATGAGTAAGAACATCATCTATATTAGCAGGTAATAATGTGAATGTTGTCACTGAAGTGCAACAAATGAGCCGGCTCTGAGCGACCAAAATTTTCTTAAATGCTTCAAGTGTGCTCAAATTCCAATAGTGACATTGAAAGTACAGTGGTTTTAACACACTGTGTTTACCGTTACCAAGCTTAGTACTGAGCAGGGTTCGTTTTATAATTTCAAATTTGCTCATCAGTACTGCTAATCAAAATCACAAATTGATTAGCAGTTTGGCAAAAATGGTTAGCAACCTTTTCAAGTTTTAAAGAAGTTACACACATTTCTACACATAATAGGTAAATGCATGCATGTACAATACAGCCTGTTATTGCACAAACCAATACTGTAGGTCACCAGTGGCATAGGGTGAATTGGAAACCATGTGGAACTGGAAACATATGCCTAAATACGGCCTCCAAATTTCCACTTAACAAAATGGCAAATTCCGTTTTCCACTTTCCCTTTCCCTATGATCATGATCAGGGTAATTGTAACCTACAAGGTGTGCATGCCACGGACACTGTCCGTACATATGCATACATATTGTACTATAGGAAAACATGCAATGATTTTAAGCTTCATTTTTCCAAGTGTCAATGCTAACCGTATCATCTTTACACATTTAGTTCACGGTATTGTAGTGTATGTAGATTTGGAAACTCAAGGTTAAGTATCCTTCACAAATTATGCCACTTTTTAAATTTTTAACTACATGATACGCACATGTGTACACGTAATTGCCAATACAAGATCGTGATAACTCAAAGTTTCTTGTGAAGTTAAGTTCACCTACACAAGTACACCGAGTATGGTAATACATAATGCAAGGCTAGTTTTTTGCCTGCACTGTTGCTGTTAATAACATAGCGGGTTGGTCATGAACGAACGAAGGAAAGCAGCCCCCTACCTATACATTCGCACACCTCCCTGCAACAGTTCTTCGATTACGGAAATTATTGGGAAAACTTGTGTGTTTCATTTGGAATATCTTTTAAATAATACAAAGCCTACACTAAGTTTTGGACAAGACGCTCTACTCTCAGTTTGCATGAGTGGTGACGACAGTTGTAGAAAGCAAATACTGTACTAACAGTTACAACCTCCGGAACTGAAAGCCACCAAGTATGCAAATGTTCATTCACAAGTGATCTGGTACTGGGTTCTCGATGAGCCAATAAGCTCTCTGATTTTCAGATGTAAACATATACTAAACTGGATAATATCAATGAGATAAAATCCATCACTGACCTTGCAGAGCTGCACTCATCACTACAGAACAGTTCTCTCTTTTCCGCTGAACACTTACAGTCCCTTTGTTAATGAATATTACAATTAGCTAAAACAAATAGCTATCAACAAACCTGAATATTATCACTGATACATTCCGCTACAAAAGGGGAAACAAACGTTTCTTCGAAGTCATCATCATCATCATCATCAATCATCATCGTCAATCGTCATCATCATCATCATCATCATCATCATCATCATCATCATCATCATCATCATCATCATCATCATCATCATCCTCCTCCTCATCATCGTCAATCATCAATCGTCAATCATCAATCGTCAATCATCAATCGTCATCATCAATCGTCATCATCAATCGTCATCATCAACCGTCATCATCAACCGTCATCATCAATCGTCATCATCAATCGTCATCATCAATCGTCATCATCAATCGTCATCATCAATCGTCATCATCAATCGTCATCATCAATCGTCATCATCAATCGTCATCATCAATCGTCATCATCAATCGTCATCATCATCCGTCATCATCATCCGTCATCATCATCATCATCATCATCATCATCATCATCATCATCATCATCATCATCATCATCATCATCATCATCATCATCATCATCATCGCTGTTACTGTTCTACATGTCAAGAGAAAGAGAAAGTCACATGCAAAAAACTACTTAGTCAAATGTCACAATTTCAAAACTTTCATCCTAGATGATAAGCTTAGAATTTTAATGACTGCATACAGGGATTCCACGAGAAACTCGAACTAGAGAACCAACAGTGCAGAAGCCCAAACCATAAAATGTTAAATGATGCTTTGTTTAAGGAAATGTACAACCATCCCAATGCCGCAAACCTAAAGAAAGGGTTTAAGCGAACAAAGAGGACATAAATCTACACAATTTGGTGAAGCTTTCTTTCAAATCAGATGTGTACTTCTTGAGATATCAGCAAATGAAGTTACTACATTTGTGATCCAAAGTGAGCTTGAGGCAAGTAGGCATTATATCACTTCCGTACATGCTTTGTTCCCTTTGTTTTTTTTTTTAGTCTGTTGCGTTGACCTTGAAATAAATAGGGATAGGACCTCCCCATGAAGCATGTAAAGTTTGTAACGTTCCCGTGCCTCTCATGCAGTCACATTCTGATAACATGGAACTGTTGAGGAGAAAACTGGTGGTAAAGGTAAAGTTTAAAGAAAATCAAAAGATCGCTCATTAATGTGAGGATGTGATGTCATTTGTGCTTGCTCCAGTGTCCCTTTGTGGTGGAAATGTGAAAACTTTAACTGTTTTAATTGCTTAAAACAAGTTTTCCTCTAATATATATCAAAACTTGATTTGAGGTTAGACTCTTCTTCAACATAAACACACACACACCTACAGAAATTGTTCAAATACTGTCCAGAAGAGAGAATTGTGCCATTCTATACCTGCCAGAAGAACCTGAATACTGTGTGTGCAGTACTGTAACTTGACCTACCTATTGACCTCGAGTCTTACACAACAATGCTCTGACAATGGTTGAATCAATACAGTGCCTGCATGCACACACAATGGAAATACCCATTAAACAGCTCCCTTTAAGCTGACCTAAACAACCCACAGGATTACTTACAGCTGATTGCTTCTGCACAGACAGTGCAGTATAAAGGAAAGTATGTAGTGAACTAATTTTGTGGGACTGCTACAAATAGATGGGGGCACAAAATTGGGTGGAAAGGTATCAAAATTATTCTTCATCCAAAACTGGAGAAGCAGTTTGTGATCTGCACATACCAGTCATCTTTCTGACCAATTTTGAAGACAATTTTGTACTGCATGTATGAGAAAATAGCATTTCAAACTATTTACCATTATGGCCTCAAATGACCCTTGGATGACCTTTGACCTCAATTTGCTTTTTAAGTGCCTCGAAACGGCACATACAAACAAAAAACAAAAACTCAAACCGGATCGGACAGGAACACAAAGGCAAAACCATCCACACACCACCAAATCAAACAGAACATTATGTTCATTACAACAATAGAACCACACACACTGACAACCCAATGCCCCACAAACCAACCCCCCCCGCCACCCTAAACCAATATTACTACATACCGGCAACGAAAGACAACACCAGACCAAACCACAAAATTGGTTGGAAAATTGGGCACAAAATTGGGCACAAAATTGGTTGGAAAGGTATCAAAATTATTCTTCATCCAAAACTGGAGAAGCAGTTTGTGATCTGCACATACCAGTCATCTTTCTGACCAATTTTGAAGACAATTTTGTACTGCATGTATGAGAAAATAGCATTTCAAACTATTTACTCATTATCCCCACAAGCTCCACAACCGGATGCAGTTTAACGTCCTTTGACCTCAATTTTCACACCAGGCTGGAAGCCCTTCAAAAGTCGATTAAATAAACCAGTCTGGTTGGTAACTGTTGGACTCACATTCGCAGAGCAATACCAATTTCCACCTTTTGACCTCGTATGAACTTGGATCAAAAATCTGTGTACAACCCTAAAGAACCACTATGTAAGGAATATGACCAACTTTCAAAAACATACAGCGCTATTTGTGGGAGGAGATACATTTTGAAGATATTTACACAACAGCCTTTAACGACCCCTTAATGACCTTTGACCTCAATTTCCTGAATGTGACAGGTAGCCCAATGTTCAATGACCGATGTATCCGAATTTCATTAAAATCCGTCAACAAATGTGCACCTGAGAGCATTAATGGCTATTGTGGACAGAAAGGACAGATAGACAGAGTGACGGTGGCAGATTATAACAGCTCAAACAGCTCTTCGAGCTGGTTTGAGCTAAAAAAAAAAAAAAAAAGGCCGGTTGGTTTATTACTGCTAAACCCCAAGTCAAATTTGATGATTCTCTTGGCCAAAGTTACAAGTGGGTTTAGGGGGTACAAAAGCTTGCTTCAAGGTCCCTATAAGAAGATGCAATTTGAATGGTTTAAAGGGCAATTTCTTTACGTAAGTTCAAGCATTGCTGCAAAAGTGTCCTTTTCTTAAGTAAGAAACCGTAATGGTAACATTTTCTCTTATTTTTTTGGAAAGGGGGGGGGGGTTACCCATCTTCTGGAAAGGGGGGGGGGGGCAAACCCTTGACGGAAACACTGGCATAAATGACAAATGTACTGTCATGTAATATCAAGAGGGCGCCATTTGTTGTTTACGAGTAAGACTTCCTTCCGATTGTCTTAGATCCCCAGGTTCCTTCCTGTTTCCCGTCACGTGTTACCGGTGTACGTGACAATCTTCACGTCCCTTACTCCAACGTGTAAGCTGTAGCCCATATTTCCAGGGTGTGGCCAATTTCACTTACTACGGGCCTCATTGGTCATCCAGTAATCAGCATATTGATTAATATTTATTTCGGGGGTGTGTCACTACTTTGACCAATCAGGGGACTGCAATGGTACTAGGGTCTTTCCACAACCCTCGTGGTTTGGAAGCACTAGATACATGTAAGCTCCCAGCCCGCAAGCTTGCACTCGTGGGGCAGACTTCAGACGATAAGCACTTGAGCAACTTGTAAATTTTTAGTTAATATACAGGCCGGCCGAATAATCAAACTTGATCTTTTTTGGAGACTCAATCACCGAATAAATCATTCCTGTAAATCAAGCTGGAACTCTCTTCTCCATCTTTGTGTCATTTTTCGTAGCTGCACCCTCAACGATCCCCTACCTAAGCCTTCGTTACGACGACTGGCCCAACTATTTTACAGTACAAAGGGATCACTTACCCTGTTAAAATTGAACATTACTGCAGGAGTACCATGTCCTGAGGAGTACCAGGAGTATTCCCTGCACCCTCTTTTGTATCCAATGCTTCGTTGGCTTGTATCTAAAGAACACAAAAATAGGAACATTTGTGCGGTCCACTTCTGGCAAATGTGTAAAGTTAGTTAGATGGGACTTTACGACACATTAACACGAATGTGTTATATAGTGTCACCAAGGTAAAGAAAGGTACAATGTTGGGGTAAAATGTTGGAGTCAAGACTCAATTTTCACACAAATGTACAGGCAAAGCGGGAGTATGTCAAAAACTTTTATACAGTTTACTTTCCTTCAGAAAGCCCAGAATAAGGGAGGGATCTGTCTGCTCAAACAATGTTTTCAGGTCTGGAACAGCATATTATTTCTGGCGAACATGGGAGTATTCATAACAGTCAACGAGAATGTGACTGACGGTGACAGCACAATCACAGGGTATACAATATGGTCTCTCATCTCCGTGAAGCAAATAGGCATGGGTGAGGTAAGTGTGACCGATGCGAGCCCTAGTCAGGACTATATCATCTCTCCGTTTACTGGGGGCTCCATGGCCCCCGGATCCGACCGTTGGTCTAATTTGGTACAATTTGTTTTCGGGAGAGGAATCCCACAGTTCTTGCCACCTTGATTTCACAAAGCCGTTGATCTTAGGGCGGTAATCTGTGTAAGGCAGGTAGATATTGGTGACATCCATCTGTAGAGCTTCTTTAGCAAGTGTATCGACTTTTTCATTTCCTTGAATGCCCACGTGACTAGGGACCCATGCTAGCACAACTGATTTTTGTAGTTGAACCAATTTGGAGTAAGCTTCACGGAGAGCTGTTACTAAAGGGTGTTTTAGCTCATGACCCTTTAGTGCTAAAAGACTTGATAGTGAGTCTGTGAACACAATGAACTGGTGCCTGTCTGAGCTTTCAATCAGATGGAATGCCATCTCCAGTGCCCGGAGTTCGGCCGTGAATATTGATGCATCATCTGGCAGTCTGGCTTGCAAGGATGCATCACGGCCCGACGCTGCAGCCGCAACCCTGTTAGTGGCTTTAGAGCCGTCAGTATAGATTGCATGATACTGATGATATTTATGTCTCAGCTCATTAAAGCTAGCCCGGAACACTAGTTCATTTGTTGAGTTCTTTAGATATTTCCTTAGACTAAGGTCAACAGCTGGTTCGTCCAACTTCCAGGGAGGAGTGGTGGGGAAGGTAAACTGTGCCACAAAATCATGGTTATTGCACACCTGTGATAGAGCTTCCCTAACGCGAACAGCAAATGGAGGGATAGCTGATGGTTTTCTCATATATATGTCACCAAACCTATGGTGGAAGGCAGTCTCAAAGGTGGGGTTGTGTCTATGGCTCCTCAGTTTGAGGGCAAACTGAAGTGACAACTTCTTCCATCTTAAATGGAGGGGTGGTTCATTCGCTTCGATGTAAAGACTCGGCAAATGTGTAAAAGCTAGACTAGTAAACAGGTACTACTGCATGACCAGTCATTGTTGTTACTTCTGTCTCCCTTGATTAAAGTAGATACACAAATTCACACACAAATTCACACACAACCTTCAATGCATGTAAATAGTCCTGAAGCAGTACGCAACGATATTCACAGTAAGTCATCGGGACTTCTCTGTCTGAGATGTCTGCTAGAGCTAACACAGTAAAACCTGTTGACTTCATTGCTGTGGTTACATTCATTTCATCATGCATGAGAGGAACCCGCCCTTAGCTTTTTTGAAAAATTGGAAGTACCCAAGCAGAAAAAAAAAGATAAATCATGACAGACACAGTTGCTTTTGTGTTCTGCTTCATAGGAGAATAAATTCACACTGCTTCCATTGTGCTGGTCACTCATGGACATTCCCTGAGCAGCTTCTAAGGAAACTGGTAGTGTCTTAGTATGTTAAAAATAATGACTATTAAATACATGTCATAATGCATTCACAGGAAGGGAAACAGGAGGATCATACAACGATATGTGACGTATGAATGGGAAAGGTTGTTACATAAGTTGTTTCATAAGTACAGCAAAAACTTTTTCTTGAGGGTTGAATTATGCAAACATTGAGACATATTTGGAAAAATTATTGTCCCCTTTAAAGGTTTTTATAATGGAAGCATTTGTACAGGAAGAGAGATTCAGACATTAACCTTTGAAATTTACGAGCATCCCCAGTTCCAGTGAGGTTTCTCTAATGTGCATCTTTTCACATTTTCTGGTTGATTTACTGAAGTAAGCTTTTTTGTACCACATTTCCAGGTTTGGTGTAAAAGGTGCTGAGAATCTAGTCACATAAAATAAAATTTGCAAGAAGTTATGTATGATTAGCTGGAACCACCTATTTTTTGCACAAATAAGACTATATACAGAGAGCATATTTGTTCCATTGTTAGAAGCTTTTTTCTACCATATTTTCCAGCATTGATGTAAAAGTTGTTGAGAGTCTAGTCATTTAAAAAGATTGTTGTATATAATGATGTGCATGAGGTTAGGTGATGATTAGCTGAAAATACCTAGTAAACCATTGGGGGAGGGGAGGCATGAAGTCTGTATAGAACATATTTGTTCGATTGTTGGTAACCTATTTTCTGTCACGTTTCTTCACTTTTAAAACATTTATTTGTAATACTAGTTGGAAAATACATTAACTTGTAGAAATGATACATGGATTTTCATCTCGTTTTGTAGAGGGTTTTATTACACCAGGTCGAAGGGTTGTGTTACACCAATATGTGGTGTTTCCCAGCAGGTTTCCTCACTTCCTTGGTTGCAACTTCTGCTACCACCAATAATTGAGGAAACATAAGCTTTCCTAAGATATTGGTGTCCTGTTCCCCATCTTTTGCAGGAAACCAGGTTCCCCTTCTAGCTGGGAAACCTCTTGTCCCCTTATAAACTTAGGAAACGTTTCCCTTGATACAAGGAATTCCTTAACCCTAATTTTCCGGGAAACACAAGAGTTTCCCCTACTGAGGAAACATCATGGTTACACCAGGATTTGGTGGTAGCCTGGTTGCACCCACTTTTTAGGGAAACATGACCTCAAATTTTTTACAGTGTACGTTCTGCAGTTTGTAACATCTATTCTGCAAAATCCGAGTCTGCAAAATAGTACATCCGGTACAAAACCACCCCGAATCTCACAATATTTCCATATTTACAAGTTAGCTATCACCCGGCGTGCACAAGTGGACCCCAACGCCTGCCGAACGTCGACCTTGGCAAACGGACGAAGCCGGCCTCAATCAGCTTAATCTCCGTCCTCACCGACGCCATGACGACACCATATTTACCTGTGGAACTGCTAAACTCTTCCTGTTTGTGCTTATTTTTTCAGATATTTAAAATGTAATTCTTATAAACTACACGTATATTTACAACGAGCAGCCGGTTCTGCGCATGCGCGATTTTAAGTACCCTTTGAATTTCATAACGGCCATTTGCAGCACGCTTCCGGGTTTGAAATACAGAAAATAAATCGTCCTATCTCACGGGAGTTGAAAGATTTCTCTTATCTGGGATTCAGAAAATCATTACATTCTAAATACAAAAGTAGTTTTTAATGCTTAACCAGCGAAAAAACGAGAGTTCTGAGGGTATTATATAGCCCCTCCCCTAAACTTTCTGTAAGCATAGTGGAAAGCCAACACACATATGACTCGGTACACCATACCTAACGTACGCAGTTTTCCTCAGTGTGATGACTTTTTCCAACATATCAAACCCGATATTTAGCTCACACATTGTACACAGTACATATGTGAGGTTATAAAATGGGACAGATGGCGTCAACTTTTCAACAAAAGTTTTCAGTCTTTACATGTGTGGAGATTTTGGGCTGGAATTTTGGTATGATTGTTTTTCAATAGAGCAGTTAAACTTGCCTATTTGCATTCCGATATACAAACGTTAAGTTTGTTTTTGCGTTCTTGTAGTCCCGATTTCACTTCGCCTGCTGAACAGGCAGCTGTTTATTCATTGTACTAATAGCATCGTACTTGGTTGTGCGTTCAGTTGTTATCGTTCAAATGCCTATTGCAGGCTGTTTTAAAATAGCCCATTTACAGGTGTTTATCAAATACTCACGGTAGTCTTCACATGCTAGATGGGTAGCAGGTATGCATGGCCGTTCTCAGTTAGTTTCATTTGCAAAAACAGGCACTGAGAAACTAAAGAACCCCAAATCCAAACAAAAACCCTGTCGGATCACAAACACAATGCCAAACAAACTACACACACCATGCAACGGGGAACACAAAAGTCTTCGTTACTACTGAGGTTCAGCAACTGCCACTGCAGCCAACCCCAAAACAACACCCCAGCCCAACAACCACAAACCACCCCAAAACAAAGTCCCACCCTCCAACCAACCGGCCACAAAGGTCACCGCGCCCGAAGGCAAAAGCACACGCCCAAAGGCTACCATACGCCCGAGGACTTTGACAAAACTGTTAAAGACAAGTTGCTTTAGTCATGGCTGGAACATTAATGCACTCTGGATAATCCGGTAAATGGAAACATAGCCCTGTGAAGAACCGTCTTGGTGACTTAATTGGTAATGTAGGACTAACTCTAACTAATAGCTTGTCTTACCGTCCGTTAGTAAGTTAACGTAAGGCACTAACGTTAATGTGTGTCAATCCTGTAGCACCGGAATCGCCGGTTCCTCACTGCCGGTCGCTATATGCATTGACTCGACAAAAAAGATGGGACAAAACAAGCGTGAGATCGTCATCCCCTTGTCTCAATCCCCGCTCCCCTGTTCAATGTTGCAGCAGACGAACGTGTTCTGAGACTTCAGCATTGATACGGGGAGCGGGGTGTCCAATGTACTTTTCTCGAGGATTGTCTGAAGCTTGTACAAAGGTACCAAATGTGGTTTTACGGTGTTGTAAAAAGAGGAAGTTGCCGTTTTATTTTTTAAGTTAAGGTAAAGGATTAAAAATTGCAATTTTCTGACTATTAATCTGGATTGTCAGTATGTCATATTAATGTACAATTGTCATGAAAAGTAGCCATTTAGTACTTAACACAGTTTTACGTGAATTTTTCTTGATCTGAGTTCGGGGAAAAAGGAATGTACTTATACACAGCAGATTCATATGAGGTAAGGTAGGGGTGGTGAATTTTTGGCTGGACGGTGTTTTTATTTATATTGCATGGTAAAACCAGAATGCAAAAATGCATTGAGGTTTCGATGATATATGTTCTATTCCAAATAAAGCCATGATGTCCCATACCAATGGTCAAATGCTATCTTAACATGTTGGAAAACTACAGTTTTGTATTCCTATTTAGTCTTGGGAATTCTTGGAAAATTTTGCTCTTTGACCTGTGGTGAACCCATGTAATATTCTTGGGAATTCTTGGGAAATTTTGCTTTTTGATGACCTTTGACTTCCACCAAAAACAATCGGGACCATCTTTTCACCATAACACATCCACATACTAAGTAAAAAATCTGTCCAAGCTTTCTCCCTTGAGATATTGTGTTAAAAAGGTTTTCAGTGTTTGACCCTCGGTGACCCTAGATGACCTTTGAACTCCACAAAAAACAATGGGGTACATCTTCTCACTATAACACATCGCATTTACCATGTATGAAATCTATTCAAGCTTCCTACCTGGAGATATCGTCTTGACAAGGTTTTCAGACATTGACCCCTTGTGACCCCAGATGACCTTTGACCTCCACCAAAAAGAATAGGATTCATCTTCTCACTATAACACATCGCATTTACCATGTATGAAATCTATTCAAGCTTCCTACCTGGAGATATCGTCTTGACAAGGTTTTCAGACATTGACCCCTGGTGACCCCAGATGACCTTTGACCTCCACCAAAAACAATAGGATTCATCTTCTCACAATAACGCATCTACATACTAAGTATGAAATCTATCCAAGTTTCCTACCTCGAGATATTGTGTTAATAAGGTTTTCAAAGTTTGACCCCCGGTGAACCCCAGTTGACTTTTGACCCCCACAAAAAACAATAGGGTTCTTCCTCTCAATATGGGCATCTATGTACCAAGTTTGAGAACTGTCAGTTTCCCCTCTTGAGATATCGTGTTAACGAAGTTTTCAGGGTTTGACCCCCGGTGACCCCAGATGACCTTTGACCTCCACCAAAAATGATAGGTTAGTTAGTTAGTTAGATGGGATTTAACGACACATCAACACAAATGTGTTATGTAGTGTCAGCTAGATGAAAAAGGTAAAACCAAAAAGGAAAAACATTGGGGAAAATCCTAAAATGTCTAGACAAAAGCAAATGCGGGAGTCATGTCAAAACTTCCTATAAAGGTTACTTTCTTTGAGAAAGTCCAAAATGAGAATGGGATCTACGTGCTCAAACAATGTCTTCAGGTCTGGAACAGTGTACAAAAATGATAGGGTCCTCCCTCATACCATAACGCATCTAAATACAAAGTATGAAATTCATCCAAGCTTCCTAACTCGAGATACTGTGTTAACAAGGTTTTCAGAGTTTGACCCCCGATGACCCCAGGTGACTTTTGACCCCCACCAAAAACAATAGGGTTCTTCCTCTCAATATGGGGCATCTATGTACCAAGTTTGTGAACTGTCAGAGTTTCCCTTCTTGAGATATCGTGTTAACGAAGTTTCCAGGGTTTGACCCACGGTGACCCCAGATGACCTTTGACCTCCACCAAAAATGATAGGGTCCTCCCTCATACCATAACGCATCTACATACAAAGTATGAAATTCATCCAAGCTTCCTAACTCAAGATATTGTGTTAACAAGGTTTTCAGAGTTCGACCCCAGGTGACCTTTGACCCCTACCAAAAACAATAGGGTTCTTCCCCTCAATATGGGGCATCTATGTACCAAGTTTGAGAACTGTCAGAGTTTCCCTCTTGAGATATCGTGTTAACGAAGTTTTCAGGGTTTGACCCCCGGTGACCCCAGATGACCTTTGACCTCCACCAAAAATGATAGGGTCCTCCCTCATACCATAACGCATCTAAATACAAAGTATGAAATTCATCCAAGCTTCCTAACTCGAGATACTGTGTTAAAAAGGTTTTCAGAGTTTGACCCCCGATGACCCCAGGTGACTTTTGACCCCCACCAAAAACAATAGGGTTCTTCCTCTCAATATGGGACATCTATGTACCAAGTTTGAGAACTGTCAGAGTTTCCCTTCTTGCGATATCGTGTTAACGAAGTTTTTAGGGTTTGACTCCCGGTGACCCCAGATGACCTTTGACCTCCACCAAAAATGATAGGGTTCTTCCTCATACCATAACTGATCTACATACAAAGTATGAAATTTATCCAAGCTTCCTAACTCAAGATGTTGTGTTAACAAGATTTCCAGAGTTTGACCCCCGGTGACCCCAAGTGACCTTTGAACCCCACCAAAAACAATAGGGTTCTTCCTCTCAATATGGGGCATCTATGTACCAAGGTTGAGAACTGTCAGTTTCCCTTCTTGAGATATCGTGTTATCGAGCAAAGTGTCACAAACACACACATACGCACATACACACATACATACACACACACACACGCCATCATGAATGCATAGGTTTCTGTTATCATCGAAACCAAAAATGTAATGGGAAGAAGCCAAAGAGGCTTTGCAGGTTACTTTTCTTGATGCGTCCGGAAGGACGGGGGTGTATGGGAGGCGAATACAATACATTTCACTGTATACCAAACAGTCAACCACAAAGATTTCCATTTTTTCGGGAAAATAAACATTGAATAATCATTGAAACTACAATTTGGTTAAAGTTGAAATTCTGTGGAATCATTTCATCTAGAAAACATGACAATGTACTTTAGAATTGCCCAGATTTGAAACGGTACCCATTTTTTTCAATAAAAGGCTTTATATACAGAGGGATTTTTTTGTGGATTTGCACGGTTGACCGTCAACGTACATTGAAATAGTGTGTAGGTCAACGGTAAACCGTGCTGAGGTCAATGGTAAAACGTGGCGCTATTTTGATACGATGAAAACTAGTAAAGTAGCAACAATATGCTCTAAGTTCAGCTAATAAATTTTAACAAACTTAGGCAAACAAGCAGCGTTTCCTCGCTGGTCAGTCCCGCGAATGTTCAGTGTAACTTTTACCAGTAACTATTTGACTATTTACCACCCCCATCCGAAAAAATATTTCACCCCCTGCAAGCTACCTCGCCTCTCAGTACCAACCATTTGCCTATATTTGCCACCCCTTCCCGAAAAAAGGGGGAAAAAAATCGCCTTTTAGACGATATATATCTCGCCGTCTTCAGTTCCTTGTTCGGTTATACGGGCCGCAGGAAAAACCATATATTAATCATGCATACTCGAGTTATTCTGTTCACTGTTCTGTCATTGCACGATGGCCGAGGATACAGTTAGATGGGATTTTACGACACACCAACACGATTGTGTTATATAGTGTCATCTAGAAAACAAAAAGGTGCAATGCTGGGGTGCAATTAACTAAAAAAGGCGGGGTCAAACTGCACTAAAGAGTCCAGGCAAATGTGGGAGTCATGTCAAAAATTTCTATTTAGTTTACCGAGGATACAAGTTTTTATTTTAGCATTCGACTCCTGATGACATGCCCACACAGGGCCCGTATGCGTAAACATCTCGGTCCCTGATGATGCCCTTGTGGATACCACTTGCGAGGATCTCTCGTCATGGGCTTCAAGAAAATTAGGTCACGGTGCCCATGAGGATACAACATGGGAGAAGTTACCCATTGAAAATTTACCAGAAGCTTATTTGGGCCCCTTGGTTAAATTTTCATGGAGTCAATACCCATGTAAAGCCTATGTTGCACACATATATCGCATGTGGCCCCATGTGGGCATGTTTTCAGTGACAAGGGTTTCTTTTCAATGTAACCTAAAGTTGCCAGCCAAACTAAGTTATAGTTAGTACAGATGCTGTCAGTCAAGTACACGTAGTAGGTCCTGCTGTACTAGTTGACTTGATGAATCTGCAGGTTTGTCAAGCAGACTAGACCAACTTTCCTGACTAACTTTTAAGCTCATCGGGCATGCCCAACTGGCTTTGGTTAGTCGCCTGACTAACTTTAAGTTAGTCCAGATGGTGTCGATTTTGACCAATCAAAAGCTGGTCGAGCTTTCCTGAGCTAGTCGTCGAGCTTTCCTGAGCTAGTGGAGCCTGCTTGAATAGGTTGTTTTACTAGTAAAGCCAGGCTTGACTGTACTGTGTTGCTCAGGATCTCAAACAGTCGTGAATACAATGTCAACTACCACTCACTGCACGTCTAGTTTTGCTTGTCATTTGCATACATGATTTAACTACACTGAGTAAGCTTGAATACTACAGAAATTGAAGGAGTAAGTTGCCGGTTTGCTTCCTGTGAAGAGGAGATGAGGAAACCATGGACAGTACATGGTGCAAAGGTTCCAACGGAGTTTGCAAAAAGTAATGGGAACAAAACAGAAATCAAATTGACCACTTTCCAAAGTTTATTTGCCAATGACATACAAAGGTCACCATGAAAACTTCCTTTCGAACCTCAAATAGACCTATGCTGTGCCACACAGTTGCTAAAGGCCCATTTAACCATGAACCTTAAAATCATCGGTTGAACTATCAACAATGTTAAGTATCATTACTAATGTTGCATACATACACTTACAAGGTTATAGTCAGGACGGAGGCGACTACTAGTGCCCTTCTTACAGCAAGTAAGTACACAATAGTAATACAGGTATACATACAATTGATCATTTTTAGCAATATTACAGTATCTGTCAGTTTTAAGGCACATCAATTCACACTTACAAGAAAAAAAAAAAAAACGCGGGTAGTGCAACTGCTAGCTACTATGTATAAAGGTAAAAAGATCATGAGAGGTAACTTACTTTTACAGCAATACAGAATAACTAACAGCCACAAGATTATCATTCACATTCATCGTTTATTACTTTGAGCAAGACTATACATTATACTTGTGATAAGACGGAGCATGCTTACTGAGTATATGCATACTTAATGTTTGTAACTGCATGTGGTTAAAGGTCTGGTGACATGATAACTACATAGATATTTGATGTAAAAAGCATTAAAAATCCGCAAAACAGCTGCAAAAATCCATTTAAATCCATTAAAATCCATCATGAATAAACATGATCTAAATATGCAAACATGTGAAATTGAAAGATGGACATACCGTATATGGCTAATGTTAGCCTTTGTTCTTCAACCTTTATTTCAAGGAGAGTGGTAGCACTGTTATCCTCTGAGGGGTTTATTCTGTAAGTTTAAATTGTTTCCTTGAGAAATATTGCTATCACTCACCAAACTGTAAACTACAGTGTATCTGATCAATAATTAAGGGATCATTTTTGTAGGGTTAAAAAAAGAAATCTTAACACTGTGCAACACTCCTCATTATTTTTGCATCTTTAGGCAATGAGTTACTTCAGAAACCGTCACACTTTGAAGACGTATATTTTGATATTGAAATGATTTCCAATGGATCTTTCATTAGAGGACTTAATTCTTTAACTGACAAGTGAAACAGCTCTTTTCGGTGGCATGTCACCAGACCTCTAAGCTTTCCATACCATCTTCAACAGTTCTGAACACTTCTGGATTCTACCCCAGTGAGGGGGATAGTTGCTCATTTGCTATAGCCTAGTCCCCTAAATAGACTTGAGTGGGACTCGTTCCCACTCTGGATTCACCAATGATATGCATGCAAACGCATGCTAGCATACCTACACTGTTGATGTCTGACTTTGCCAGTAAACATGGCGCCGCAGTGCATGAGCTGAAATATGGCAATGACATTCCTTTTGGTGACGCAATTATGTAGCATCTAAGTATTGCACGGTGAGAAATCAAACTTTGTCTACGTACTAAGCATACCATTGATAGGTGTGTTGTGGAATTGCTTTGCCGTCTTTCAAGTGTCATGGCAGCCCCCTTGCCAATATCTCTGGATGTCAAGAAGGCAATTGCTAGATTCTGTTATGGCAACAAAGTCACAAATATAGCTCAGGTGCACCTTAACATGCACAGCATTGACATTCACAAATGAGCCAACATCCCATCACAGAAGAACTTGAAACTTACCCAGCTTTATGTCATAGAAACTAGGTATACAACCCAGCCCCCAATAGTTGGTTCATGTGAACCACACTGTGCTTTTTAAGTACGTAGAAACTGACACTGAGAAACAAAGGGCGAGAACCCAAACCGGACCGGGCAAAAACGCAACAGCAAACTATTCACATGCACCTACAAACAAAAAATTATGTTGCTATGTACAAAGGACTATATACAAAGGTTTATTACATAGGACAGTTTACAAATTTATTCACGCAAAACTACAGGTTAACTATCGCTCGCCCCGCCCGCACCGAAGCAATTGGCCCCCAGCGCCTGCCAAACGTCGACCTTGGCAGACGAGCAAAGTCGGCCTCAACCCTCAGTTTAATCTCCGTTCTCACCGACGCCAGGACGACGTCTGCAGGACTCCCCCCTTCCCTAAAAGCAATATTACATCGGTCTCTCCATATAGCTAGCTGAATGGAGGCCGAAACAAACGTAAGTATGCCCGAACACTTGTATTGCCTGGTGGGGGCAGTAGACCATACAAAACAGTCCTGGCTGACCGCCCAGGTGTTACGAAACGTTAGACGGTCAGCCAGGACTTGAAACCACTCCCAGAGGAGGGACACAAAGCCACAACATGTGGCACACTCTCCCACTTTGTGCACCCAGTGCGGGGGCAAATGCCATCTCCAAGACGCCACCGAAGGCGCTTGAGATTAGTTACAATGGCTTCATGTGCAATTCGCTACAGCAGGTCTCGCCGGCGGTGGTCTAGTGACCTGCTGTGCACCACGCGCCACACCTCCGGCCCCAAGGGGTAGTGGCTTGGTTGGACCCGGCCAGCCAAGTCATCAAAGGTGGCTTGGTACAGGTCCCCCGCACTGGACTGCAAAACGTCCATGTGAACCACACTTCTCAAGGACTGATTTAAGCAACTGGTAATGAACAGTGTTGTAACGAGTCATGACTAGAGTCACTAATGTTCAAAAGGGAAATGACCCGAGCAATTGAATCATGATTTCCGTCAGGAATAATACGGTGCCTCGAGTGACTTGACTCGAGTCACATTGAAAGTAGTAAATGACTCCAATCGACTGCAAAATTGAATGACTCGTTACCAATTTGGTAATGAAATACAAAGTTACCTCACAAAATCCAAAATAATTGCAATACAGTAGGGATCTGGACACTTTGCAGATGGCAGCCCTCAACACCAATTTACCAATCTAATCTTATCACAACCATTCCAACTTCTATCATCTATTTCCTTTTCTCCTTTCTCTTGTGATCTCCCCAAATTATTCGCATCCCCAGCCGGTAGTTTCTATAAATGGCTTTATAGGCCATTTCTCTAAATTCTCCAACAAACACTGGTGAAATATACTTGCAAAAAAAAAAAAAAAAAAAAAAAATGCAGCAATCTGATATTACAACACAATAATTTGCAATAGTAGTACTAAGAAAGTCTACTTGTCAATCATAAAGTGAAATAGTTAAATATCAAGGTGACAATTATATAAAACATTTTTATCAACCTCTTGAATGCCCAAAATGGTTGTTCATAAACACGTTCGCTACATGTATTGAATGAATGACATGTTAAGAACAATATCCATGAAAAAAAATCTACTTGTCAATCATAAAATGTAATTGTAAAATATCAAGGTGACAATTATATGAAACATTTTAATCAACCCCTTGAATGCCCGAAATGGTTCATAAACATGTCTGCTACAGTGTTTAATAAATGACATGTTAAGAATACTATCCATGAAGTTTACACATTATGCAAAATTCTATTGGCATCTTTATATTGCATTAGTTACATCAACCCATCTTTCACTTTTTCTCCCCAAACCAACTTTCCTTGCTTAACCCCAAAACTTCTTTTTAAAAACAATAGAGGGTTAAGCAATACAAGCCTCCTGTATTATTTTTTACCACTACTGACATTAGACTTTTATTGCTTGTTGCTACTGAGGCATAATTAAACCATTGGATACTGCAATTTCTTGGCCATCCGCAATCAGCTTGAATGTTGAGGCCTCCAAAATGCTTTGTGTACTGGATTGCACGTCTGCAGGGCCGTAGCCAGGGCTCGGCCTTTGGGGGGGGCACAACGGATTAGTGATCGCCGGCCTGGGGGAGGGGTCTAAGGGGAGGGGGTGTCCCCCTCCCGTTCGGAAAAGTTTTGCCTATCTGAGAGGGCTAAGATGCAAAATGGTGGACTTTCTGACATAAATTCACTGTTATGTGAAAGTCATTTTTTTGTCCTAAAACAGTGAAATTTTCATAGTCATTGATGTACGATAAGTTGACTTTTTTTGACTGTCGCATTTGTGTAGTATCATTTCAGCACAAAAATGGTAAAACTGGTAGGTACATCCTTCCACACTTTGATTGTGAACCCTTCAGCTTTACAATACATGAATCGGGTATCATGTTACATGATACCCGCGAATCTACAGTCAAGAGAGAGTATACAATCTTACCTTTTGGTTTTGTTGACTCGCTGCTCAGAAGAGTTGAATCCTTGTTCTCTTCTCGCGCTGGGAAAACTTCTTCACCACCTCCACAGGATTTTTTTTGTAACTCCTTGCTCCCTCCACCAGACACATAAATAACTCCCAGATCGGAAAGCCGCTGGTTGCTCATGGTACTCCGTAAATAATTCCTAATGTATTTCATTGCCGAGATACTTCTCTCGCACACGGCCGATGAAACCGGTAGTGTTAACGCCAACTGCGTCGCTTTCCGCAGATTTGGTAAATTGGCGAAAGGAATCAACTTCTCCATGCTTGAAAAGCTGTGAGTAATGTTCCTTCCAGGCGGTTCCGAGGTGCCAGGGTCCTTCTGCTCATTGTCATTGAGGATAATTTGTCGGGCCATCGCCATTTCAGCCTTTAATAACCGATTGTCCACATCCAATGAATCTGCATACAGGTCAACGAAAGGTCCTACGGCATCGTGCTTCAGGAAGTTGACAGAGGAAGGTGACAGTAGCCCGTCAACACCTCGCATGATTGCAATGTTGGATACAGAGAAACGCCTGGTCATTTCTGATTTGAATGCATCCAGTATGGGGAGGAAAATGTTGACACGAAGGTCATCGAGGATGTCAGCACTGGACTCGCCCTCTGGTTGATTCCGGTGACCAGTTGGACTCATAAGGAAACTATCCTCAAATTCCCGTTGCTTCCTTCGTCGCTTCGGTTGCGGCATCGTAGGTATGTTATTCTCCTCGCAAATCTGAGTAATGCCTTGCACCAAGTCGGGCCAACCAGATGCACGTGTCTCCTCGACAATTGATAAAACAGTGTTAATCATGGTGACAGCGTTCCCTAAGTTTTTTTTTTTTTATTTTTTTTTTTATTTTCCTCATTTGATTGTCACTTATTACAATATTTTCCAATCACATAAATTAACATCACAATAAAATACAGGTGATAAAGTAGACTTTAACATTTGCCTGTCAACAATCGTTTGTAAAAATAAATAATATATCAAAGAAAATATCTTTGTAACGTTACAAAAATACCTACAAATCCAAATCCAGTAAATTAAACCAGGGCAACCAATAACGTTCCCAGATACCCACTTTCAAATCTTTCTTTAATATATATGAGTAGAGCATGAAATAATTTCTTAAATAATGCAATAGCCCAATAGTAGACGGGAGAGTTTTTATTTGCTTACAGCGGAATACATAGTATTTTACAAAAATTATCACTAGATTGAGTTCACGTGAGAAATCACCCCCAAATAATGCTACTGTATTATTTCTTAATTCAACGTTAATTCCAGCGTTTACAAGGATGTTTTGCATGTAATTCCAAAGGGCTGAAGTATAATGGCAGTTACAAAAAAGATGATCAATCGTCTCGATATCATTACCACAAAATGAACATTTATCTGAGTCTATAGCATTAATAAGATAAAGATATTTATTAGTAGGAATGATTCTATGGAGGAGTCTATATTGAAACCACCTAATTTGTACATCACTGGAACATTGGAAAGGAATAGAACAATACATTGACCAAGAATCCCTAAGTTGGTGTCACTGGCTTGCAGGGTCTCACTGAGTGCCTGAGAATGAGAAAGCAAGGTCATCAACACTTCCAAGTGAGTGACGAAAGAAACACTCATCACTTGGTTGAGTAGTCCTCGAGCTTCAACCACGAGTTTGGGATCTCGTTTTGTATCCTGTGAGTCACAGAAATATTCAAGAACTTCAACTACATAACGATACCTCGTCCTCAAAGTCGAGAGAGACTGATATCGACATACCCACCGCGTGTCACTCAGTCGGACAAGCTCCTTAACTCGAGCTTTGTCTCGTTGCTGGAAGTTCACAAAAACTTTATGAACGAGGGAACGTGTCATAAAGACGTTCAATGCTTCCAACAATACAAAAAAATCCCCGGCAGTGCTCACATTCTTACAGATGTCCACGAGGACCACGTTGAGCCGATGCGCATGGCAGTGGACATATTGGGCGTTTGGGAAGTGTTCCTTCAGTCGTGCCTGTACTCCATTCACATGACCAGACATGAAGCTGGCACCGTCATAGCACTGACCAACGATATCAACATTTCTCAAGCCGAGCTTACCGACTTCTCGCAATATCTGGTCGGAAAGTGACTTGGCGTCAAGATCATCTGCCTCATGAAAATCTAAGAACTCCTCATGCAGGATGTATCCCTCTGCTTCTTTGTAGTCTGCATATCGTAGGCAAATGCTGATCTGTTCCTTGCTTGAGGTGTCTTTACTCTCATCCACGATGATCGTGGCCAATCCCGCTGAATTCACCTCCTCGGCAATTTGTTCCCGAATTATCTCCGCTGTCGCGTTCAGGAGCTCATTTTGAATTTCTGCGCTGAGATAAGTCGCATTGAGAGGCATCGCTTTAATTCTTTCACCGAAAGCAGGGTTGACATCAGCGATCAAAGAACACAGTTCTAAAAAGTTACCCCTGTTAAGTGAGTCCACATTCTCATTATCCCCCCTCAACGCTAACCCCTGTCTCGCGAGGAAAATAATGATTTGAGATATCTGGGTTAGGTATGCCCAGTTTGACTTCACTTCCTGGGAGTGGTGTGCGGAAATTTTGGAAGTAATGCTACCTTCAGTGAGACCTTGGAGGTAGTGCTGCCATCTTGAAAACGAAGTCTTGTGGCTTTCACTTTCGCTGTGCTTTCTGAATTTCTCAATAGCCTTCTTCCATTGGTTTACCCCATTTTCAGTGAAATTGCGTTCTTTGTGACCCAATACAGACGGGAAAATTCGACAAGAGTAACAGAAAGCAGCGTCGTTGCTCACGGAGTATTCCAGCCAAGTGAACTGGTTGTACCAGGCTTTGTTGAATGATCGGTTCTTCCCACCTACTTTAATTTGAGGGTATGACGCAAGATCTGGTTGTTTAGGTCCAGAATCCTTCGATCCTAAATCCAATCCCTCAGCTCCTAAACTCACACTTTTCGAAGACGCAGCACTGGTTTCACCATACTGACCCAGTTCCACTGTTCGAGACGATTCTCCCGAACTTCCCGCTTTTGATCCCTCGGGTTCCTCGCTAGTAAATTCCTCCACTTTGCTTGCTTCACTGTCACTGAATTCCACTTTTGATTTGTTAGTCCGGCTCGTGAATCCGAAATTGAAAAGACTAGACATTGTTATTATTTATAATATTGGAACAATAATAAAATAATTCCGCCGACTCTGAGTAGAATATATATGTAGAATTATACTCCAGTGTGATCAATATGTAAGGTAGGCCTATGGGAATGCAGGTGGCTACAATTGTACAGCGATCTGTTTACCAATACTGTAGGCCTACTCCCCAGAAAATGCGAAAGAAGTCCAAAGCAGTAATGACACTCAAAACAATAAACGCATTCATCTCTCGTAACCTGAACCCACATGCCTACGATGAACTCAATCCGTATATGGGGCGGGCGGCCAGAGCGGGCGATGACTAATAACTATGTTACAGTTACGGAAGGTTTTGGTTTCCAGAAATTCAGAATAAATGGCTGGTCACCGCCATCAATGAAGGTGATGGATATGTGATACAGGTGAAATGGAGACTGGGGTTGAAAAAAATAGGTTATGACATATCATGACACAGTATAGCATGATAAGATATATGAGGTAGCTACCGGTAGGTTGCTCAAGTTGTTTGTGTGTGTTCCATTTTTCCATAGCAATAAAATTTCAACCCATACTTTGAAATTTCTTGGGGGGGGGGCACGTGCCCTCCTGTGCCCCCCCCCCCCGTGGCTACGTGCCTGAACGTCTGAAAGAGAATTGAATCATGAAGAAAGGGTAAATGAAATTTTCAACTAACCATTCAGAAAGAGAGCTACTATCACAACCATAACTTTCTACCAGTATAATGCCAAAGTTTATTTACACATTTTAACTTACGTGTCTCAGTTTAAGACCTAAAGGAGGCTGGAAAATTGTCTTTGTAGGACATCCAGCGGTTTGTTCCTAAACCTTTTCAGTAGTTTAGACCTACTGGTAAAATGTGAATCAAGTCTGTACCCATGTCAGCTAGATTCACCATATGAAGTATTTTCCCTTTTCAGGTGCCCCCCCCCCCTGCGGGTACGGGGATGTAGAATAGGCCCGCTGCTTTCTCAGCATGTCGTAAGAGGCGACTAACAGGGACGACTTGTTTTGCCGTGAGTCGCGACCCGTGTCGGTGGAGGAGAGGGTCCTGGTGGTTGAGTGAAGGCTATAACTGCGGTTTGGTCCTAGCAACACACCACTTTGGCCTCAAATTCACCTAGTCGGGAGGTTGAATTGGCCTGGTTCAACCAATCGGCTGGTGGTGTCTTGCCCTGAGATCTCCACTTGACTGCTTTTCAACTTTTGCTTATTAACATAGCACCAACTTGTCATGTACCCGTTACCAAGTGGATCTTGCTTGTGTGTATCAGAAAAGTGGATTTCTCAGAAGGCGGCTGCTTAATCAGGTCAATCGGGGTTATTGATTCATTTAATGGCCTTGAGTATATCACTAGTGTATCCCTGGCATCGGTTCGTGATGTATATTTCCACTTACCTTTGATGTCCCCTTGTTGGGCTCCATGGTGGGTGGGGAGCACCGGTGATGAAATTTAATTTTTTCACTATGAATACCTCAAATTCAACTAAACTAGCAAGCAAACGTTTCGGGAGCGACTCTGGGTCTAGCTCTGACCCAGAGGCAGCTCCTATGTGGCCTAGATTTCTTGTCGTCACCAGTAATGGTGATGACAAAACCTTCTCAAGTCTGTCCCCTTTTGCAGTCCAGAAAGGCATCGAGGGTGTTGTGGGCACCCCAAAATCCATTAAGAGGCTTCGGTCTGGAGACTTCCTTGTTGAGGTCAACCGCAGCACTCAGGCAGACAATCTACTAAAGCTCAAATCATTTGTCGGTGTTCCTGTTCGGGTGACCCCTCACAGGTCACTTAATTCATCAAAAGGTGTAATCAGATGCCAGGACATCAAGAACTGTTCTGATGAGGAGATTCTTGATGGCCTGGCATCTCAACAGGTAAGCCACCTTCATCGCATTTCAGTGATAAGGGAGGGTGTAAGGAAGCCTACAAGCACCTTCATCCTTACCTTTAACACCCCAACCCCCCCCCCCCCCCCAAAAAAAAAAAAAAAAAAAACCAATGAAGATTGGCTATTTGCAGGTCAGGGTTGAGATTTACATCCCCAACCCTGTCCGCTGCTTTAACTGCCAACGCTATGGCCACTTCAAGTCCAGTTGCAGTAAACCAGCAACCTGCGAGAAGTGTGGTCAGGAGGGACACGTCAGTGAAACCTGTGAGGAGTCACCACGATGTTGTAATTGTCAAGGCTCCCATCCTGCAAATCGCAAGACCTGCCCAAAATGGATTGAGGAAAAACAGATACAGAAAATAAAAGCCTTAAACAACATCACCTACAAAGAGGCTAGGGACACCTTCAAATCCCAGGACTCACAGCTCAAGAGTACAAAAATCAGTTGTGCTAGCATGGGTCCCTAGTCACGTGGGCATTCAAGGAAATGAAAAAGTCGATACACTTGCTAAAGAAGCTCTACAGATGGATGTCACCAATATCTACTTGCCCTACACAGATTACCGCCCTAAGATCAACGGCTTTGTGAAATCAAGGTGGTAAGAACTGTGGGATTCCTCTCCCGAAAACAAATTGTTCCGAGTTAGACCAACGGTCGGATCCGGGGGCCATGGAGCCCCCAGTAAACGGAGAGATGATATAGTCCTGACTAGGGCTCGCATCGGTCACACTTACCTCACCCATGCCTATTTACTTCACGGAGATGAGAGACCATATTGTATACCCTGTGATTGTGCTGTCACCGTCAGTCACATTCTCGTTGACTGTTATGAATACTCCCATGTTCGCCAGAAATACTATGCTGTTCCAGACCTAAAAACATTGTTTGAGCAGACAGATCCCTCCCTTATTCTGGGCTTTCTGAAGGAAAGTAAACTGTATAAAAGTTTTTGACATACTTCCGCTTTGCCTGTACATTTGTGTGAAAATTGCGTCTTGACTCCAACATTTTACCCCAACATTGTACCTTTCTTTACCTTGGTGACACTATATAACACATTCGTGCTGGTGTGTCGTAAAGTCCCATCTAACTAACTAACTAACACAGCTGAAGAGCTATGCTGGAGCGGTGAGGACTGCGAAAGTGTCTGCTGCGACCCAAACTGATATGACCTGGCCCATGGACAGCAGCTTTCCAAAGCCCATAACACTAACCTTTCCAAAACCATCAGGGCAGTCTACAACGTCGAACACAACAGACGATGAAAACACTGACAAATGTTACACAACCAAAACCCCAACACCAGAAACCTAAACCACCACCGAAACCAACGAAAAACCTACAGAAACCAAAGACAGAACCAGCAAAACCAAGAAACACACCTAAAATTAAAATACAAACAAAACCAAGCAAAGGGTCGGATGACCCTATCCAACTGCACAATAGATTTGGTTCGTTAGAGGGGAGAAAGGGAGAAGGAGAGAGGGAGGAGAAGAGCTTATGGAGCTCAGTGGCCAGAACGTTCAGTCTGGCAAGGGGGGTTCCACCAGCTCTTCTAAGAAGCCGCAGATTTCCAAAGGATGACACTCGGGAAACCTGCGGCTATAATACAATGGAATTGCAGAGGACTTAGACCGAATTACGAGGAGATCAAATGCTTTGTAGCAGACTGGTCTCCTTTAATAATCTGCCTACAGGAAACCTTCCTTCGGGACACAGACCACACCACATATAAAGGGTACGACATGTACAACAAAACAGTTGTATCCCCCATTGACAATAGAGCTATTGGGGGATCATCCATATTGGTTAAAAATACAGTTCCACACTCCACTACCCATCTGGACACTAATTTACAAGCTGTCGCTATTCGAGCTACACTTCACCGCACTGTCACTGTGTGTTCGGTGTACATTCCACCTAGGTATAATCTGAAACGAGATGACCTAGAAATGCTAATTAACCAGCTGCCCACCCCGTTTCTCCTTCTGGGGAATTTTAATGCACACAGTGACATGTGGGGTTGTACTAATACAAACCAGTTGGGTGGATTGATTGAATCCGTGATGGCTGCCTCGGATCTATGCCTTTTGAATGATGGGTCTTGTACCTACATTCATCCAGCCTCTGGATCTCGCTCAGCAATTGATCTCTCAATCTGCTCTCCGGCAATTCTGATGGACCTCCAGTGGAGAGTACACGACGACCAATGTGGCAGTGACCACTACCCCATTTTAACAGATGTTGTCTACCCTATGCCCGAAGAGAGAGTTCCCAGGTGGCAACTCCAAAAAGCCGACTGGTCAGAATTTAGCCATCTCTGTCAAAACGAGATCGTCAGCGATGCTTTTGATGGCATTGAAGACCAGATCTCCCATTTTACACAACTTTTGGTGAATATTGCCACCAAAACTATCCCTAAGTCCTCTGCAAATCCACGTAGTAAACACAAGCCGTGGTTTAACACGGATTGTGAACAAGCGATCAAAGATCGCAAAAAAGCCCTTAGTATTTTTAAGAAGTTTCCAAACAGTGTCAATCTTAGTATTTACCTAAATGCCCGTGCCAAAGCACGGCGCTTCATTAAAGCCAGCAAGCGGGAGTCATGGAAACAGTATATTTCTAAACTTAGTTCCTCCACACCTGTCAAAAAAGCATGGGACATGGTTAGAAAAATCAGTGGGAAGCATCTTAACTCTAGGGTTCTACACCTAACCAAACCAGACGGTCATAAATGGACAGAAAGGGCAGATATTGCCAATTTGCTTGCTGACGAGTTTGAGTGTAACTCTTCAAGCAACCAATATTCCCAAACTTTTCAGGTTTTCAAACGTACCGCTGAAAAACAAAAAGTGACTTCACCTCGGACAACTCTGAGGACTACAACAACCTCTTTACCATCAAGGAATTGCTCTCGAACGAAGCAATGACACTGCCACAGGCCCAGATGAAGTTCACTATCAGTTCCTCAAACACCTTCCAGATAACTCCTTACTGGTGTTATTAGATATTTTCAACGGTATTTGGGAAAAAGGCAACTTTCCAGCTGCCTGGCGGGAAGCCACCCTCATTCCCATCGCTAAGCCAGGTAAGGATCCAACAAAGGCTACAAACTACCGCCCTATTTCCCTTACTAGCTGTTTGTGCAAGACATTTGAACGAATGATAAATACCCGTCTGGTTTCTTGAAACCAACAATCTCATAACTAGTTTTCAGAGTGGTTTTCGGCGTGGCCGCAGTACAACTTACACAGAAACAAAGCGCGGTCGCAAACAAATGGACACGACCAGACCTACTTATCAACTACAACACAAGCACGCTATAAGGTTTTATGCACAATTGCAATAAGTAGTACAGCTATCACACAGTCCTGGGTAGGACGTTAAACTGCATCCGGTTGTGGAGCTTGTTAAAGCGTGGGGATAATGAGGTTACCCTTTGCCACAGCTGCCTCCGGGGCACCCTTGGGCAAGGTGCGCCTGTATTTTTTGGCCCAGTTTGGTTCAGTTTGAGTTCCCGAGGAGAGTGGACGTTCCTGATCCCCTGCCGGGCTCGTTCGATCTCTTCGGGAAGTTTTGTCTGCGTTACATGTAAATAGTTGTGCATAGTGTAAATAGACTGTAAATAGGGATTTAAATGTAACGATTGGCCCCCGTCTCCCATTGTGCTTGTGGTTGCCTTTGGGCGTGTGTGTTGCCTTCGGGCGTGTTGGTTGCCGTTGGGCGTGTTTCTTGCCTTTGGGTGTGTTGTTTCGAGCTTTTGTTATTGGTCGTTTGTTTTAGGAGCTGGAGTGTCCTCGATGGTCGGGGGGTTCATCTGGTGTTCTTTGCGGTGATAGTGGTTATGTTTTGTTTTGTTTGTGACGGTGTTGTTGGCGTTTGGTTTGTTTGGTTGTTGGCCATATGTGGTTATCCTTTCGCCGGTCTGGCCGTGTCCGTTTTTAGCACGTAAAAAGCCCAGCTATCACACAGTGATAAGGTTGAGCACGGCAAAGCGACGAGAGCTCGACGAAACACGTCTGCTCTCGTCAAAGACCTGAACTGTATCTTCAGTTCGTGACGGTCTTGTTCGCGGACACCATGTTGTTTCGGTATTTTTTGACTTGGAGAAGGCATACGATACCACTTGCAAATACGGCATTCTGAAAGACTTGCACAGTGCGGGTCTGAGGGGCCGAATGCCGCTTTTCATTCAAGACTTCCTGAAAGATCGTGTGTTTCGCGTACGTGTGGGGAGCTTGTTATCAGAGGTACATAATCAGGAAATGGGTGTTCCCCAAGTTAGCATCTTGTCAGTTGCTCTTTTCAACATGAAAATAAATAGCATCGCCAATGTGGTGAACCCTGGGATTGAAAAGTCTTTATTTGTGGATGACTTCTCTATTACCTGTTCCTCACGGAACATGAGATCGATAGAGAGACTGACGCAAAATTGCCTGAATAACATCCAGCGTTGGGCTGACAAAAACGAATTCCGTTTTTCTCGGACCAAAACTGTTTGCATGCACTTTTGCAACCGGAGAGGTGCCCATTGCGACCCAGACTTGAGTTTGAACGGTGTCCACATCCCAGTTGTTCCTCAGACTAAGTTCCTTGGCCTAATACTCGACAATAAGCTCAACTTCAAAGTCCACATCGACCATCTCAGGCGGAAGTGTCAGGGAGCACTAAACCTGTTGAAGGTCGTCTCAAAGATGGACTGGGGCGCTGATCGCCCCGTTTTGCTTCGATTATACAGATCCCTACTGAGGTCTAAACTTGATTATGGTTGTGTTGTTTACAGCTCTGCACGTGAATCATACCTCAGGAAACTCCTGCTCATACAAAACCAAGGTATAAGGATCTGCCTGGGAGCCTTCCGTACCTCCCCAATGCAGAGTCTTTACATCGAAGCGAACGAGCCACCCCTCCATATGAGATGGAAAAAGTTGTCACTTCAGTTTGGCCTCAAACTGAGGAGTCATGGACAAAACCCGACATTTGAGACGGCCTTCAGCCATAAGTTTGGTGACATATATACGAGGAAACCATCAGCTATCCCTCCTTTTGCTATGCGCGTTGGTGGAGCTTTATCACAGGTGTGTACCAACCCCGATTCTGTAGCACAGCTTACCTTCTCAATCACCCCCCCCCCCCTGGAAGTTAGTCAAACCAGTTATTGACCTTAGTTTGAGACAACATCTCAAGAACTCAACCAATGAACTGGTGTACCGTGCCAGCTTTAATGAACTTAGAAATAAGTACCGTCGTTATCATGCAATCTATACAGATGGTTCGAAAGCCACGAACAAGGTGGCAGCTGCAGCAGCAGGCCGAGATGCATTCTTGCAAGTCAGATTGCCCGATGATGCATCGATATATACCGCCGAGATCCAGGCACTTAAGATGACACTCGAGCTGATCGAAACCTCGCACGACCGCCAGTTCATTGTCTTCACGGACTCACTATCCAGCCTTTTGGCTCTTCAAGGCCATGAGGAAAAACACCCTTGCGTGATGTCTCTCCGTGAAATTTACTCCAATTTGGTGAGACTGCAGAAGTCAGTTGTGCTCGCGTGGGTTCCGAGTCACGTGGGCATACACGGAAATGAAAAGGCAGACACGCTAGCTAAGGAGGCCCTACAGATGGACATTACCAACCTCCAAATACCCCACACTGATTATCGCCCTAACATCAACGGTTATATAAAATCAAAATGGCAGGAACTGTGGGATTCTTTCCCAGAGAACAAACTCTACCAGGTCAAACCAACGGTCGGGACTGTGGGTAATGCAACCCCCAGAAAACAATGAGATGATTTGGTACTGACTAGGGCACGAATCGGCCACACTTGCCTCACCCATGCTTATTTGCTCACCACGTTGGTGAGGACGGAGATTAAGCTGAGGGTGGAGGCCGACTTCGTCCGTTTGCCAAGGTCGACGTTCGGCAGGTGTTGCAGGGATGTGAGTGGAGGTTGACAAAAAAAGAGGAAACTGTTGAGCGAAGCGAAGCAGCGAGCGCGCAGCGCGAGCCGTTCTAGCGGGGGTCCAGGGGGCGCCGCCCCCTGGCGGTGGTGTAAGGGGGCAGTGCCCCCTGGAAAAATTTTGGAATTTGAAGCAAAAATTAACACAAAATGCAGCCAATTTAAAAACAATTATGCTCACATTTATCTTTATTTATTCCCTCTCTCCTGCATGTTTTTTCATTGGGATACTCCCTTCACCCTCATCTGCTGCCTTTCTCTTCTTTACATTGGTCTTCAATTTATCTTTTCTAACCAGCTTTACCTCATGGCCTTTTTTTGCCCAATCTGCTGACAGCATTGCAGATTGTCTTGCTTGCTTTTTTGAAGTGCTTCCTCCCTGTTTTGGTATTTGCACCCCTGTTGCCTTCCTCTTTGCTTCCAGTTCTTCCTTTTCCATTTCTTTCACCTCTACATATGTTTTGTAAGACCTTGCCATGTTCTTACACAGTTTTGAACTGACCGGATCATGTAGATAATCTTTCCTCCAGAAATATTCTAGGGCTGTCTTGTTAGCTGATCGCATCTCATACTTCACAGTTTGCATTGCTGCAAATGTACTTATTTGCAAGTTAGGTCTGTCAGAATTAAGCATTTGTCCCATAATACTAAAGGATGATTCTACTTGAGGGCCATGAAAACAACTGATAAGTGCTAACATAATTTTTGCCATGTGTGGATACTTTCCTTGCAATGCACCCCACCAACTATCAATTCTGCTATCTGTATTCATACTTATGTCTTTGTCTATGTTATACCTTCTAACTTCCTCATCATATGACTGAATCTTGTCTTCCTCAAGAACATTAGGCAGCAAACTTGGCAATTTTAACAAATATTGAATGGTGATGGTATGTCCTCTACAAGCTGGGTCAATAGCTGAAGCACACTTGAGTAGTTGATTGTTAACAGGCATCTTGCTTTGAAGGGTTTTAGCACAGTTCAAATATCCAGTTTTCAATTTGTGAACCAAGTCACTTTTCTTCAGATATTTGTTGATGTGACTGACAAGGAAAATTACGCTATCAGGTAGCATGTTCTTCTCACTGATATCAACAGTATGTAATGGCTGATTGTTTAGAAGCTCTGGTTTTATGAAGCATGAGAGAAAGTCTCTAAGAAGTTCTTGCTGCTTGTCATTTAGCTTGTGTATTAGTGGGTTGGTCATCTGGAACAACATTACATATTTCTTTAGCATTGGAAGAATAGTACTGTAAATATGTAGGATCACCTTTGTTCTCTTCTGAGTATCAAACATCTTCTTCACAATCCGGTTCTTTCTTTCTTTGCCTAATTGTGTCATAGTTTTGACTTTCTTCCCTACCTTGTCTTGCAGTGTTTCAATTGCTTTCTGAGTACTCTTCGAGGTACCATGCTTGCTGTATACTTCCTGTATTAAGGATAAGTGTTTTGCCCGATCTGTGGCCGATACAAATGAATAATAGAAGAGGACTAAAGCATCTAGCATACGTGAAGTATCAACACACACATCATACACAGACAACCATCTGTGTGGAACGTACCTCTCTGGAACAGTGCCTTTAATTCCAACTGCATCACAAATCAAATGTAAGACCTCCTTCTGATCACTTGACCACTTAAAGTCTGTGTAAATATCATTCAATAATGACTCAATATAGTTGTCAAAGGTTTGCAAAAGCTCTTTGAGGCATTATGAGCATGATGACAGGAGTCTCCATCTACATCCAGTAAATGCGGTGCTTTGAAATTACGGATTTGGGTTTCCAGACCAGACTTTGAACCTCGCATTACAGCACAGGAATCCATAAGTATTGAAACTAGGTTCTTCCAAGGTAGTTCAAATTTTTCGAACAATTTTACTAGTTCATTGTAAAGTGTTGCACTATCTACTTTTGTCACAGAGAATGAAGACAAATGTTTAGTCACTACCTTTTCTTCCTTTAATGAAAAATAACTAACAAGCACAGTTACAACACGATGATTGGTTTCACTTGTGCATTCGTCAATGTTGAGAGAAAAGTAAGACTGTTTTAAGTCCTCGAGAAGTTCTTCTTCAAATGTTTTAGCCAGTCCATATTTCATTTTGTAAGATGCTGAAGTCCGATCGACTGATAACCTATCTAAGGCATGTTTGTCTCTGGCCAGTTCTTTTGATAGTGAAATCAAATCTGGAACCACCTTTAGTGATAATGAATGTTCAGCAGTAAAAGCAAGTAAGGTAGCTTCAGCATTTGCCACTCGATCACTCACATGCACAACAGATTCAGGAAGACTCCCTTTAAGTTGCTGTTTTTCTAGCTGTTTTCGAAACATGGGATGTATGCCATACGTCACAGACTGACTTGACAATGGTAGCTTTTGACCTGCAAATAAATAATAAAAGGTCCAACCCTGAGGGGAAATCAAAGGAGTACTGACAACGTTTTAAAGAAAGTATGAACTATTTTCACTTCATACTGTACCGTACTAAAAGTATCAATTTATTTTTCATAGTTCATACTAAAACTTGTACATGGTAGCAATGATTGTCAATTGATAGGCTGTATTCCCCGTTCTGTATGTTTTGAATTCTGATCGATGATCAAGCTTCCCTTTTCTTACTAAAATTTCTTGAAATGGAAAGGTACACTGTTTATGCAATGTGCATGTTTTCCTATATTTCCCTTTACATTGTACTTTCCTTATAATTATATGCTTAGGCCTAGGCTAGGCCTAGAGCCTTACAGGTTCAGGCTAGCCTAGGCCTAAAATGTTAGGCTACATCATCATCATCATCAGTCATCATCGATACGGCGCAGAAACCTGCAGCAGAAGCCCCCCCCCCTACCCCCCTATCTCTTAAATACTGCTGAGCTTGTGCTCCACATCATGAGTTCAGGCTTGGCTTACCTAGGCCTAGCCAGTTACAAAACTTACAGTCAGGCTAGCCTATGATACTCAATATTATGCTCGAAATTTGTGTCTGCAATCACTGTTTACTCATCATGATGTAACGTTATGAAAACACTGCACGTAGCCTCGTACTGCGCACTTACGCCCTAGGCTAGCTTGTTAGCCTAGGCCTAGGTTTACGTTTGGAATAGCCTTACTAGCTTACTTTATCTTGTAGGCTTGGCTTGGCTATATTATTAAACCCTAACCCTACCAACCTAGCCTAGGCCTAGTCCCAGGACTAGGCCTAGCCTAGGCTAATGTTGCAATAGGCTAGGTGGTTTGGATAGGTCAGGCTAGGCTAATAGGCTGATTTGCATTGACGTAGTATGTTGGTATGTCTAGCCTAACGTTAGGCTATGTTCGGTATTTTGTCGCATTACTACATTAGGTTAGGCCTAACGTTACGTTCCTGCAGCCTTTGGCTAACCTAGGCCTAACGTTAGGCCTAACTTTAGGCTAAAGTTGGGCCTAACGTTAGGCCTAGCCTACGTACGAAATAAATTAGCCTAACCAAAAAACTGAAAAGGCAACAACTTGAACCAAGTGTTTAGGCTACCTTGATCATACTTTTATATGAAACCTACCTGGAAGTAAGGTGTTTGACTTCCTCAATTTCAGGACTTTCGAGTGAGTGTTACTGCTCACATGATCAGTCAAGGCCATACGTCCACGAGATGAATATTTAATTTCTTTATCACAAATTACACAGACAGCAAAACCAGGTTTCTTGATCAGCCGAATACAGTCCGATAGCTTTTGATCGTTCGGTTGACAAACATAATCTAACCATTCCCATCTCCATGGGTTTTTAACAAAAGAATCCGCGCGATCTGAAGCAAGTGCTTCCTTGTCTCTTTCCGTTCCACGTTCAATGAAACTACGATCTCTTAATTTTGCCTTCGCCATGGTTGCTTTGAGTGTACTAACTCTGTCAAAGCATACTGCAAAGTTAAGTGCGAGTACGAGTACAGTGCAGTGGATGTACTACATCGTCGCCGCTACACACTCAGACACTGCACAGTGCAGCACCGTACCATCATGCACATGGGATATGCATCTTGAGCGTGCGGACAAACATTCACTACGGAATATTCACGCGTTGTCTATGGACGTACGCGCGCGAGGAAAGGCTCTTTTAGTGCATAGCCACATATACGAATAGAAACGGACAGGAAGCCAGCACAGCACGTTGTGCGGAATATAATGCATGCGACAGAGCGAAGTAATCAAGCTTAAGAAGTGTTACAGGAAGCTAGCAGCGCAGGTGCATACGAGAAAAGCGATTGAGCCTCCAAACAAACGCGTAATGGACATGCTGAAAAGAGCAACGCGGAAAACTATGAAAATGGCCATCCGCGGCTCTAGAAATAATAAAAACGCGGACGCGCTGATAGGAAACGCGGAAAATCGCGGAAACGCGGAACTCTCACATCCCTGGTGTTGGGGTCCACTTGTTTCGGTGCGGGCGGGCCGGGTAATAGTTATTTTGTAAATATTGTAAATATTGTGATTGTAAATAGTCCTACGTAATTGGCCTGGGTTTGGGGTGGTTTTGTTCATAGTTATTACAGAAATTTTGTAGCGCAATGTACAGAATTCTGTAAATAGTTCAGAGTTGTGTTTTTGTCCGGTCAGGTTTAAGTTCTCCTTTGTTTCTTCATGCCCGTTTCTACGTACGTAAAAAGCACACAAATACCACGTACACAGACAATACATGATTGCTGCTGCATCAACAAATTCATTTATTTGGGAAACTATAAAAGTCGGGATTCCTACCATACATTCTGTCATGTTATACGAAAGGAATATGAAACACCTGGCAGAGAAACTAACCGTCATCTCCTGAGGGCACAAACATATCAAGTTTATTTCGTAAAAGTTTGGGCAGTATGAAGACAGCTGCTTTGGATGTCTCTTCTGCACATGAGAGAGAAAATATGAAACATACAGGATTTGAAGAGTTAGTATCTGTATGTGTGCATAGGTATGACAAAACTTTCCACAAAACATTTTCTGCCCACTGACTTTTAGCCATTTCCTGGCCTGCAGGAAAAATTAATTGTCGGTTCCTACACCATAACGTAAGTGCTGCTGGCTTTTTAAGTACGTAGAAACGGGCACTGAGAAACAAAGGGCGAGAACCCAAACCGGACCGGGCAAAAACGCAACAGCAAACTATTTACATGCACCTACAAACAAAAAATTGTGTTACTATGTACAAAGGACTATATACAAAGGTGGAAGCTAGGTTGAAGGACTTTGGCGATCGCTACATTAGTCTGTTGGGGAAGGTAACAGTTATAAATCGTTTCGTTTACCCTCTCTTGTGGTATCCGGGCACTGTTCTGGTCGCTCCAGAGGGTGCCCTGGTGCGACTGGAGAGGGCTGTGTTTAGTTTTCTTTGGTCAGGTAAAACGGAGCTGGTCAGAAGAAAAGTGGTGTACCAGTTTCCTAGGCAGGGGGGATTGGGCCTTGTGCACTTTCCTTCAAAGCTCCGTTTTCTCCTGACCAAATGTGTTTTTAGTGCTGTCGACAGTCAGATGCCGTTTGCCTGCTTTGTCCGTTATTGGGGTGGATTATCATTCCGTTGGTTCTTTCCTACCCTGTTTAGCAACAGTGTACCTCACAGTTGGAGACCAACGAAGGCATACTGTCAGATGAGGGAGACACTACGTATTATGTCAACTGTAGGGGACGTTTTGCAGTCCAGTGCGGGGGACCAGTACCGGGCCATTTTTGATGACTTGGTTGGTCAGGTCCAACCCAACGACTATGCGTCAGGGCCGGAAGTGTGGCATGCAGTCCACAGCAGGACACTCGATCACCGCCGGCGTGACCTGCTGTGGCGCATCGCACACGACGCCATCGTAACGAATCTCAAGCGCCTTCGGTGGCGTCTTGGAGATGGCATTTGCCCCGGCACTGGATGCACAGGGTGGGAGAGTGTGCCCCATGTGTTTTGGCAGTGTGGCTTTGTGGCACTCCTCTGGGAGTGGTTTCAAGCTCTGGCTGATCGCCTCACGTTTTGTAACACCTGGGCGGTCAGCCAGGACTACGCTTTGTATGGTCTGTCACCCCCGCCTGGGTAGGACTTAAAACTGCATCCGGTTGTGGAGTTTGTTTAAACGTGGGAGTAATGAGGTTACCCTTTGTCACAACTGCCTCCGGGGCACCCTTGGGCAAGGTGCACCTGTATTTGCCCCGGTGCTTTTTAAGTGCTGTTGCCTTTGGGCGTAGTGTTGCCTTCGGGCGTGGTGTTTGCCTTCGGGCTTAGTGTTGCCTTCGGGCGTAGTGTTGCCTTCGGGCGTAGTGTTGCCTTCGGGCGTGGTGTTGCCTTCGGGCGTGGTTTTGCCTTCGGGCGTGGTGTTGCCTTCGGGCTTGGTGCTGCCTTCGGGCGTGGTGTTGCCTTCGGGCGTGGTGTTGCCTTCGGGCGTGGCGTTGCCTTCGGGCGTAGTGTTGCCTTCGGGCTTGGTGTTGCCTTCGGGCGTGGTGTTGCCTTCGGGCTTGGTGTTGCCTTCGGGCTTGGTGTTGCCTTCGGGCGTGGTGTTGCCTTCGGGCGTGGTGGTGCCTTCGGGCTTAGTGTTGCCTTCGGGCGTAGTGTTGCCTTCGGGCTTGGTGTTGCCGTCGGGCGTGATGTTGTCTTTGGGTGTGTGGTCTTTGTGGGGCTTTGTTTTTGGTGTGACCAAGGGAAGGTTGGTCTGTGGGGTCTTTGGGTTGTTGTCAGTGTGTGTGTGGTTCTATTGTTGTAATGAACATAATTTTCTGTTTGATTTGGTGGTGTGTGGATAGTTTTGCCTTTATGTTCCTGTCCGATCCGGTTTGAGTTTTGTTTTTTGTTTGTATGTGCCGTTTCGATGCACTTAAAAAGCCCCCCCCCCCCCCCCGCCATGCAATACAAGTGTTCGCGGGATACTTACCTTTGTTCCGGCCTCCATAAAGCTGGCCTTGTGGAGAGACCGGTGTAATATTGTGTTTAGGGGAGAGGGGAAGCCTGCGGATGTCGTCCTGGCGTCGGTGAGGACGGAGATTAGGCTGAGGGTGGAGGCCGACTTCGTCCGTTTGCCAAGGTCGACGTTCGGCAGGTGTTGGTGTCCACTGGTTTCAGTGCGGGTGAGCCGGGTGATAGTTAATTTGTAAATATTGTAAATATTGAAATTGCAAATAGTCCTACGTGATTGGCTTGGGTTTGGGGTGGTTTTGTACATAGCACAGACATTTTGTTTGCTAGTGGAATGTAAAGAATTCTGTAAATAGTTCAGAGTTATGTTTTTGTCCGGTCAGGTTTAATAAGTTCTACTTTTGTTTCTTCGTGCCCGTTTCTACGTACGTAAAAAGACAAGGTGTCCATTTTACGTCAATACAAACAGGCACGCAGAAACAAAAGAACTCAAACCGGGCCGACAAAAACATAACAGTGAACTATTTACAAAATTCCAGGGGGGATTGGGCCTTGTGCACTTTCCTTCAAAGCTCCGTTTTCTCCTGACCAAATGTGTTTTTAGTGCTGTCGAAAGTCAGATGCCGTTTGCCTACTTTGTCCGTTATTGGGGTGGATTATCATTCCGTTGGTTCTTTCCTACCCTGTTTAGCAACAGTGTACCACACAGTTGGAGACCAACGGAAGGCATACTGTCAGATGAGGGAGACACTACGTATTATGTCAACTGTAGGGGACGTTTTGCAGTCCAGTGCGGGGGACCAGTACCGGGCCATTTTTGATGACTTGGGTGGTCAGGTCCAACCCAACGACTATGCGTCAGGGCCGGAAGTGTGGCGTGTCGTCCACAGCGGGACACTCGATCACCGCCGGCGTGACCGGCTGTGGCGCATCGCACACGACGCCATCGTAACGAATCTCAAGCGCCTTCGGTGGCGTCTTGGAGATGGCATTTGCCCCCGCACTGGATGCACAGGGTGGGAGAGTGTGCCCCATGTGTTTTGGCAGTGTGGCTTTGTGGCCCTCCTCTGGGAGTGGTTTCAAGCTCTGGCTGATCGCCTCACGTTTTGTAACACCTGGGCGGTCAGCCAGGACTACGCTTTGTATGGTCTGTCACCCCCGGAATGCAATACAAGTGTTCGCGGGATACTTACCTTTGTTTCGGCCTCCATAAAGCTGGCCTTGTGGAGAGACCGGTGTAATATTGTGTTTAGGGGAGAGGGGAAGCCTGCGGACGTCGTCCTGGCGTCAGTGAGGACGGAGATTAAGCTGAGGGTGGAGGCCGACTTCGTCCGTTTGCCAAGGTCGACGTTCGGCAGGTGTTGGGGTCCACTTGTTTCAGTGCGGGCGGGCCGGGTGATAGTTAATTTGTAAATATTGTAAATATTGAAATTGCAAATAGTCCTACGTGATTGGCTTGGGTTTGGGGTGGTTTTGTACATGGTTGGCACAGACATTTTGTTTGCTAGCGCAATCTACGGGTTTCTGTAAGTGGTTCAGAGTTATGTTTTTGTCCGGTCGGGTTTGGGTTCTACTTTGTTTCTTCGTGCCCGTTCCTACGTACGTAAAAAGCACTATTTACAAAATTACCCACACTGCGCTAGCAAACAAAATTTCTGTGTTAACTATGTATAAAGCCACCCAGAACCCAAGCTAGTCCATGATCCTGGGTAGGACTTTAAACTGCATCCGGTTGTGGAGTTTGTTTAAACGTGGGAGTAATGAGGTTACCCTTTGCCACAACTGCCTCCAGGGCACCCTTGGGCAAGGTGCACCTGTATTTGGCCCGGTGCTTTTTAAGTGGTGTTGCCTTCGGGCGTGGTGTTGCCTTCGGGCGTGGTGTTGTAACTATGGGTGCTCGTAACGTGCTCGGGAACGGACGTGCTCCTGAACAAAACACCGGACGTAACATGAAACACAAGGACAACTATATACACCAGGAAAGCAAGAAATTTTAATGTGGCCAACCCCACTATTTACAATATTAACAAGGTGATGTGCTTTTCACATGCTTGTAGCCGGACGGACCTAACGTGGAACAAAGGCAAACCTATTTACACTGAACTAACAAACTTTGTAGCATACATGAGCACAGATACAAACAGAACAGAACCCCCCCCCCCCAAAAAAAAAAAAACGGGACACATACCATTCACACCAAATACTCTGGCAGGGACCTTATCTTTTTAATCCGTGGGCTCGGTACGGGCGTCCCAGAGTCATGGGTTCCCCTGTCTAACACCTCGCCCGAGGCCGACCTCTGTAGTGCAGGCTCTGGCCCCTCCCCCTCACACAAATCAAACCAACCCTCCCCCGAAGGTGGATCCTTTGGAGCAAGCCCTGAGGCAGGCTCCCCGCCATCCGACATTGGACAGATCGAGGTCCTCTACTGTCGTTATTTCAACCTGACTGGGTGCCGTTGCTAAGGATCGCGGAGAGTTCCAGTACCCCCTCACACTGCTTGGAGGCAAGGAAGTCCTGTTCCACCTCAAGTGCCGCCTCCTCTAATTCCTGAGTTGAATATTGTGGGCCTGTTTGCGTGCCCCAACTGCAACCATTTCGCACAACGTCTGTTGGGACACGACTTGGCTTCGTGCCCCTCCTCTCCACATCTAAAACAGGTACGGGGCTGGCAAAAGTACCTAATATGGGCCTTGGAACCCCCTATGAAGAGGAAGGATTGAATGTCCCTCACCAGTTCCATACGGAACTGTCTCTTGCCATTAAATATACCTTTCAACTCACCCCCAGTATATTTACACCACCGCATTTCAGAGACAGTTCCGTACTGACTAAGAACCCTCGCAACCAGGCGCTGATCGACCTCGAAGGGAAGTTAAAGCACCGTCACCGCCACAGAGCCATCATATGGGGTGACAGTGAGCCCCTTTACCCCCTTCAGGCATGACACACCCTTAACACGGCAGCATCAGACAAACTTAAGGTCATACGTGTTTCGGGCCTCAAGTGCCTGCAACATCTCAATTTCTTTAATTTCGACACCATTGTCTTTTAACACAGTAAACGCCTGTGGGGGAGGGACACTCACCCCAGACGAAAACTCCAACTTAACAATTGTGCTATCCAGAAGTCCGGGCATAGCAGCAGTTTGTGTGGGTCGAGGCCACGCGAACAAAAACCAAAAAACCTCATTACTTTTTATTTCACCAAAACTAATCGTAAGATTACAAAGCACACGGTATGGATGAAGCTACTTTTTCAAGTCTGGACCGACCAAACTTGCATTAAAACTACTCATGGCCCCTGCTGAGTCAGATTCTCAGTCCACTTGACCAAACAGCGCGTGAGTCATGAATAGGAAAAATTCTTGGATGGAGAAAGTTTTCCGTACAAGAAATGGCAACAGCAGCAAAGCATATATGAGCCTAACAAACCCATTCTTTCTCCACAGCAAATTACTGTGTTCATCTGACTTCTCTTGAAGGCTCAGTGGACACATTTTTGCACATTTTCATTTATTTCATGCGGCTGGGGAACAAGAATTACAACAGCACTGACATATTTTACAAATTCTTTAGTGATTTTTAGCCACAATCAGTTTAAATGATACACAAGCTACAATATTGTGAGGACTAAATGAAGGAGTTGTCATTTTTTTTCCAAAATTGAACTATTCTCCAAAATTGAAACAAAAGAAAATAAAATTTAAGAAAAATAATAGATAGTCACTCTAGTGTTTAAGCAAGGATGAAAGTCTAAGGGGCAAATTTCCCCACTTGTAGAAACTGGAGGGGTACTGAGTTTAGATGGATTTTGGAATATATCTACAAGGATATCTATCCTAGACTAGAAATAATTTAGCCAAAAATCTCTTCATGTTGAAACAAATTTTGCACGAGACTTCAACCAATTTGTATGAATCTTTCAATCCCCTAATCCACAACAGCAAGACTAGCCTTCTTCTTATCTGAAATAAACCCCTAAGGCTGTATTCAGAAATGTAACTGTTCTGTATCATAAATAACTTCAAGCACTTTCATTAGGATTGACAAAAACATACCTTGTCTTTCTGCTTCCCCTCGTTGAGCACTAATCATTTCTAATGTTTCCATAAAACATTGAGGAGGCGTGTTAACTCCCTTGCCTGTCAATATTATTGTTATAGAATATTTGGCAAGCCCCAATGCTTTAATGCAGAAACCAGTAGAGCGGTGGTGGCCTGTAACATCATCTCTGTGGACATTTGAAAGAATGTAACAATACAGAGGGACCGCAAAACCATGACAGTGAGTATACCACATTGTTCTTGTGTTTCACATGAATACATGAAAAAAGAATTGATTGCTTTTATAAATATGCATCTCACTGCACTTTATATATGTAACACGTGTGATCCATAGACTGTCACACAGGTCTTAACTTCTATGAGACTGATCCTCTGAGATGTTCAACCTATAAAAACACTGGCAAAGAGTTGACACAGATGATTTTATGAGATCTAAATAACCAAAAACAAAGGACACTCCCTGCTAATTCAGCTGACAACCTACTCACAAAAATAACAGGCTTATAGCAACAGTCACCTGTTACAAACTTCAGGATCTGTGGTTACTTTTTACGCTGATTCACACAAAATTTAACTTTGGAATCTATAAGCAAACAACACCTACTTAAAGGCAACAGATGTATGAGCCTTTATAATTATCTATCCCAGTATGCCCTATCAAACAAAAATAATGGCACTGCAGGGAAGCTCCAACAAACCAGTCTTAAAAAAATTTGCAAGATACAGTATGGGGAATCCTTGCATTATTCATACAGAGTTTGGAAGAATGAGGAAGGTCTAAACCTTGTAAGCACTTATCAAATTGTAAAAAAAGCTACATAGGTAGAAACCTACGTATTCAATACTTCCACAATCGTAAATTTTAATTTGCATGATTAGCTTTGAAAATCAATATCATCAACATCCGAGTATGTTCAAATTGGCAATTCTTACCAATTGGGCCACATCCTAACCATCAGATGCTATCAGTCCTGGAACTTTGAGCTTTGGGATGCACCAAGTATTGAACAGAGATGAAAACTGAGAACTTGACAACCCACTGACTAACTAGGTGAAATGAAATAAGAAATGATTTCCCACCCAACACTTTGGGAGAATTTTAGTCATGACACCAATTTAGAATTTTGCGGATAGCGGTCTAACAGTTGTCAAAGTCATAAAATGCATGATACAGGGGAGGTGTGTGTGCATTCAGATGATGACGATGAATGTGCTGCATGAAATTGTAAAGCAATCACCAACAACTCGCTTGGTATTCATCAAACAGCCATGGGTATCTTTCCTGCACCTCTGTAAGTTATGGCCTTGCTTGTGTGGTGACCAGCCACCCCCTCCTGTCTGCCAGTGTCTTATCCATGCAGAATGTTACCTGTTTATAGTCAGGCTGCCTTTTTAGCTTTTCTTTCCTCATGAAGTCTTCATGTGCCTTTATGGTGTTGGGGTCTTCTGATTCGCTTCGAGGTGGTAGGTAACACGGCATACCCCAATGTGGAGTAATGCCTGTTGGTCTAACAGCGGTCAGTAGATATTTCATTTTTTCCTGTGCCTGTACCTCAGGAATCGTCTGGCTTGACCTCTTTCTGTTATCTCTGAATTTGTATAGCAGCCGGTCCTTGCAGAGGATCTGCCAAAGATTAGTATTTAAATTGTAAACTGTCAGGTTATACTGCTCCACGGTTTCCGTCAAGGGGGAAGGGGGAGTGGGTTTGTCCCCCTCTTTCCAAAAGGAGGGTAAAATTCCCCTTTTTAATTTCCATAAAAAAAAAATCTCAATACCTTGCTTTCTCATTTAAGAAGAGGACACTTTTGCAGCAATGTTTGAACTAACATAAAATGGAAACCTCATCCCAGACAGTTCCAATTCTTCCAACCAAGTTAGTTCTGGCCCCACCCATAACTGTCGTCAGCTTCTTCTTTATGCAGACTCAAACATAGTTTATTGCTTAAGGCCATGTCCTGGTGAGTATACAAAGCCCTCATGTGTCGTCAACACACTCTCTGTGCATGCTGTGTAATATAAGCTGCTCAGCATCTTTTGAATTTTGTACCCCTGATGTCAATCAAAGAGTAGTCACCAACTAAAACTTTAACTTACTGCCAAGTAAAAGTCATACTTGGGGTGATGCAAATCCCGCTTTAAAACCCTTCAAATTGCACCTTATATGGGCCATGAAGCAAGCTTTTTCCCCCTGAACCCACTTGTAACTTTGACCAAGAACAGCATCCATTTGGACTTGGGGGTTTAGCAGTAATAACCCCCCCCCCCTTTCCTGACAGAATCCCTGTGCTCACTTCTAAACTCTTTCCATATCAGTTATAATGTTGCACAGTGGTCCCATAGACGGGCTGGTAAAACTGATGAACGATACAGTAGATGATGTCCGGTTGTTGTTGATGTCTGTTGCAAATAGGATAGGTTGAACAAAAGCAGGGTAAATGTCTTGCTGATGGGAACGACACTAGGCTGGAAGTGAGGTACCATAAACATTCATGCTTCAAATGATTGTTAAATTTCCCACTTTGAAGTCTTATCCCCCCCCCCCCCCGGTGCGTTTTAAAATGAGTGAAACATATCAAAGCCTATGTTTTGTAACAGAAAAGCCTCTCCAACAAACTTGAATATTACTCTTTTGGTGTCAAAGTTTCACTTCCTCTAAATAGCCCATTACAGTATTTCTTCACTGTCAAGTCTTTTGAATGACAAATTTTCCCTCTTCGTACAAAAAACGTCCAGTTTGAATATGTTTAGCAGCTTGAACAGAAATGTGATACTAATATTTTTTAGAATCAATAATACAGGTATAGAAATTTTGAAGGCCTTAACTGTATGTGATAAGCAGTTAGATTGCAAAGACTTCTGTTCCAGTGCGAGTACTGTATGACATCAACTAATGGTCAACTAAGTAAAGGAGGAAACTTCAGAAAACAGAAGATTGTTGTGACAGGTCTTTCCACATGACCCCATCAAAGTTAGTTTGCATGTCTTCCTTTAAGTATGGATTAGTCCTTTATTTGTATTGTTACCTTCATGTTGCCAATAGGCATATTGGGTTGTGGATGTGCCAAATGTGGGTATTCTCTGTATAGCACTCATGATAAAAAAAAATGAATTTAATTGATAAATTCCTCAAATCATCCTTTTTCAAACTCATTGCAACTATATATGGAGGATGTTTTGTGTGGATTAGTGTCCTTGACTCCAAATAAAATGTCTCTTTTGGTATACTGTACAAACTTGTATAGTACTAACTTTCCATGTACTCGTCACCAAGTGGACTTTGCTTGTGTGTATCAGAAAAGTGGTTTTCTCAGAAGGCGGCTGCTTAATCAGGTCAATCGGGGTTATTGATTCATTTAATGGCCTTGAGTATATCACTTGTGTATCCCTGGCATCGGTTTGTGATGTACTTTTCCACTTACCTTTGATGTCCCCTTGTTGGGCTTCATGGTGGGTGGGGAGCACCGGTGATGAATTTTCATTTTTTTTTACTATGGATCCCCTAAATTCACTAAAATCAGCTGGCAAACGTTTCAGGAGCGACTCTGGGTCTAGCTCTGACCCAGAGGCTGCTCCCATCTGGCCTAGGTTTCTTGTGATATCAAGTTGTGGTGATGGCAAGGGTCTTACTACTCTGTCACCTTTTGCCATGAATAAGGGCATTGAGGGTGTTGTAGGCACCCTTAAATCAATTAAAAGGCTGCGATCTGGCGATATCCTTGTGGAAGTCAGTCGCAGTACACAGGCAAACAACTTGTTGAAAACAACGTCCCCGATCGATACCCCCCTCACAGGTCCCTAAACAGCTCCAAAGGAGTCATAAGATGCCCAGATATCAAGAACTGCTCTGATGAGGAGATTCTTGGTAACCTGGCATCTCAGCCACCTGTACCGCATTTCAGTGTTAAGAGAGTGTGTCAGAAAGCCTACCGGCACCTTCATCCTAACATTCACCACCCCCAAACCACCGACAACACTGAAGATTGGCTATTTACAGGTCAAAGTTGAGGTTTATATTCCCAACCCTGTCCGCTGTTTTAATTGCCAAAGGTACGGACATTTTAAAACCAACTGTAGCAGGGCAGCAACTTGCGAGAAATGTGGCCAGGAGGGGCATGCTGGTGATACCTGTGAGGGATCACCTCATTGTGTTAACTGCCAGGGCTGTCATCCGGCAAACAGTAAAAATTGTCCAAAATGGGTGGAGAAGAAACAAATACAAAAAATAAAAGCCTCCAGTAACATCACTTATAAAGAGGCTAGAGAAACATACCGGCGCACGACTCACAGCTCAAGAGCTATGCTGGAGCTGTGAGGACTGCAAAGGTGTCTGCTGCAACCCAAACTGATATGACCTGGCCCAGGGACAGCAGTTTTCCAAAGCCCATTACACTCACTTTCGCAAAACCATCAGAGCAGTCTATAACATCCAAGACAATACAGACGATGACAGCACCGACAATTCTATCACAAAAATCAACACCCCCACAAAAGAAACCTAAACCACCACCAAAACCAACTACAAAACAGAGACAAAAGACAGAACCAACAAAAGCAAGAGACACCCCTAAAATTAAAATAAGGGTCGGACGACCCTATCAAACTGCACAACAGATTTGGAGCGTTAGAGGGGAGTGAGGGAGAAGGGGAAGAGCTGATGGGGCTGACATATATATATATATATATATATATATATATATATATATATATATATATATATATATATATATATATATATATGATATATATGATATATATATATATATATGTTATATATATATATATATATATGTTATATATATATATATGTTATATATATATATATATATATATATATATATATATTCTCTAATTCGGCACTTAGGGGGAAAGTTGTTGTTGAAAAGTCGACCTTAAGGGGAAAAAAATTTTCGGGTGAAATATAAGTTTCGCCTTAACGTTTCCACACACTTTTTCTATAGGAATACGTAAACTTACAAGGGCGCCCTCTTAGATTTACAAACTAGATGCCATTACTTCAAAGTTGTCAAATTTACGGACACCTAGCTGTTAACACGAACGGATGGCTGGCCATTGAAATTACGTTAATTATATTTTTAGACGTTAGGGCGAATTTATTTCTTATGTATTTTATTATCTTTTTTTCGCCCTATGTACAAGCAGATATAACAATTTCCCCTTAAGGTGGGAATTAGCGTTATATATATATATATATATATATATATATATATATATATATATATATATATATATATATATATATATATATATATATATATTATATATATATATATATATTATATATATAATGACTGCATCCCGTAAAGCTTAATGGCGACAAAGTTGCCCACGGAGGGAATGTCATTGTCGGCTTCCGTTTCTTCCCGCAAACTGAAACGAGTTTGATACAAGAATAAATATATTTGTTTAAACTAATATATATATATATATATATATATATATATATATATATATATATATATATATATATATATATATATGGTATATATATGATATATATATGTTATATATTGTGTATATATTGTATATATATATTATATATAGTTTATATATATATTATATATATTTTATATATATACATATATATATATATATGTATATATATATATATATATATATATATATATATATATATATATATATATATATATATATATATATATATATATATATAATGACTGCATCCCGTAAAGCTTAATGGCGACGAAGTTGCCCACGGAGGGAATGTCATTGTCGGCTTCCGTTTCTTCCCGCAAACTGAAACGAGTTTGATACAAGAATAAATATATTTGTTTAAACTAATGCCAAAAAATATCCCAAAATACATAGACGGGAAAATCTATAGTCAGCAACTCAACTTTTCTTTTGTGACAGAATTTGTAATACATTGTTCATTTTCTCCTGACAAATAGGAATTAATAACTGCAGATCTGCTGTCTGTGAACAGAAAGTTATAATTGGCTTGTTATGAATTTTTTACGATATATAATAAACCACAGCAAAGTCGATTCTTTACTTATTGTTAAATCTTACCAAACTGACAGATGGTTCATTGTACGATTCGCCTTTTGTAGAAGGGCGTACCTCAGGAAAACCACTGGGAAGTTCAGTAAGCCCAGAAGATGGTCTGAATCAAAAATAAAAAGGAATGGAAAGGTGTATTTGTTATTGTCTTATTAAACATATTTTAACCGATATCACTTCACTGATTACAGGGATGGGAGAAGGCCCTCAAATCCAGTTTCCTTTACCCCACATATTCAAGTCTGCATCAACCTGTGAGTTTTGTTGAGTACCGGAGTAAATGCAAAAGGTATTGCTCTTTCATCTTTGCATAATTTTTCATGAGCCAAAAAGCACTCTTATTCAGTTTAAGACACTTATCCAACATGCAAATGGCATGGTTTAACAACAAAATCTTCTCATTGTACCTGGTTACTGATGCTTGAATCATTTCATCTATCACAGTGTTGACAGCTACATTTTGTAAAAATCCTGTGGGAAGTTCAGCCTCCAGAACAGGAATGCTGCAGAGAACAAAGGACCAGATTTAGATATGCGTATTAAAATTGTTTTATATGTGTCACATTTTGTGCGACTTTGGACACCTTTCAACATTTCAGAGTTCAGGTGTAGCAGCATCTGTGTATTTTTAACTTTAATTAAGATGTAAGACAAAATTCAACTACTTTAATTTACAGCATTTACATTTACACTATTAAGTTTGACATATGATTAGAATTACCTGCTTATGGTTTGCCCAACTCTGCCTTCACAATGGTCGATTGGTCGGGTTTCACTTTCTTGCCCGAAGTAAGCGAAAATGTCTGCCACCTTCCAGTGCAAGAAGAATATTGACATCTCTGAGAGTGGCCAGTGATGCATGTCGCAAAAGCAGCTACGCTCCCTAACAGCTATCAGGTTTGGGGCAACTCCTCGGAAACTGTAGAAGGATCTCGTCCCTGGTATGGGCTTTATTCCCTCTGACCGTTCAGCATTCCTTTCAACCTCACCATCCCTAACAAAAAAGAATGTCTTTTTCGCATGACAGTGCTCCTGTGGGTCTTTGGGCTGCGTCAAGAAATCTCGTCCATATTTGTAAAGGTCATGCGCATCCCAAATTATAACCTGCCTTGCTTCGACTGCATTTGATGCACTTTCAACACGCCGATCTCACCGTCGCATGGACCTTTTCCGTGACGGCTGGCAAAGAAGTGTTTCTTCACACTACACCCAAGGTCTTCATTGCCATATGATGCATCCTGAAATGACTTTTTTTTGTTTTTGTATTGGGAGCCAGCACCATCTGAGAAATGGATCTGCTTTGAAATGTGCACCCCTTGTCTTGAGACATGCTCCGTGGCCAAAGCGACAAAATGCTGTCAAATGTAGTCGGTCATCAGAAATGAACATTATAGGTTCATGCACTACAGTTTCGCAGGCACCTTCAGGGCATGTGAAATAGGCCACAATTGGATGAATGGTGGCCTGATGGTATGACCAATGCGCACTTTGTGCTTCGTCCTGAGAGTAACAGTTATAGTTTTCTCCAAATCCATGCACATGACAACCAAGTTTGGAGGGACATTCTTTAAATGTTCAAACTGCTGACTTTGCCACCTTCCATTTGCCAGGTGCTTAGCAAATGGTTCTAATTTAATTGCCAATAGACTGATAAGTTCTTCAAGTGTGCCTGTCTCAACGTTCAGGGCCATTCTCTTTCCCTTTTTGTTCTCTACCATTTCCCAACGGTCGGGACTGTGGGTGGTGCAGCCCCCAGAAAACGGAGAGATGATTTGGTACTGACTAGAGCACGAATCGGTCATACTTACCTAACCCATGCTTATTTGCTCCACGGGGAAGAGAGACCATATTGTATCCCCTGTGATTGCGATGTCACCGTCAGTCACATTCTCGTCGACTGCTATGAATACTCCCATATTCGTCAGAAGTATTACACTGTGCAAGACCTGAGGACATTGTTTGAGCACGTAGATCCCTCTCTCATTTTGGACTTTCTCAAAGAAAGTAACCTTTACAGGAAGTTTTGACATGACTCCCGCATTTGCTTTTGACTTTTTAGGATTTTTCCCAGTGGTTTTCTTTTTTAGTTTTACCTTTCTTATCTAGCTGACACTACATAACACATATGTGTTGATGTGTCGTTAAATCCCATCTAACTCTCCCATTTCCCATGATTTCCATTGAACTTCTTCTTTGAGCTGGTTCTGAAGTAGACTAGTGAAATGTTTTTTCACTGCCTCTACGCCACAGTTTCGACAAACTCGTTCCTAGCATTCCTTTTTGGGAATGCTTTCCTCGATTGGACAGACTGTCATGTTGGATGCAGCATGGTCTGCTTGATATGACTGCTTCACTCGTCCCTGCATGGATGGCCTTGTGCTTTACTGCATCAAGAATGAAAGTCAGATTGACACAGTACTTGCAGAGACTTTGGAGCAACTTATTCTTTGACATTGGTTTGATGTCGGCTGGTCGAAGCTTTTGAAACAGAAAAAGAAATTCGAAACCTTGGATTCTCCTGTTTGAACACTTTGAAAGCATGGGGGGGGGGGGGGGGGGTGCATTTCATCACTTTCAGCGGGGCAGAGCCTCTTCCCAATGGTAACTTACGGGTGATATCAGCACGATTGTAGGACTCTGTACGTTTCCAGCAACCATGAGTTCTGCCAGTTTTTTTCCTACTAGGGCTTTCACCGGGTGCAGACAATTAAGGAGCCCTGGTTACCCTGTGGGTTAATATTTGACAGCAATCAAATGATCCCAGTAAGTACTTGTTTTCATTCTTGAGAGCAGGTTCTTTGAATAAAATCTAAAGTTACCATTTTTGCCAAAAGAAACCCCAAATTTACAATTTTATTCAGTATAAGCTGAAATGTTTTAAAATTTTCTCTAATTTCTATAATTTATTTTTGTAAAATTTGTTTAGTGCAAACCCAAAATTGTCTTCAATAAAAAGTCCAAGCACATGAAACACTTTGACTTCCTACCAGCATTGACAATCAATTATCCTGCTACCCTGCCGTCTTACTCATAAATATTGCTTACTACAAGAAAAGATTATTTTTTACATCTGATTTTGCCTGAAGAACCTGCCTGGATTTGGAGATTTCATGCCGCCGCCCCCACCCACCCACCCCCCCCCCCACACACACTTATAATTTGTCTCGAGCTTTTTCCAGAAGTTTAGATAGCCGCCTTATAGTTGATAGTTGTCTGTGATGCTTCCCCACCATCTACTCTTGGCTTAGGTATGCAAATAGCAGTTAGTGGCTTCAAAGGAAAAGGGAGTTAAGGTTATAAACACTAGCTGTTATTGCATAATGATCTCGTCCAGAGGGGACCAGGCTGCTGTTGAATATTATTCAACATGAATTATATGAATAATTAATGTAAATGTTTTAAATATTGTTGTTAATACTACGAGCTACGGCAACCGCTGTTAGGTGGTTGTATGATCATTTAATCCTTTATGTCATGTATTTCAGGACCCGATTTACCTTTTGGGGGACAGGGTGGGGCTGGACAGAAACTAATTTTGTGCCCCTTTGATAATTATTCTCCAAGACTACGGTGACATTCGTGTTGGTGTGTCGTAAAATCCCATCTAACTAACTCCAAGACTACACGGAAGTACAAAGGTCGTGGTCACTGTCACGCCCCCCCCCCCCATTTAGCACAGATGAAACTACCCAAAAATGCAATAATTTTGTGCGGGCCCCTGGGTATATGCCCTGCTAGCCCATGCTTAAATCCGGCCCTGATGTATTGTTTTTCTGAGTATCTATGTACAACATTTGTGTTGAGGTAATGTGGCGATTGGACACACATTGAAAAATGGTATGCCTTAATTAACATCCATCTTCCAAGTATTGAAACATGACATTGAATTTCATTTTTTTTTTTATAAAAAGGGTAGTTGTACTTACCAGACCCACTTTTTAAAGAGACTGCTATCCCATCTTCAGATTGTTGAAGTTTAGTTCTTAGCTCACACACATTACTATGTGAGCTTATAGAGCCAGGTAGATGTCGTCAACTTTTAGAAAATGTTTGAGAGCTTTCATTATCAGACCTGCCAACATTTGAAAACTTGAAATAGGAACACAGCGGCGCAATTTTGGAGAATCCGCCGGCCTGGGGGTGGGTTTTAAGGGGAGGGGGTGTCCCCCTCCCCTTAAACTTTTTAAAAATTTTTTTTGAAGTTTAAATACTCTTAGATTCAAAACGGTGGCATATTTAAGGCATATGTATCAAATTTTCAAACAGGCAAAATTACAAATTTTTTAGGCTGTATTTTAAAAATTTGGATGATTGGTAGGCCTAGGCCTATGTCTGCTGGAATTGTAGCCTAAACAAAAATGCAAAAATCAATTAACACACCCCATCAGAGTGATATGTCTAAGGTTTCGTTAGTCTATAATGCAAGCAAATTGAACTTTGAACTAGATCCCGGCAGTGCTGATTACATCCCTTTTTGCATTATAAGTGCACAAAATAAAACTTTCAGATCATGTTACTTGTTACTGTAAGGCTGGGCAGGCTAGGCTGCATGGTAATGTTAAGCCTAACACAAACTTCGTTTAGGCCTTGGCCTATGTGAACGATTCTTGGCGGGGTTTATGCAATGTATTCAGAAAAAAAAATCATATAAAAAATTCCCACATATTTCATAATCTCCGCGACTTTCGTAGTTTAAAAGTTAGAACTCAACGTAACCGTTAAGTTCAGGCCTAGCCTACGCCTTGGCTAGACTACACACATGAGCTATTTGGCTATGCCGCACTTTCGCTACGTTACCGTTAGTAATAGGCCCAGGCCTAGTATGATACGGCGAACTACGGTACCGAAAACGCCTGCAGGCTCGCAGCTTACAGTCCCAAAGTTTAATATTCAAAAACTTCGTTGCTGGTCTTTCGTTCAAAATTGAACACTGTCATAAGTACTTTGTTCAATCTTAAAATATTCTTTTTCATCCTTCTTAATCTCAAACAACAGCATTGCGATTAGTCCCACTGGTTATCAAACAAGCATGCACTATGTATTGCGTATATACCGTATACGTGCGTACCACACCGCAGATGCCACGCGGACTTCGCGGTCGGTCCGTAGGCGCAGCTGTGGTGCTTTGTAAAGCATTAACTACAACGATCGTTACGGATATGTACTGTCAGTGTGCACATATATCCTGAGACATTTTAGCGCGCACGCCGGATGTCGCATACATAATGCTGAAGTCATGGTCATAGTGTTTACATATACATGTACAAGTAAAGCCCATACAAGTTCGATCCACGAATCATGACTGAGGTGCGTGACATGCGTTTTAAATAATTATGTTGCAAGGATATTTCTTGTACTAATTTGGGGTGGGTGCTAGACATCGGAACGTTCCGATTTTTTGCTGTGTACGGACTCAAAAATCGGAACTGTTGGCAGGTCTGCATTATTCAAACACTGTGGCTAACATGCTGTTCATAAATTCTTTACCTGTCCTGGGTAGGACGCTAAACTGCATCCGGTTGTGGAGCTTGTTAAAGCGTGGGAATAATGAGGTTACCCTTTGCCACAACTGCCTCCGGGACACCCTTGGGCAAGGTGCGCCTGCATTTTTGGCCCAGTTTCGTTGTTTGGCGTCCCGGGGGGAGTGAGCGTTCCCGAACCCTCAGCGGGCTCGTTCGATCTCTTCGGGACTAGTTTTGTTTTTGTGTAAATAGTGTATATAGTGTACATACTGTAAATATAGCAAGTTGACCCCGCCCCGGACCCCTCGTAGCAAGTGGACCCCGCCCCAGGCCCCTCGTGGCCCCCTGGGGCGGTTTGTGATGATTGTTTGATCTGGTGTTTTTGTTGTTTTGGTTTTTTGGTTGTTGTTGGGTGGTGGTGGTTTGGTCTGGTGTTGTCTTTTGTTTTGGGTTTGTGTCGCTGCTTTGGGGCGGTGTTGGTGGTTTTGGTTTCGTTTGAGGGTGTGGTTGGGTTTCGGGTTTTTGGTTCTTGGTTCTTGGCCATTTAATGTGACAGACCGTACGTAAGCTGGTCTCCCTCGCTGGTCGAGGGGTTTGGTCTTGGTGTCCTGGGCGGTGTTTGGTTTGTTGGCGGTATGTAGTAATATTGGTTTGGGGTGGACGGGGGGAGGTTGTTCTGTGGGGTATTTGGGTTGTTGCCAGTGTGTGTGTGTGGTTCTATTGTTGTAATGAACATAATTGTCTGTTTGATTTGGTGGTGTGTGGATAGTTTTGCCTTTATGTTCCTGTCCGACCTGTTGAGTTTTTGTTTGTATGTGCCGTTTCGATGCACTTAAAAAGCATTCTTTACCCACATGTATATATACATTTTTTTTTTTGTTCAGAAATTCAATATTTGAATGGGAAGTTAAATTATAAGCCATTTTTCGTGCCGATTTTGAGGCATTTGCTTTCCACTCTTGTGACGTCATGCAAGTCGGCAGGGATGACAGTCTTCCGGCTGTTTACGGCTCCACACACAGTTCCGTCCCATTAGAAAACAAAGCCGAAGCTGTATAGAGACTTTCCCGATTAAAATCAGAACAGACGTTCATGCTACAGTATCCTATTTTTAAGCCTGTACGTTGTTAACTTAACAACCAAAAAACCGAAACACCAGGAACACCAACCAGACCAAACAACCACCAACCACAAGTAACTGCCCCGAAGGGCTACAACCCCAAAGGGCTACGAGGCGCTGGGGTCCACTTGCCGTATTTACAGTATGTATAGTATATACACTATTTACACCCAACCAAAATTAAACAAAAACCAAAGTATCGAAGAGATCAAATGAGTCCTGTGGGGGTACAGGCACGTCCGCTCTCTTCGGCGACCTGAACCGAACTGGGCAAATACAGGCGCACCTTGCCCAAGGGTGCCCCGGAGGCAGTTGTGGCAAAGGGTAACTTCATTATCCCCACGTTTATAAAAACTCCACAGCCGGATGCAGTTTAAAGTCCTACCCAGGACAGTAAGCCTGGCATGCAGAGCAGGGTGACTGACAGCCATTGTTCAGATGCACAGTTCTTGTGTGAGATTTGTACAGTAGTTTATACAGGCTGCTGCACAGCATATGTATAGTTTACAGTATAGTAACGTTAAGTCATTTTTGAGCCCCGTGTGCAATGGAACTTGTATCGTTGCTAGCTCTGAGTCTGAAACAGATGTGACAAGAGGAGGAAGCTTTAAGTGAAGTGGATTGAGGAGAACATCCTCTCAGACTAACTTTTTACTGTAACTTACCGGCACAGGTTTTTTTTTTACGTTATTTTCTTTTTGTACTGTAGTTTACAGATAGCCTGATAGGCCTAACTTTATACGCTAGGGTAAAGCCTAGTCTGTGCTATAGTGTAGGCCTAGCCTAATATAAGTGAACTAATACAAATGAGGACGGCCTGTGACGCACTATACGGAAGATAGACGTTGAAAGTACCATGGTCCAACAAGACAATGAGTATATGCAGAAAAAAAAAAAAAAAAAAATAACAAGCTTTCTAGTAGAAAAGTAAATAGCCTAGACCTAGGACCTAATCCTCATGAGACTGAATCTGACCCATTTGCATTGTTATAATAGTATGAAGGCTACTTGTTATGTGAACTTATGTGAAGTTATGTGGCATGTGTATGGGGGGGGGGGGTGTGGTTCCTGTTGCTAGGGATGACAGCATGCTTCGTCCTTCGCTCTGACAGTTTCTACCTGGCTCTTAAATTTTCAGACCCCGGAGGCAAACCCTGCTGGCATCCCTGAGTTTGGGTTTTGTCATCGCAGTATACACATTGGTATTCCATATTTTTGGCACTTTCCAGAAATTCTCTGTGATCATCAGTCCTGGGTATGACGTTAAACTGCATCCAGGTGGGGTGAGGAGGTACTGCGTGGCGAGTAGTTTGTCCCCGACTCTCGCCTATAAAATGCGCACATGATACCGTTATTACTCATCCCATGACTGGCGGGTTGTCGGCGCCACAAAACCGAGCAAGCCCCCATGGTTGGTCCCCTGTGGGCTGGAGGTTGTAGAATATGCCCACGGTATTCCCCGCCTGTCCTAAGAGGCGACTAAAGGGGAGATTTGCACTGTATTTTAACATTATTTGAAACCGAACTTGAAACGAATTTATCTAGTTGACACTATATAACACATTTGTGTTGGTGTGTCGTTAAATATTATCTAACTAATTCTCTGTGATCAAAAACAGCTGCAATTTTCCCGTAAGATCTGGAGAATAAAATTCATGGTAGTAAATTAAGATTTTACTTTCAACATTTGCTGTGAGAAGAAAGACAACTTCAGCCATTACACAGATGGCCGATTCTGCTGTTACTTCCATAGGTCGGTGTAAGGACTGTGTATAGTGAGATGGTGGCCCTTACTGAAGCTTGGCCTAGCCTAGGTAATCACAGCCCTTGAGTCGAGACTCAGCATTACGTTCCTATGCTATGCACTCCATTTCTGGTAAGGAGTGACTACAAGGAGCAGATGATACGGTCACATTCAGTGACTAAGGTACTCTAGTCCTAGGCTATAGATATCGTCATAAATTTCAATACGACATGTCAATAGTGTGGACTAATTGCAAATTTTGTTGTTAATGTGTCAGTTTTGAATAGAGTCTATCATTTCAGTTGGCATAAACTTCTGCAAATATTTAAGAGGCATGTGTAGAAATCTAGGATCATGGCTAGGCCTAGCCTAGGCCCCTACGCCTACAACATGTCAATAGTGTGGGGTACTTGTAAATTTTGTAGTTAATGTGTCGATTTTGAATGTCATTTCAGTTTGTATAAATTTCTGCAAATATTTAGGCCTAGTTAGGCTTAGTTGGCAGCCTACTTTACAGCTAAGGTGGATAGCCTAGGCCAACAGAGCTTTAACTTTCTCTGATAATTTTTGTCATACTTGGTTAGCAGATGTTCTCATACACATTGTAAGCACAGAATTGATTACACCTGCTCCATAGATTCCATACATATTGCTTTTATGAGAGGCATGTGTACAGATCTTGGATCATGGCTAGACCTAGGCTAGTACTGTAAAACTAACATGGATACGGGGCTTTAACTTTCTCTGATAATTTTTGCCCTAGCTCGGTTGCAAAAAAAAAAAAAAAAAAAAAAAAATAGCTCAAGGCGGAAGGAAAAGTGGAAGGGCAGGGGGAAGGAGCATGTGAAAGGGAAAGGGAAAGAAAGAGTCAACACAAGATTTTACAATAATGAAAGGGGGGGGGGGGGTGGGGTTGCAAACAAATTGTTTTAACTTTCCATTACGTCTAGTATATTATGACTTTTCTTATTTTTCGTATTTTCAGCAGCACTTTTTCTTTCATTTGATATGTTTTGTTCAAAAGTGACGTTTCATAAGTAGACTTATCATTTGTCAAAAAATAGGATACATGGGGGAGGAGAGGAGGGTGAAGGATTAAAAGTATGAGACAGAGACAATGACAGATATCGATAATGGACAAACTATGTAAAAATTTCCATTACACATTTTGAAAATGGGGGAGAGGGTGGAGTGTGTTCTAGTAGGAGATGGAGACAATGGCAGCTATTGATAATGGTAACGATGTGATGATGATAGATGGAAAAGATAACGTTGAATTAAGGAAGAAAGCACAAGAAAAGAAGTAGAAATTAAAAGTGTCATTACAAGAGAGCGATAAAAGGGACTGATGATGAGGGAGGTCTGAGGTCATGTGGGGTCACCAGAGGTCAAAAGGGTTAAAACCTTGTAAACACTGTATCTCAAGTAGGATAACTTTGGTGAATTTCATACTTAGCATGTGGGGATGACCCATACTGAGTGAATGATCATCATTTTTGGTGTAGGTGAAAGGCCATTTGGGGTCATCGGAGGTCAAAAGGTCAAAACATTGTGAACACTACATCTCATGCAGGGAAACTTGAAGCGAACTCAAACTTGACATGTAGTTTAGTAGATGATCCTTGTGGTTTTGGTGGAGGTCAAAGGTCTTTGGGGTCACCAGGGTACAAAAGGGTTTAAACCTTGTAAACACTATATATCAAGCAAGGTAACTTGGAAGAATCTCATACTTAGCATGTGGATGGCCCATATTAAGTAAATAATGCTGTACTTTTTTTGTGGCGGTGAAAGGTAATTTCGGGTCATCGGAGGTCAAAAGGTCGAAACATTGTGAACACTACATCCCATGCAGGGAAACTTGAAGCGATCTCAAACTTGACATGTAGGTGGGCCACATTGAGTGGATAATCCTTGTTTTTGTAGAAGTCAAAGGTCGTTTGAAGTCACCGGAGGTCAAAAGGTCAACATCTTGTTAATGTGATATTTCAAGCAGGGGAAATTTTATGAATCTCAAACCTAGCGTGTGCATGTCCCATATTGAGTAAATGATCCTCATTTTTGGTGGATTTGAAAAGTCATTTGGGGTCATCAGAGATCAAAAGATTAAAACCTTGTAAATACTTTATCTCATGCTGGTAAACTTGAAGGGATGTCATACTTGACATGTAGGTGGCCCACATTAAGTAGATAATCCTTGTTTTTGTGGAGGTCAAAGGTCATTTGAGGTCACCAGAGTTAAAGGGTCATAATCTTGATAACATGATATTAGAAGCAGGGGAACTTTGATGAATCTCATACTTAGCATGTGGATCCCATATTGAGTAAATGATGTTTATTTTTGGTGGAGGTGAAAGGCCATTTGGGGTCATCGGAGGTCCAAAGGTTAAGACCTTGTGAACAGGATATCTCACGCGGAGAAACAATGATGAATCACATACTTGACATGTGGATGGTTCATATTTAGTGAGGGTCAATAGTTGTTTGAGGTCATCGGAGGTCAGAAGTTTAGTAATGTGGTATTGTGTTTGATATATGCTCAGGGATCCTAGACATTCTGTGCCAAAACTGTAAAACTAAAATTTATGAAACACTGCCAATTTTAAAATACAGAGATAGACTTACATTTCATCGGCAGGGAATCACTAAGCCTTTTGGATTTCTGGTTTAGATATGTAGCACAAAGACATTGAAAACCTTGCAGCTTTGTGTGAACTACAGCGGTATTGCTGCTCTAGTTAAGATGTGGCTTCCTAAGGCTTCCATGGATGGGGTAGGTGGGGCATCATGTTTCTCTGTCTGATTGGCAGTGATATGTTCCTTCATCTGCCATTGGCAAGGTGGCCTTACATTCTACATATGTACATTCTTGCTGAAGGAAAGCTGCTGCAAAGTACGCCCTAGGAGACGTAATGTCCAGGTATTTCACTGAAGTTTCGCAGATGGGGCAGTTGAATTTCACCTGTTTAGTACTTTCCCTTAACACGTTTTGCAAAAAAGGTGCTGGCATGGACCCTCCAGAGATTGATGCACAATACTGTTACATAGCCCACACGAAAATGACTTAGTGTTGCATCTGAATTGACGTGAATCATGGACTGCATCAGGACCACAAGAGAGCTGATCAATGTTGTCTAACGGTGATGTACACTTGTTTCTCCTTTCCGGACTCTTTGGGCTGCCACCTTTCTTCTGCTGTTCCACAGTTAGGCACACATTGCATGATCCTGTTCTGGGGTACCTCTTCCATTCGTTGGCTGTAAATGGCTTGCCTAAGTAGGACAGAAATGTGGCTTTATTTCAGGATCATCATCAGTTATGTCAATTTGGAAGATTGCCTGTAACTTGTCCTTTTACTTTGAACATTCACAAAATTTGGGAGAATTTCTGTCTGTTCCTGCCGTCAAGCATTCCCCACATGTCCTGCATAGCAGAGACAGAACTTCGATGTGGTGTTCAAGTTCATTTTGATTTCTTCATGGTTGATAATATATCTGCAATTTATATGCGCAAGTGAAAATGGTTTAATTTATTTGAATTAACGAATTTATAAAATTGATTTTATTTACTTATAACCACAATAATTTGATCATGAATCAAACGGATAAAAATGTGATATAACTGTTTTGATATTGCAGTTGTGTACATCTGTATGGCTGAGGATGACATATGTAAGTCAAATGCCTGATGACAAAAGTGTATCATCACTGAATGACTATACAGGCAAACACAGGGTCCACACAGACCCTTCTCTCATTTTGGGCTTTCTGAAAGAAACCTTTACAGGAAATTTTGACATGACTCACACATTGCTTGTCTAGACCCTTTAGTAGAGTTTTGCCCAATCCTTTTTCTTTTTAGGTGATTTCACCTAACCATTACCCTTTTTTATCTTGCTGACACTATGTAACACCTGTTGTTGTCCTGTATCAACAGGCCGGGATGCATTTAGGCGAAACAGACTACCGGATGATGCATCAATATTTACTGCCGAACTTCAGGCAGTTAAGATGGCATTCCATTTGATTGAAACCTCGGAAATCCACCAGTTCATCGTGTTCACAGATTCACTATCCAGCCTTTTAGCACTTAAAGGCCATGAGCTGTTTTTAAAACACCCTTCAGTAACAGCTCTCCATGAAGCTTACTCCAATTTGGTTCAACTACAAATATCGGTTGTGCTAGCATGAGTCCCTAGTCACGTGGGCATACAAGGAAATGAAAAAGTCGATGCACTGGCTAAAGAAGCCCTACAGATGGACGTCACCAATCTCTACTTGCCTCACACTGATTACCGCCCTAAGATCAATGGCTTTGTAAAATCGAAATGGCAAGAACTATGGGATTCCTTTCCCGAAAACAAATTGTACTGAGTTAAACCAACGGTCGGAACTGGGGGACATGGGGCCCCCAGTAAACGGAGAGATGATTTAGTTCTGACTAGCATCGGTCACACTTACCTTACCCATGCCTATTTACTTCACGGGGATGAGAGACCATATTGTATACCCTGTGATTGAGCTGTCACCGTCAGTCACACACTCGTTGACTGTTATGAATACTCCCATATTCGCCAGAAGTACTACGCTGTGCCAGATCTGAAAACTTTATTTGAACACACAGACGCTTCCCTCATTTTGGACTTTCTCAAGGAAAGTAAACTGTATAGAAATTTTTGACATGACTCCCGCATTTGCCTGGACACTTTAGTGGAATTTGACCCCGCCTTTTTTAACCCCAACATTGCAAGTTTTTCTTTTCTGGATGACACTATATAACACAATCGTGTTGGTGTGTCGTAAGATCCCATCTAACGAAACCAGTCCTACAGTCAGGGTAACTGCATCCAAATTATGTTGCAGAGACATGACATGCTGGTAGGTAGACGGAGAGGTTGGAAGGCAGACATGACATATGGTGGCAGATCACAACTTAAAGGTAAAATTAGTTTGAGCAATATCATAAAGGGGTGAGGATCATGTGATTGAAGAACTTTGTTAACAACAATCTAATGAAAAGGTAAAAAAAAGCAGTCGTCTAAAATGTAACCCTGTAAATGTACAGGTAGATATACAACCTTTGACATATTTTAGGTGTTAAATATTTGGAAAACAAATGCATTTTCCTGTACTATGTAAGTTTTTCTGGTGAGATTAGTCTATAACATGGTACATTCCTATGCTTTATTCACATTATTTTGCGTGGGTTCCGGGTCACGTGGGCATACGGGGAAATGAAAAGGTCAACGCACTAGCTAAAGAAGCCCTACAGATGGACGTTACCAACCTCTACATTCCCCACACTGATTATCGTCCTTAGATCAACTGCTACATAAAATCCAAGTGGCAGGAAGTGGGATTCTTTCCCCGAGAACAAATTGTACCGAGTTAAACCAACGGTCGAGACTGTGAGTAATGCAGTCCCCAGAAAGCGACGAGACGATTTAGTTCTGACTAGGACTCGTATCGGCCACACTTACCTTACCCATTCCTACTTACTTCATGGTGACGAGAGACCATATTGTATCCCATGTGATTGTGCTGTCACCGTCAGTCACATTCTCGTAGACTGTTGTGAATACTCTCATATTCGTCAGAAGTACTACACTGTGCTAGACGTGAAGACGTTATTTCAACAGACAGACCCTTATCTCATCCTGGACTTTCTCAAGGAGAGTAACCTTTATAGGACGTTTTGACATGACTCCCGCGCTTGCTTTCGTGTTGACATTTCAAATGGGATTTTGCCCCATCCTTGCCCTTTTTAGCTAACTTTCTCCCAAACTTTACTTCTACGTTTTTACTTGCTGACACTATATAACACATTCGTGTTGGTGTGTCGTTAAACCCTATCTAACTAACTTCACATAATTTTGTAGAAAAGAGATGTCTTACTTTGATGGACCAGCGATGGAGACAGTAAGTCTTTTCATAGTGTAAAAGAAGCGGAGCCTTACGAGGGGGTTACCGTGGAAAAGAAAGTGTGTTGGACACGTACAAAAGACTTGGAACTGCTGTACGCAATCTGAAAAAAGACATGAAGGGGAAAAAAATGAGTGATGGCAAGGGAATAGAGGGTGCTGGCAGACTAACTGACAAAGTGATTGACAGTCTACAAAACTGGTATGGGAGGGCTATAACGGGAAATAAAGGCAACTTGGAGGGAATGCGGGATGCAATTTGGGCTACCTGGTTCCACAAAATTTCGATAGATGCAAAACCACAGCACCACCTATGTTCTACCAGTGAAACCTTGTGGTGCCCATTTCAAAAAGCAAATGCCACTGGTGCAGAGTTTAAGCATAAACATTCAATTCCAGAGAGTGTTATGGAAGCCATAAAACCAATTTATGTCCGCCTGTCAGCTGACGAGCTACTGAAGAAATGCCTTGATTTTATATCCCAAAATGGAAATGAGTCACTGAACCATGTCATATGGAATCGGTGCCCCAAAGATAGATTTTTTGGAGCAAAACGTGTGAGATGGGCTGCTTCTGATGCTGCATGTAGTTTTAATGATGGTATAAAGTCCAGAAAGACTGTCATGGAACTGCTGAAAATCAGTAACAGAGCTTTTAATGATGTATTTCTTGCTAACTCATGTGTTAAGCAGCGATAGAGGATAAGAAATATCCAAAAGAGGTTCGAAGAAGCCCAAAAGGACAAGGTGGGGGGGGGGGGGGTAAAACCTATGCTCCAGGAAGCTTTTAATACCCAGCAGAACTGTATTAAGGGTGTTACTTTGAATTAAAGAGAGGTTTCATACACTTTCATGGACTAGAAATGAACGCAAAAACTAAAAATGTGCATTTTACTCAAAAGTTAAAAATAGACATTTTCTCCTTGCTTTTTATCAAATATCTCAAGATCTGCCAATGCTTTATACACCAGAATTGGCATACATGTGTGTTATTGAACTGGCTACAGTACGTTCTAAGGAAAAAGTAATTGGACTATTAATTTTGAAGAAATGGTTGTTAACGAGCTAGTAATTTATATGCCGTAATTAGAGCATGCTAATTAAGGCTGTAACTCAAGTATGCATTAATTATCGGAAAATCCTTAGTACATTCTCTTTGTATACTTCTCACCTAAATGTAACCCAAGTTTCATGAGTATTCAATGTTGTTTGAAGAAGTTATGAGGAAAATAAGGCGGTTCTTATGTATTTCTTTGTTTTTTGAATATGATGAGGTAAAATGGGAAATGGGCAATCATATGCAAGGATGTCTCACTTTGCTGTTTTCAGTATAATTTTATGCTTAAAACTTAGTTTTGAGTTCCTTGATGGAAGAAATGATCTAAAACTTAACACTCTGCAAAGGGTATAAGCTACCTTAAGATTTTAGGCACTAGTTTTGCTATAGAAGGAAAAGGATTTCGACCAGCACCATATTGGTCAAAGACCTTGGGTTTTCAATTAGTCGCTGTAAGGACTGTGTATAGGAAGCTATCGGTGACCGGCTACAGACAGGCCTTTACTGAGGACTATGTCTGCGTATGCCTTGTCAGATCTATATTAATCCATTGACGTATGAAAAAAAAAACCCCAATTTTCGGATTGTGCATATATCATGTCTATTATTGTTATTGAAACATCGTCAGTGCGTGCTATATATATGGAACATCAGCGTGCAGAAGAAGACGTACAGTAAACAGCAGTACCTGAAAACGTATGACATACATTTTATATCTCTAAAGGTAATCTAGAATTTACAAATACAAACTTAATATTACATGCGATTTTCACTGGAGTGATAATTAACTATACTTAATTACATATGAATTACTGAAATTTTGTACTACTGTGTTTCGAAAAATTTGTACCACTTGCCCTCATCGATTTTGTAGTTTGTACACAAAAGAACATAAAGACATGGATGACTCTCCACCTTGAACATTTTGAAAAGTACATGTCAAGATATATTCACATGGAATGACTACTCCTCTTTGGCTTATCAGTAGCAAGGCACGTGACCAGCACATTTTTGTCCATACATTGTTTTAAGTCTTCCTAGATGACGTGGTACGTGGCCAGTAATCACTGAAACAGTTATCCCTTATAGTTATCCTTTGAGTGTTTGCTCTTTAAAATTTCTTTGACTGAATGCTCACTGGGCATCCAGACGAGGCACAGCTTCTTCATCGTGAATGTTTGCATATCGTAGTGTTAGCCTTAGAGGAAGTTCTGTTGGGGGTGCAATTTTATATTCATGGAATCCCTTGATGACACTGTCCTGGGTTTTTATTTTCACTTCCTGTAGTCCCATTGGAATGTTAAAAAGAAATTTCCTTGTGAAGATATTGTTTGTTTACTGTAATTAAAAGGAAATGAAAATAGCAAAGGGTAATATAGTTTGTATCGGATGGTGCTATAGAAGTGGTCATAAATATTTTCACCATTGTCATGAGCACTTCTTTTTTGGACACAATCAATTCTCAATACTCAGCGCATACTGTTAATAATTTGAACTTAAATGGATTTTGACATAAGACTCAACTGTATTTATACTGTACTACTGTGTTTCGAAAACTTTGTGACCATTCTCCATCGATTTTGTAGTTTGTACACAAACGAAGATAACGACATGGATGACTACTAGATACTGTTTACTTTTACAATTAAAACAATAACAAAAGTCCAAAACTTTCTTTTCAGCATTTTCTTTGTTTCCACCCTTGCAAGCAGGCAGGATGCAAGACATCAAAACCAACTCAGCATAAAGGTGTCCATCCAATAGTTTTGCCTGTCACAAGGATATGGAAGCAAACCTCTAAAGTTTTTCAGTATACCTCCTAAAGTTAACACACGGGCGGATCCAGGGACTCTGGGAGGGGCCAAACTGGTGTTATAGTGATATGGGGGAGGGGTCTAAAGGGATAGGGGATTTTTTCTATTACTGAATGCCTCAGATGCCATTTGGTGCAAGAAAAGTGTATATTTTTGGAGTTAATTTTCTTCCAAGAAATTTCGTTTTCCTCGGTATAATTTTTGGGGCCACCTGTGGGTAGAGCCACGGCCCCCATTGTCTCCCCTTGGATCCGCCAGTGATCAACAATGTAATCTTAGGCTTAAAGAAATTTGGTCTAAACATTGGGTCTTTTTATGGTCAGAAGGTGGATGTGTATCAATATAGTAGAGGGTAATCTAACTTTTGACGAGTCTTTTGCCATCTTCCTTCGCTTTTGCCAAATTAATGTTCAGAGTGGTCATTTTCTTGAATTTCAGGCAAAAGAGTTGCGTAAGATGTAAAATGTATTTTGAAGAGTTTTTGGCAAGGAAAAATAGCCCCTTTCCAAGTTGTGCAAACTCCCATAGCAGTTAAGCGAAATACCATTTTACACCTGTACGCCTCTTCGCCCCCAATCACTACTGTGCACAGAGTAGCCTAGCCATACTGGTTTAAATACACTGAAGTGTAGGTCTGTGGAGACTTGCTGTAGAACAAGTAACTGTGAGTGAGCAATAGCTGGCAGATTTATAAACAGCATTATCATTCCTGGTGGTATCTTTGTACCAAGGTATGTTGACTGTTTCTTTGTCAGAGTGTCACCATACCTTACTTTTTTCCCATGGAAGATGTGTACCGTACATCTTTACAGCTGTACCATAGCATGTCATGAAAGAAAATTCTACAAAGTTGTTTCATTAAACACTGATTCAGTCTTCCTGCAGGTTACAGTATTTGGGATGGTATCAGGTAGACTGGAAAAAACGACTGGGAGTGTCTTCTTGGCTAGTTTGGTTCATACCCAGATTGATGCTGGTCTTTGTACAAAGTTGAAATAATCGCATCACAAAGATATACAGCTTTGTAATACTGCATGTGCTGGCGTCTTCTCACACAAAGCTTGTTTCCATCAATGGACATTGTATATTAAACTCAAATTATTTTCTGGTGTAAATAAGCTACAGAAACAAAAAAAAAATGACCCAGGAGTCAGTTTTTAGACTTTTTTACTCTCTTCTAAAACTCCATTAAGTGAAAGTGGAAAAATATCTTTACCATATGATGTATAAGGAAAAACGAGTAATTTAGCAAGAAATTTCAGTTTCAGTTTAACATCAATAGTTATAAAAGTCATACACTAGAATTCCAACAGAAGGTTTAGGACTGAAAAAGGTAGAAGCTTGTACAAGCAGCCACCCCCACCCACCCACCCACCCACCCCCCCCCCCATAGACAAATTTACAAAAGATAGGTACTGTAAGGCAATTAAAGATGGAAGCAAGTAAAAGAAACAACTTAGAAGCAGTTATAGTGATTGAGTAGAGTTCATGATCAGAACAGCTGATATCACAATTGGGAATTTATCAATATACCATTTGAACCCACTTGACAATCTTTACCCCATAATAATTAAAATTTAAAAAAAAAATCAGAAAGCCCAAAGGCTTAGTGATTCCCTGCCGAAAAGGAGGGTGCTTTGTTACACCAGGGTTTATCCCTCAAATTTATACTTCTGTACTGCATCATTTTTTACGATGTGTTCACAATTGGACCACTGCTGACCTCACATGACCATTTAACCCCAAAACGTGAAAAAAAAAATGAAAAGAAAAAAAAAACCAACCAACATGTCTTAGGATGGATTTGTTTGTGCGTTCTCCCTTGCTTTGTAAAATCAAAATGGCAAGAACTGTGGGATTCCTTCCCCGAAAACAAGCTGTACCAAGTTAAACCGAGGGCTGGAACTGGGGGACATAGAGCAGCCCCCAGCAAACGGAGAGATGATATAGTCCTGGCTAGGGCTTACATCGGCCATACTTACCTTACCCATGCCTATTTACTTCACGGGGACGAGAGACCATATTGTATACCCTGTGATTGTGCTGTCACCGTCAGTCACATTCTGGTTGACTGTCACGAATACTCCCATATTCGTCAGAAGTATTACGCTGTGCCAGACCTGAAAACTTTATTGGAGCGAGCAGATTCTTCCCTTATTCTGGGCTTTCTCAAGGAGAGTAGACTGTACAGAAATTTTTGACATGACTCCGGCATTTGCTTGGTTTTTTGTAGTGAAACCTGAAAAGTTTTTCTAGTGGAATTTGACACTTTTGACCCCTTTTTGGTTCCTTGCGTTAGCAAAAGGAACTATGTAGTCAGCTTGGCGTGTGTGTGTATGTGTGTGTGCGTGTGTGTGTGTGACACTTGCTTCGGTACGCTGTATCTCAACAAGGGAAAGTTGGACTAAACTGAAACTTGGTATATGGATCTGTCATAGTGAGAAGGTGTGCCCTATCGTTTTTGGTGGAGGTCAAAGGTCTTGTGGGGTCACCAGGGTCAAAGACCGAAAACCTTGTTTGTACGATATCTCAAGGTAGGAAACTTGGATAAATTTCACACTTGGTATGTGGATGCATTATGGTGAGAAGATGCATGCTGTAGCTTTTGGTGGAGGTCAAAGGTCATCTGGGGTCACCGGGGGTCAAACACTGAAAACTTGTTGTTAACACAGTATCTCAAGGTAGGAAGCTTGGATAGATTTCATACTTGGTATGTGGATGACTTATGGTGAGAAGATAAATCCTGTCATTTTTGGTGGAGGTCAAAGGTCATTTGGGGTCACTGAGAGTCAAATACTGAAAACCTTGTTAACACAATATCTCAAGGAAAGAATCTTGGATAGATTTCATACTTGGTATATAGATCAACCATAGTAAGAAGCTGTGCCATACAGTTTTTGGTGGAGGTCAAAGGTCATCTGGGGTCACCAAGGGTCAAAAACTGATAACCTTGTTAGCACAATATCTCAAGGTAGGAAGCTTGGATTAATTTCATATTTAGTGTGTGGATGCCTTATGGTGGGGAAAATTTTTTTGGTGGAGACCAAAGGTCATCTGGGGTCACTGGAGGTCAAACTCTGCAAACATTTTCAACTCTATATCTCAGTGTAGGAAGCTTGAATAGATTTATGCTTTGAGGTGTTGCATTAAATCCAGCAGAAAACCCATATGAGTTTTGTTGGATGTCAGAGATGAAATCACCAGATGCCAAAAAGCAAAGTCCCAAGAATTCCTATAGTCAAATATAAGCACAAAACTGTATCATTCCAGCACATTAAGATCACATTCACCCAATGACTGAAAGATGTGGGACATCTTTCAGAGATGCCAAGTATCTCAATTTTAGTTGAAATTATAGTATTACAATTTTAATCCATAATTCTGCCATTATGAAAACCTGCATCAAATACTCCTTTTTAATATTGCAGAAGATTCTCTGCCCACAAAGCAGAGGACTTGTGAAAGTTCACTAGACAGACATTTGTCCTTAGATTAGGACACGTGAGCTTGCAGAAATTGGAATTGATTAATTAAATGCTACTATGGGTTGTTAGTTTTATAAAGAGAACTAAGTTACTGATCATTTGGATCAGATACCATTGAGCGTGCATGAATTGTGATTGCTTAATTGAATAAAACAAATTGTAACTGTATACTGTCTGTGGTGATATCCCTTGAAGTGCCTGTATTTCTTCAGAGCAATTTATTTATGCTTGAGTTACTGTAACACAACATGTGCATTGTCTACAGAGCAGATTTTGTGCACCTACAGAAATACTGGTTCATTCAGTAGTTGGCTCAGTTTCATTACATTCAGCAAGGAACCACAGTGCCCATTGGGCTCTTTTTATTTTTTGTACCCAACATTGCCCCTTTTTCTTTCTAGGTGACACTATATAACACCTTCGTGTTGGTGTGTCGTTAAACCCCATCTAACTAACTAACTAACCCTTGTAATGTCATGGGTCCAAAGTTTCAGTTTTTGACCTCTGGTGACCACAAATGACTTGTGACCTCCACCAAAAACAACAGGGTTTCTACTCTCAACATGACATTTATATACAAATTATGAGAAGCGTCATTTATCCAAGCATCCTACCTTGAGATATCGTGTTAAGGTTTGAAGTGTTTGACCACCGTGACCGCAATTGACCTTTGACCTCCACCAAAAAATACGGTTCTTCCTCTTCCCATAACACATCTACATACTAGCATGAAATTCGTCCAAGCTTCCTACCTTGAGATAGTGTTAAAAAGGTTTTCAGAATTTGACCTCTGTTGACCCCAGATGACCTTTCACCTCCACCAAAAACATTAGGGTTATTCATCTTCCCATAGCACATCTACATATTTAGTATGAAATTCATCCAAGCTTCCTACCTTGAGTTATCGTGTTAACAAGGTTTTCAGACTTTGGCCCCCGGTGACCCCAGATGACCTTTCACTTCCACCAAAAACGACAGGGTTCTTCCTTTCACCATAACACATCTACATACCATGTATGAAATTTATCCAAGCTTTCTAACTTGAGTTATTGTGTTAACAAGTTTTTCAGGGTTTGACTCCTTCATGATCCCAGATGACCTTTGACCCCACCAAAAACAATAGGGTTCTTCCTCTCACTATAACGCATCTACATATTAAGTATGAAATTCATCTAAGCTTTCTAACTTGAGTTATTGTGTTAACAAGGTTTTCAGAGTTTGACCGCTGGTGACGCCAGATGACCTTTGACCCCCACCACAAACAATAAGCTTCTTCCTCTCAATATGGGGCACCTATGTACCAAATTTGATGACTGTCAGTATCCTTTCTTGAGATATCGTGTTAAGGAGCAAAGTGTCACAAACACATACCCATACGCTCACTCAATGCCTTACAGGATACTGGCACAGGACCCAGCAAGGAATACATGGGAATTTCCCAGCAGCGAAGAATCCGAGTAGAAGGACGTGTTGAGGGCGGGCTGCACTCCAAGGCAGACACGTGCAGCCGCACGTGACCTCTCTCTGCAACGAATTTTCGGACAACTACGCCAGTTTCGTGCCGCGCGTGAGCTAGGAAAGACGTGCGAGAGCGGAGCTCTCGCCCGCTGTGCCGGTGCCCGCTAAGGCCACGTTGGTGAGTGCACCCATATACACACGCACATACTCACATACATACACACACGCCATCATGAATGCATAGATTCATTTGCGTTCGGCAAGGAATCAAAAATGGCCATCAAATACTGCATATATGAAACATGTATTTCTTGTAATTACTTTTTACAATTAGGGCAATACCACAACTTCCTTTTAAGAGCCCTTTTTGTTACCAACTTGACAGGAAGACAGGATGGGTGATACCATGCCTGGTAACCATCACAAACAACCCAGCATATAGTGGTATCTCTCCTGTATTGTCTGCCACATATTGGACAAAGGAATTTGTCTGCATCTGCATCATCATTCTTATGCTTAGCAAGCTTTCTGCATGAAGTCAGCAATTCATTTTTCATGAGATCAAAGGCTTTACTTAAATTGATATTGAATGGTAATTCATTAATTAAATTTCTTCTGGTATGTTGAAGCGGTTTTGCAGATGGCAATACCGTAGCATTTTGAAGGTTTGGAGAAACCTTTCGTTTTGGTGGGGTCTGAATGTCATGATCTCTCAACGGTTTTTGTTTGCTGTCATTTGGTGGTGGGGTTGCAAAGGTTTCTGAGGGAATCTTTCGTCATTACATACAGCCTTCCTGTTTACTAGATATATTCCTGCTGAAACAAAGCTCTGCCTAATTATATTAGGTCTTTCAAGATTTTCCCACATTTTGCCTAGAATACGCCCAACAAATTTCTGTGATGCAACCTGTGATGTTCCCTGACCCATTTCTTAAGCTATTCCCTTCAAAGTTGTTTGTGAAGCCAAAGACACCAACATCAAGTGGCTGCAGAAAACGAGTTGGATTAGGGAGCAACCTGTACAGGTACACGTTGTGTTCTTCGGCCATCAAACAGCAAAATTAATATGTCCCTGGTGGGAATCCAGTAACAACACCACTGGTCTTTCTTTACCAATTGATTTAATGAAGGGATCTTTAAACCAGTGTTGAAAGGCAAATTGAGCCATCCACCCTGACTGTGAAACATGCAAGGCTCCCTGGAGGTGCACCAGCCAAAGGGTCCCATGAGGTTGGAACAGACCCCTTAATACTAGAGTAGCAATGCTACTATCACTCAACCCACTTCCAGAGATGCCAAGAAGGATGATGTTAGAGCGGGGGGAAACTTTCGATATGGTTGAATTACTGTAAGGTGTAACGTCATCTCTATTGGTGTGGAAAATTAGAGAAGCCTGTCTCCCAGAAAAGGAAAAACCTACAGCAGATACAGACCCAGTGTATGTGAAAGGAGGGATGGGGGCAGTAAGGATTTGTTGTGGTATGAGCCACACAGGGGTTGGAACTTATTAGGTGTAATGGATCATGAAAGAACATAGATGGTTGTAGAAGGAATGATGAATGGCATATTTCATTTTTTTAAAGAAGAAAGAGACAAAAATGACTCAAAAACAGGAATTAATGGTTCATGAAACTATATTTGAAATACAAACATAAACTGAAAGTGGACGGCATGATAATAATGCAGCTGGTTTGGCAAGAATTTTGTGAAACAGAAGTCTCGTATTTTGTTTTGTCTTTTTGTTTTTTTTTTTGGTTAAATAAAGATATACAAGTATGTTGACATAGTCAAAATAATGCTGTGTAGAAAGAGGACGGAATAATATGAAAGCTTGTTTGTGTTTGTCCAAGACAAGCGAAAATGTATGTTGGGCAAGAAGCGTTGCATCTCTTTGCAAAACTGTGAATGTGTTAGGTTTGAATCAGATGCACACTAGGAAATTCTAGTGAAATTGAAGCTGCCTTTGCTTTAATTAGTCATTTCAGGGCAGGGGAGGTAAAAATTAGAAGTGGAGTTTGAAAGCTTGAATGTTGTTAATGCAACTACTTTTGGTAAAAGATTTATGCACTTTTCCATTTTTTGTACATTTTGTGATTTGTCCAAGTTGGGTGTACCATCAATTATGCAGAACAAGTACTGAAGTATGAACTATGTAACTGAATTGAAAAAAGGTCAGGTCACGTCACAACAGAATAGAGCAATGACTGTACTATGACAGTTTCCTAATATTGAAAGTAAGACATCCGGGAACCGTCAACTAAGTTGCTTTTTCCATTTTCCTCATCCTTTGCAGAAGCAAATGGAGTCATTTAACACATAACATTGGTAAAAGATGTCTATTGTAAACTGAATTTGTGTTGCAATAGTTAACGGACTGTAAACATGTTTTGCTAAGCAACAGGGCTTTAGCTAGAATTTCAGATCAGGGAGTCCATATGTCAGCGACTTGGGGAGGCGGTGTCCTCCTCCCCTTTGCTGAAAAGTTTTCAACTTTTACCTTTCTTAGATGCAAAATGGTAAGAAATTTATTTCAATCGGTACCTACTGAGATGGCCTAGAAATGAAGGATATTGTACTGGACATGCTGGCCAAAGGTGGAAAAGGAGACACTATTTTAAACAGAAACTAAGTTTTCAGTATACATTGGTGAACTTTATAAATCTGTAGGCCTTAAGCCTGAGGTGGGGTTTCTGTGGATGAGGGGATTGGTTCCCCTTCTCAAAAATAAGTCAGGGAAATCCCTAGACTTTTATCTTCCCAGTGGAAAACTACACACATGGTATTTTGAGTTACAATACTGTATAACCATTCGTTGGTTCTGTGGCAACTCCTCTGTTGCAAAGAGCTGCAACCATGGAACTTCGGCATGAAGAATTGGTAACTGTCATGAATCTGACAAAAACTGTATAAATTTACTTGTCTTAGCTTGTAAAATTTTGGTTAAAAAATTCCCCCCCTCAAGGACAGGCCATCTAAGTGAGAGCTGAACATGTCTGTAGCTTAAGCCCTACCTAGCAACCAAGTGTGCCGTGTGGAAAGAAATGACCGCTTCCTTGACAACTGAGGCATTTTGGCCATAAAATTTGCTTAAATCACTTAAAAACACTTAGCAATCATCACCTTTTCACACCAAAATAGGTAACTTCATCTGCCCCAACTCAAAGAGGATGCTTTCAAACTCTTAAAGGGATTGAAAATAGATCAAGGGTATGTTAATTAAAAGATAATTAACCACCAGCTAATGTGACAATATCTCAATACATGTTATGTATTGAGATAACTAGTGAGACATGGTTATACATGATATGGTCATTATGTGTTCAAAGGTAAAGAAGGCTTTGGTTTTTTTGATGTTTTGATGACGCTTTGAATTTCCAGTGTTGCGTGAATTGGTTTGGTTGCTACATCCTTCACAGTAAAAGACTAGCTTCTTGCAAAGTTGTATGACAATTACTACGACTTTAAAAATAATAGGTACTTGTTTAAAATTAAAGTGTGAAATGGATGCAGTATATGGCAAGTTTTCATTCATTTAATAACTTCCTAAGCATGGTTGTATACATGATATGGTGTATACGTCTTCAAAGGTAAACATGGTTTTTCTTTTTCTTTTGACTGGTTCTCGATATTTTGATGACTTTTTTGTTTCCATTGTTGTCTAAATCGATCTACGTGCTACATCAATCACACTTGGACCAGCTTCCTGCAAAGTCATATGAAAATTACTTCATGTTTAAAGTAAAAGAGTAAAAATGGATATTGTCTATTGCAATATCATCTAATAGCTAGGTAAGACATGGTTATACATGATATGGTCCATAAGGTAAAGATGATCTTAGTTTTTCTTTTGACATGTTTTTGATATTCCGATGCTGTCTTTTCAACTTCCAGTGTTGTTTGGATCAGTCTGGTTGCTAGATCCTTCACACTAAGTCGAGTGTCCTGCAAAGTTCTTTAACAATTGCTATGTCCTCCACACTTAGCAAAGTTGCATGTCAATTAGTACTTGTTTTAAATAGAAGAGTAAAATGGATCCTGTCTTTGGCAAGTACCTTTGCTACTAACTACGTAAGACACACTTGTACATATGATATGGACCATAAGTGTTTACAGGTAAAGATGGTTTTAGTTTTTCTTTTGACTGGTTTTTGATATTTTGATGATGACGTTGTTTTCAATTTCCAGTGTTGCCTGGACTGGTTTGGTTGCTACGTCCTTCACACTTAGACCAGCTTCTTGCAAAGTTGTTTGAGAAATTGCGAATTCCTTGCAGCAAGCTGTGATCACAGATATGTTATCTCTGTAGAGGAGAATTTTATGGATGAATAATAACGATATTATTATGTGCAAGAACATGGTGTAATTGCATTGAAAAGATGGGAAATTGTGTACAGCAAGTACAGGATAAATACAGTGGATCGGGGCAAAATTCCATGCGAATTTATTACAACAAGAGCTGAATGGGGCACTGTGGTTCCTTGGTCAATATTATAGGAACTGTAGGGCAGGTAGAAAAGCTTAACTTGACGTCCAAACTATAGCATTGATGGTTCAAAAGCTTTATTAACGTGATATTTGCTCTAGGATGGTGATATCTTTACAAGAAGAATTTCAGTACCTATTAATACTTCATGAACTGAAAAGAGAAACTGTGAGACCCTACCTAAATTCAGCTTGCATATAGTCTCTGTTCCTTCCAAAGGATTGGCTTATTTGAACATGTATTATCTGCTCAGTGACTAATTGTAATGGACTCAGAGGAAAAACACATTAGCTCTCAAATAAAACTTTCAATTGCTTTCGAACAATTTATCATTTACCCTGTTTACTATCTAAAGCAGGTCTGAGTCATTTCAATCAAGAAGATACCAAGATTTGTGGGCTGTGATAAGAGAATAACTAGACTGAGCACAGTAGGAGAGATATGATCCCATTCACTGCTTGGACAGGCAGAGATCACATAAAGTGTGATGTGTGTTCAGTGAAATGTCCAAATTTCAGTTATTGACTTCTATTATCTTCAATTGATCCAATATCTATGTACTGTACTGTACAACCTCTAGGAATCACTACTGATCAAAGACAGGCCAAATTTGATGATGTTGCTTACAAGATTTTTTAAGTAAACTAGGTTTGAAGTGTTTGACCTCCAGTGACGCTGATGACAATTGACCTTAACCAATATGGAAATGGTTTGATATGTATCCTTTCTGTGTTAAAATACTGCAACAGGAGTTACATATGACATCTATCCAAGTTTCCTACTCTGAAATATTGCATTAAAGTTTTTCGAGTTTGACCCCCGGTGACCCTGAATGACCTTTATCTTTACCAAACAAAGCAGGACTGATCTTTGTACCATAACACATTCACATGTAAAGTATGATCTCTATCCAACCTTGCTACCTTGAAATCAGCTTTCTACATTAACATATGTTTAAATAGTTTCTGTGTTTGTCCCCTAGTGACCCCAGATGACCTTTTACCTGTACCAAAAATGAAAGGGGAGACCTTCACAGTACGACAAGTCTATATACCAAGTTTCAGCGAGTACATCTTTCCCTTGTTGAGTTATTGCATACTCAAGCAAGTGTCACAGACACATGCACACACATACTAACCTGATTGCATTGGTTTCTTTTACTAATGAAAGGAACCAAAAATGTGGAATATGCATTTGCCTACCATTTTTGAGAGTATTCCAATGTTACATGTTCTTAACACTAACTACTGCTGACTGTTTATGATTTTTGAATTCATACTGTTTACAGGGAACTTGATACTTTCATGAACTGAAAAGAGAAACTGTGAGACCCTACCTAAATTCAGCTTGCATATAGTCTCTGTTCCTTCCAAAGGATTGGCTTATTTGAACATGTATTATCTGCTCAGTGACTAATTGTAATGGACTCAGAGGAAAAACACATTAGCTCTCAAATAAAACTTTCAATCCCCCAACCCCCCCCCCCCCCCCCCCCCCCCCCCCCCGCCCCCCCCCCCCCCACACCCCCCCCCCACCCCCCCCCGCCCCCCCCCCCCCCCCCCCCCACCCCCCCCCCCCCCCCCCCCACCCCACCCCCCCCCCCCCACCCGCCCACCCCCCCACCCCCCCCGCCCCCCCCCCACCACCCCCCCACCCGCCCCACACCCCCCCCCCCCCCACCCAGCCCCCACCCCCCCCACCCCCCCACCCCCCCCCCCCACCACCCCCCCCCCCCCCCCCCCCCCCCCCCCCCCACCCCCCCCCCGCCCCCCCCCCCCCGCCCCGGCGCCCCCACGAGCCCCCCCCCCCCCCCCCCCCCCCCACCCCCCCCCCCCGCACCCACCCACCACCTCCCGCACCCCACACCCCCCCCCACCCCCCCACCCCTCACCCACCCCCCCCCCCCCCACCCCCCCCCCCCCCCCCACACCGCCACCCCCCCACCCCCCCCCCAACCCACCCCCCCCCCCCCCCACCCCCCCCCCCCCACCAGAAACCCCCCTTTTATGAACCAACAATAAATTTTAAAAATTATTATAATTCAAAAATGTTAAATTTGTTGTTGTTTATTAAAGGTTGGTTGGTGATTGGCATGGTATAATGCCAAGCTTAACAGTACAAAGTTTAATCTTTCACCCAAACTTTGAAATAATGAGAATACGTTTTTGGGTGCCAGACACTATATTATGACAGAAATCTGAATCAATCCGGCTGAATCTGCTGTAGTTTTCTGGAAATCTATTGGTGAGATACTGTAGGCCTAACAGCACTTCAAATTTAATGTTAACCTTACTCCAAAACTTACAAATAATGAAATATTAATAAGTTTGGGTATCAGAGTAGTGACAAAAGTTTGACCTAATGCTGGAGTTTCAAGGACTTTTCAAGGACTTTTTCCTTGTTCAAGGACTTTTTGGAAAATATCCAAAATTTAAGGGAATTTCCAGAGACTTTCAAGGACTACATATATGTTTTCAAGGGAATTTCAAGGACTTTCAAGGACCTGTGGGAACCCTGAATATTGATATCACTCACCAAACTGTAAAACTACAGTGTATCTGATCAATAATTAAGGGATCATTTTTATAGGGTTAAAAAAAGAAATCTTAACACTGCAACACTCCTCATTATTTTTGCATCTTTAGGCAATGAGTTACTTTCCTTTCCACACTTTGAAGACGTATATTTTGATATTGAAATGATTTCCAATGGATCTTTCATTAGAGGACTTAATTCTTTAACTGACAAGTGAAACAGCTCTTTTTGGTGGCATGTCACCAGACCTCTAAGCTTTCCATACCATCTTCAACAGTTCTGAACACTCTGGATTCTACCCCAGTGAGGGGGATAGTTGCTCATTTGCTATAGCCTAGTCCCCTAAATAGACTTGAGTGGGACTCGTTCCCACTCTGGATTCACCAATGATATGCATGCAAACGCATGCTAGCATACCTACACTCTGATGTCTGACTTGCAGTAAACATGGCGCCGCAATGCTTGAGCTGAAAATATGGCAATGACATTCCTTTGGTGACGCAATTATGTAGCATCTAAGTATTGCACGGTGAGAAATCAAACTTTGTCTACGTACTAAGCATACCATTGATAGGTGTGTGTGTGGAATTGGCTTTGCCGTCTTTCAAGTGTCATGGCAGCCCCCTTGTCAATAAATCTCTGGAATGTCAAGAAGGCAATTGCTAGATTCTGTTATGGCAACAAAGGCAACAAATATAGCTCAGGTGCACCTTAACATGCACAGCATTGACATTCACAAATGAGCCAACATCCATCACCAGAAGAACTTGAAACTTTACCAGCTTATGTCATAGAAACTAGGTATACAACCCAGCCCCCAATAGGTTGGTTCATGTGAACCACACACTGTGCTTTTTAAGTACGTAGAAAACTGACACTGAGAAAACAAAAAAGGGGCGAGAACCCAAACCGGACCTGGGCAAAAACGCAAACAGACAAACTATTTACATGCAACCTACAAACAAAAAATTATGTTCGCTATGTACAAATGGGGACTATATACAAAGGTTTATTACATAGGACAGTTACAAATTTATTCACGCAAAACTACAGGTTAACTATCGCCCGCCCCGCCACACCGAAGCAGTTGGGCCCCAGCGCCTGCAAAAACGTCGACCTGGCAGGACGAGTAAAAGTCGGCCTCAACCCTCAGTTTAATCTCCGTTTCTCACCGACGCCAGGGACGACGTCTGCAGGATCCCCCCTCCCTAAAAACAATATTACATCGGTCTCTCCATATAGCTAAGCTTAATGGAGGCCCGAAACAAACGTATGCCCTAACACTTGTATTGCCTGGTTGGGGGGCAGTAGACCATACAAAGCATAGTCCTGGCTGACCGCCTAAGTGTTACGAAACGTTAGACGGTCAGCCAGGACTTGAAACCACTCCTAGAGGAGGGACACACAAAAGCCACAATGCCAAAACATGTGCACACTCTCCACTTTGTGGCACCCAGTGCGGGGGCAAATGCCATCTCCAAGACGCCACCGAAGGCGCTTGAGATAGTTACGATGGCTTCATGCTGCAATTCGCCCACAGCAGGTCTCCGCCGGCGGTGATCTAGTGACCTGCTGTGCACCACAGCGCCACACCGTCTCGTGCCCCAAGGGGTAGTGGCTTGGTTGGACCCGGCCAGCCAAGTCATTCAAAGATGGCTTGTCGTACAGGTCCCCCGCACTGGAATGCAAAACGTCCATGTGAACCACACTTCTCAAGGACTGATTTAAGCAACTGGTAATGAACAGTGTTGTAACGAGTTATGAACTAGAGTCACTAATGTTCAAAAGGAAAGACCCGAGCAATTGAATCATAATTTCCGTCAGGAATAATACGGTGCCTCGAGTGACTTGACTCGAGTCACATTGAAAGTAGTAAATGAACTCCCCAAATCGACTGCAAAATTGAGATGACTCGTTACCAATTTGGTAATGGAATACAAAGTTGACCTCACAAAATCCCAAAATAATTGCAATACAGTAGGGATCTGGACACTTTGCAGATGGCAGCCCTCAACACCAATTTACCAATCTAATCTTATCACAAACTATTCCAACTTCTTATCATCTATTTCCATTTTTCTCCTTTCTCTTGTGATCTCCCCAAATTATTCGCATCCCCAGCCGGTAGTTTCTATAAATGGCTTTATAGGCCATTTCTCAAATTCTCCAACAAACAATGGTGAAATATACTTGCATTTTCAAAAAAAAAAAAAAAAAAAAAATGCAGCAATCTGATATTACAACACACAATAAATTTGCAATAGTAGTACTAAGAAAGTCTTACTGTCAATCATAAAGTGAAATAGTTAAATATCAAGGTGACAATTATGTAAAACATTTTTATCAACCTCTTGAATGACCAAAATGGTTGTTCATAAACATGTTCGCTACATGTGTTGAATGAATGGACATGTTAGGAAACAATATCCATGAGAAAATCTTAATTGTCAATGATAAAATGTAATTGTAAAAAAACAAGGTGACAGTTATGTGAAACATTTTTATCAACCTCTTGAATGCCCGAAATGGTTCATAAAAATGTTTGCTACATGCGGTTTAATAAAATGACGTGTTAAGAATACTATCCACTACACATTATGCAAAATTCTGTTCGGCATCTTTATAATTGCATTAGTCTACATCCAACCCATCTTTCACTTTTTCTCCCAAACCAACTTTCCTTGCTTAACCCCAAAACGTAGCCTCCATGTATTATTTTTTTACCACTGCTGACATTAGACTTTTATTGCTTGTTGCTACTGAGGCATAATAAAAACCATTGGATACTGCAATTTCTTGGCCATCCGCAATCAGCTTGAATGTTGAGGCCTCCAAAATGCTTTCGGCATCCAGTCTGAAGGTGTACTGGATGGAACGTCTTGAAAGAGAATTGAATCATGAGAAAAGGGTAAATGAAAATTTTCAACTAACCATTCAGAAAGAGAGTACTATCAACCAACATAACTTTCTACCAGTATAATGCCAAAGTTTGTTACACATTTTAACTTACGTGTCTCAGTTTAAGACGAAAGGAGGCTGGAAAAATTGTCTTTGTAGGACAATCTAGCCGGTTCGTTCCTAAACCTTTTCAGTAGTTTAAACCTATTGTAAAAATGTGAATCAAAGTCTGTACCCATGTCAGTAGATCACCATATGAAGTATTTTCCCTTTCAGGTGCCCCCCCCCTGCGGGTACGGGGATGAGAATAGGCCCGCGCTTTCTCAGCATGTCTTAGAGGCGACTAACAGGGACGACTTGTTATGCGTGAGTCGCGACCCGTGTCGGTGGAGGAGAGGGTTCCGGTGGTTGAGTGAAGGCTATAACTGCGGTTTGGTACTAGCAACACACCACTTTGGCCTCAAATTCACCTGAGTCGGGAGGTTAGAATTGGCCTGGTTTCAACCAATCGGCTGGTGGTGTCTTGCCCTGAGATCTCCACTTGACTGCTTTTCAACTTTTGCTTATTAAACTAGCACCAACTTGTCATCGTACCCGTTACCAAGTGGATCTTGCTTAGTGTGTATCAGAAAAGTGGATTTCTCAGAAGGCGGCTGCTTAATCAGGTCAATCAGGGCGGTTATTGATTCATTAATGCCTTGAGTATATCACTCAGTGTAATTCCCTGGCAATCGGTTTTCGTGATGTATATTTCCACTTACCAGTTGATGTCCCCTTGTTGGGCTCCATGGTGGAGTGGGGAGCACAGGTGATGAAATTTAATTTTTTCACTATGAATACCTCAAATTTCAACTAAAACTAGCAAGCAAACGTTCAGGAGCGACTCAGGGTCTAGCTCTGACCCAGAGGCAGCTCCTAGTGGCCTAGATTTCTTGTGTCACCAGTAATGGTGATGACAAAACCTTCTCAAGTCTGTCCCCTTTTGCAGTCCAGAAAAGGCATCGAGGTGTTGTGGGCACACCAAAATCCATAAGAGGCGTCTTCGGTCTGGAGACTTCCTTGTTGAAGGTCAACCGCAGCACTCAGACAGACAATCTACTAAAGCTCAAATCAGTTGTCGGTGGTCCTGTTCGGGTGACCCCTCACAGGTCACTTAATTCATCAAAAGGTGTATTCAGATGCCAGGACATCAAGAACTGTTCTGATGAGGAGATTCTTGATGGCCTGGCATCTCCAACAGGTAAGCCACCTTCATCGAATTTTCAGTGGTAAGGGAGGGTGTTAAGGAAGCCTACATGCACCTTCATTCCTTACCTTTAAACACTCCAACCCCCCCCCCCCCAAAAAAAAAAAAAAACCAATGAAGATGGCTATTTGGACAGGTCAGGGTGAGATGTACATCCCAACCCTGTCCGCGCCTTTAACTGCCAACGCTATGGCACTTCAAGTCCAGTTGCGTAAACCAGCAACCTGAGAGGGAAGTGTGGTCAGGAGGGACACGTCAGTGAAACCTGCTGAGGCGTCACCACGATGTTGTAATTGTCAAGGCTCCCATCCTGCAAATAGCAAGACATAGCCCAAAATGGATTGAGAAAAAACAGATACACAGAAAATAAAAGCCTCAAACAATATCACCTACAAAGAGGCTAGGGACACCTTCAAATCCCAGGACTCACAGCTCATGAGTACAAAAAATCAGTTGTGCTAGCATGGGTCCCTAGTCACGTGGGCATTCAAGGAAATGAAAAAGTCGATACACTTGCTAAAGAAGCTCTACAGATGGGATGTCACCAATATCTACTTCGACTTACACAGATTGGCGCCTAAGATCAACGGCTTTGTGAAATCAAGGTGGTAAGAACTGTGGGATCCTCTCCCGAAAAAAAAATTGTTCCGAGTTAGACCAACGGTCGGATCCCGGGGCCATGGAGCCCCCAGTAAACGAGAGATGATATTGTCCTGAACTAGGGCTCGCATCGGTCACACTTACCTCACCCGATGCCTATGTTACTTCACGGAGATGAGAGACATTATTGTATACCCTGTGATTGTGCTGTCACCGTCAGTCACATTCTCGTTGGACTGTTATGAATACTCCCATGTGCGCCAGAACTATGCGTTCCAGACTCAAAAAAACATTGTTTGAGCAGACAGATCACTCCCTATTTCTGGCTTTCTGAAGGAAGATAAACTGTATAAAAGTTTGTGACATACCTCCGCTTTGCCTGTACATTGTGTGAAAAATTGAGTCTTGACTCCAACATTTACCCCCAACATTGTTACCTTTCTTTACCTTGGTGACACTATATAACACATTTCGTGCTGGTGTGTCGTAAAGTTCCCATACTAACTAACTAAACTAACACAGCTGAAGAGCTATGCTGGAGCGGTGAGGACTGCGAAAGTGTCTGCTGCGACCCAAACTGATATGACCTGGCCCAGGGACACAGCAGCTTTCCAAAGCCCATAACACTAACCTTTCCAAAACCATTAAGGGCAGTCTGACAACATCGAACACAACCAGACGATGTGAAAACACTCGACAAATGTTACACAACCAAAAATCCCCAACACCAGAAACCTAAACCTACCACCGGGAAACCAACGAAAAAAACCTACAGAAACCAAAGACAGAACCAGCAAAACCAAGAAAACACATTAAAATTAAAATACAAACAAAACCAAGCAAAGGGTCGGATGAACCCTATCCAACTGCACAATAGATTTGGTTCGTTAGAGGGGAGAGAGGGAGAAGGAGAGAGGGAGAAGGAGAAGAGCTTATGGAGCTCAGTGGCCAGAACGTTCAGTCTGGCAAGGGGGGTTCCACCAGCTCTTCTAAGAAGCCGCAGATTTCCAAAGGATGACATCGGGAAAAACCTGCGGCTATAATACAATGGAATTGCAGGAGGACTTAGACTCGAATACGAGGAGATCAAATTTTTTGTAGCAGACTGGTTTCTCCTTTAATAATCCAATGCTACAGGAAACCTTCCTTCGGGGACAAAGGACCACACCACATATTAAGGGTACGACATGTACAACAAAAAGTTGTATCCCCATTGACAATAGAGCTATTGGAGGGATCATCCATATTGGTTAAAAAATTACAGTTCCACACTCCACTACCATCTGGACACTATTTACAAGCTGTCGCTATTCGAGCTACCAACTTCACCGCACGGTCACTGTGTGTTCGGTGTACCATTCCACCTAGGTATAATCTGAAACGAGATGACCTAGAAATGCTAATTAACCAGCTCCGTCCACCCCGTTTTCTACTTCTGGGGAAATTTTAATGCACACAGTGACATGTGGGGTGTACTAATACAAACCAGGTTGGCGTGGATTGATTGAATCCGTGATGGCGGCCTCGGATCTATGCCTTTTGAATGATGGGTCTTGTAACCTACATTCATCCAGCCTAGGGATCTCGTCCTCAGCAATGATCTCTCAATCTGCTTCTCCGGCAATTCTGATGGACCTCCAGTGGGAGAGTACACGACGACCAATGTGGCAGTGACCAGTACCCCATTTAATAGATGTTGTCTACCCTTGCCCGAAGAGAGAGTTCCCAGGTGGCAACTCAAAAAGCCGACTGGTCAGAATTTAAGCCATCTCTGTCAAAACGAGATCTCAGATATGCTTTTGATGGCATTGAAGACCAGTCGGCTTTGTTGAGTTGCCACATGGGGAACTCTCTCTTCGGGCATAGGGTAGACAACATCTATTAAAAATGGGTTAGTGTCGGTGGTCACTGCCACATTGGTCGTCGTGTACTCTCCACTGGAGGTCCATCAGAATTGCCGGAGAGCAGATTGAGAGATCAATTGCTGAGCGAGGATCCAATAGGCTGGATGAATGTAGGTACAAGACCCATCATTCAAAAGGCATAGATCCAGAGGCCAGCATTCACGGATTCAATCAATCCACCCAAACTGGTTTGTATTAGTACAACCCCACATGTCACTGTGTGCATTAAATTTCCCAGAAGTAGAAAACGGGGTGGGGCTAGCACTGGTTAATTAGCATTTCTAGGTCATCTCGTTTCAGATTATACCTAGGTGGAATGTACACCGAACACACAGTGACAGTGCGGTGAAGGTGTAGCTCGAATAAGCGACAGCTTGATAAATAGTTGTCCACGATGGGTAGTGGAGTGTGGAACTGTATGGTTGAAAACCAAATATGGATGATCCCCCATAGCTCTATTGTCAATGGGGGATACAAACTGTTTTGTCTGTACAGTCGTACCCTTTATATGTGGTGTGGTCTGTGTCCCGACGGAAGGTTCCTGTAGCAAGATTATTAAAGGAGACACAGCTCCTACAACCAACATTTGATCTCTCGTAAGTCGGTCTAAGTTCCTCTGCAATTCCATTGTATTATAGCCGCAGGTTTCCCGAGTGTATCATCCACCCTTGTGGAAATACTGCGGCTTCTTAGAAGAGCTGGTGCGAAACCCCCTTGCCAGACTGCACGTTCTGGGCAACTGAGCCTCCATAAGCTCTCGTCCTTCTCCCTCTCTCCTTCTCCCTCTCTACCCTCTAACGAACCAAATTATGTGCAGTTTGGGATAGGGTCATCCGACCCTTTGCTTGGTTTTGTTTGTATTCTTAATTTTAGTGTGTTTCTTGGTTTTGCTGGTTCTGTCTTTGGTTCTGTAGGTTTTTTCGTTGGTTTCGGTGTTGGTTTAGGTTTCTGGTGTTGGGGTTGTTTGGTTGTGTAACGATTTGTCAGTGTTTTCATCGTCTGTTGTGTTCGATGTTGTAGACTGCCTGATGGTTTTGGAAAAGGTTAGTGTTATGGGCTCTTTGGAAAGCTGCTGTCCATGGGCCAGGTCATATAGTTTGGGTCGCAGCAGACACTTCGCAGTCCTCACCGCTCCAGCATAGCTCTTCAGCTGTGTTTAGGTTAGTTAGTTAGATGGGACTTTACGACCCACCAGCACGAATGGTGTTATATAGTGTCACCAAGGTAAAGAAAGGTACAATGTTGGGGTTAAAATGTTGGAGTCAAGACTCAATTTTGCACCCCACAAGTGTACATTAGGGCAAAGCGGAAGTATGTTCAAAAACTTTTATACAGTCCTACTTTCCTTCAGAAAGCCAGAAATAAGGGAGTGATCTGTCTGACTCAAACAATGTTTTTAGGTCTGGAACAGCACTAGTTCTGCGCGAAATGGGAGTATTCATAACAGTTCAACGAGAATGTGACTGACGGTGACAGCACAATCACATGGTATACAATATGGTCTCTCATCTCCGTGAAGTAAATAGGCATGGGTGAGGCTTAAGTGTGACCGATGCGAGGCCCTAGTCAAGGGACTATCTATCATCTCTCCGTTACTACTGGGGGCTCCATGGCCCCCCGGATCCGACCGGTTGGTCCTAACTCGGAACAATGTTTGTTTTCGGGAGAGGAATTACCACAGTTCTTACCACCTTGATTTCACAAAGCCGTTGATCTTCAGGGCGCCCAATCTGTGTAAGGCAAGTAGATATTGGTGACATCCATCTGTAGAGCTTCCTTTAGCAAGGTGTATCGACTTTTTCCATTTCCTTGAATGCCCACGTGACTAGGGACCCATGCTAGCACAAAACTGATTTTTGTACTCATGAGCTGTGAGTCCTGCGGATTTGAAGGTGTCCCTAGCCTGCTTTGTAGGTGATATTGTTTGAGGCTTTTATTTTCTGTATCTGTTTTTCCTCAATCCATTTGGGCAGGTCTTGCTATTTGCAGGATGGGGAGCCTTGACAATTACAAACATTCGTGGTGGACGCCTCACAGGTTTCACTGACGTAGTCCCTCCTGAACCACACTTCTCGCAGGTTTGCTGGTTTACTGCAACTGGACTTGAAGTGGCCATAGCGTTGGCAGTTAAAGCAGCGGACAGGGTTGGGGATGTAAATCTCAACCCTGACCTGCCAAATAGCCAATCTTCATTGGTTTTTTTTTTTTTGGGGGGGGGGGGGGGTTGGAGTGTTAAAGGTAAGGATGAAGGTTGCATGTAGGCTTCCTACACCCTCCCTTACCACTGAAATTCGATGAAGGTGGCTTACCTGTTGAGATGCCCAGGGCCATCAAGAAATCTCCTCATCAGAAACAGTTCTTGATTGTCTGCATCTGAATACACCTTTGATGAATTAAGTGACCTGTGAGGGGTCACCGAAACAGGAACACCGACAAATGATTTGAGCTGTAGTAGATTGTCTTTGTCTGAGTTGCTGCGGTTGACCTCAACAAGGAAGTCTCCAGACCGAAGCCTCTTAATGGATTTTGGGGTGCCCACAACACCCTCGATGCCTTTCTGGACTGCAAAAGGGGACAGACTTGAGAAGGTTTTGTCATCACCATTACTGGAGTGACAAGAAATCTAGGCCACATAGGAGCTGCCATCTGGGTCAGAGCTAGACCCAGAGTCGCTCCTGAAACGTTTGCTTGCTAGTTTAGTTGGAATTTGAGGTATTCATAGTGAAAAAATTAAATTTCATCACCTGTGCTCCCCACCCACCATGGAGCCCAACAACGGGGACATCAAAGGTAAGTGGAAATATACATCACGAACCGATGCCAGGGATACACTAGTGATATACCTCAAGGCCATTAAATGAATCAATAAACCCGATTGACCATGATTAAGCAGCCGCCCTTTCTGAGAAATCCCACTTTTTCTGATACCCACAAAGCAAGAATCCACTTGGTAACGGGTACATGACAAGTTGGTGCTTATGTTAATAAGCAAAAGTTGAAAAGCAGTCAAGTGGAGATATCTCAGGGCAAGACACCACCAGCCGATTGGTTGAACCCAGGCCAATTCAACCTCCCGGACTAGGTGAATTTGAGGCCCAAAGTGGTGTGTTGCTAGGACCAAACCGCAGTTATAGCCTTCACTCAACCACCAGGACCCTCTCCTCCACCGACACGGGTCGCGACTCACGGCAAAACAAGTCGTCCCTGTTAGTCGCCTCTTACGACATGCTGAGAAAGCAGCGGGCCTATTCTACATCCCCGTACCCGCAGGGGGGGGGGGCACCTGAAAAGGGAAAATACTTCATATGGTGAATCTAGCTGACATGGGTACAGACTTGATTCACATTTTACCAGTAGGTTTAAACTACTGAAAAGGTTTAGGAACGAACCGCTAGATGTCCTACAAAGACAATTTTCCAGCCTCCTTTAGGTCTTAAACTGAGACACGTAAGTTAAAATGTGTAAACAAACTTTGGCATTATACTGGTAGAAAGTTATGGTTGTGATAGTAGCTCTCTTTCTGAATGGTTAGTTGAAAATTTCATTTACCCTTTCTTCATGATTCAATTCTCTTTCAGACGTGCAATCCAGTACACCTTCAACTGGATGCCGAAAGCATTTTGGAGGCCTCAACATTCAAGCTGATTGCGGATGGCCAAGAAATTGCAGTATCCAATGGTTTAATTATGCCTCAGTAGCAACAAGCAATAAAAGTCTAATGTCAGCAGTGGTAAAAAATAATACAGGAGGCTAAGTTTTGGGGTTAAGCAAGGAAAGTTGGTTTGGGGAGAAAAAGTGAAAGATGGGTTGATGTAACTAATGCATTATAAAGATGCCAACAGAATTTTGCATAATGTGTAGTGGATAGTATTCTTAACACGTCATTTATTAAACGCATGTAGCAAACATTTTTATGAACCATTTCGGGCATTCAAGAGGTTGATAAAAATGTTTCACATAACTGTCACCTTGTTTTTTTACAATTACATTTTATGATTGACAAGTAGATTTTCTCATGGATATTGTTCCTAACATGTCATTCATTCAACACATGTAGCGAACATGTTTATGAACAACCATTTTGGTCATTCAAGAGGTTGATAAAAATGTTTTACATAATTGTCACCTTGATATTTAACTATTTCACTTTATGATTGACAAGTAGACTTTCTTAGTACTACTATTGCAAATTATTGTGTTGTAATATCAGATTGCTGCATTTTTTTTTTTTTTTTTTTTTTTGAAAAATGCAAGTATATTTCACCAGTGTTTGTTGGAGAATTTGAGAAATGGCCTATAAAGCCATTTATAGAAACTACCGGCTGGGGATGCGAATAATTTGGGGAGATCACAAGAGAAAGGAGAAAAGGAAATAGATGATAAGAAGTTGGAATAGTTGTGATAAGATTAGATTGGTAAATTGGTGTTGAGGGCTGCCATCTGCAAAGTGTCCAGATCCCTACTGTATTGCAATTATTTTGGATTTTGTGAGGTAACTTTGTATTCCATTACCAAATTGGTAACGAGTCATTCAATTTTGCAGTCGATTGGAGTCATTTACTACTTTCAATGTGACTCGAGTCAAGTCACTCGAGGCACCGTATTATTCCTGACGGAAATTATGATTCAATTGCTCGGGTCATTTCCCTTTTGAACATTAGTGACTCTAGTCATAACTCGTTACAACACTGTTCATTACCAGTTGCTTAAATCAGTCCTTGAGAAGTGTGGTTCACATGGACGTTTTGCAGTCCAGTGCGGGGGACCTGTACCAAGCCATCTTTGATGACTTGGCTGGCCGGGTCCAACCAAGCCACTACCCCTTGGGGCCGGAGGTGTGGCGCGTGGTGCACAGCAGGTCACTAGATCACCGCCGGCGAGACCTGCTGTGGCGAATTGCACATGAAGCCATCGTAACTAATCTCAAGCGCCTTCGGTGGCGTCTTGGAGATGGCATTTGCCCCCGCACTGGGTGCACAAAGTGGGAGAGTGTGCCACATGTTTTGGCATTGTGGCTTTGTGTCCCTCCTCTAGGAGTGGTTTCAAGTCCTGGCTGACCGTCTAACGTTTCGTAACACCTGGGCGGTCAGCCAGGACTATGCTTTGTATGGTCTACTGCCCCCACCAGGCAATACAAGTGTTCGGGCATACGTTTGTTTCGGCCTCCATTAAGCTAGCTATATGGAGAGACCGATGTAATATTGTTTTTAGGGAAGGGGGGAGTCCTGCAGACGTCGTCCTGGCGTCGGTGAGAACGGAGATTAAACTGAGGGTTGAGGCCGACTTTACTCGTCTGCCAAGGTCGACGTTTGGCAGGCGCTGGGGGCCAACTGCTTCGGTGTGGGCGGGGCGGGCGATAGTTAACCTGTAGTTTTGCGTGAATAAATTTGTAAACTGTCCTATGTAATAAACCTTTGTATATAGTCCTTTGTACATAGCAACATAATTTTTTGTTTGTAGGTGCATGTAAATAGTTTGCTGTTGCGTTTTTGCCCGGTCCGGTTTGGGTTCTCGCCCTTTGTTTCTCAGTGTCAGTTTCTACGTACTTAAAAAGCACAGTGTGGTTCACATGAACCAACTATTGGGGGCTGGGTTGTATACCTAGTTTCTATGACATAAAGCTGGGTAAGTTTCAAGTTCTTCTGTGATGGGATGTTGGCTCATTTGTGAATGTCAATGCTGTGCATGCTAAGGTGCACCTGAGCTATATTTGTGACTTTGTTGCCATAAACAAAGTCTAGCAATTGCCTTCTTGACATACAGAGATATTGACAAGGGGGCTGCCATGACACTTGAAAGACGGCAAAGCAATTCCACAACACACCTATCAATGGTATGCTTAGTACGTAGACAAAGTTTGATTTCTCACCGTGCAATACTTAGATGCTACATAATTGCGTCACCAAAAGGAATGTCATTGCCATATTTCAGCTCAAGCATTGCGGCGCCATGTTTACTGGCAAAGTCAGACATCCAGAGTGTAGGTATGCTAGCATGCGTTTGCATGCATATCATTGGTGAATCCAGAGTGGGAACGAGTCCCACTCAAGTCTATTTAGGGGACTAGGCTATAGCAAATGAGCAACTATCCCCCTCACTGGGGTAGAATCCAGAAGTGTTCAGAACTGTTGAAGATGGTATGGAAAGCTTAGAGGTCTGGTGACATGCCACCAAAAAGAGCTGTTTCACTTGTCAGTTAAAGAATTAAGTCCTCTAATGAAAGATCCATTGGAAATCATTTCAATATCAAAATATACGTCTTCAAAGTGTGACGGAAGTAACTCATTGCCTAAAGATGCAAAAATAATGAGGAGTGTTGCAGTGTTAAGATTTCTTTTTTTAACCCTATAAAAATGATCCCTTAATTATTGATCAGATACACTGTAGTTTACAGTTTGGTGAGTGATATCAATATTCAGGGTTCCCACAGGTCCTTGAAAGTCCTTGAAATCCTTGAAAAATATTGTAGTCCTTGAAAGTCCTGGAAATTCCCTTAAATTTGGATATTTTCCAAAAAGTCCTTGAACAAGAAAAAGTCCTTGAAAAGTCCTTGAAAACTCCAGCAGTTAGGCAAACTTTTGTCACTACCTGATACCCAAAACTTATTAATATTTCATTATTTGTAAGTTGGGTAAAGGTTACATTAAATTTGAAGTGGCTGTTAGGCCTACAGTATCTCACCAATAGATTTCCAGAAACTACAGCAGATTCAGCCAATTGATTCAGATTTCTGTCATAATATAGTGTCTGGCACCCAAAACGTATTCTCATTATTTCAAAGTTTGGGTGAAGATTAAACTTTGTACTGGTTAAGCTGGCATTATACCATGCCAATCACCAACCAACCTTTAATAAACAACAACAAATTTAACATTTTGAATTATAATAATTTAAAATTTATTGTTGTTCATAAAAGGTTGCTTGGGGATTGACATGGCAGTCAGTTAATGTGGGGTTAATTGACTAGATTGTTTAGGAAAACATGTCCAAATTATCAATACTGGTTCAGAACTTCACATTACTTTGAAGGCTTCTGCCAAACCAAATTTTAGTGCTAATCTAATATGAATAACATAACATTTGTGATGAGTCCTACATTCAACAGTGTATGGAATAAATACTGATTGGTTTTTCATTGGTGTGACAGTTTTGAATGTTTCATTCATCATATTGAGCTGTTCCATTCATTTCAGCATTCTGGCTAACCTCATTGCATGGAATGCCCACTCTTTCAAATCTTGTAATATTTGTGCTATCACTCTACCTATCATTGTATAAGTATTATCTTATGCAATTTTGACTGAAATACCTTTATTAATTTTTCAAGTAGACGAATGAGACCATAGAATATGAATTCCAAAAACAAGTGTTACTTTCACAAACAGTGGATAGAAAAGCCAGAGTACTCTTCTTGGCTAGTGGAAGTTCAAGAGGATATCCACATAAAAGCAAGATGCAAACTGTCGAAAAAACATATTTGATATTTCCTCAATGGGTCAGTCAGCACTCAAGAGCCATATGAAGGGAAAACTTCATCAGTCAGTATGTGGAGACTACTCTAGACAGACAGCTGCGGGGTCAGTCATCACAAACTTTTTCACTTCACGAAGTACCTCCAGTTCAGTGGACCCTGAAACAGGTTCTTCATGCACTACAGAAAATTCTCAGGCTTCAGGTTCAGTCACAGCTGGTAGGTCTGTGGACACCTATGTTGTTGCAGATGACATTTTGAAGGCTGAGGTCCTGTGGGCCATAAAGGTGGTGATGAACCACTACTCTTTCAATTCTTGCCAAAATGTCAGCAAATTATTCACAAGTATGTTTCCAGACAGTCAAATTGCAAAGACGTTCAGTTGTGGAGCTACCAAATGTGCTTACATGATCTGCTTTGGTCTTCAACCATATTTTCATGATCTTGTGGATAAGATCAGAAATACAGAGTGCTACTCTATTTCTTTTGATGAATGTATGAACAACATATCACAAAATGAGCAGATGGACTTCATTGTGCGATACTGGGACAGCGATATTGACCAAGTAGCCGTCAGGTATTTTGGATCTGAATTCCTTGGACATGCCACTGCTGTAGACCTGCTAAAGCACTTCAAGGCAGGCCTAACAAAGATGGATCCAAAATGCCAACTACAGGTTTTCCAATGGATGGACCGAATGTCAATCTGAAGTTTTATCGGGACCTAGAGAATGAACGCAAGACCGAAGAACTACCTGGTATGCTAAAACATTGGAAGCTGTGGTCTACATATTGTGCATGGCAGCCTGCAAAAAGGAGTGACTGCATCAGGATGGAAATCTGGCAAGTCTGTTGAGAGCACGTTGGCAACTATTCCATGATACACCTGCAAGACGAGAGCACTTTTTGAATAGCACAGGCAGCTCGATCATCCCACTACAATTTTGACCCCACAGATCGGTAGAGGATGCAAAGTAAGCATAGCGTGCCCTCCTGATGTGGCCTAATGTGAAGAAGTTTGTGGCTTCTTTCAAGGTACCCCAAGAAAACACCTAGTGCAGCCTGCTTTTCAACAATTAAAGGCAGCAAGTGCTGACCCACTCAACCACAGCCAAGCTGGAATTCTTTATCTCCATTGCCAAAACAACTCCAACCTTTCCTGACTAGATTCCAGACAGATGCACTGTGATTCCCATTCCTAGGTCCTAATCTGAGGGATCTACTAGTGGGTCTCATGAACAGGTTTCTCAAGAAAGAACTTCTAGAGAAGGCTGACACATATCAGAAACTGCAGCTTTAGATCCCCAGTAGTAGAAAAACCAGGTTTTCCCCATGAATGTTGAAATAGGCTTTGCAGCCAAAGAGTCCCTGAAGACAGCCACCAACAAGAAAGTTATTAGTGGACCTCCAAAACCTAGCCTTCAAGGCTGATTGCATGTCTCTCCTGGCAGCAACAACTGCCAAGCTTCTTGAGCGAAGTCCTCTCAAGTACTCCTTGCTTCGATACCTTGAATCACTTTGCCCCCAGACAATAGTGAACACATCAGTCGATCCAGCTGTGAAGTTTGAAAAGCTCTTACACATCCTCATGAATGGCAGGTGGCGGTCAGCTGAAGAGTGTGATAATCTTTTGTCACAGTATAAACCATTCGCAGCAGAAATGAAGCAGGAGAATGCTGCAGAGTTCAGACAGTTCACCATTGACAGCAAAGAGAGACTGGACACATTCTTTGGTAAATACCTGAAAAACACAAAATTTGCCAAACTATGGGATGTGTTTAAACTTTTGCTCACTCTATCCCATGGCCAAGCATCAGTGGAGAGGGATTACTTAGTTAACAAAGACATGCTGGTGGAGAACATGCAAGAGAAGACACTGGTTGCATTACGGACTGTGTATGATAGCATTGCAGCAACTGGTCAGGACTTCACAGAGGTACCATTTACTCCCAGAATGAAGAGGAACATCAAAGCTGCCAGAATGAGGTATAAAAAATACCTAGATGATCAAAGGAAAGCAAAAGGTGAAAATGAGAAGGCAAAGAAACGAAAGGCAGTCCAGGATGAACTGCATGATAGGCAGAAAAAGAAGAAACTGATTGAGAGTGCCATCGACATCATGAAAAAGGAGGCAGATGACCTTGCACAAAAAGCAGAGAGGAGGCATGACTTCAGTCTTCTAACCAAGTCTAATGCATTCAGAAGGAAAGTTACTGAAAAGGCACAAGAAAGCAAGAGGCTGCAAATTGAAATGGATGAACTGAAGGAAAAGCTTAAGAACATTGAATAGTGAGCATCTACACTAACAGTTTTGTACAACCTTTGTTTACAGTACTTAGTTCTGGTCATACTCATATTTATTAATAAACATGTGGGAGGATCGGATGGCTGTAAGGGGTGGAGGAGGCCATCTTATTAATATCCTTAATGGGATATTGAAAGTATAACATACTGTATTCCTAGTTCATACTAAAAGAATGCTTAAGTTAAACCTTGAATAAAGGCTCTTTGTCCTTGAAAAGTCCTTGAAACTGGTTTTTAAAATTGTGTGGGAACCCTGAATATTTCTCAAGGAAACAATTTAAACTTACAGAATAAACCCCTCAGAGGATAACAGTGCTACCACTCTCCTTGAAATAAAGGTTGAAGAACAAAGGCTAACATTAGCCATATATGGTATGTCCATCTTTCAATTTCACATGTTTGCATATTTAGCTCATGTTTATTCATGATGGATTTTAATGGATTTAAATGGATTTTTGCAGCTGTTTTGCGGATTTTTAATGCTTTTTACATCAAATATCTATGTAGTTATCATGTCACCAGACCTTTAACCACATGCAGTTACAAACATTAAGTATGCATATACTCAGTAAGCATGCTCCGTCTTATCACAAGTATAATGTATAGTCTTGCTCAAAGTAATAAACGGTGAATGATAATCTTGTGGCTGTTAGTTATTCTGTATTGCTGTAAAAGTAAGTTACCTCTCATGATCTTTTTACCTTTACACATAGTAGCTAGCAGTTGCACTACCCGCGTTTTTTTTTTTCTTTTTTTTTTTCTTGTTAGTGTGAATTGATGTGCCTTAAAACTGACAGATACTGTAATATTGCTAAAAATGATCAATTGTATGTATACCTGTATTACTATTGTGTACTTACTTGCTGTAAGAAGGGCACTAGTAGTCGCCTCCGTGATGACTATAACCTTGTAAGTGTATGTATGCAACATTAGTAATGATACTTAAAATTGTTGATAGTTCAACCGATGATTTTAAGGTTCATGGTTAAATGGGCCTTTAGCAACTGTGTGGCATAGCATAGGCCTATTTGAGGTTCGAAAGGAAGTTTTCATGGTGACCTTTGTATGTCATTGGCAAATAAACTTTGGAAAGTGGTCAATTTGATTTCTGTTTTGTTCCCTTTACTTTTTGCAAACTACGTTGGAACCTTTGCAACATGTACTGTCCATGGTTTCCTCATCTCCTCTTCACAGGAAGCAAACCGGCAACTTACTCCTTCAATTTCTGTAGTATTCAAGCTTACTCAGTGTAGTTAAATCATGTATGCAAATGACAAGCAAAACTAGACGTGCAGTGAGTGGTAGTTGACATTGTATTCACGATTGTTTGAGATCCTGAGCAACACAGTACAGTCAAGCCTGGCTTTACTAGTAAAACAACCTATTCAAGCAGGCTCCACTAGCTCAGGAAAGCTCGACGACTAGCTCAGGAAAGCTCGACCAGCTTTTGACTGGTCAAAATCGACATCATCTGGACTAACTTAAAGTTAGTCAGGCGACTAACCAAAGCCAGTTGGGCATGCCCGATGAGCTTAAAAGTTAGTCAGGAAAGTTGGTCTAGTCTGCTTGACAAACCTGCAGATTCATCAAGTAAACTAGTACAGCAGGACCTACTACGTGTACTTAGCCCACTTTGTTCAGCCATACGTACCAGCTTGAGTGTTGGTCAAGACTGACACCATCTGTACTAACTATAACTTAGTTTGGCTGGCAACTTTAGGTTACATTGAAAAGAAACCCTTGTCACTGAAAACATGCCCACATGGGGCCACATGCGATATATGTGTGCAACATAGGCTTTACATGGGTATTGACTCCATGAAAATTTAACCAAGGGGCCCAAATAAGCTTCTGGTAAATTTTCAATGGGTAACTTCTCCCATGTTGTATCCTCATGGGCACCGTGACCTAATTTTCTTGAAGCCCATGACGAGAGATCCTCGCAAGTGGTATCCACAAGGGCATCATCAGGGACCGAGATGTTTACGCATACGGGCCCTGTGTGGGCATGTCATCAGGAGTCGAATGCTAAAATAAAAACTTGTATCCTCGGTAAACTAAATAGAAATTTTTGACATGACTCCCACATTTGCCTGGACTCTTTAGTGCAGTTTGACCCCGCCTTTTTTAGTTAATTGCACCCCAGCATTGCACCTTTTTGTTTTCTAGATGACACTTTTTGGATTTTACCAAATGTTTTTCCTTTTTAGTTTTACCTTTTTCATCTAGCTGACACTACATAACACATTTGTGTTGATGTGTCGTTAAATCCCATCTAACTAACTAACTAACTAGATGACACTATATAACACAATCGTGTTGGTGTGTCGTAAAATCCCATCTAACTGTATCCTCGGCCATCGTGCAATGGCAGAACAGTGAACAGAATAACTCGAGTATGCATGATTAATATATGGTTTTTCCTGCGGCCCGTATAGCCGAACAAGGAACTGAAGACGGCCAGATATATATCGTCTAAAAGGCGATTTTTTTTCCCTTTTTTGGGAACCCCCCACCCCCACACCCCCCCCCCCCACCCACCCCCCACCCCGTTGTTGTGTTTGTGTCCCCCCTTTTTCCGGCCCCCCCCCCACTCTCCTCTCACCAGCTCCCACCTCTCACGTATCGTCCTATCTCTTTAACACTACTTCCCCTCACGTGCGGCAGGTTAGCTTGTAGGAGCAGGGGTGCAAAGTATTTTCGGATTCTGATAGAGGGTCTGATTTTTTTGTGATGTGGAATCACACATCCAGTCCTTCTCCCTCCCTCTCCTTCCGACTCCACATGGTACTTCACTGTTCTTCTACATGGTAAAGTTACATGAATTCCCACTCGCGTGGGAATCTGTGGTTTTCTCCCCCCCAAACCCTCAACGATTAGCTAGTTGGCGCCGCAGGAAACGCTGCTTGTTTGCCTAGTTATGTTAAAATTTATTAGCGAAGCTTAGAGATCATTGTTGCTACGTTACTAGTTTTCATCGTATCAAAATAGCGAGCACGTCTTTACATGACCTCAGCACGGCTTTTACCGTGAACCTTACACACATATTTCAATGTACGTTGCCGGTAAATCCGTGCAAATCCACAAAAAAATCCCTTGTATATAAAGATTTATTGAAAAAAAGGCGTTGACCGTTTCAAAAAATCTGTGGCAATTCGAAAGCTACAGTCGTCATGTTTTAGATGAAATGATCCACAGAATTGCAACTTAACACAAAATTGTGATGTTATCGAATGAGGATAAAGGGGGGTGTTTTTTCTGGGTTTGTTTTTGTGCCTTGGGTTTGGTGAGATTAGTTTTTTTTGTAAAAAAAATAAAAGATAGGAAATAAGAGAAAAAAAAAGGGAAAAAAAGAGGGAGGGGGAGGTGTGGGGAGAAAAAGGGGTAGAAAGGGGGTAATAAAGGAGAAGAAACATAAAAAAAAAGGACTGAAGAGAAAAGAAAAAGAAAAGGAAAAGGGAAGGAGAAGAAGAGTAGGGGAGTAAGGGGAGATGAGAAAGAGAAGATACGCGGAAAAAGGGTGGGGGAAAGAAAGCAAGCAGGAGGAAAAGAGAACAGACAGATGGAAGAGGACAGGAAGGAGGGAGTGGCGGTGGGGGGAGAGAAAGCTAAAAAGTGGGGGAGAAGAGGGGAGTAGGTGGAGTAGAATAAGAAAAAAAGACGAGATAACACGAAGAAGGGGGAGAAGTAAAGGGGATAAACAGGATAGAAAAAAAGAAGAAAATAGAGAGAAGAAGGGGGAAAATGAAGGATAAAGAGATAAAAAGGACGACGGGAAAGAGAGAGACACCTTGCCCAATATGTGGGAGAGTGGGACCAAATCCCATCGCCTCACTCATCCGTTCTCCCACGAGCGCAATCGAACAGGAAAAGACCCTTCTCATCTTATTCTCCTCTCCACTCCGCGACGACCGAACGAGATAATAAAGAACAGACGGTCATAATCCGAAACACAAGTATAGGCGCGCCGCACGAGAGTACTGAGGGTGGCCGGAACAAGCGCAGTGAGCAAGGGGGAAAACGAGAATTCCAAACCCCGGCCAGATATAGGAATAAACGGAGCAACGAATAGATATGCAGTCACAAAAGCAAAGGATCTACCGTATCGTATAAAGCACCAATCTAAGACAGCAGAGACCAGACACAAATCAGCGAGCGAGAACAGACTTAACGAGATGATAGGTAAGGCAAAAGAAATCTAATCACTACGATAAAGCTGGAGTATAGAAAAGCGGAAGAAGGTATCAAAACGATGAGAAGCAAGTACTAAGTACTAAGAAGATCAGATTAAGCCGTGAGAGATCGAAGTACACGGACTGACCAGACAAGGTCAATAGGCATACGAGGTGAATCAACATCAATTCTACTCTCGCTCCCCGCGCTCCTATTCTGAGATACTAAGTCGGGGAATAATAGACACATATACTTACAGCGCTGCCGCCAAGAGACAATATCAAATGAAATAATGATAGGGAAGGCGCCAGATCAGCTCGAGAAGGTTATTCGCGAGAGAATCGAATATCGCTGCCGACATCTCTCTCAGACAACCGAACCAGACGCATAGAAAACAGCAAACGACGAGAGCGAACTAAGGATATCGAAACTGCTTATCCTTTTTTTATTCCTGGCTTCGCTCTACCAACCCCCCCCCGAGTTATAATTCCCCCCCGTTCCCCCGATGCTGATAGACATAATAAATGATACACCATATATTATATGCCACACGAGTGTATGTAGCGAGTACAGCAGACTGTTAGATGCTGAAGAGATTCATATTATGAATGTAGAAATCTGGTAAGGATTTCTTGTTTTACAGTAACTAAGTCGAAACTCAGAAGCAGATGCGAAGATTAAGCCAAAAGGATTTGAGGGGTTGTAAAAGTCACGAAATATTGGAGGCCTGTAACCTGCAGGTTCCTCTATTATTTGAAGTAAATCAACCCTGTCGACCACTGAGAAGTGTCTGAACAGTATAAGCTTACTGTTTTATTAATTTACAAATTGGTGGGGTTATTGTACAACAGATACAGCTGCTGAGTAATTATGTTCCTGCCGATCAGATATGATGTAATGTTATAGGAAATGGGGAGGAAGGTACCCGACTCAAAAAAATATCCAGTTGCCCAGTCTACAACACCTGGCAAAATTGAGGTTAGGCTGGAGCATTACTTGCCAATAGAAAATATGAAATAGATGCACAAAATAACACCAACAAAAATGTTTTGACGGAGTTATAACATTAAGCTTCACCATTTTTTTAAAGTTTCTATGTGTTCTTTAAATAGGGAATTATGCATTGGACTTGTGCAATTATGTTAAGATAGTAATTATTGGAGATTCTCTAGAAAGAGGTATATTCTAAGTAAATTTACTTTCTCTTATACAGGGCCTATTTACCTTTGTTACCCTTACAAGAAGCAGACCAATGTCTATTTCACACGGACTGGTTAACTGTCCCTCTGCAGAAAGATCCTGAAATAGAAACAAATAATAAAAGAAAAACTTATTACATGTAACACTCTTCCGAGTTCAATGTTTTCATAACTTTAAAACATGTAATCTGCAACATTTGCTATTACACACGACACAATATTTAGGGCTGTAGGGTGTAAGTATTAACCGCAAAATGACAAATAAAATATTGGGAATAAATATTAGGCTGAAAGGCAAACATAACTTAGATTCATTGACAAAATGGTTTCTTATACTGTTGATCATCCCACACTATCAAACATTCACCACCTTTTGTCCTTACATGCAATCTGGGTTACTATGTTATCTTTAAAGTAAAATTAATTTAAAAATCGACACTATATTTGTGTTTGTCAGTTATCAAATAAAAAAAAAAATTAGCATTAGTGACAGGGATGGGGCATGGTCCAAGAACCTTTCCCTAAAATAGCACTGCTCACTTTGAATCTGTACAACTTGGCAGGACCGACAGTCCACTGTCAGACGCCTATGGTATGCAAAAATGTTGCCCATTATTAAACAAAACTTACTCTAAAATCTTCACTCGAGGGAAAACTTGCAGTGACAAAAGAGACAAGGGCGGCAACTTGGGCAAGAGGCCCCACTGCACCAATGGCATTTCTGGGGGGAAAACAAAAAAAACGGCGAGCACCACAACGCAGTGTACATGAGGATCAGTTTTAGTTACTTTTGTCTGTGGATAAACTAGGATAGTGGCAGTTCATGGCTTGCACGCACAGAGCCCTTGGTGGAGTTTAGGGAAAACCCTCCTTTATAGAGATCTGAATTTAGTAAAACTTGTAAACTTAGAGTGAGACTCTGATTTTCTCAAAGATAATAATTCTAATCTTCAGGGGAAAATTGCAATTGAGTTACACTCTGGAAAACAATCAACCTGAACTACAATCTTGGACAAACTCGTTGGAACACCCCTTGCACCCCCGATTCCCCCATCACAATGCGGCCCCCACAGTATATTCGTGGCACATTGGAGATCCCCCGCACACAGCTTTAGGCGTTTACGCCGGACCACAACACACTCTGTATACTGGTGGGGTAACTCTGGGCGTGCTCACGCTTACGCGTGTTCCCCCCACCACCAATAATGACGGTGATACTGGGGGACGAGGGTTTCCCAAAATCATGCCTGACAATCATATTGGACACGTACAACGGTTGAAGTTGTATCCAACAGTTTTGTCCAAGGTGTCGAGAAATTAAGCAGCACATTTTTCAAAAGGGGCCCCAGTATGACGCGAGACGGAACACTTAGACGCGATAGACGTAAGAACTTCAGTTCTATTTTCAAAGTAATGATAATTATTCTCTTAGGATGTAATCATTATTGCAGATTTGCAAAAATAATAATACAAAATAATCATCCATAACGATAAAACGGTAGTCACTGTTAAAGGAATCCAAGTTAAATAAGTCGACGCAATTACTTAAGGTGACTATGAGAAGGAGAAGGCAGTCAACTTACTGCTGGAGAAAAGGCACATGAAGTCTTTTCTTCCCCACCAAAAAAAGTGTACACCAATAGTTGTAAAACCATTACAAATAAGAGTAAATCAGTTCAATACGCATCAAAACACTAGTTGTTCACAAAAAGGTCAATTGTCCAGGGACTTTTTATTCACTGGTACTGTTTATCGGATAGGCGCTATTTCGTTTTGGAAGATCCACTGAATGGTTTTAGCTTCTCCCTGTGTTTAAGAGTACTGTGGGGAATATATATATATATAGATAATATAATATATAATATATATATATATAGTATATATACTATATATTTATATGCCGCCCATTGCCCGTAGTTAGGCATACAGTAGTTTTCACTTCACTGCGGAAAAGCTTTCGCAATGAGGGGGCGCTGCATGCCTCATTTTTTCCCACTTAAGGTTATGGGCAAATTGATTATCAATTTTTTTTCAAATTTGTTTCAAAAATCATGGTTAAGGTTATAAATTAGGGTTGGGTAGAAGAATTGGGTTTATTTGACCTATTTTTATAATAGGGTGTCAGCATTACAATAAAAGGGTCGAAAAAGCTGCATTTTAGAAACTAGGGGTGGGCCTATTTCCAAGAAGCTGATGGTTCATTGAGCCTGATTTGCCCAGACCTCGTGGGAAAAAACACCTGCGCGTCGCATTCCTGTGGTCATATAACTTGTCTGGGGCATCAAAAGTGTGGTTATGGTTGCAGTACCCGTTCGAGGGGCTGATTTTAACTCTGTACATCCCGTGTACTTAACAAGGTGTCTAAGTTTGTCGCATTGAATAACAATCAGCCTGGAATTTTGCTACTTTAGGTTATGGGCTACTGATGGTCTATGCCCGTGAAAACCGCTGTAAGGCCTCAGAAGGCAACAATGAACCGTCTACTGTTAAATTAACCTGCACATTTACATTTCTTATGCACATAGGTCGGCCTAGCAGAAGGAACTACAAAAATCCTTGTAGAGGACTCTTTAACTGTGCACAGCACGATTCTCAAAATAGCTTTTGGCTGTAACACGTATCCTCGACAAAGAATTCACCAGTTTTTTTCCGTATCCACCCTCCTAAAGCACGAAGGTGGCAATTATTTGTAAGGAACAGCACTGAGCCTCTGACTTCTTCCAACTAGAAGGGGATCACACCGTGACATTATCTTATGTTTTAAACGCATAGGGCAGAGAAGATACCTCTGAAAGATATGCTTAGGTTTTGCTGAATACTGCTCGGCAAAAATATTGGAACAGACACAGCCCTGCGACTGATAAGTTGGTGCTGCGTGTCACCTACGTGCACAGCACTTTGCTACGATAGTTCACATTCAAACTTCTCTGCACCATTAGGCAAAAATCCTAATGGTGATGTTGTGCAATTTTATACAAAATTTCATTTGCAAACCTTCGAAGGTAGTCATTTCGCGTAGGAATTAGTGCAAAGTTTTACACTTAGTTCAAGAATGTTCTACGGGTGGCATAGTCACTCGGGCGATCTCTTGAACATTCACGCTAGTCATGACGTGCTGGTGTACAAAAATTGAATGTTAATGAGTGCGACTGAGTATGCATAATGTCATGAGTTGAAGAGTGGTGAACTGTGACAATCACCGCCATTTAAAACAAATGTCACTTGAAATTGTAATTCCCACAAGATACTAATTTAAAAGTGTAAAAATTATCCTAGTTCTACGATTGTGTAGCCTTTGAGTCACAACTTTTCGGGGAAGGCGGGTGTGCGCGTCGTAATAAACACGGCTTTGTTTCTGTTCAACTATTTTCGAACCGCATTATTCCGCGCACACACTTACGCGACGCCTACATCAATATATGCGTCGTGACTGCCATCACTGTTCACAAGCTGTTCTCTCGCACGCACAACTTCCTCCTCTTTCGTGTAAAGTACAATGTAGCTAGGCTAAACAAGTAAAAGGTATCTGTAATCACAGAGATCGAAAGCAAGAGCATCTTTGATTTTCTATATGCCTGTAATCGAAATACACCGACATTACTGTAGCCAATCGCCAACTAATGATGTATATTTCTTTACACGGTGCCGTCCCTCATTTAAACCCTAAAATATGGTCACCATTAATCATAGTAATGCACACGTGCCGTATACACATTAGTACACGTATGTCAAGACAGAAAGTTTGTGTAGGCTTTTAAATTGCAGGTATTGAGTAAAAAATAACATATATTTTGTAGAAATCAGAGGTTATTTTGGGTCAGATTGGTCATGTGGGAACACAATGTTTTAAACACTTGTATAACCCTAAAAGTCTTCTAGTGCCAAAGGTATTGCCAGGAAGTCCAACATATCAAGTGCAATTCAATCTAAGACAAACGAAGCAGAAGATGTAAAGGCAGTGTAAATTTATGGTAGGCCATGTGAGTAAAAAAGCTGCCAAAGACAAGATTGCAACTTAAACAGCAGTATCTTGAATAAAATATGAATAGGGTGTTTTTCGGTTTTTGAGAGCGAACAATTTTCTACCTCGCAACATACAAATTACTTGCCCATATACCAGAAGCCCAAAGGCTTGTGATGCCTTGCGAATGGGGATGCTTTTGCACTGAGGTTTATCCCTCAAAATTTATCTGTCGTGACTCATTATTTTATGTTTAATAATTTGACCTCTGCTGACTCAAAATGACCTTGAACCCCACCAAAGTATAATAAAAAAGAAAATATGAAGTGTCTTGAAAGGGATTCAACTCCAATGGATCTTGGATCCGGAAAATTTGGAAAATTTGCGTTTTGACTCTGGGACCTAGATGACATCTTAGGAATACTGGATATTTGTGTTTGACCTCTGGGAATCTGATGACTATCTTGGGAATTCTTGGGAAATTTCACTTTTTGAACTATGTGACCCCATATAAGATCTATTTGGGAATGTCTTGGGAAATTTCACTTTTCGACCTCTGGTGACCCATATCATGATATTGGGAATTCTTGGGATATTTTGATGCTTTTTGACCTCTGCATGACCCCATATAACATCCTTGGAATTTTGGGGAATTTGTTTTTGACTCTGCTGACCCCATATAAATAATCTTGGGATTTGGGAAATGTTGCTTGTTTGACCCCAGTGATGCCAGATTACAATCTTGAGAATTCTTGGGAAATCATTTTGAACTCTGGTGACCCTATATCATATCTTGGGAATTCTTGGGATATTTGCTTTTTGTATCCTTGGTGACCCCATTAACAATCTGGGAATGTCTTGGGAAATTTTGCTTTGCTTTCTGGCCTCTGATCACTCCAGATGATGATCTTGGGAATCTTGGGAAATTTTGATTTTGACCCCAGTGACGCCAGATTACAATCTTGGGAATTTTTTTTTTTTTTTTTTTTTTTTACCATCTTCTTTATTCTGAGATCATATTATATATACAGATTTCATGGCAACATATTTGGAAAACTGCAATATGATCAGATTGTCGTTCTAACTAAAGATTCAAAAGTTGCTCATGACATAATGGATTCGGGCAGAAATAATGAAAAACACAGCTCTTAATGCACAGATCCATAATTACATATCTACCTACAGATAGTCTTAAATGTTAAATTTACTAAGTTGATTTCGCATATATAATTGCAAATAATAACCATTATCATAACCATGGCAATATGCGTGTGGTTACAATCTTAAACTTTCAAGTGCGACACATAAATTCAACTTTCAGATTAATTATTTATACATTTAACTTTATGCCATGGTGTATATAATGACTACGTTAGCATACTGTAAGGGGAATTTTGCACGAAATCATCGTAGACAATTTTGACTCAGTACTCAACATAAAATAACAGGGAAGTACTGGGGAATCTAATACACATTTACGCAAAATAAGAATTGTTTATTCCAAAGGCATTCTTTAACAGCGCAAAAGAAATTTCTGACGCGACTTGCATTTATACAAATACTGCTCTACTGTAAAGCAAACTTAAATTTGATAAATAAAATTCATAACCATGGGAATCTCGACCTAATAATCTGTTTTGGAAGATCAAGATTTTACAGGAAAATCAAAAAGTTTTTATGGAGGGCTAAGAATTAATTATACCCAAAAAGAAATCTTGTCGTAAACAAAATGTTTACCGCACAGCTTGCTCAGTATCTAAAATAAAATTTGAAATATACTTTGCACCCCCAGAGCAAGTTAGGTCTATCGTTCGTCAGTTTCGACACGTAACGTACCCTTGGGTTATTCTCCCTTTAACCTTAGATAAATAATTAATTTGTCCGAGAATCCTATGAATAAACCGAAACTGAAAATACAGGTATCTACCTCACTAATTGGACTTATAAGGATAAGAAAAACATATTCCATTGCTCCTCAGAAGCTCAAAACGTTTTGCCAATTTTTGTATTGCTTAGGAGGAAGAATGCTGCTGTCTTAAATACTATAGATGAAACTGGGAAGGTAAGTGTGAACGGCTGAATTCTTAAAATAAGGATCACGTTGAAGGCTAGTTGTAGTATCTATATTTAAAACATCTTTTACAAGCATAGGAATGGCATGAATAATCCGAAGAAACAAAAAACAACGGAGCACGTATGTAAATTGGTTGTTGAACTGTGCAAAAGACAAACAAGTGTTATCGCATCAAGTATATCCTTTACATAACGTAACACCATTGTTATCCATTGCATTGGTACCAGAACACGACATTATTTACTTTCCTCCATATTGGAATTATTCCAAAGGAATTGCTCTTGATCAAAGGTCACGATGAATCTTAAAGTTACAAACATGGCCCACCCAGGGCCATGACAGATGTCATTAATAAAGTCATTTGTCCGTGTTAACATCTGCTTGCTGGATAATTACAATTAAAATGGGAAAAACCACCGTACATTCTCAAATGATAATCAAAACATTTTGGACCCAATGAGCGTCACTTCTCCCCCATAAGTTTAACACAAGTACACTTTACCACCAAGAATAAAAGCTATTCAATGGGGACATTGTAAACCTCCTTCCGATTAGGATTAATCAGTATTGACGCGCGAACTTTATCCGGTACCGCCCCACAAAAACAACCGTGTATAAGTCGACTCCAGATTCTTAATAACGTTTAAAGGAGGGTCGGGCGAACTTGAAATAAAAAATACACAATGAGAAGGGCAAGTTTTTATCACAGGGATTTTTACCTATTGCTAGTAGTTAAGGTCGCAGCTGGGACAAACTGAAAAATTTGATTAGGGGGATAACGCTGCGAAGACAAATTGATTCGTAAAAAGAGGTTATCATGCCCCTTTTAATAGTGATGACAAACACGGTGACTGACGCAGTAGTCAGTTAACAGTTAACCCTTATCAAAATGGTGGTTAGCTACCTTGTAATGCGCACAGTGGCATACATGGGTTCTATCGAATTTGTAATGTTAATCTCGAATATTTGCCACGAGATTAAAAATGTTATGATTCGAGTTAAGTTATTCTCAATTCATCCAAAAAAGAGAGTGATCATCGGACATACTGGAACCAACAAGCCATTCTCGTAACAATCAATTCGATTGCCCGTATTCCAACTACTCACCCCCATGTCTAATTTTACGGCCCATACTTCAGCCACCAAACAATCAAAAGATGAAGGACCTTAACGGGTCACACTTTCAACCCCCCTTCTTCATGGCATATAATGTCGTGAGCAGGAACCAGAAATTCTATACTCACACAAGCCGAGTTGAAGTTGGCACAGTTGATAAAATTCGCTACCAACGGTATATACACAGAGTTTCTTGACGTTGAAAAAATTATATGAACGTGAATATGAAATACAACTCTATTGTCAAAGGCCTTTTCAACGTAAACAAAGACAGTAAAACGGGAATAGACATGCATCAGTATAATTATCATATCAACAATACAAGGACGATTTGCCCCGATAAATCGACCGATTGAATAAAATCCCATTCGATTGGATCAATAAGTTGTTTAATAATACACTTAACCCTGGAGCCAGGGCTTTGGAAAAATTTGTAATCTACATTTAACACGACTTATGGGCTAAATTTTTACACGAAGGAGAGATCTTAGTCAGCCTTTGGCAAGAGGGTAATGATATCGGGATTTGGTCATGAGAGAGCGCCCTGTTTGTACGCCCAAAATCTTAAAGACATCGTAACCCAACATGAGAAATATCAGCAAAAAAGAGCAAAGCTCTCTTTTCTGGTCACGGTCAGCGTTGGCGTTTTTATTTTAATCCGATTCTTAAAAGTTTTTTCTGATCACAACCCACATAACATCTCATGGCATTGCGCGCACAGATCTCTACCGCTCGTTACGTTCAATACAGGACAAGTCTTAACTATGGTAAATGTGCGGGCCAAATCCGCTATCCCGAATTTTTCCGCCCTCCTCTCCTTTCCCTACAGTAAATCTTGCGACCTCATAATGTCAACCTAGGGGAAGATTCTACATTATTGTTTTTTAACTGATAATTGGTTTACAATGGGAGTGCAGTTATGAGACGAATTCAAGGCTAGGGAGATCTGTATTAATTAAGACCATTTCGATGATGATGTGTTGGCGACCGAGAGAAACCTAACTGCCAAACATTAGTTCTTGGAATTCGAATGTACGCATCGGCGTACGAGTCAGATTCGGACTTTTTCTCTTAATTCAAGTCACATTCTTAATCATGGTCCGAAATGTTGCTCTCTCCTGACTCCATTCTGACCACTGCATATTAATAGCATTGGAATTTGTTCCACAACTATGCAGGGCCCCGGTTACTGGAAATTGAATAATTCTCTGCTGAATGACTCAGATTACACTTCAACAGTTAGAAAATTAATTACTGATGCTAGTAATGAAATTTTATGAGAGCAACCCCTCCCAAATGTGGGAGTATATTAAGTATAAATTCGTGCTTTCAGTATTCATTACAGTAAAAAAAAGGCTCAGACTCGTAGAAAGCAGGAGAGGGATTTATTACGAGAAATTTCTTGCTTAGAAAGCTCTTACTATTTATCAAACTCTCAAAAACTCTTGACAGATTAAATGACGCCAGGGCCAGATTGGAGACTTTATACAATTACAAGATTAAAGGTATTATCATTCGTTCTAGGGCTCGTTGGGTGGAGCAGGGAGAGAAAAGTACAAAATATTTTTAAATTTAGAGAGCCGTCACAAGTCTGTTAATGTAATACATAAACTTAAAGTGAAACAGGACATGATGTAATGAATGATGCAAGTATTTTAGAGGAACTAAGTAATTTTTATAAGCAGTTTATACAATAGTGTGGGTTGCTCCCCTTCATTGATTTTGCACAATCTCCATTGTCCTAAAAAGTTTGACGGAGGATGAGGCGAACATGTGTGATGGAGAACTTACTATGGATGAATGTAAAGCTTCTCTTTTCTCTTTCCATGACAATAGGAGCCCTGGCAGTGACGGTTTAACAGCCGAGTTCTATAAATCTTTGGGAAATTTTGCTTTTTGACCTCTGGAAACCCCATCTAACAATCTTTCAAATTTGTGGGAAATGTTACTTTTCGACTCCGGTGACCCCAGATGACAATCTTGGGAATTTTGGGAAAATTTTGCTTTTTGACCTCTGGTTACCCCAGATGACCGTTGACCTCCACCAAAAACAATCTAGGTTCTTTCTTACATTATGACAAATCTATACACTAAATATAAAAAGTGTCCTTCATTCCTACAGTGTATCTTGAGATATTGTGGTTACAAGCCATTTACAAGGTTTTCGCAGTTTAAACTCTGGTGACCTCACATGGGCTTTGACCTCTACCAAAAACAATAGGGTTCTTTCTCTCAACATGACATATAGGCCATTCCCATCTTGACATATGGCGATTTCAAGGTTTTTGGTCTTTGACCTCTAGTGACCTCAAATGACCTTTGACCTCCACCAAAAACAATAGGATTCTTTCTCTCAACATGACAAGTCTATATACCAAACATGAAAAGGGTCTGTCATTGCTTTTCGGCTTTTTAACTCCAGTGACCCCAAGTGACCTTTGACCTTCATCAAAAACAATAGGGCTCTTCCTCTCAACATGACAAATCTACATACCAAATATGAAAAGTGTCGGTCATCCCTATCTCGAGATATCGCAATTACAAGGTTTTTGGTTTTTGACCTATGGTGACCTCAGATGACCTTTGGCCTCTACCAAAAACAATAGGGTTCTTCCTTACATAGGCCACTCCTATCTTGAGATATCGTGATTTCAAGGTTTTCTGTGTCTGACCTCTGGTGACCTCAAATGATCTTTGACCTCCACATAAAACAATAGGATTCTTTCTCTCAAGATGACAAACCTATATATCAAATATAAAATGTGTCCGACATTCCTATCTTGAGAAAACGCGCTTACGAGCTTTTCTGCTTTTTACCTCCAGTGACCTCAAATGACCTTTGACCTTCACCCAAAACAACAGGCTTCTTCCCTCTAACATGACAAATCTATATACCAAATATGAAAAGTGTCAGTCATAGCTATCTCGAAATAGAACGAATACAAGGTTTTCGGTTTTGACCTCTGGTGACCTCCAATGACCTTTGACCTCCTCCAAAAACAATAGGGTTATTCCTCTTAACATTGAATATATTTTTACCAAATATGAAAAGTGTCGGTCAATCCCATCTTGAGATATCGCGATTACAAGCAGCGTCACAAACACACATACACACACACATACATACACACACACGCCATCATGACCGCATAGGTTTCTCTTTCATCGAAACCAAAAATCTTTGCTTTATCTAAATATCAAATTTCTCTCTTCTCTTCTTTCACTTTAAGATGCAAAAACAAGGGAAGTTTTACTTTTTTTGAGGAGAGGGGGGCTTTACTGTTCTCTTCTTATGTGCTGATTTTTTTGGAAAGAAGTGCGGTGCGTCAGGGCTGACAGGGTATTTTATTAAGAAGGACACCTTACCTTTTTGAAAATGTTGCATATGTAAGGTGGCTTTACATATGCAAAATGGTGCTATCTTTGGTAAAGCTTTGAGGTATTAAAGAAACTTCTGATTAGATGGCCAAAGACTTTGATTTTTCTAAATGCGGGTGGGTAAATGCTGGGGGTGGGGCGAGTGTCACTACCATGGTTTGGCTTTGGAAAGAAAAATCTTGCATGAAATACTGTTAACACTTCAAGGAAGATCACTTCTCTATGCAACTATTAAGATGAGTTTTTACTTAAATTATACGTAACCATCATTTGCATGGGACCTCAAATCTATGACAATGTTTCAAACCAGAATGCAAAAATGCATTGTGGTTTCGATGAATTTAGCACTTAATGTGTAATCCCAAATCCCCCCCCCCACCCCCCCCCCCCCCCACCCCCCCCCCCCCCCACCCCCCCCCCCCAGTACCCAATATAAATATAGTCATCAACAACTGAAGCTTGTTATTGCCAAAGGTAAAAACATTGCTTTTTCTCATTTACCTCTTGAGAAATAACAACCTTAGTTTTAGCAGTATTTACAGACAAATGCCATAAATTACAGTAATCATAAACTGCATCAATGCTAATTGCAAATCATTTTGGAGAATCAGCCATGACAACAGTGTCATCAGCGTATAACAAAACATACATTTTCACAAAGTATTCAATGTCATCATCACTCAAAACTCTAGTAAATTCAGAGTTATATAATTAAGGCCACCATATTTCCTACTGATAGAAAATTCAAAGTCGTTTAGGTAAATAGCAAATAATAGAGGGGATAAATTCTCTCCCTGCCTAAACCTATATTACACTTGAAAAGATTAGACAACTTTGAACCTTGTTTACACAAGATTTGCATTCTCAGAATGTTTGTATATCACTCGAATGATGTTCCCATTAATATTATTGGCTGAGTAATTTGCTCCAAAGTGAGGACATTATCAATGAGGTCAAATGCTTTTTTGTTGATCCACAAAGGCACAGTACAGTCGTTTCTTCTTTGAGAGATAAATATCAATTAGGGAATGTAAGACAAAAATGCGATCAGTTTAATATAGCCCTCACGAAAACAGCCTGATCTTCACCTAAAAATGCCAATACAATCCAGATAAAAACGTGAGTCTTGCATTAAACACAAGCAGTAAAACAATTTTCCCATACAGCTTAGTAAAGTGATGCCTCTGTAATTGTCAGGATCATAAAATAGATCCTTGTTTTTATAAATCGGTTGGATGATCCCTATGCAAACACTTCCGTTGGAACTACTCTGACAAGAAAATAAGATTGAACATTCTCAACAACAAGTTTCAAAAACTGCAACAGGGCAATATTTCAGAAATCATTGATAATGTTATCAATACCACTCGACTTGTTATTTTTCAACTTTTTGACAATATTCTGCACCTCATCAAGAGTAAAAGGCTGATTAATATCATGTTAAGGAATGAGCTTGGCTGCATGGGTCAAAGTTACCTATCTGCTCAGGACTTCCCTGGCTAAGCTTTTCAAAATGGCTCATGAATGTATTGAGAGGCACTGTGCTTTTAGTACTGCTTGAATTACACTTGTTCAATATACTCCAATAATCCTTGGGATTTTGATTCTTAAGGGTCCTCAGTCTACTGTGAATACCAGCATTATAAGTTCTTTTACACTTTCTGATAAACTTTTTATAAATGCCAGCTTCTTTTTTAAAATTTAATACGCTCTAGCTGTACTAGTTATTGCAATTGTGCATAAATCCTTATAGCGTGCTTGTGTTGTACTTGATAAGTAGGTGTGGTCGTGCACATTTGTTTGCGACCGCGCCTTGTTTCTGTGTAGCTTGTGTTTTTCTTACTTCATCCTATTTTTTGTCCTTTGTGAAACTAGTTTGAGGTTTTTTTCTCCTTTCATTTCGTGGCCTCGAGCCACATAACTGGTGCTATGCCCGGAAGTCGGGATAGCACAATTGTTAAGTTAGAGTTTACGTCCGGGGCGAGCGTTTCTCCCCCGCAGGCGTTTACTATGTTAAAGAACAATGGTGTGGAGGTAAAAGAAATAGAGATGTTGCAGCCGCTTGCGGCCCGCAACACGTACGACCTAAAGTTCAGGTCAGATGCTGCCCGATTTCAGGGTGTTTCGCGCCTTAAAGGGCTCAACGGGCTCACTGTCACCCCATATGATCGCTCTGTGGTGTGACAGTTTCTGTACCTGAACTTTGAGGTCGATCAAGGCCTGGTGGCGAGGGTTCTCAGTCCCCCCCCAGTACGGGACTGTCTCCGATATGCGGTGGGTCACTACAAGGAAGGTGAGCTGAAGGGCATCCTGAACGGAAAAGAGACAGTTCCGTATGGTACTGAAGAGGGAAATACGTCCTTCCCCTCTTTCATTGGGGGTTCCAAGGCTCATATAAGATACTTTGGGCAGCCCCGCACTGTTTTAAGTGTTCAGAGGAGGGGCACGAAGCCAAGTCGTGTCCCAACAGGCATTGTGGCAAGTGCCTGCAGGTGGGGCACGAAAGGCCGAGTGTCCCAACGAGGTGCGGTGTAACCTATGTGGGGAGGAGGGACATGTCTCTGGTGCCTGCCCCCACATCGTACTCTGCACGTGCTAGTGCAGATGTGGAGCAGGCAGGTGAGCCTCGCAGTTCAGGCCCAGAGTACTCCACTCAAGAGTTGGTGGAGCTGCACAACAGGTAGAGCAGGATTTTCTCACCTCCTCCAAACAGTGTGAGGAGGGCCCCGGGTCCCTGAGACAGGCTCTCCATCATCATCCTCACCGCCACCCGTGGAGGCTGACGCGCTGACAGTGCAGGAGGGCCTTCAGTTAGTTAGATGGGATGTTAACGACACATCAACACGAATGTGTTATGTGTGTCAGTCAGATGAAAAAAGTAAAACTAAAAAGGAAAAAAATTGGTAAAATCAAAAATGTCTATACAAAAGCAAATGCGGGAGTCATGTTAAAACTTCCTGTAAAGGTTACATTTCTTGAGAAAGTCCAAAATGAGAACGGGATCTACGTGCTCAAACAATGTCTCAGGTCGTCACAGTGTAATACTCGGGCGAATATGGGAGTATTCATAGCAGTCGACGAGAAGGTGCATTACCTGACGGTGACATCGCAATCACAGGGATACAATATGGTTTCTCTTCCCCGTGGAGCAAACAAGCATGGGTTAGGTAAGTATGACCGATTCGTGCTTAGTCAATACCAAAATCATCCCTGTTCTCTGGGGGCCGCAATACCCACAGTCCTGACCGTTGTTTGACTGGTATAATTTGTTCTCAGGGGAAAGAATCCCACAGTTCAGTTCTAGCATTTTGATTTTATATAGCCGTTGATGTTAGGACGATAATCCCTATCAGGTCTCTTCGGAAAAATGAATCTGTTTCTGCCTGTCAGATGATGGAGAGTCTACCTCAGAGCCTCCTGCAAAGGATACACCATCAGGGGGAGGGCTGGTTTGGATTTTGTGAGGGGTTCGACTCGGAATCCCCACTGAAGAGGTCGGCCTCAGGCGAGGTGTCTGACTGACACCCCGAGTCCACGTAGTAATAAAAAGGTAGGGCCCCGGTAGATGATACGTAGCCCCCTATTTTACATGGCTGTTGATCCTCTGTCCCTCTTGGACTGAATGTTAACGGCATGAGGGACCGCCGGGGGGGGGGGGGAAGCGGTCCAGCAATATTTCAGTTTGTAGATCACTAGGTGTGGACTTCGTTTTCCTCCAGGCGACCCCACATTGTGAATGAGGACGATGTTACCACAGCGGGGTCGCTTGATCTGTCAGTGGAGGAGGGGGTTTGCACGTTGCCTTGTTCTTCAGCGACATCATGTGGGTTCAGTTATTTTAGCGGAGCGCCAAGGTGGACATCCCTGGTCGGAAAAACAGTTGATTCTGATCATGAGGGCGCCAGGCGAGACCGGTTGGTGTGGAGACCTACAAGAAATCCATGCCATGGGAACCATGGGGGTCCTTTTCCTGGTAATGTTTACTCGTTTACGCTCCTAATCGGCCTTCTGACAGAAGGGACTTTTTCATGACCTGCCATCCTCGTTCCTGGCAGTTGGAGCTCCACATTGTATCCTGGATGAGATTTTAACTGTGTCCCCGACACACAGGCCTGATGACCGATGGCCTCTTGTACGTCTTCGGGCTGTAGTGTCGGCATGACGGAATTGGACATGTTTACAAAGAATCACGACATGGTTGACGTTTGGAGAGTGAAACATCCCGGCTTGTCCGTGTTCACTTGGCACCGCCCTGATGGCACGGACGCCTCAAGGCTGGACCGGGTGTACTCTCCACTGGCTCTGTCGCCGAGTGATTGTGAAGTGGTGGCATGTCCAATTTCGGATCATGATGCAGTTACTGTCTCCTTTCAACCCCCAGATTCATGGCCAGCAAGAAGGGGGTTCTGGAAAATGAACACAGATATTCTAATGGAGGATGATTATTGTACCCAGTTTAAGGTCAGGTACGGGGGATGGCGAACTTTAAAGCCGGCATTCTCTACGGGTTTAGAATGGTGGGATGATGTCAGTGCTTTTTACGTACGTAGAAACGGGCACGAGAAACAAAGAACTTAAACCTGACCAGACAAAAACACAACCCTGAACTATTTACAGAATTCTGTACATTGCGCTAGCAAACAAAATTTCTGTGATAACTATGTACAAAACCACCCCAAACCCAAGCCAATTACGTAGGACTATTTACAATCACAAATTCACATATATTACAAATTAACCACTACCGGCCCGCCCGGACTGAAACAAGTGGGCCCCAACACCTGCCGAACGTCGACCTTGGCAAACGGACGAAGTCGGCCTCCACCCTCAGCTTAATCTCCGTCCTCAACGACGCCAGGACGACGTCCGCAGGCTTCCCCTCTCCCCTAAACACAATATTACACCGGTCTCTCCACAAGGCCAACTTTATGGAGGCCGAAACAAAGGTAAGTATCCCGCGAACACTCGTATTGCATGGCGGGGGTGACAGACCATACAAAGCGTAGTCCTGGCCGACCGCCCAGGTGTTACAAAACGTGAGGCGATCAGACAGGGCTTGAAACCACTCCCAGAGGAGGGCCACAAAGTCACACTGCCAAAACACATGTGGCACACTCTCCCACTTAGTACATCCAGTGCGGGGGCAAATGCCATCTCCGAGACGCCACCGAAGGCGCTTGAGATTAGTTACGATGGCATAGTGTGCGATTCGCCACAGCAGGGTCTCGCCGGCGGAAATCGAGTGACCTGCTGGGACTACACGCCACACTTCCGGCCTGACGCATAGTCGTTTGGATGGACCTGACCAACCAAGTCATCAAAAAATGGCCCGGTACTGGTCCCCCGCACTGGACTGCAAAACGTCCCCATACAGTTGACATAATACGTAGTGATTCCCTCATCTGACAGTATGCTTTCGCGGCGGGCCTCCGAACTGTGAGGTACACTGTTGCTAAACAGGGTAGGAAAGAACAACGGAATGATAATCCACCCCAATAACGGACCAAAGTAGGCAAACGGCATCTGGCTGTCGACCGCACTAAAAACACATTTGGTCAGGAGAAAAACGGAGCTTGACGGAAAGTGCACAAGGCCCAATCCCCCCTGCTTAGGATCCTGGGTACACCACTTTTCTTCTGACCAGCTCCGTTTTCCTTGACAAAGAAACCTAAACACGGCCCTCTCAAGTCGCACCAGGACACCACTCTGGAGCGGCCAGAACAGTGGCCCGGATACCACAAGATGAGGGGTAAACAAAACGATTGATAACTGTTACCTTCCCCAACAGACTAATGTAGCGATTGCCGAAGTCCTTCAGCCTAGCTTCCACCAGGTCCACTTTCTCATTCCAGGTAAGTGACTCGGGTGAACCGTAGCCAAACCATATGCCATTGACTTTTATGGCGTCGTCTACCCATGATGCCGCGAAGGGCAGTTGTTTCGACCGCCACTTACCTAGACGGAGTCCTTTGGTCTTGGTGGGGTTCAGTCTGGCACCTGTCGCTCTTTGAAAGGTAGAAAGGATGATGTCAAGTCTCGCATCAAACAGTTAACAGTTGAGTATTGTGTAGCAAGAGCTCGTCGAAAAAGGGAGGAGTTCCTCTCGCTCTGCTCTAGGGAGAGGGATGGGGACTCCTCTGCACTCCACGCAATCCAGCAGTATCTTGATGGAAAACTACATGGGGCCTGTGTTCGTGCTCGTGTTCATTGTGTGGAGGCGGAGGAGAAACCAACCATCAAATTCTACCGGGACGTCACAAAGTATGCTACTGAGCGTCGAATAAAGGCAGTCCGTGACGTCCACGGTACAGTACAGAAGGACCCTTTGGACATCGTAGAAGTATTTAAAGGATACTATGAACAGCTTTACACCCGAGCAGATGTTGATGAGTGCCTTCAAAAGTCCCTATTAGATAACATTACCCATACCCCCTCAAAAGAGCGAACGATGAACTTGGTTAGCCCTTGACTGTCGACGAGCTCTGGAAGGCAGTGGCGAAAATGAACGGTGGTAAGTCACCTGGGTCCGACGGTATTCCGGTAGAATTCTACAAACGCTTTTGGGGTACCGTTGGATTTGATCTCCGTGATGTATTCGTCTCTGCCTTCCTTGCTGGCTCGTTGAGCCCCTCGCAGCGCACAGGAGTAATAACATTGTTACCTAAGCCTGGTGACCCCCTTGAACCAAAAAACAAGCGACCAATCACCCTGTTAAATGTGGACTACAAGATCCTGGCGAAAACCCTTTGCAACAGGCTAGGCACCGTCATGCCGGATCTTGTGGGGCCTTTTCAGACATGTGCGGTGCGGGGACACAGTATTCAGCAGAACCTCTGGTTGGTGCGGGACTTGGTCGAGTATGTGATGGACCGTGATCTTCCTTGTGCGCTTGTCTCCCTCGATCAGGAGAAGGCCTTCGACATGGCTGATCACAGATTCCTTTTTAAAGTCTTGAAGAAGTTTAGCCTGAACTCAGTTTTTGTTAAATGGATCACCTTATTGTATAATAGTGTATATAGTCGTGTTATTGTTAATGGCCTACCGTCGGACCCCTTCAGAGTCCAACGTGGGGTACGGCAGGGATGCCCACTGTCACCTTTGCTCTATGTATTGTTCAGTGAATCCCTCGCAAGAGCCCTCCATGTAGAGCCTATGTTCCGACCTTTTCACATTCCTGGTGGTGCTACAGTCAAGTGCCTCCAGTATGCTGATGATGTTACATGCGTAGTCTCTGACCTAGCTTCCTTCAAGGCCCTTACTGGCACCCTGTCCACTTTTCAAAGAGCGACAGGTGCCAGACTGAACCCCACCAAGACCAAAGGACTCCGTCTAGGTAAGTGGCGGTCGAAACAACTGCCCCTCGTGGCATCATAAAAATCAATGGCATATGGTTCGGTTACGGTTCACCCGAGTCACTTACCTGGAATGAGAAAGTGGACCTAGTGGAAGCTAGGTTGGCAGACTACGGAGGGCATTACATTAGTCTGATGGGGAAAGTAACAGTAATTAATAAAATTCATTTATCCTCTCTTGTGGTACCCGGGCACTGTTCTGGTTGCTCCAGAAGGTGTCCTTATGCGACTTGAGAGGGCCGTATTTAAATTCCTATGGTCAGGGAAAACGGAGCTGGTCAGAAGAAAGGTGGTGTACCAGGACCTTAGGCATGGGGGACTGGGCCTTGTGCACTTTCCCTCAAAGCTCCGTTTTCTCCTGACCCAAGTGTGTTTTTAGCGCTGTCGACAGTGAGATGCCGTTTGCCTACTTTGTCCGCTATTGGGGGGGGGGGGGGGGGATTCTTTCTCCGTGGGTTCTTTCCGTCCCTTTTTAGTAATAGTGTACCCCACAGCGGAGAGACCCTCAAGGACATATTGTCATATGAGGGACACTCTCCATATGATGTCAACTGCAGGGGACGTTTTGCATGGCTTGGCTGGCCAGGTCCAACCGAGCCACTACGCCTTGGGGCCGGAGGTGTGGCGTGTGGTGCACAGCAGGTCACTAGATCACCGCCGGCGAGACCTGCTGTGGCGAATTGCACATGACGCCATCGTAACTAATCTCAAGCGCCTTCGGTGGCGTCTTGGAGATGGCATTTGCCCCCGCACTGGGTGCACAAAGTGGGAGAGTGTGCCACATGTGTTTTGGCATTGTGGCTTTGTGGCCCTCCTCTGGGAGTGGTTTCAAGGCCTGGCTGACCGTCTAACGTTTCGTAACACCTGGGCGGTCAGCCAGGACTATGCTTTGTATGGTCTACTGCCCCCACCAGGCATACAGGTGTTTGGGCCATACTTACATTTGTTTCGGCCTCCATTAAGCTAGCTATATGGAGAGACCGATGTAATATTGTTTTTAGGGAAGGGGGGAGGCCAGCAGACGTCGTCCTGGCGTCGGTGAGAACGGAGATCAAACTGAGGGTCGAGGCCGACTTTGCTCGTCTGCCAAGGTCGACGTTTGGCAGGCGCTGGGGGCCAATTGCTTCGGTGCGGGCGGGGCGGGTGATAGTTAACCTGTAGTTTTGCGTGAATAAATTTGTTAACTGTCCTATGTAATTAACCTTTGTATATAGTCCTTTGTACATAGCAACACAATTTTTTGTTTGTAGGTGCATGTAAATAGTTTGCTGTTGCGTTTTTGCCCGGTCCGGTTTGGGTTCTCGCCCTTTGTTTTCTCAGTGCCCGTTTCTACGTACTTAAAAAGCACACATGCAGCTTACTTGCAATTTTGTTAGTATTATTGCTGTTTTTGGATGAATATAGGTCACACTCTTTGGTTATATTTGGTCACATGCTGCTGTGTCTGTGCATTATTTTAAGATTAAGACTGAATGGGCTGTTTCACTTGGTGTTTTTTTTTTCAGACTTTTACGAGCTTTTTAAGTACGTAGAAACAGGCACTGGCAAACTAAAGAAGAATCCCAAACCCAAACAAAACCATGACGGGTCACAAACACAAATGCTTAACAAACTATACATACCGTGCAACAGGGAACAAAAGTCTTTGTCACTACTGAACTCCAGTAACTGCCACTGCAGCCAAGCCCAAAACAACTCCCCACAACCATATACCACCCAAACAAATTCCGCCCACACGCCCAAAGGAAACACCACGCCCGAAGGCAACTCTACACCCCACGGCAACAACACGCCCGAAGGCAACACCACGCCCCAAAGGCAACACCACGCCCGAAGGCAACACCACACCCGAAGGCAACACCACGCCCAAAGTCAACACCACGCCCCAAAGGCAACACCACGCCCGAAGGCAACACCACACCCGAAGGCAACACCACGCCCAAAGGCAACAGTACTTAAAAAGCACCGGGGCAAATACAGGTGCACCTTGCCCAAGGGTGCCCCGGAGGCAGTTGTGGCAAAGGGTAACCTCATTATCCCCATGCTTTAACAAGCTTCACAACCGGATGCAGTTTAACGTCCTTTTTTTTTCAGACTTTACGCCTGTGCAGTATTTTAAGACAAAGACCACGTTTGCGTTGTAAATAGTTCGTGGTTATGTTTTGTCCGGCCCGGTTTGAGTTCGCCTTTGTTTCGCCGTGCCAGTTTCTATGTACGTAAAAATGAAACGAGCGCTTTTACGTACGTAGAAACGGGCACGAGGAAACAAAGTAGAACTTAAACCTGACCGGACAAAAACATAACTCTGAACTATTAGGACTCTGAACTGGGTAGGACGTTAAACTGCATCCGGTTGTGGAGTTTGTTTAAACGTGGGAGTAATGAGGTTACCCTTTGCCACAACTGCCTCCGGGGCACCCTTGGGCAAGGTGCACCTGTATTTGCCCCGGTGCTTTTTAAGTGCTGTTGCCTTCGGGCGTAGTGTTGCCTTCGGGCGTAGTGTTGCCTTCGGGCGTAGTGTTGCCTTCGGGCGTGGTGTTGCCTTCGGGCTTAGTGTTGCCTTCGGGCGTGGTGTTGCCTTCGGGCGTGGTGTTGCCTTCGGGCTTAGTGTTGCCTTCGGGCTTAGTGTTGCCTTCGGGCTTAGTGTTGCCTTCGGGCGTGGTGTTGCCTTCGGGCTTAGTGTTGCCTTCGGGCTTAGTGTTGCCTTCGGGCGTGGTGTTGCCTTCGGGCTTGGTGTTGCCTTCGGGCGTGGTGTTGTCTTTGGGTGTGTGGTCTTTGTTTTTAGTGTGGCCGGGGGGAGGTTGGTCTGTGGGGTATTTGGGTTGTTGTCAGTGTGTGTGTGGTTCTATTGTTGTAATGAACATTAATTTTCTGTTTGATTTGGTGGTGTGTGGATGGTTTTGCCTTTATGTTCCTGTCCGATCCGGTTTGAGTTTTGTTTTTTGTTTGTATGTGCCGTTTCGATGCACTTAAAAAGCCCCCCCCCCCCCCGGTTGTGGAGCTTGTTAAAGCGTGGGGATAATGAGGTTACCCTTTGCCACAACTGCCTCCTGGACACCCTTGGGCAAGGTGCGCCTGTATTTTTGGCCCAGTTTTTTGTTTTTGTGTAAATAGTGTAAATAGTGTATATAGTGTACATAGTGTAAATATAGCAGGTTGACTCCACCCCGGACTCCTCGTGGCAGGTGGACCCCGCCCCGGACCCCTCGTGGCCCCTGTTGTTGGTGTCTGGTTTTTTGGTTGTTCGCGGTATGTAGTATTATTGCTTTAGGGTGGCCGGGGGGAGGTTGGTCTGTTCGGTATTTGGGTTGTTGTCAGTGTGTGTGTGGTTCTATTGTTGTAATGAACATAACTTTCTGTTTGATTTGGTGGTGTGTGGATAGTTTTGCATTTATGTTCCTGTCCGATCCGGTTTGAGTTTGTTTTTTGTTTGTATGTGCCGTTTCGATGCACTTAAAAAGCACTGCATCCGGTTGTGGAGCTTGTTAAAGCGTGGGGATAATGAGGTTACCCTTAGCCACATCTGCCTCCGGGACACCCTTGGGCAAGGTGCGCCTGTATTTTTGGCCCAGTTTTGTTCAGTTTTTTTGTTTTTGTGTAAATAGTGTATATAGTGTACATAGTGTAAATATAGCAAGTTGACTCCACCCCGGACCCCTCGTGGCAGGTGGACCCCGCCCCGGACCCCTCGTGGCCCCTGTTGTTGGTGTCTGGTTTTTTGGTTGTTGGCGGTATGTAGTATTATTGCTTTAGGGTGGTCGGGGGGAGGTTGGTCTGTTGGGTATTTGGGTTGTTGTCAGTGTGTGTGTGGTTCTATTGTTGTAATGAACATAACTTTCTGTTTGATTTGGTGGTGTGTGGATAGTTTTGCATTTATGTTCCTGTCCGATCCGGTTTTGAGTTTGTTTTTTGTTTGTATGTGCCGTTTCGATGCACTTAAAAAGCACGTTAAACTGCATCCGGTTGTGGAGCTTGTTAAAGCGTGGGGACAATGAGGTTACCCTTTGCCACAACTGCCTCCGGGGCACCCTTGGGCAAGGTGCACCTGTATTTGCCCCGGTGCTTTCTAAGTGCTGTTGCCTTTGGGCGTAGTGTTGCCTTCGGGTGTCGTGTTGCCTTCGGGCGTAGTGTTGCCTTTGGGGCGTAGTGTTGCCTTCGGGCGTGTTGTTGCCGTGGGGTGTAGAGTTGCCTTCGGGCGTGGTGTTTCCTTTGGGCGTGTGGGCGGAATTCGTTTTTGGGTGGTATGTGGTTGTGGGGAGTTGTTTTGGGGTTGGCTGCAGTGGCAGTTACTGTAGTTCAGTAGTAACAAAGACTCTTTTGTTCCCTGTTGCGCGGTGTGTATGGTTTGTTTAGCATTTGTGTTTGTGACCCGTCATGGTTTTGTTTGGGTTTGGGATTTTTCTTTAGTTTGCCAGTGCCTGTTTCTACGTACTTAAAAAGCACTCTGAACTATTTACAGAAATCTGTACATTGCGCTAGTAAACAAAATGTCTGTGCTAACTATGTACAAAACACCACCCATAACCCCAAAGCCAATCACGTTAGGACTATTTGCAATTTCAATATTTACAATATTTACAAAATTAACTATCACCCGGTCCCGCCCGCACTGAAACAAGTGGACTCCCAACACCTGCCGAACGTCGACCTTGGCAAACACGGACGAAGTCGGCCTCCACCCTCAGCTTAATCTCCGTCCTCACCGACGCCAGGACGACGTCCGGCAGGCTTCCCCTCTCCACCTAAACACAATATTACACCGGTCTCTCAACAAGGCCAGCTTTATGGAGGGCCGAAACAAAGGTAAGTATCCCGCGAACACTTGTATTCATGGCGGGGGGGGGTGACAGACCATACAAAGCGGATTAGTCCTGGCTGACCGCCCAGGTGTTACAAAACGTGAGGCGATCAGCCAGAGCTTGAAACCACTCCCAGAGGGAGGGCCACAAAGCCACACTGCCAAAAACACACATGGGGCACACTCTCCCAAACCCCTGTGCATCCAGTGCGGGGGCAAATGCCATCTCCAAGACGCCACCGAAGGCGCTTGAGATTCGTTACGATGGCGTCGTGTGCGATGCGCCACAGCAGGTCGCGCCGGCGGTGATCGAGTGTCCTGCTGTGGACGACACGCCACACTTCCGGCCCTAACGCATAGTCGTTGGGTTGGACCTGACCAACCAAGTCATCAAAATGGCCCGGTACTGGTCCCCCGCACTGGACTGCAAAACGTCCCCTACAGTTGACATAATACGTAGTGTCTCCCTCATCTGACAGTATGCCTTCGTTGGTCTCCAACTGTGAGGTACACTGTTGCTAAACATGGTAGGAAAGAACCAACGGAATGATAATCCACCCCAATAACGGACGAAGTAGGCAAACGGCATCTGACTTTCGACAGCACTAAAAACCACATTTGCGTCAGGAGAAAACGGAAGCTTTGGAAGGAAAGTGCACAAAGGGCCCAATCCCCCCTGCCTAGTAAAATTAAACCCGCTTTTCAAGTGCAACGAAACAGCACACCCAAAAAAAAAAAAAAAAAAAAAAAAACTCAAACCGGACAGGACAGGACCCACAAACGCACAAACCATCCACACACCACCAAACAAACAGAAAAAGTATGTTCATCACAACAGAACCACAAACCTTGTTGTAATTTTTGTCCCCGGTCAGGTTTAAGTTCTTGTTTCCTTCGTGCCCGTTTCTACGTACGTAAAAAAGCTGGTGAACACAAACACACCGACAACCCAACACCCCACAAAACCAAAACCACCCCCCCGGCCACCCTAAACGTAAAAAATGAAAACGTTTGCTGTGTTTCATGCTGCCAGCACTTGGGTTTATAGAGGTTTGTGAGTGAGGTATTTCAAGACTTCATATTTTCAGAATATATTGCTCAGTGGTTGTACATGTGTGTAAATAGTGCTATATAGTCGTAAATAGTGTATATAGTGTACATACTGTAAATAGTGTATATAGGGTACATACAGTAAATTTAGCAAGTTGACTACGCTCGGTCGCCTCGTGGCGCATTGGGGGAGTTTGTGATGAATTGTTTGGTTCTGATGTTTTTGGTTTTTTTTGGTTGTTGGGTGGTGTTGTTTGGTCTGTGTGTTGTCTTTCCTTGGCGGTGTGTTAGTAATGTTGGTTTGGGATGGCCGGGGGGAGCGTTGGTTGTGGGGTTTTTGGGTTGTCAGTGGTGTGTGTGTGTTCTATTGTTGTAATGAACATAATTTTTCTGTTTGATTTGGTGGTGTGTGGATAGTTTTGCCTTTATGTTCCTGTCCGATCCGGTTTGAGTTTTTGTTTTTTGTTTGTATGTGCCGTTTCGATGCACTTAAAAAGCGGTTGTACATGGTTACATGCAGATTTGGTGGTGTGTATGTGGTTATATGGTTGATTTGGTGGTGTGTGGATAGTTTTGCCTTCATGTTCCTGTCCGATCCGGTTTGAGTTTTTGTTTTTTGTTTGTATGTGCCGTTTCGATGCACTTAAAAAGCACATGCTGCTATTAAACCACCATGCTGCTGCTGTACCATCTTTATTTTGCTTTTTTTTTGGATTGTTCGTGCAATTTACCATCAAACAGTTTGTCCCTTTTTTGTATCGGCATAACATTTTGGAGTTTGTTGGGTTAGTTTGTACAAAACATGTTACCAATAAGATTTACAATATGTATGCTGTGTATCAGGTTTTGGGGCACAGTTCCGACCGTTGCTTTAACTGTACAATTTGTTTTCGGGAATGGAATCCCATAGTTCTTGCCATTTCGATTTTACAAAGCCATTGGTCTTAGGGCTGTAATCAGTGTGAGGCAAGTAGAGTTAGTTGGTTAGTTAGATAATGTTTAACGACACACAAACACGAATGTGTTATATAGTGTCAACCAGATAAATTCGTTTCAAGTCCTCCCCTTTAGTCGCCTTTTACGACAGGCGGGGAATACCGTGGGCTATTCTACAACCCCCAGCCCAACAGGGGGCCCAACCATGGGGGGGGGTTGAATTCGGTCTTGTGGCGCCGACAACCCGCCAGTCAGACTGGTGACGTCCATCTGTAGGGCATTCTTTAGCAAGTGCATCGGCTTTCTTCATTTCTTTGTATGCCCACGTGACTAGGGACCATTGCTAGCACAACCGATTGTAGGAGAACCAAATTGGAGTAAGCTTCACGGAGAGCTGTTACTAAAGGGTGTTTTAGATCCATGGGCCTTTAAGTGCTAAAGGCTGGATAGTGATCGGTGAACACGATTGAACTGGTGCATTTCCAGAGTTTCAATCAGATGGAATGCCTAAGCTTAAGTGCCTGGAGTTCGGCAGTAAATATTGATGCATCATCCGGTAGTCTGATTTGCCTGAATGCATCCCGGCCTGTTGCCGCGGCTGGCAAAACCTGGTTCGCGGTCTTGGAGCCGTCAGTTTAGATGTCATGATACTGACTGTATTCTTAAAGTCTAAATAACAGTGCAGTCCTTTCTTTAGTCGCCTCTTACGGACAGGCGGGAATACCGTGGGCATATTCTACAACCCCCAGCCCCACAGGGGGTTCAACCATGGAGGGCTTGCTCTGTTTTGTGGCGCCGACAACCCGTCAAGTCGTGGGATGACTAATATCGTTCTTATGTTTGCGTATTTTATAGGCGATAGTCGGGAATAAACTACTCGCCACACCACGACTCCTTACTCCACTTTTTTTTCCTTTAACGTGTTTTGTTAAACGGACAACGAATCCTAACTCGAACTCAAAACCCGTCGGAAGACAAACACAACACCAAAAACGACCCACCCACACGCCGCAAAGAAAACGAATGGTCTTCGTTACCACTCAAATAAAACAAACCCACCACCCGAACGCCCCAAACACCAACAGCGAACCACCGCCCCAACCCCCCACACCAAACCTAAAAACACTCGAGCACCCCAACAACCACAAACCGCACGACACGCCCCGAAAGGAGGACAACCGGCCCGAAAGGAAACAATCACCCGCCAAAAGGCAAACGGCACACGCCCGAAGGCAAAAGCACACCCCCAGAGGCAACACCATACACCGGAAGGCAACAACACGCCCGAGGCAGCAACACGCCAGAAGGCAACAGCACACGCCCGAAGGCAACAGCACACGCCCGGACGGCAACAAACACGCCCGAAGGCAACACCACGCAAAAAGCACTGGGCAAATTACAGGTGCACCATGCTAAGGGTGCCCCGGAGGCAGTTTGTGGCAAAGGGTAGCCTCAATTATCCCCACGTTTTTAAACAAACTCCACATCCGGATGCAGTTTAAAGTCATACCCAGGACCTACCTCACTCACTCCACCTGGGTGCAGTTTAACGTCATACCCAGGATGGTCCCCCTGACGCGAACAAGGAAAAAAAAAGGATTACTACTCTCCTAGTTACACCTCAAGTTCTCGTAAAACAGGAATAACCAAATAAAGGGAGTGGTTTAGGTTGCGGGGTGTATTCGTTATTTTGTGGATAAGAAAAATGGGCCATGGGAGTTCATATTGTACAAGTTTAGAGAAGTGTTTTTCCTTTGTAACGCAAAGGGTTAAAATGTGGTGTAAATTGCAGTAAATAAGATAATGGATGCTACGAAATGTGTACTATCTACTAATAGTTGATTGTGACGTTTACTGAGCGAGAGGATACAACTGATGGAATAACATGATTATCTTAACGTATTCATTATTGTGTGACTTGATTGGGCTGAAAATATAGAGCTGTAAGGTTGTAATTATATCTGTAGGCCCATTAAGGGTTTTAGATGTGTGTAAAAGCAGGAAGGGAAGTTATTAGTTACAGTATGGGAAGACTGTGACACGCACGGTATTTTCAGGTTTCCTTTGCTTATTTTCTCAGGGGTTTCCTTGTATTGTAATAAATGTAAGCAACACATCTAAGCTATCTTCTAATCACTGGGTTTCGGGGCCCACTAGGGGCATGTCATGCTCTAGCCAACATACCTAACCTTTTTGATTCCTTGCCGAAGGTAGGCAAGGAATCTATGCAATGGTGATGTGTGTTTTGTGTTTGTGTGTATGTGACACTTAGCTTGTAAACACGATATCCCAAGGAGGTTACTGTGACTGAGCTCATACTTGGTTTGTGGGTAGGTCATATGATGTAGATGATCCCTATTGTTTTTGTGGAGGTCAAAGGTCATTGGGGTCAGGAGAGGTCAAACCTTGTAAAACACGATATCTCAAGAAAGGGTAACTGTGACTGAGCTCATACTTGGCATGTAGATTGCCATATTGAGTAGATAATACCTATCGTTTTTGGTGAAAGTCAAAGGTCATTTCGGGTCACCAGAGTGAAATGGTAAAAACCTTGGAATTTATTTGTAATTGTTTTGTAAACACGATATCTTCCAGACAGATAATATGAAGGGATCTCATACTTACCATGTGGATAGCCAATATTGAGTAGATGATCCCTATTGTTTTGGTAGAGGTTCAAAGGTCATTTTGGGGTCACCAGAGGTCAAATGGTAAAATCTTGAGGATTAATTTGTAAACACGATATCTCAAGGATGATTAAATGTGAGGGATCTCATACGTTCTATGTGGATTACCCAACATTGAGTAAATGGAGCCTGTTGTTTCTTGGTGGAAGCGTCAAAGGTTATTTGAGGTCACCAGAGGTCAAATGGTAAAAACCTTGGGAATTAGTTGTAAACACGATAATCTCCAGACAGAAAAATGTAAGGGATCTCATACTTACCATGTGGATAGCCCATATTGAGTAGATGATCCTATTGTGTTGGTAGAGGTCAAAGGTCATTGGGGTCAGCAGAGGTCAAATGGTAAAATCTTGGAATTAATTGTTAATCACGATATCTCTAAAAAACATAAATTTTTCGAGGGATCTCACACTTACCATGTGGATAGCACATATTGAGTAGATGATCCCTATGTTTTTGGTACGAGGTCAAAGGGTCATTTGGGCGTCAGGAGAGGTCTCAAATGGTAAAATCTTGGGAATTTTATTGTAAACACGATATCTAAAAAACAGATAAATGTGAAGGGATCTCATACTTACCATGTGATTACCACATTGAGTTGATGAAGCCTGTCTTCGTTTGGTAGGTGGAGGTCAAAGTATTTGGAGGTCACCAGAGGTCAAATGGTAAAACCTTGGGGAATTAGTATCTCCAGACGGAATAAATGTGAGGGATTCTCATACTTACCATGTAAGATAGCCCATATCAAGTAGATGATCCCTATTGTTTTGGACCAGAGGTCAAAGGTCTTTTGGGTCAAGGCAGAGGTCCAATGGTAAAATCTTGGGAATTAATTGTGAACATGATAAAATGTGAGGGATCTCATACTACATGTGATTACCCACATATGAGTAAGATGAAGCAGTCTTTTTTGGTGGAGAGTCAAAGGTCATTTGAGGTCACCAGACGTCAAATGGTAAACCTTGGAATTAGTTTTGTAAAAACTATCTCCAGCAAATATATGTGAGGGATCTCATACTTACCATGTGGATATCCCATATTAATTAGATGATCCCTATGCTTGTTTGTAGAGGTCAACAGGTCATTGGGGTCATTAGAGGTCAAATGGTTAAAATCTTGGGAATTAATTGTAAAAGAATATCAAGGATGGATTAAGTGAGGGGATATCATCCCTTACCATGTGGATTACCCACATGAGTAGATGAAAGCTGTACGTTTGGTGGAGGTCAAAGTGATTGAGGTCACCAGAGGTCAAATGGTAAGACCTTGGGAAATTAGTGTAAACACGAGATCTTCAGAAAATTCATTATGAGGGATCTCATACTACTTGAGGATAGCCCATATTAAGTAGATGATCCCTGATTGTTTTTGGTAAGAGGTCAAAAGGTCATTTGGGGTCACAAGCAGAGTCAAATGGTAAAATCTGGGAATAATTGTAAACACGATATCTTAAGGATTGATAAAACGTGAGGGATCTCATATTACCATGTGGATTACCCACATTGAGTAGATGAAGCCTGTCTTTTTTGGTGGAGGTCAAAGGTTCATTTCGAGGTCACTAGAGGTCAAATGGTAAAAACCTTGGAAATTCAGTTGTAAACACGATTCTCCAGACAGATAATTTATGAGGGATCTCATTTACTTACCATGTGGATAGCCCATATTGAGTAGATGATCCCTATTGTTTTTTGGTAGAGGTCAAAGGTTCACTTGGGGCACCAGAGGTCAAATGGTAAATCTTGGGAATTAATTGTAAACCGTATCTCAAGGATGATAAATGTATGAGGGATCTCATACTTTCTATGTGGATTACCCACATTGAGAAATGGAGCCTGTCTCGTGGTGAGGTCAAAAGGTTATTTGAGGTCACCAGAGGGCAAATGGTTAAACCTTAGGGAATTAGTTGTAAAACAGCTATCTCCGCCAGATAAATGTGAGGGATCTCATACTTACCGTGGATAGCCCATATTAAGTAAGAGATCCTATGTGTTTGGTAGAGGTCAAAGGTCATTTGGGGTCAGCAGAGGTCAAATGGTAAAAATCTTGGGAATTAATTGTTAACACGATATCTCAAAACAGAATAATGTGAGGGATCTCATACTTACAATCTGGAATTGCCCATATTGAGTAGATGATCTCTATCATTTTGGTGCGAGGTCAAAGGTCATTGGGTTTCACCAGTGGTCAAAAGTTCAAAACCTTGTAAAACCATATCCAAGATGGGTAACTTTGAAGGATAACTCATAGAGCAGGGGATTGCCCTATTGAGTAGATGATCCCTATTGTTTTTTCGTGGAGGTCAAAGGTTATTTGGGGTCACCAGAGGTCAGAAGGTCAATTTTTCCTTGGTGTAATATATCTCAAGAACGGGTAACTGTGAGGGATTTCATGACTTGGGTGTGTATTGCCCCCCATATTGAGTAGATGATCTGTATTGTTTTTGGTGGGAGGTCAGAAGGTCCAACATGATATATCAAGAAGGATACCTGAGGGATCTCACACTGACATGTGGATTGTTCGTATTGTGTAGATGTTCCTATAATGTTCTTTTCGTGCAAGTCAAAGGTCATTTGAGGTCAAAAAAGGTAAAAATCTACTATGAATTGATATTTCAAGGAGGGTAGCTATAGGGATCTCATACTTGGCCTTGGATTGTTCATATTTAGCATGTAGTCATTTTTGGTCACAAGATTTCAAAATGTTTTTACTGTCTAAACATGATATCTCAAGTGGGAAGTTACTGGACTGGATTCATGCTTGTCATGGGGGATTCAGTGTTTATTACAATATATCCATATGGCAAGGAATCACTAAGCCTTTTGGCTTTTTGGTTATAGAATAGCTGCAATGCATTTAAGTTATTTCAAAATTTTAACTTACACCCATCAAACCCCATCTTAGCTTATCATCCATCTCATCTGATTGTGAAGGGGGGAAGGGGTCCATCATACCTGGGTGGATTATTTAGTACAATTGGTGTCCTAGTGGAAGTTGTGGCTTAATAATCCGTCAAATAGACCGTCTGCTGTTTCTGCAATGGTTTAGTACGACCTTCATTCTACAGAATGCAGCAAAGTTTTTGAAGCCATTTTTGTTTCTCTCTACTTTTGGTAAAAGAGAGTTTCATTCAAAATGGTTGGCTAGTATAACAAGAATGGTTTAGCGTAACCACTGGAATATCGTGCTCATGGGCAATCAAGGTCAGTCCATACACTGAAGGAAGCCATATGATAAGTCTAAAATCTGAGGGAAAATCTCCATTCTCCCAAACATCTAGTAACTTTTCGTTGATATTAAGTCTCAAAAGCTAGTACACGAAAAAACATATGAGAAAATTTTATTTGACGGTCTTCAAGGTGTATGAGCGACTTTACACCGCAGAGGTTGAATGTTGGGTAATTTAAATATGAATCTACACCATGTAGAACAAAACCATATTAAAATAAACTTAAATGAACTTAGGAGCTATTGCAATTTGAACAACTAAGAGTTGACACACAGATGTCGCTCCCCCAAAAACCACAACCCATCAAATGCCTCCCTTGTAATAGGGCTTTCCTATCTTTTTGTTTTTTTTTTGATTCCTTGCCGTGATGTGTGTTTGTGTGTGTGTGTATGGACGCCGAAGCTTGTAAACATGATATCTTAAGATAGCAACGACCGATCACTTTTCAGTGTGGGAATAAGATTCATTATGTTAGAGGAAGAAGCCTATTGTTTTTTGTGGTCAAAGGCCATTTTGAGGGGTCAAAAAGCCGAAAAACGTAAACACATCTCACGTGAGGCAAGATCTGATCCAGGTCAAAAAGCAACAATTTTTCCCAGAAAATTTGAAAGCTGTAATTCTTGGGGGTTTCCAGAGGTCAGGAAAGCAAGAATCCCAACATCGTCATCGATAGGGTCAACATGAGGTCAAAATGCAAGGAACTGTGGGATTCTTGCCCTAAAGAACGAATCGACTGTGGGACTGGTGGGAATTAAGCAGACCCTAGAAAACGGAGAGAGAGCTGATTTGGTACTGACTAGGGCTCGCCACAGGCATACTTTTTCCATAACCCATATTATTGGCTCCACGGGGATGAAATACCAGATGGGTCCCTGTGACTGTGCTGTCACGTAAGACATTCTCGGGTTGACTGCTATGTGTACTTCCATATCCGGCCAGGAAGTATCACACTGTGCCGGACCTGAAGACGTTGTTTGAGCACCGATCCCCTTCTTTTTATGGAACTCTCAAAGAAAGTAACACTTTACATTGAAATTTTTACATGACTCCCACATATGCTTTTGTTTCTTTTTTTTTTTTTTTTTTTGTGGTTGGTTTTGCCCAATCCTTTTACATTTTGGTTTTTTCACCCCATTACCTTTTTTTTTTTTTTTTTTTTTTTTTTTTTTGTAGCTGACACTATATAACACATTTCGTGTTGGTGAGTAGTGTTAAAACCCCTATCTAACAAAATCGCAGCCCCAAAAACAGGTGGTAACCTCTTTTTCTCTAGATGGTCTAGGTACTGAATTCTGAGGTGTCACTAACAATAGTGTTGTTGGTCAGCTTGAGTAGCAGTAGAGTGAAACAATAAGCCCAGGGGACTCCATAGGTTAAATTTTAAGTTTTGATGCTTTGGAAAAGGGGAGGTCTTTCCACATTCCAATTTTCCGTTATCTGTAGTATACTTTCCTGCAACCACAGCATTTGGTTACCTTGAGGGCATGGAAACTTACCAGAGCTCCATGTACATAGTCCAGCTTTCTTTACACGAACAAGATCTTCAATTTGAAATTTTCAAACCCTTTTTATAGAAACGATTGTTATCCAGTGTAATGTATTACATTTGGCTTGTTCCTTATAGCTTCGTGGCTCAAGGGCGTGGGATTCTTCTCTGGCCCGCCCATTCATTATTTCAAGCTAGTTTAAGTTGACTTTTTAGTTAGGCTGCGTTAAAGGTTCCAACACAAAGTAGTAGCGTGCCGTTGTGACTGTAAATGCCAAGAAGTTCCCCTGTATGCTTTTCAGGATTGAAATACGAGACTGAAGGAGAGGCAAGCATGTACTCATTCAGAAACTTGTTTTTAAGCTCTCTCTCGCCATTTCCCTGAGGGTGAGGTCACGAGAATTTGTATGCTTAATGTTTCGATCTTCCAGAAATGAATGAAAAACTCAGGAGACTGGACACTGTGAACCATTGTCGGACACAATTCATCACCGCAAACCCTTTCAGGATCTGAAAAAGTCTTTTATGAAGTCATAACAGACCCATTTGGTAATATCAGAAACAAAAGCAAACTTCTGTCCACTGTATATAATAATCATTCACAAGGTGACAGCGAATTTGGCAGTAGGTGATCATTGAATAATTTGGTCCCACTAGGGCAAATTGCAGTTTGGGCCTGGGCCGTATCAGGAAACTTCTACTGGTTAAAATTTGCGACCAGTTCTTCCCACTTGCCATTTTAAAACATGTAGTTGCAGGTTTGACATTCTTTACCATGTGTTTCCAATATCTGAATCCATGTCTGGCACTATACTACTGTCAGGATTTTTGCTTTGTACGACAATGGCCTTCATGAGCAGCATGAATTAAACAATTTTATAATACTGAAGGTACGACTAACCTCTCTCTTTAGAATAGAATATTAATGTAGAGCTAATTCATTGCGGACCTTGTAATACAGCACCGTCTTTAGAAAATATTACTCGTTTTCCCAATGGCCAACCTTTACAACATAATCTAAAAACTTGCTGTAAAATATCATCATTAGTGATAAATCATAGTAAACTGCGACAAATGCTTCTGATGCGTCAGATAAAGGTAGCCGTGGAAGGGTATCTGCCACAAAATTAAGCTTGCCAGCTTATAATCTACGGTGTAAAATGGTATTCATTAAACGAGCTGACCCATCTGCAATGCCCACGGCCTATGGGCCTGTTCCCCTTAGTCGAGCGCAAATAGTAAATGCGCGATGATCACGTTTGAGAGTGAAGTGTCTTCCCTCCCAAAAGGTAGGTTTGTGCCATTTTTCAATAGCCTCCACACAGGAAAGAGGCTCGTTCCTACGGAATACGTCGCTTGAATTAAGTTTGCGGGACCGGACAATAATCAAGCATTCCTTCCCCGTGCCTCACTGTGTCATCAAGAGCCTCGATTCCGTGGTCGGAAGCAGCGGTGTAGAAATCCACTACATCAAGTGAATTATCAAAAAATGCAAGAGCCGCACTCCTTGCTGTAACTGCAACTTTATCGCTCTAAAATGCAGAATGGCCTCCGAACCAGGCGAAACTATACCATTGTTTGGAATTTCCCGAATGGACTTAACGTTCATAGCAAATTTGGAATGTGGATTTTTGCATAGTCACGGCGAACCCTACAAAGAAACGGACCTTCTTTCGATTTAGGGCACGTCATCCTGCAGTAACTACCGTCGGGGCGGGGACGTATCCCGTCCTTTTGGTACCACAGAACAAGGAATTTGAACCCGTTTCAACATTAAATTCACACTTGTCATTTATTTGTATTTCACAATTTTGAATCGTCGAGTACATTGACGTGCTCACTGTCTGGGATTTTCCATCCACGATAAGTGTCGTTAAATACATCTAACTAACTAACTAAATCATCTAAATAATATTATAGCTCGTTGTCCATAAGGACCATTACACATAAACTTTTTGAAAGCATGGAGGGCATAAGCAAGTCCAAAACACTCTTACAACCGAATAAATCCTACAATAGTAACTAATGTAGTGAGATCACGACTTGTATTTCTGTAGCTCAAGCTGATGAAATGCAGCCTTCAAATCTACTTATCACCTTATACGTCGGTCAATAAATTCCTCTATATTCAAGAAAAATTTGAAAAAAAAAAAAAAAATGCAAATTTGGACTATTTGAAATACGTGTAAACCCTTGGTACTGAAAGGGCTGTCCAACAGTACAAGAGATATGCACGATAGAGGTTGTGCCATTAATATGTAGCCCTAGGGATTTAATCATGTCCCGTCTCAAGAAAGCTGGCTCCCTTGGGGAATAATAAAGATGTTCGCGGGCCCCCCCCACGCAGAATTAAGTTTAGTGTAACTTTTGACCCTTAAAACACACCCCAAAAATGGGATTTGGACTAAGTATAGGAAAAACACAGATAGGTGACTATGGACCAATGCATCACGAAGAAAAATAGCTGTCATTGCGTTTTTACATTTTAAAATAGTAAACAACTGATCAACTTGCACAGTTGTCAACAGTTCATTGGTACGGGGAATGCGATTTAATGTAAAGTTCACAATCAGTCGTAATCTTTCTCGTGCAGCCGCACTTGCAGTTTGGTTCCTAGTACAAAAACTTAACAGACTCAAAAAAGAACTTGAGCAGTAGTAGTTTCCACGGGGATAGAATTGTTCTCCGTCGTCTGGACTGCCAGTCCGTGCAGTGTGCGCACATTACGATTAGGTAATAGACTCGCAGTGCTTCTACAAAAACTCTTGCAAAACTCTTTCCGCAATTAAAAGCATTTTGCGTCCTTTGCAGGACAGTCGCTTACTACGGATATGTGTTTCGTAGATCCACAACGTGAATAAGCTCTTCCCTTCCATTTGCTAACAAGGTTTGACATTAAATTTGCCTTGAGCTCGGTGCAAATCTTGCGGACTTTTGGTAGCGGAATTTGTTTTTTCTAACGAGTTGCTCTCTTATCATTTCGTTGCACAGGCTTTTTAAGTACGTTAGAAACAGGCACTGACAAAACTAAAAGATAATCCCAAACCCAAAGAAAAAACCCTGACGGATCCACGAAACACCATGTCAGACTACACATACCATGCAACAAGGAACAAAAGTCTGTTACTACTGAGATTTAGTTACTGCCACTGCAGCCAACCGAAAAAAACAACCACTCCAGCCCAACCACCACAAACAACCTTAATCACAGTCCACCAAAGACGACACCACCCAAATCCACCACCACGCCCGAAGGCAACACAACGCCCGAAGGCAACACCACGCCCGAAGGCAACACCACGCCCGAAGGCAACACCACGCCCGAAGGCAACACCACGCCCGAAGGCAACAGCACTAAAAAAGCAACGGGGCAAACCACAGGTGCACCTTGCCCAAGGGTGCCCAGGAGGTAGTTGTGGCAAAGGGTAACCTCATTTACTCCCACGTTTCAACAAACTCCACAACCGGATGCAGTTTAACGTCCTACGTTGCAACAGTCATTAAACGAAACTTAGGTAGTTGTGCACGGTAAAATAATTACAAAACCCGTGCAATCAACCAACGTGGCTTTTAGCGGGTACAAGAGAAGAAGTCACCCGCGGCGGCACTGCGTCGTAGGCCTTTGGAGCGCAGCCGGCCCTAGAGCAAGTCCGTCTACCTCAGTTCCTTCGCGGGCACAGCTTCGCTCCTGGGTATAATTCCCTTGCATTCCCTACGGGATCCTTTTTTTGCCAAGTACCCCGTAAGGGGTGCTTTTTACGTGCAGAAAACGGACACGGCCCCAAGACAGGCGGAAAGGATCACTACATATGGCCAACAACCAAAAAACCGAACACAAACCACCAAAATCGCCCAGAACACCAGACCGAATCCCTCGACCAGCGAGGACACTCGCTGGTTTTTTGGTTGTTGTTGGGTGGTGGTTTGGTCTGGTGTTGTCTTTCGTTGGCGTTATGTAGTAATATTGGTTTAGGGTGGCCGGGGGGGGGGGTTGGTTTGTGGGGCATTGGGTTGTCAGTGTGTGTGTGGTTCTATTGTTGTAATGAACATAATTTTCTGTTTGATGTTGGGTGTTTTCTTGTTTGTTGAGTAGTTGTGCCTATATTGTCCTTACAGATCCGGTTTGAGTTTTTGTTTTTTGTTTGTATGTGCCGTTTCGATGCACTTAAAAAGCACCGCGAGGACACTCCAGCTCCGGTACGGCTGCTTGGAGTCTTTGTTATCACCAACAGAAACCACCACCACACCCACCACCGACCCAACAACACAATCTCAAAAACAACACACGCCCAAAGGCAACAAACACACCCGAAGGCAACAACACGCCCCAAGGCAACCACAGCGCAGGGGGACATGGGGGGTCCACTTGTTACATTAAAATCACTATTTACAGTTTACTTACAATATATACAACTATCTACACGTAACGAAAACAAAACTACCCCGTAAGGCATCGAGTGTACGCCCATGGTGTGTGTGTGTGTGTTTGTGACACGTCTTGTTTACACGATATCTTAAGAAGGTTAAACTCTGACGCTTGATATTCAGAGAAAGATCGCTATTGTTTTGGTCAAACGTTGAAAATTTGGCTAACATGACATCTCGAGGTAGAAAGCTGAATGAATGAATGAATGAATGAATGAATTCGTGAACTGGTGTGGTGGTGTTGCCACGTATCGTGGTGTTGCCTTCGGGCGAGGTGTTGCCTTCGGGCGAGGTGTTGCCTTCGGGCGTGGTGTTGCCTTCGGGCTTGGTGTTGCCGTCGGGCGTGGTGTTGTCTTTGGGTGTGTGGTCTTTGTGGGGCTTTGTTTTAAGTGTGACCGGGGGGAGGTTGGTCTGTGGGGTCTTTAGGTTGTTGTCAGTGTGTGTGTGGTTCTATTGTTGTAATGAACATAGTTTTCTGTTTGATTTGGTGGTGTGTGGATAGTTTTGCCTTTATGTTCCTGTCCGATCCGGTTTGAGTTTTGTTTTTTGTTTGTATGTGCCGTTTCGATGCACTTAAAAAGATTCGTGAACTGTCCTATGTAATTAACCTTTGTATATAGTCCTTTGTACATAGCAACACAATTTTTTGTTTGTAGGTGCATGTAAATAGTTTCCTGTTGCGTTTTTGCCCGGTCCGGTTTGGGTTCTCGCCCTTTGTTTTCTCAGTGCCCGTTTCTACGTACTTAAAAAGCGCCAAACTTTGAAAGCCTTATGAACACGGTGTTGTGAGCAAATGGGCCGATCATGTAAACGAAGGCTCGGCTTTTTAAGTGCATCGAAACGGCACATAGAAACAAAAAACAAACTCAAACCGGATCGGACAGGAACATAAATGCAAAACTATATGCAAAACATAATGCAAAACAAAATGCAAAACATAAATGCAAAACGAAGGCTCTGTACGGGGATGTTAAGGGTGTAGCACGAAATGCAGTAAGAAAGGAAGAGTTCCAAGTCGAGTTGAAAATGATTTATTCGATGATTGAATCAACGGCCGGCAAAATAAAAAAAAAACATCAAATCGTTATTTACAAAGATGTGAGTACATGTTGTTTACGTTTCGAAGTCTGCAACACGAGTGAGAGCCACTAACGAGCCACGAAGGTAGTGGGAAGATCCAGGAACTACGTGCGGTCCCCTGATTGGTCAAAAGTTGTGACACATCCCAAAAATAAATATTAATGTGATGATGTTGGTTGACAAACGAGGCTGTAAAAAGTGAGAGAAACCGCGCCTACAAAATATGGGATGGGGGACGTGGAAGAAGTCGCGTACAACAAAACACGTGACAGGAAACCGGAAAGATTACCAGGTGTGCCAGAAGCGTGGGAATAAATAAATCTAGTGAGATAAACAAGTTTGCGTGGCGTAATCTGTAAATTACTTACAAAAGGATAGTATGAACTAAACACTATGTGACAGTATCTCGAGGGAAGAAGCTGCATTATTGGGATTACACATGTAAGTGCTATTCAATGAAACCACAATGCAGTTTTTGCATTCCGGTTGTGTTTAAACTTGGCTAAGTTACTGCACTTGATATGATAATTTGAAAACATTGTAAATATTCTCACAGTAGAGGAGAGGGTAAGGGGGATCGTGCTTCCCTTCTCACGCGTTCTCAGGCACACAGTTTCCTTCTGCATCCCACCCCTACAAGTCCAAATGGTCCCCATATGCTCATGGTTCAGCTTCTCTAACTGCAACATACTTTGACAATGCACCAAGAGTGCTTCATACTCTTGTCAAGTGTGTATGAACCCTGTCAGTGTGTCATCATGTTATCCACGATCTCTGTTCATGCTCTCTAGCGGAGTCTGTTGTCAATTTTAAAGATCAATGTGATCTTGGAAAGGGGTGATTCTTTTTATTTGGGTACCAGTAGCATATGGTTGGAGTATCACTTTGTTGTGCAACATTACATGATTAGGCAGGAGTTGAATTAAATCTGCTTTATAAATTATTTTGTTGGACATTTTGCTTTACTAAATGATACCATTTTTATTTTATCAGATATTATTAAAAAGTGTAAAAAATGATAAATATGTTTGCTGTCCCTCTTATTTTCATCAGAATTTTGTGACATTAAATATTACTATTACTTTTGGGTCATTACTTTGATAAATTACATCAATGATTTGTTTGTTCTTGCAATTGTAGTAGTAAAGATTGGTCTTCAAACTGTATCACGATTTGTTTTTGTGTTTTGTTTTTTCTAGTCATAATGGGGTTTACAAAATAAAATCACATCGTAAATTTTCATGTCCCCGAATTTAGTATGAACGCACACTGCTCAGTGCTAAAAATACCACAGATGCACTTCCACTTTTCAACCCACCCCCCCCCCCCCCCACCCCCCCCCCCCCCCACCCCCCCCCCCCCCCACCCCCCCCCCCCCCCACCCCCCCCCCCCCCCACCCCCCCCCCCCCCCACCCCCCCCCCCCCCCACCCCCCCCCCCCCCCACCCCCCCCCCCCCCCACCCCCCCCCCCCCCCACCCCCCCCCCCCCCCACCCCCCCCCCCCCCCACCCCCCCCCCCCCCCACCCCCCCCCCCCCCCACCCCCCCCCCCCCCCACCCCCCCCCCCCCCCACCCCCCCCCCCCCCCACCCCCCCCCCCCCCCACCCCCCCCCCCCCCCACCCCCCCCCCCCCCCACCCCCCCCCCCCCCCACCCCCCCCCCCCCCCACCCCCCCCCCCCCCCACCCCCCCCCCCCCCCACCCCCCCCCCCCCCCACCCCCCCCCCCCCCCACCCCCCCCCCCCCCCACCCCCCCCCCCCCCCACCCCCCCCCCCCCCCACCCCCCCCCCCCCCCACCCCCCCCCCCCCCCAATCACCGTGTGTTAGCTGTATAGTCGCGATACACAATGTTGCGCCCTTGAATTTCCTGGATTTCTCCACTGGAATGCAATTGTAAAGACAATTCCACAAATCAACACACGAGGTATAATATTAAGTTAATAATAACGTAACATGAATGAACAAGGGTTAACGCCTAGCCTAAATTATTCATTCTAGACCTTCATTGTCATTTTCCGCTGCGGTGCTTTTCATGTGCTTAAAAATGGGCACGGTCAACCAATCAGGCCACAAAAATCGAGATGCTCGTGGCTCAAACTGCTAATTTCTGACAAATTTGTGTAGGGAACAAATACTTTTCATCTTCTATCTACAATCCATATTTTTCTGACATTAGGCGGGGTCGTTGTGAGGTAATCAGCAGCCCTTTTTACCTTAGTGCGCAACATTACGACACTCAAAAGATTTGAAATCGCTCAACGGTAGCTGTAAAAAACGTGTCCAAATTTTCACCAAGTCGTGCTGATCAGCAGAAATTCGCAACTTAGGTTACAGAAAAGAAATGCACGAGTTGATATCCGTACCATTTTCGATTATTTTTCCCTCTTTTGTCTCCGCAATCTTCAATATTTTGCTTAAGTGCGCAACATTCCAACCCTCCATGCTACTAGTTATTGCAATTGTGTATAAATCCTTATAGCGTGCTTGTGTTGTACTTGATAAGTAGGTGTGGTCGTGCACATTTGTTTGCGACCGCGCCTTGTTTCTGTGTAGCTTGTGTTTTTCTTACTTCATCCTATTTTTTGTCCTTTGTGAAACTAGTTTGAGGTTTTTGTCTCCTTTCATTTCGTGGCCACGAGCCACATAACTGGTGCTATGCCCGGAAGTCGGGATAGCACAATTGTTAAGTTAGAGTTTACGTCCGGGGCGAGCGTTTCTCCCCCGCAGGCGTTTACTATGTTAAAGAACAATGGTGTGGAGGTACAAGAAATAGAGATGTTGCAGCCGCTTGCAGGTACGACCTAAAGTTCATGTCAGATGCTGCCCGATTTCAGGGTGTTTCGCGCCTTAAAGGGCTCAACGGGCTCACTGTCACCCCATATGATCGCTCTGTGGTGGTGACAGTTCTGTACCTGAACTTTGAGGTCGATCAAGGCCTGGTGGCGAGGGTTCTCAGTCAGTACGGGACTGTCTCCGATATGCGGTGGGTCACCTACAAGGAAGGTGAGCTGAAGGGCATCCTGAACGGAAAGAGACAGTTCCGTATGGTACTGAAGAGGGAAATACCGTCCTTCCTCTTCATTGGGGGTTCCAAGGCTCATATAAGATACTTTGGGCAGCCCCGCACCTGTTTTAAGTGTTCAGAGGAGGGGCACGAAGCCAAGTCGTGTCCCAACAGGCGTTGTGGCAAGTGCCTGAAGGTGGGGCACGAAAAGGCCGAGTGTTCCAACGAGGTGCGGTGTAACCTAGATTGCCGTTCGTTATTCCGAAGGGTCGTTATTCCGAATCTAACAGTAGGACCGTTATTTCGAAGGTTCGTTATTCCGAAGGTTTTTTATTCCGAAGGGTCATTATTTCGAATGGAACATAAAGGTCGTTATTTCGAAGGGTCGTTATTTCGAAGGGTCGTTATTCCTAAGGGTCATTATTCCGAATAGAAGATAAGGGTTGTTATTTCGAAGGGTCGTTATTCCGAATTGAACATTAGGATCGTTATTCCGAAGGTTTATTATTCCGAAGGGTTGTTATTCCGAAGGGTCGTTATTCCGAATATAACATAAGGGTCGTTTTTCCGAAGGGTCGTTATTCCGAAGGGTTGTTATTCCGAAGGGTCATTATTCCGAATAGGAGATAAGGGTCGTTATTCCGAAGGGTCGTTATTCCGAATGGTCGTTTTTCCGAAGGGTTGTTATTCCGAAGGGTCGTTATTTCGAAGGGTTGTTATTCCGAAGGGTCATTATTTCGAATAGGAGATAAGGGTCGTTATTCCGAAGGGTCGTTATTCCGAATTGGAGATAAGGGTCGTTATTCCGAAGGGTCATTATTCCGAAGGGTCGTTATTCCGAAGGGTCGTTATTCCGAAGGATCGTTATTCCGAAGGGTCATTATTCCGAAGGGTCGTTATTCCGAATAGAAGATAAGGATCGATATTTCGAAGGGGCATTATTCCGAATAGGGACTTTTTTCAAATTGAACATAAGGGTCGTTCCTCCGAACCAGAAAAGGGCCATTTTTTGCGCAGGTGAGGTGCCAACGGGGCCACCCTCATGTTTGACACAATTTCCTCTTTTGAAACTGCCACAGAAGGCATGCGTATTTTGAACGCCACATGGTAAAATCAGTCCAGTATCTCATTTTCAAATTTTTCTCAACACACTTCCCTGTCGACACGCTGTACGTCTGACGCTCGTAGGTGCGAACTTTGCTGCCATGGATTCAGCCAGCACCTCTCCCATAGACCAATGCGAATATCGCACCCACCGGAGGACACATCCCATCCCTGTCCACAAATTCCATAGACCGAGGCGAAAAACACTGCGGACACTGTTTTGATCGATATAAAACATGTTTCGGAGTTAACCCTTACAAGTACCCGATGACCCCAAACAATATATGTTGTACCTCTTGTCAAACTACACAACCCTAGTTTTATTTCTTGTTTCCGCCGAAACACATGCCGAAAAGTTAGCAAAAAGAAAAACATTAAGGATATTGTTGGGAAATTAAGTAGCACGGGCGCGAATTTTTTTTTCCCAGGGTAGGAAAGGCCAAGGGCCAATCAAATACTTCCATTTGACAAATTTTGAGGTCATGTGACATTTTTGAAAAACTACTTTCTGGACATTTTTCCTAGCTTTTTCCTTCACCATGGGATTGGCGGCACCTGATTCCCCCTGGGAACAAATCCAGCAGAAAAACCATGTTTGTCGAATGTATGTAGGCGTCACCATAGTAACAGTTAAACTTAAAACTAGCAAAATTTTGTTTGTATTTGTATGGTAATGCCTCAGTTTCATTACATGCAGCAAGGAACCACAGTGCCCATTGGGCTCTTGTGAAAAACTACTTTCTGGACATTTTTCCTAGCTTTTTCCTTCACCATGGGATTGGCGGCACCTGATTCCCCCCTGGGGACATATCCCTTACTAACTTCTTGATCCCTAACCTTGATTTTAAACACATTTTCAAATTTTTGAAAATTCGATTTGGCCTTTCCCACCCTGGGAAAAAAAAAATTTAGCGCACCGGGCCGGTTTTTACAAAATGGTCTTCTTGAGAAAGTTCGGTTGTCACACTATCACACCATCTCCTCATGACACCCCTACGACAGATTTGAGCAAGTTTCTAAGTTTTTGGTTAAGTAAAACAACCTCTGATGCAAATAATGGACTTGAGAACGCAATTTTAAGGGGGTTACAGTGGGTACATAGGTCAACAACATATGGAAATTTGGAGGTCATACCACTTCTGTTTCTGATTTTCTTAGGGGGTCAAAGTCGAAACTGCGAAAATCCAATAAATCGTCAAAATTAGGGTGGAAATCTAACAAGAAGGAACCTAAGGTCACTTGTACTTTAGAACATGACATTACGTGTCATGAAAAAGGTCAAAGGTCAACTTTGGGTCAAAATTTGTTGTTAGATTTCAAAATGTTTTTTTTTTTTTTTCATTTCGAGATAGCTCACATTTTGTTCAGAAAGTCTATTTTTGGTTTGCATATTAATACGTTTACCAAGATGGCGGCTAACCCAGTTTTCACTGTTACCCGGGGGTTAACGGTGTTTGGGTTGTACCGTCGACGAAGAAGATAGTACGACGCTGAAATTCAATCACAATATAATAGGCGTACAGGGGTTTCGTAGGATGCCTTTGGTTTCTTCTTAGTGACGTATGTCACTTCCAGTTTATAAGTGATATAAACTAAAACTTCAAAGGCCATTTTGACATTGTACTGCCTTGCAAGAACTTCAGTTTGGTATGAGGAAAGAGGGTGTCATTCTATTTTACATGTATATCGTGTTTTGACTTTTTTTTTTAACCAAGAGGGACGTCATTGCAACTTTATACTAAATGTGATATTTAAATATGTATATATAGTAAAGTTCTATATAGTAAAACAGAGTCAGAACTAATAACAACAACATGACGGCAATTTGGAAACTAGGCTGACAATAAAGTTAGACAAAAAATTGTTCAAAATTAGTAAGTCACTTCCGGTCCAAATAATAGCAGAACTAATGCGTAAAATCATTTTATTTTTATATCTGGAAATTTTATTCCAGTTAAGTTACTTTAATTTTTGGGGGTGAATTGATAACGACAGATTTGGTGGAGAAAATTTCAAATTGACGTCATATATAGTTCAAAATGTCATCTGTGATCCCAGAGTTGAGGCGGTCCTCCCAATGGTGCAATTTTGAAGTCCATAGGGTCTCTACTTTTTAAGTTAAAAGACTCTAAAGTTGGTCAAAACAAAGATATTATAAGCATAGATACCAAACTCCTATACCTACACCGTTACAGAAATTGACTCCTCACGGAGACGCAAATATCGGGGCGGAAGTGCGGATTTGATATGCGCGCCGTTCTAATCGGCGATCTGCGTACAAAACTAAGACCGCGTCTGAGAAAATTCCATTGTTTAAAAAGGTAAGCGTGCGTGCAAGTTTGCAACGCGTTCTATACGCGCAGCATACATTGCTCTGTGTATTATCGGCCAGGATACTTAACGCACACTTCTGCGTGCATGGAGAACGAACGCGCTAGTTGCTTTCCCGTTATGAGCGCGTGAGCAATTGAACGCGCATATAAAAGTGCGTCACTTGAAGATACCATAGAAACTGACCAATGAATGTCCATGAACTTGCAAACCCAGTCATTGTGCGTTCATGTTCAAGTGTACATATCTGGAATGCCGCGATGAAGAAATAACTTATTCTTATTTAAGTGGAATTTATTGAGGAGTGGTACTTCTTAAATTAACAACATTCGAAATAGCAAGTATTAAAACTTTTGTAAGACATTCATTTGCCTGTTTGTTTTCAAAACGACTGAGCAGTGATCAGCACTTCCGCCCCAATATTTTGGCCTCCATGAGGAGTCAACGCGCCATTTTAAGTTTGGTATCTGTGCTTATAATATCTTTGGTCAAAAACAACAAAGACTCCCTCTATTTTAAATGTCTTGTTTTTATCCCAATAACACGGGCAACTACGAAAAAGCGGTTTCTATCTGTAGATTTCCCGTGTTATTTTACCACGATAACGTTGTAATTGTGATCAAAACAATTCATTTTCAGTAGTGAGCATAACCTAAAAAAGTATATGGAAACTCATGTCTAAATTTGTCAACAAGTCCCCGTTTTTCGAAAAAAATTACTTCAGGCACTTCCGGTTACTCAATATTTATGAAATGCACCTCATATCAAAGCCGAAGGATAGCTCTGTAACCTCCTATAGAAAACCTAAAAAGCTAATCCATCTTCTAATAAGTAACCCCGCATTCGATTTTATTACATTTCTCTAAAAAGCTACCGTTGAGCACGCCGTACGTACGGAGAACAAGATATAAAGTTCCCGTAAAAAGTACTTTCAGATTACTTATAAATTAATACGCACCTATTTAGGGACATTTTATTTACTTGGTAGGCTAGATACATTCCTCACAAAATATTTCACAATTCACTGACAAACATAATGTCACATGATCAAAATTGGCCCTTCCTGAACTAGTGTACCGGGCTACACTACTTCAAATTGGGGGGGGGGGGGGGAACTGCATTTTCCCTTTAAAGTTGATAAACAATAGGTCTGTCCTCTGCTACTTATCAATTAGGACTAGGGGATTTTAACCACTGTCACGACATTGACACTTCTCAGATATTAAATATGAATCTTTGCAGTCACTGAATCTTTGGACTATGTGGTAATGCATACATGTGAATTCATCACTGGTTCATCGATATTGTTTTGTGTCAAAACTGTCCGTTAATCATGTCTTGATTAGCTCACTGTGATATTAACTAGCATCATTTTACATATAGACAATTGGTTTCTTAATGCTTTTAACTTATTGCTTATTTCTATAATTTTCACGTGGGGAAAGGGGGCATTTCCTTGCTTTTGAGATGGGGAAGGGGATTTTCATTTCTCTATTGCATTTTGATGCTAGGATAGAATGCATTTACTTTGATAATGTGTTCTACTTTCAACCACAGCATGATGCAGTTTACACAGTATTTTACCGAGAGAGGGGGGCAACTCCAGATTTTGCCTGAGAGGGACATGTCCCCAACATACCCTCAATTTTGTACTTTGCACACGTTAAATATATATATATATATATATATATATATATATCATATATATATATTCATATATGTACGGGGTAGATGAGGGGGGGGGGGGCATGACACAATGCCCCAACCTTGTTAGACCTACATCACATATATCATACCGTCATAAGATGTTCAACAATATAGTCCGAAGTTTTTAGAAACTAGGAACGAAATGCGTGTATTACTTTGGAACTAGTAATTGACAGAAATTTTTAAATTTAGTGATAATGTCAACTATTTGATTTACTTTGAGTTACTGCACCATTGGTGCTCTAGTATCAACAATACCGCGAAGCTACGTTTCTGGACAAAGATGATGATATTAGTACTCTTCAGTTAAATGGTTATGCCACGTAAAATCATTGGTAACATCATTGCATCAATGCCACATCGATTGTACTCTGTTATTCAGTCAAAAGGAGATAATAATTTTAGGAATTTGAGACCAAGAAAGAGGGCACCTCCGGTGTGATGGCTAGTTCAGGGCTGTGGTAAAGCACGTGATCTACCGTTTCTTATAGCATATTCTTCTCTCATGATGACGTCATAAACAGGCAAAGGTGTAGTATGTATATATGATATCGCTGTACTTTTTACGGGTATGAGGTAATTTCTTGCAATGTGTTTTATTCTTTATTTGCCTTGTTCCACCAAAAAATTGCTGTAAATATTAATTTTCTATTAGGCCTCTTCCCAAAAGCAAGTGCGATCTACCATCAGCTCGGCATGGAATTAGTGCGAGGCGTTCAAAGATTTTGTCTTTGGATTGCATTTTCCCGATTGTTTTGTAAGCTACGTGTCTGAAATTTGTAGAGGATGTGAAACGTGTCACGCAAATTCACCGCTAAAATTTTGTTATGATGGATGGTTATATTAAGTCGCTAGAGCTCTTTTTTCAATGTTTGTCATAAACCTATCTGCTTTTAGTGACTTCAATATTTGTGCAGGAGAGTTTCAATAGTTGACCACGCCGTATGTATCATAGTTTGTTCGTAAATAATTGATATCAAGAGAAACGATGTTTTCATCAAAATAATTTTACGGTGACGGTATTATGTCCTTTACTTGAAAGTTATTTTACGAAACTCTTTGATCACTTATAGTAGTAATCTGTGAAGGTAATCATTGCATATTTTATCTTTAGCCAATATATATGGTGGTGTATTCAAGCTGTGTTTCTTGCAGGATGAAATGGTTCATTCGTCAGGTTGGAAACTCACATAAATAAGCGTATATGGCGGGGTCCGGTATCTCCCGGGAAAATTCATGCCAAAAAGAACCCTTCAACGCGATTTCCCCATTTTAAGGAGCCTAAAATCATAATTTGGACAATGGAATTTCCATCATTTCGGAGTGTATATTTTTTTTTAAGGAGGCCAACTCCTTTTAACAGTTTGGAAATTTCAATAGCTCCCTGATCCTACGCACACCATGTCCCTGGTGTGCCTCTGTTTCACTCTGAAATCCCTGACTCAGTAATCCCCCGCCCCCGACTGACTTCGAAGGAGGAGGTCTGTACCAAATCAACATGCAGTCGGTAGCGTGTTTAAAAGGGGTGGGGATGATAAGGGCTGAATTCCAGTAGTCTTAGGCTACATGATACACGATAAACATGCGACTCTGACCATTCCAAGTATTCAGAATATTCGGACTAGCCTGAATAACAACACTTCTGCTCAATCCGGAATAACGACCCCCATCCTGTATTCGGAATAATGACCCTTCGGAATAACGAACCTTATTTTCTGTTCGGAATAACGACCCTCATCCTCTATTCGGAATAACGACCCTTCGGAATAACGAACTTTATGCTATATTCGGAATAATGACCCTTCGGAATAACGACCCTTCGGAATAATGACCCTTCGGACTAACGACCCTTATCTTCTATTCGGAATAACGACCCTTCGGAGTAATGATCCTTCGGACTAACGACCCTTATCTCATATTCGGAATAACGACCCTTCGGAAAAATGACCCTTCGGAATAACGAACCTTCGGAATAACAACTTTTATCCTATTTTCGGAATAATGACCCTTCGGAATAACGAACCTTATGTTATATTCGGAATAATGACCCTTCGGAATAATAACCCTTATCCTATTTTCGGAATAACGAACCTTCGGAATAACGGTCCTAATGTTAGATTCGGAATAACGACCCTTCGAAATAAAGAACCTCATGCTATATTCGGAATAATGACTCTTCGGAATAACGACCCTTCGGAATAATAGTCCTAATCCTATTCTCGGAATAACGACCCTTCGGAATAACGACCCTTCGGAATAATGATCAGACCCCGTAACCTATGTGGGGAGGAGGGACATGTGGGGAGGAGGGACATGTCTCTGGTGCCTGCCCCACATCGTACTCTGCACGTGCTAGTGCAGATGTGGAGCAGGCAGGTGAGCCCTCGCAGTCAGGCCCAGAGTACTCCACTCAAGAGTTGGAGGAGGCTGCACAACAGGTAGAGCAGGATTTTCTCACCTCCTCCAAACAGTGTGAGGAGGGCCCCGGGTCCCCTGAGACAGGCTCTCCATCATCATCCTCACCGCCACCCGTGGAGGCTGACGCGATGACAGTGCAGGAGGGCCTTCAGTTAGTTAGATGGGATTTAACGACACATCAACACGAATGTGTTATGTAGTGTCAGTCAGATGAAAAAGGTAAAACTAAAAAGGAAAAACATTTGGTAAAATCCAAAAATGTCTATACAAAAGCAAATGCGGGAGTCATGTCAAAACTTCCTGTAAAGGTTACTTTCTTTGAGAAAGTCCAAAATGAGAACGGGATCTACGTGCTCAAACAATGTCTTCAGGTCTGGCACAGTGTAATACTTCTGGCGAATATGGGAGTATTCATAGCAGTCGACGAGAATGTGACTGACGGTGACATCGCAATCACAGGGGATACAATATGGTTTCTCTTCCCCGTGGAGCAAACAAGCATGGCTTAGGTAAGTATGACCGATTCGTGCTCTAGTCAATACCAAATCATCCCTCCGTTCTCTGGGGGCCGCAATACCCACAGTCCCGACCGTTGGTTTGACCTGGTATAATTTGTTCTCAGGGAAAGAATCCCACAGTTCTTGCCATTTTGATTTTATATAGCCGTTGATGTTAGGACGATAATCCCTAATCAGGTCTCTTCGGAAAATGAATCTGTTTCTGCCATGTCAGATGATGGAGAGTCTACCTCAGAGCCTCCTGCAAAGGATCCACCATCAGGGGAGGGCTGGTTTGATTTTTGTGAGGGGTTCGACTCGGAATCCCCACTGAAGAGGTCGGCCTCAGGCGAGGTGTCTGACTGACCCACCCCGAGTCCACGTAGTAATAAAAAGGCTAGGGCCCAGGTAGATGATACGTAGCCCCCTATTTTACAATGGCTGTTGATCCTCTGTCCCTCTTGACCCTGAATGTTAACGGCATGAGGGACAGCTGGAAGCGGTCCAGAATATTTCAGTTTTGTAGATCACTAGGTGTGGACTTCGTTTTCCTCCAGGAGACCCACATTGTGAATGAGGATGATGTCCACACCTGGTCCTTTGAGTGGGGAGGGGGTTTGCACGCTTCCTTTGGTTCTTCGACATCATGTGGTTCAGTTATTTTAGTTTCGCCAAGGTGGACTCCCCTGGTCGGAAAAGTTGATTCTGATCATGAGGGCCGGTTGGTGTGCGTAACCATAAAGCATCCATGTGGGAACCTTTTCCTCTGTAACGTTTACGCTCCTAATCGGCCTTCTGACAGAAGGGACTTTTTCATGACCCTGCCATCCTTCGTTCCTGGCAGTGCCCCTTGTATCCTGGCTGGAGATTTTAACTGTGTCCCCGACACACAGCTTGACCGAATGGCCTCTTGTACGTCTTCGGGCTGTAGTGTCGGCATGACGGAATTGGACATGTTTACAAAGAATCACGACATGGTTGACGTTTGGAGAGTGAAACATCCCGGCTTGTCCGTGTTCACTTGGCACCGCCCTAATGGCACGGCGCCTCAAGGCTGGACCGGGTGTACTCTCCACTGGCTCTGTCGCCGAGTGATTGTGAAGTGGTGGCATGTCCAATTTCGGATCATGATGCAGTTACTGTCTCCTTTCAACCCCCAGATTCATGGCCAGCAAGAAGGGGGTTCTGGAAAATGAACACAGATATTCTAATGGAGGATGATTATTGTACCCAGTTTACGGTCAGGTACGGGGGATGGCGAACTTTAAAGCCGGCATTCTCTACGGGTTTAGAATGGTGGGATGATGTCAAGTCTCGCATCAAACAGTTAACAGTTGAGTATTGTGTAGCAAGAGCTCGTCGAAAAAGGGAGGAGTTCCTCTCGCTCTGCTCTAGGGAGAGGGATGGGGACTCCTCTGCACTCCACGCAATCCAGCAGTATCTTGATGGAAAACTACATGGGGCCTGTGTTCGTGCTCGTGTTCATTGTGTGGAGGCAGAGGAGAAACCAACTGGGTAGGACGTTAAACTGCATCCGGTTGTGGAGCTTGTTAAAGCGTGGGGACAATGAGGTTACCCTTTGCCACAACTGCCTCCGGGGCACCCTTGGGCAAGGTGCACCTGTATTTGCCCCGGTGCTTTCTAAGTGCTGTTGCCTTTGGGCGTAGTGTTGCCTTCGGGTGTCGTGTTGCCTTCGGGCGTAGTGTTGCCTTTGGGGCGTAGTGTTGCCTTTGGGGCGTAGTGTTGCCTTCGGGCGTGGTGTTGCCTTTGGGGCGTGGTGTTGCCTTCGGGCGTGTTGTTGCCGTGGGGTGTAGAGTTGCCTTCGGGCGTGGTGTTTCCTTTGGGCGTGTGGGCGGAATTTGTTTGGGTGGTATGTGGTTGTGGGGAGTTGTTTTGGGCTTGGCTGCAGTGGCAGTTACTGGAGTTCAGTAGTGACAAAGACTTTTGTTCCCTGTTGCACGGTATGTATAGTTTGTTAAGCATTTGTGTTTGTGACCCGTCATGGTTTTGTTTGGGTTTGGGATTTTTCTTTAGTTTGCCAGTGCCTGTTTCTACGTACTTAAAAAGCACTCTGAACTATTTACAGAAATCTGTACATTGCGCTAGCAAACAAAATGTCTGTGCTAACTATGTACAAAACCACCCCAAACCCAAGCCAATCACGTAGGACTATTTGCAATTTCAATATTTACAATATTTACAAATTAACTATCACCCGGCCCGCCCGCACTGAAACAAGTGGACCCCAACACCCTGCCGAACGTCGACCTTGGCAAACGGACGAAGTCGGCCTCCACCCTCAGCTTAATCTCCGTCCTCACTGACGCCAGGACGACGTCCGCAGGCTTCCCCTCTCCCCTAAACACAATATTACACCGGTCTCTCCACAAGGCCAGCTTTATGGAGGCCGAAACAAAGGTAAGTATCCCGCGAACACTTGTATTGCATGGCGGGGGTGACAGACCATACAAAGCGTAGTCCTGGCTGACCGCCCAGGTGTTACAAAACGTGAGGCGATCAGCCAGAGCTTGAAACCACTCCCAGAGGAGGGCCACAAAGCCACACTGCCAAAACACATGGGGCACACTCTCCCACCCTGTGCATCCAGTGCGGGGGCAAATGCCATCTCCAAGACGCCACCGAAGGCGCTTGAGATTCGTTACGATGGCGTCATGTGCGATGCGCCACAGCAGGTCGCGCCGGCGGTGATCGAGTGTCCTGCTGTGGACGACACGCCACACTTCCGGCCCTGACGCATAGTCGTTGGGTTGGACCTGACCAACCAAGTCATCAAAAATGGCCCGGTACTGGTCCCCGCACTGGACTGCAAAACGTCCCCTACAGTTGACATAATACGTAGTGTCTCCCTCATCTGACAGTATGCCTTCGTTGGTCTCCAACTGTGAGGTACACTGTTGCTAAACATGGTAGGAAAGAACCAACGGAATGATAATCCACCCCAATAACGGACGAAGTAGGCAAACGGCATCTGACTTTCGACAGCACTAAAAACACATTTGGTCAGGAGAAAACGGAGCTTTGAAGGAAAGTGCACAAGGCCCAATCCCCCCTGCCTAGGAAAATGAAACGAGCTTTTCAAGTGCATCGAAACGGCACACACAAAAAAAAAAAAAAAAAAAAAAAACTCAAACCGGACAGGAACACAAACGCCAAACCATCCACACACCACCAAACCAAACAGAAAAGTATGTTCATCACAACAGAACCACAAACCTTTGTAATTTTTGTCCGGTCAGGTTTAAGTTCTTGTTTCTTCGTGCCCGTTTCTACGTACGTAAAAAGCTGTGAACCACAAACACACCGACAACCCAACACCCCACAAACCACCCCCCCCCCGGCCACCCTAAACGTAAAAATGAAACGTTTGCTGTGTTTCATGCTGCCAGCACTTGGGTTTATAAGGTTTGTGAGGTATTTCAAGACTTCATATTTCAGAATATATTGCTCAGTGGTTGTACATGGTGTAAATAGTGTACATGGTGTAAATAGTGTATATAGTGTAAATAGTGTATATAGTGTACATACTGTAAATAGTGTATATAGTGTACATACTGTAAATATAGCAAGTTGACTACGCTCGGACCCCTCGTGGCCCATTGGGGCAGTTTGTGATGATTGTTTGGTCTGATGTTTTGGTTGTTGGGTGGTGGTGGTTTGGTCTGGTGTTGTCTTTCCTTGGCGGTGTGTAGTAATGTTGGTTTGGGATGGCCGGGGGGAGGTTGGTTTGTGGGGTTTTGGGGTTGTCAGTGTGTGTGTGGTTCTATTGTTGTAATGAACATAATTTTCTGTTTGATTTGGTGGTGTGTGGATAGTTTTGCCTTTATGTTCCTGTCCGATCCGGTTTGAGTTTTTGTTTTTTGTTTGTATGTGCCGTTTCGATGCACTTAAAAAGCAGTTGTACATGGTTACATGCAGATTTGGTGGTGTGTATGTGGTTACATGGTTGATTTGGTGGTGTGTGGATAGTTTTGCCTTCATGTTCCTGTCCGATCCGATCCGGTTTGAGTTTTTGTTTTTTGTTTGTATGTGCCGTTTCGATGCACTTAAAAAGCACATGCTGCTATTAAACCACCATGCTGCTGCTGTACCATCTTTATTTTGCTTTTTTTTTTGGATTGTTCGTGCAATTTACCATCAAACAGTTTGTCCCTTTTTTTGTATCGGCATAACATTTTGGAGTTTGTTGGGTTAGTTTGTACAAAACATGTTACCAATAAGATTTACAATATGTATGCTGTGTATCATGTTTTGGGGCACAGTTCCGACCGTTGCTTTAACTGTACAATTTGTTTTCGGGAATGGAATCCCATAGTTCTTGCCATTTCGATTTTACAAAGCCATTGGTCTTAGGGCTGTAATCAGTGTGAGGCAAGTAGAGTTAGTTGGTTAGTTAGTTAGATAATGTTTAACGACACACAAACACGAATGTGTTATATAGTGTCAACCAGATAAATTCGTTTCAAGTCCTCCCCTTTAGTCGCCTTTTACGACAGGCGGGGAATACCGTGGGCATATTCTACAACCCCCAGCCCACAGGGGGCCCAACCATGGGGGGGGGGTTGCTCGGTTTTGTGGCGCCGACAACCCGCCAGTCAGACTGGTGACGTCCATCTGTAGGGCTTCTTTAGCAAGTGCATCGGCTTTTTCATTTCTTTGTATGCCCACGTGACTAGGGACCATTGCTAGCACAACCGATTTTTGTAGGCGAACCAAATTGGAGTAAGCTTCACGGAGAGCTGTTACTAAAGGGTGTTTTAGCTCATGGCCTTTAAGTGCTAAAAGGCTGGATAGTGAATCCGTGAACACGATGAACTGGTGCATTTCCGAGGTTTCAATCAGATGGAATGCCATCTTAAGTGCCTGGAGTTCGGCAGTAAATATTGATGCATCATCCGGTAGTCTGATTTGCCTGAATGCATCCCGGCCTGTTGCCGCGGCTGCAAACCTGTTCGCGGTCTTGGAGCCGTCAGTATAGATGGCATGATACTGACTGTACTTTAAAAGTCTAAATACAGTGCAAGTCCTTTCTTTTAGTCGCCTCTTACGACAGGCGGGAAATACCGTGGGCATATTCTACAACCCCCAGCCCACAGGGGGTTCAACCATGGAGGGGCTTGCTCTGTTTTGTGGCGCCGACAACCCGTCAGTCGTGGGATGACTAATATCGTTCTTATGTGCGTATTTTATAGGCGATAGTCGGGAATAAACTACTCGCCACACACGACCTCCTTACTCCACTTTTTTTTCCTTTAACGTGTTTTGAAACGGACACGATCCTAACTCGAAACAAAACCCGTCGGAAGACAAACACAACACCAAAAACGACCCACACGCCGCAAAGAAAACGAAATGGTCTTCGTTACCACTCAATAAACAAACCCACCACCACCGAACGCCCCAACACCAACAGCGACCACCGCCCCAACCCCACACCAAACCTAAAACACTCGAGCATCCCAACAACCCCAAACCGCACGAACACGCCCGAAAGGAGACAACCGCCCGAAAGGAAACAATCACCCGCCCAAAGGCAACGGCACACGCCCGAAGGCAACAGCACACCCCCAGAGGCAACACCATACACCCGAAGGCAACACGCCCGAAGGCAGCAACACGCCAGAAGGCAACAGCACACGCCCGAAGGCAACAGCACACGCCCGGAGGCAACAACACGCCCGAAGGCAACACCACGCAAAAAGCACTGGGCAAATACAGGAGCACCATGCCTAAGGGTGCCCCGGAGGCAGTTGTGGCAAAGGGTAGCCTCATTATCCCCACGTTTAAACAAACTCCACATCCGGATGCAGTTTAAAGTCCTACCCAGGACCTACCTCACTCACTCCACCTGGGTGCAGTTCAACGTCATACCCAGGACGGGCGACGCGAACAAGGAAAAAAAGGATTACTACCTCCTAGTTACACCTCAAGTTTCGTAAAACAGGAATAACCAAATAAAGGGAGTGGTTTAGGTTTGGTTTGTATTCGTTTATTTGTGGATATTAGAAAATGGGCCATGGGAGTTCATATTGTACAAGTTTAGAGAAGTGTTTTCTTGTAACCGCAAAGGGTAAAATGTGGTGTAAATTGCAGTAAAGAAGATAATGGAATGCTACGAAATGTGTACATATATACTAATAGTGACGTTTACTGAGCGAGAGGATACAACTGATGGAATAACATGATTATCTTAACGTTTCATTATTGTGTGACTTGATTGGGCTGAAAATATAGAGCTGTAAGGTTGTAATTATATCTGTAGGCCCATAAGGTTTTAGATATGTAAAAGCAGGAAGGGAAGTTATTAGTTACAGTATTGGAAGACTGTGACACGCAAGGTATTTTTCAGGTTTCTTTTGCTTATTTTCTCAGGGGTTTCCTTGTATTGTAATAAATGTAAGCAACACATCTAAGCTATCTTCTAATCACTGGGTTCGGGGCCCACTAGGGGCAGTCATGCTCTAGCCAACAGACCTAACCTTTTTGATTCCTTGCCGAAGGTAGGCAAGGAATCTATGCGATGGTGATGTGTGTGTGTGTGTGTGTGTGTGTGTATGTGACGCTTTTGCTTTTAAACACGATATCTCAAGGAGGGTTACTGTGACTGAGCTCATACTTGGTGTGTGGGTAGGTCATATTGAGTAGATGATCCCTATTGTTTTTGGTGGAGGTCAAAGGTCATTTGGGGTCAGGAGAGGTCAAAACCTTGTAAACACGATATCTCAAGAAGGGTAACTGTGACTGAGCTCATACTTGGCATGTAGATTGCCCATATTGAGTAGATAATACCTATCGTTTTTGGTGGAAGTCAAAGGTCATTTGGGGTCACCAGAGGTGAAATGGTAAAAACCTTGGGAATTATTTGTAATTGTTTGTAAACACGATATCTCCAGACAGATAATTATGAGGGATCTCATACTTACCATGTGGATAGCCAATATTGAGTAGATGATCCCTATTGTTTTTGGTAGAGGTCAAAGGTCATTTGGGGTCACCAGAGGTCAAATGGTAAAATCTTGGGAATTAATTGTAAACACGATATCTCAAGGATGATAAATGTGAGGGATCTCATACTTTCTATGTGGATTACCCACATTGAGTAAATGGAGCCTGTCTTTCTTGGTGGAGGTCAAAGGTTATTTGAGGTCACCAGAGGTCAAATGGTAAAACCTTGGGAATTAGTTGTAAACACGATATCTCCAGACAGATAAATGTGAGGGATCTCATACTTACCATGTGGATAGCCCATATTGAGTAGATGATCCTATTGTGTTTGGTAGAGGTCAAAGGTCATTTGGGGTCAGCAGAGGTCAAATGGTAAAATCTTGGGAATTAATTGTTAACACGATATCTCAAAACATAAATTTGAGGGATCTCACACTTACCATGTGGATAGCCCATATTGAGTAGATGATCCCTATTGTTTTTGGTAGAGGTCAAAGGTCATTTGGGGTCAGGAGAGGTCAAATGGTAAAATCTTGGGAATTAATTGTAAACACGATATCTCAAGGGTGAAAAGTGTGAGGGATCTCATACTTACCATGTGGATTACCCACATTGAGTTGATGAAGCCTGTCTTTTTGGTGGAGGTCAAAGGTCATTTGAGGTCACCAGAGGTCAAATGGTAAAACCTTGGGAATTAGTATCTCCAGACGGATAAATGTGAGGGATCTCATACTTACCATGTAGATAGCCCATATCAAGTAGATGATCCCTATTGTTTTTGACAGAGGTCAAAGGTCTTTTGGGGTCAGCAGAGGTCAAATGGTAAAATCTTGGGAATTAATTGTGAACATGATATAAATGTGAGGGATCTCATACTTACCATGTGGATTACCCACATCTACTCAAAGGTCATTTGAGGTCACCAGACGTCAAATGGTAAAACCTTGGGAATTAGTTGTAAACAATATCTCCAGACAAATATATGTGAGGGATCTCATACTTACCATGTGGATATCCCATATTAATTAGATGATCCCTATTGTTTTTGGTAGAGGTCAAAGGTCATTTGGGGTCATTAGAGGTCAAATGGTAAAATCTTGGGAATTAATTGTAAACACGATATCTCAAGGATGATTAATGTGAGGGATCTCATCCTTACCATGTGGATTACCCACATTGAGTAGATGAAGCCTGTCATTTTTGGTGGAGGTCAAAGGTGATTTGAGGTCACCAGAGGTCAAATGGTAAGACCTTGGGAATTAGTTGTAAACACGATATCTTCAGACATAATTATGAGGGATCTCATACTTACTATGAGGATAGCCCATATTAAGTAGATGATCCCTATTGTTTTTGGTAGAGGTCAAAGGTCATTTGGGGTCAGCAGAGGTCAAATGGTAAAATCTTGGGAATTAATTGTAAACACGATATCTTAAGGATGATAAACGTGAGGGATCTCATACTTACCATGTGGATTACCCACATTGAGTAGATGAAGCCTGTCTTTTTTGGTGGAGGTCAAAGGTCATTTGAGGTCACTAGAGGTCAAATGGTAAAACCTTGGAAATTAGTTGTAAACACGATATCTCCAGACAGATAATTATGAGGGATCTCATACTTACCATGTGGATAGCCCATATTGAGTAGATGATCCCTATTGTTTTTGGTAGAGGTCAAATGGTAAAATCTTGGGAATTAATTGTAAACACGATATCTCAAGGATGATAAATGTGAGGGATCTCATACTTTCTATGTGGATTACCCACATTGAGTAAATGGAGCCTGTCTTTCTTGGTGGAGGTCAAAGGTTATTTGAGGTCACCAGAGGGCAAATGGTAAAACCTTGGGAATTAGTTGTAAACACGATATCTCCAGACAGATAAATGTGAGGGATCTCATACTTACCATGTGGATAGCCCATATTAAGTAGATGATCCTATTGTGTTTGGTAGAGGTCAAAGGTCATTTGGGGTCAGCAGAGGTCAAATGGTAAAATCTTGGGAATTAATTGTTAACACGATATCTCAAAACAGATAAATGTGAGGGATCTCATACTTACCATGTGAATTGCCCATATTGAGTAGATGATCTCTATCATTTTTGGTGGAGGTCAAAGGTCATTTGGTTTCACCAGTGGTCAAAAGTTCAAAACCTTGTAAACACCATATCTCAAGATGGGTAACTTTGAAGGATCTCATATGTAGCATGGGGATTGCCCATATTGAGTAGATGATCCCTATTGTTTTTAGTGGAGGTCAAAGGTTATTTGGGGTCACCAGAGGTCAGAAGGTCAAATCCTTGTAAATATATCTCAAGAAGGGTAACTGTAAGGGATTTCATACTTGGGTTGTGTATTGCCCATATTGAGTAGATGATCTGTATTGTTTTTGGTGGAGGTCAAAGGTCATTTGAGATCACCAGAGGACAAAAGGTCAAAACATGATATCTCAAGAAGGATACCTGAGGGATCTCACACTTGACATGTGGATTGTTCGTATTGTGTAGATGTTCCTATAATGTTTCTTTTTCGTGCAAGTCAAAGGTCATTTGAGGTCAAAAAAGGTCAAAATCTACTGAACATGATATTTCAAGGAGGGTAGCTATGAGGGATCTCATACTTGGCCTGTGGATTGTTCATATTTAGCATGTAGGTCATTTTGGGTCACAAGATTTCAAAATGTTTTTACTGTATAACATGATATCTCAAGTGGGAGTAACTGTGAGGTATCTCATGCTTGTCATGTGGGTGATTCATGTTTGTTACAATATATCCATATGGCAAGGAATCACTAAGCCTTTTGGCTTTCTGGTTATAGAATAGCTGCAATGCATTTAAGTTATTTCAAAATTTTAACTTACAACCCAAACCCCATTAGCTTACTCCATCTCATCTGATTGTGAAGGGGGGAGGGGGTCCATCATACCTGGGTGGATTATAGTACATGTGTGCACTAGTGTGGCTACCGTCAATAGACCGTCTGCTGTTCTGCAATGGTTGTACGACCTTCATTCTACAGAATGCAGCAAAGGAAGCCATTTTTGTTTCTCTCTACTTTTGGGTAAAAGAGAGTTCATTCAAACTGGTTGACTAGAAACAAGAATGGTTTAGCGTACCACTGGAATATTCGTGCTCATGGGCATCAAGGTCAGTCATACAAGGAAGCCATATGATAAGCTAAAATCTGAGAAAATCTCCATTCCCAAACATCTAGTAACTTTCGTTGATATTATACTGTCTCAAAAGCTAGTACACGAAAAACATACGAGTAAAATTTTATTTGACGGTCTTCAAGGTGTATGAGAGACTTTACACCGCAGAGGTTGAATGTTGGTAATTTAATATGAATCTACACCATGCATGAATAAACCATATTAAATAAAACTTTAAATGAATTAGGAGCTATTGCAATTTGAACAACTAAGAGTTGACACACAGATGTCGCTCACCACAACCCATCACGCTGCTCCCTTGAATAATGCTTTCCTCTTTTTTTTTTTTTTTTTGATTCCTTGCCGTGATGTGTGTGTGTGTGTGTATGTGACGCCGAGCTTGTAAACATGATATCTTAAGATAGCAATGACCGACACTTTTCATATTTGGTTAATAGATTCATTATGTTAAGAGGAAGAATCCTATTGTTTTTGGTGGTCAAAGGCCATTTGAGGGGTCAAAAGCCGAAAAACTGTAAACACTATCTCAAGTGAGCAATGACTGACCAGGGTCAAAAGCAACATTTCCCAAGAATTTGAAAGATTGTTACTTGGGGTTTCCAGAGGTCAGGAAGCAAGAATTCCCAAGAATTCCCAACATCGTCATCGTGGGTCAACAGAGGTCAAAATGCCAGGAACTGTGGGATTCTTTCCCTAAGAACGAATCGACTGTGGGACTGTGGGTAATGCAGCCCCTAGAAAACGGAGAGATGATTTGGTACTGACTAGGGCTCGCAAAGGTCATACTTCCCTAACCCATACTTATTTGCTCCACGGGGATGAAAGACCATATTGTATCCCCTGTGACTGTGCTGTCACCGTCAGACATTCTCGTTGACTGCTATGTGTACTTCCATATCCGCCAGAAGTATTACACTGTGCCGGACCTGAAGACGTTGTTTGAGCACACAGATCCTTCTCTTATTCTGGACTTTCTCAAAGAAAGTAACCTTTACATGAAATTTTGACATGACTCCCACATTTGCTTTTGTCGTTTTTTTTTTTGTTTTTTTTTGTGGTAGGATTTTGCCCAATCCTTTTCCATTTAGGTGATTTTCACCCCATTACCTTTTTTTTTTTTTTTTTGTAGCTGACACTATATAACACATTCGTGTTGGTGAGTCGTAAAACCCCTATCTAACAAATCTGCAGCCCAAACAGGTAACCTCTTTTCTCTAGATGGTCTAGGTACTTGAATTTCTTGAGGTGTCACTAACAATAGGTGTTTGGTCAGCTTGAGTAGCAGTAGAGTGAAACAAAAGCTCAGGGGACTCACTAGTTAAATTTTAAGTTTTGATGCTTGGAAAGGGGAGTCTTTCCACATTCCAAATTTTCCCGTTATCTGTCGTATACGTTCCTGCAACCACAGCATTGGTTACCTTTGAGGGCATGGTAAACTTACCATGACGCTCAGGTACATGTCCAGCTTTCTTTACACGAACAAGATCTTCAATTTGAAATTTTCAAACCTTTGTAGAACGATTGTTATCCATTGTAATTTTACATTTGGCTTGTTTCTTACAGCTTCGTGGCTCAATGGAGTGGGATCCCTGGTCACGCCCATTCATTATTTCAAGCTTAGTTTTAAGGTGACTTTTATGTAGGAGCGTTAAAGGTTCCACACAAGTAGTAGCGTGCCGTGTTGACCTGTAAATTCCAAGAAGTTCCCTTATTGCTTTTCAGATTGAAATACGAGACTGAAGAGAGGCAGTCATGTACTCATTCAGAACTGTTAAATCTCTCTCTCGCCATTTCCCTGAGGGTGATGTCACGATGAATTTGTATGCTTAATGTTTCGATCTTCCAGAAATGAATGAAACTCATGAGACTGACACTGTGAACCATTGTCGGACACAATTTCATCACGAAACCCTTCCAGACTGAAAAAGTCTTTAGGAAGTCTATAACAGACCCATTGGTAATATCAGAAACAAACGCAACTTCTGTCCACTGTATATAATAATCATTCAAGGTGACAGCGAATTTTGCAGTAGGTGCCATTGAATAATTTGGTCCCACTAGGGCAATTGCAGTTTTGGGCCTGGGCGTATCAGGAAACTCTACTGGTTAAATTGGACCAGTTCTTACACTTGCCATTTTAACATGTAGTTGACAGGTTTGACATTCTTTTACCATTGTTTCAATATCTGAATCCATTCGTGGCCACTTATACTTCTGTCAGGCTTTTTGCTTTGTACGAACAATGGCCTTCATGAGCAGCATGAATTAAACATTATTAATACTTGAAGGTACGACTAACCTCTCTCTTTAGAATAGGATATCATGTAGAGATAATTCATTGCGGACCTTGTAATACAGCATACGGTCTTTAGAAAATATTACTCTTTGCCAATGGCCAACCTTTACAACATAATCTAAAAACTTGCTGTAAATATCATCATTAGTGACAGCATAGTAACTGTGACAAATTGCTTCTGATGCGTCAGATAAAGGTAGACGTGGAAGGGTATCTGCCACAAAATTAAGCTTGCCAGGCTTATAATCTACGGTCTTAAATGGTATTCATTAAACGAGCTGACCATCTTGCAATGCCCATCGGCCTATGGCCTGTTCCCTTAGTCGAGCGCAAAGTAGTAAATGCGCGATGATCAGTTCGGAGAGTGAAGTGTCTTCCCTCAAAGGTAGGTGTGCCATTTTTCAATAGCCTCCACACAGGAAAGAGCCTCCTTTCCTACGGAATACTTTCGCTTGAATTAAGTTTGCGGGACGGACACATAATCAAGCATTCCTTCCCGTTGCTCACTTGTGTCATCAGAGCTCCGATTCCGTGGTCGGAAGCATCTGTAGTAAATCACTACATCAAGTGAATTATCAAAAAATGCAAGCGCCGCACCCTTTGCTGTAACTGCAACTTTAATCGCTCTAAATGCAGACTTGGCCTCCGATATCCCAGTCGAACTATACCATTGTTTGGATTTCCCGAATGGACTTAACTTTCATAGCAAAGTTTGGAATGGATTTTGCATAGTTACCGGCGAACCCTACAAATGAACGGACTTCTTTCGATTTAGGGCCGGTTCATCTGCAGTAACTAAGTCGGGGCGGGACGTATCCCGTCCTTTGGTACCCGTCCGTTTCAACATTAAATTCGCACTTGTCATTTATTTTCATTTCACAATTTTGAATGCGTTCGAGTACAGCACGTGCTCTTTCTGGGATTTTCCATACACGATAAGTGTCGTTAAATCCCATCTAACTAACTAACTAACTAACTAATATCATCTAAATAATATTATACCTCGTTGTCCTATAAGGACATTACACATAACTTTTTGAAAGCATGGAGGGGCAGAAGCAAGTCCAAAACACTCTTACAACGAAATAATCCACAATATGTAACTAATGTAGTGAGATCACGACTGTATTTCTGTAGCTCAAGCTGATGAAATGCAGCCTTCAAATCTACTTATCACCTTATACGTCGGTCAATAATTCCTCTATATTCAGAAAAATTTGAAAAAAAAAATGCAATTGGACTATTTGAATACGTGTAACCCTTGGTACTGGAAGGGCTGTCAACAGTACAATTAGAATAGCACGATAGGGTTGTGCCATTAATATGTAGCCCTAGGGCTTTAATCATGTCCTTCTCAAGAAAGCTGGCTCCCTTGGGAATAATAAAGATGTTCGCCACGCATGAATTATCGTTTTATGTAACTTTGACCTTAAAACACACCCTAAAATGTTGATTTTGGACTAAGTATAGGAAAACACAGATAGGTTACTATGTACCAATGCATCACGAAGAAAATATCTGTCATGCGTTTTGACATTTAAAATAGTAACAACTATCAACTTGCAGTATCAACAGTCATTGGTACGGGAATGTTAGCTTTTTACGTACGTAGAAACGGGCACGAAGAAACAAAGGAGAACTTAAACCTGACCGGCAAAAGTACAAAGGTGAACTTTGTACAAAACCACCCCGAACCCAAACTAGTTACATAGGACTATTTGCAATCTCACTAGGCAAAACTATTTACATACCCATTTACATCAACAGAAGAGTGTTCAGGTTGAGTCTGTTCAATGCTTTTTTGTAACTATGGGTGCTCCTTACGTGCTCCGGAACAAAACACCGGACGTGACATGAAACACAAGGACAACTATATACACCAGGCCAGCATTCATGTGGCCAACCCCCACTATTTACAGTATTAACAATGTGATGCGCTCTTTACATGCTTGTAGCCGGGCGGACCTAATGTGGAACAAAGCAAACCTATTTACACTGAACTACCAAAAAAAACTTTGTGGCATGCATGGGCACAGACACAAACAGAACAGAAACCCCAAAAAGAAAACGGGGACACAAAGGCAAAACCATTCACACTAAATACTCTGACTGGGACCTTATCTTTTTAATCCGTGGGCTCGGTACGGGCGTCCCAGAGTGATGGGTTCCCCTGTCTGATACTTCTCCCGAAGCCGACCTCTTTAGTGCAGACTCTGGCCCCTCCCCCTCACACAAATCAAACCAACCCTCCCCCGAAGGTGGATCCTTTGGAGGAGGCTCTGAGGCACGCTCCCCGCCATCCGACATCGCCGAGTCTGAGGACAGATCGAGGTCCTCCTCTAATGTCATTATTTCAACCTGTCCGGGTTGAACAGACGTCGTTATTTCAACTTGACTGGGTGTCGTTGCTAAGGGTGGCGGAGAGTCTACCTCAGGAGTTCCAGTACCTCCCTCACACTGCTTGGAGGCAAGGAAGTCCTGTTCCACCTCAAGTGCCGCCTCCTCTAATTCCTGAGTTGAATACTGTGGGCCTGTTTGCGAGGGTTCAGGTGCCGACCCCACATCCGCACTGACATGAGCAGAGTACGATGTGGGGCAGGCGCCAAACACATGTCCCTCCTCCTCACAGAGGTTGCACCGTACCTCGTTGGGACACTCTGCCTTGCCGTGCCCCAACTGCAAGCATTTCCCACATCGTCTGTTGGGACACGACTTGGCTTCGTGCCCCTGCTCTCCACATCTAAAACAGGTACGGGGCTGACAAAAGTACATAATGTGGGCCTTGGAACCCCCTATGAAGAGGAAGGATGGAATGTCCCTCACCAGTTCCATACGGAACTGTCTCTTGCCATTAAATATACCTTTCAACTCACCCCCAGTATATTTACACCACCACATTTCAGAGACAGTTCCGTACTGACTAAGAACCCTCGCAACCAGGCGCTGATCTACCTCGAAGGGAAGGTAAAGCACTGTCACCGTCACAGAGCCATCATATGGGGTGACAGTGAGCCCCTCTACCCCCTTCAGGCATGACACACCCTTAACACGGGCAGCATCAGACTTAAACTTAAGGTCGTACGTGTTTCGGGCCTCAAGCGCCTGCAACATCTCTATTTCTTTAATTTCGACACCATTGTCTTTTAACACAGTAAACGCCTGTGGGGGAGGGACACTCACCCCAGACGAAAACTCCAACTTAACAATTGTGCTATCCCGACTTCCGGGCATAGCACCAGTTTGTGTGGCTCGAGGCCACGAAAGGAAAAAAAAAAACCTCAACTAGTTTTACAAAGGACAAAAAGAGGATGAAGTAAGAAAAACACAAGCTACACAGAAACAAAGCGCGGTCGCAAACAAATGGACACGACCAGACCTACTTATCAACTACAACACAAGCACGCTAGAAGGTTTTATGCACAATTGCAATTAGTAGTACAGCTATCACACAGTGATAAGGTTGAGCACGGCAAAGCGACGAGAGCTCGACGAAACACGTCTGCACTCGCCGAAGACCTGAATTGAACTCGGGAATGCGATTAATGTAAAGTTCACAATCAGTCGTCTCTTTCTCTGCAGCCGCACTTGCAGTTGGTTCCTCGTACAAAACTTGAACAGACTCAAAAGAACTTGTAGCAGTAGTAGTTTCCACGGGGATAGAATTGTTCTCCGTCGTCTGGACTGACAGTCCGTGCAGTGTGCGCACATTACGATTAGGTAATAGACTCGCAGTGCTTCTACAAACTCTTGCAAACTCTTTCCGCAATTAAAGCATTTTGCGTCCTTTGCAGGACAGTCGCTACTATTGGCTATGTGTTTCGTAGATCCACAACGTTAATAGCTCTTCCCTTCCTTTTGCTAACAAGGTTTGACATGTAACTTGCCTTGAGCTCGGTGCAAATCTTGCGGACTTTTGGTAGCGGAATTTGTTTTTTCGACGAGTTGATCTCTTATCATTTCGTTGCACAAGCTTTTTAAGTACGTAGAAACAGGCACTGACAAACTAAAAGATAATCCCAAACCCAAAGAAAAACCCTGACGGATCACGAACACAATGTCAGACTACACATACCATGCAACAAGGAACAAAAGTCTGTTACTACTGAGATTTAGTACTGCCACTGCAGCCAACCGAAAAACAACACTCCAGCCCAACCACCACAAACAACCCTAATCACAGTCCACAAAGACCACACACACAAATCCACCACCACGCCCGAAGGCAACACTACGCCCGAAGGCAACACCACGCCCGAAGGCAACAGCACTTAAAAAGCACCGGGGCAAACACAGGTGCACCTTGCCCAAGGGTGCCCAGGAGGTAGTTGTGGCAAAGGGTAACCTCATTACTCCCACGTTTAAACAAACTCCACAACCGGATGCAGTTTAAAGTCCTACCCAGTTTAAAGTCCTACGTTGCACAAGTCATTAAACGAACTTAGGTAGTTGTGCACGGTAAAATAATTACAAACACCTTGCAATCACCAACGTGGCCTTAGCGGGTACCAGAGCAGAAGTCACCCGCGGCTGCACGTGTCTGCCTTGGAGCGCAGCCGCCCTCGAGCATGTCCGTCTACTCAGTTCCTTCGCGGGCAGCTTCGCTCCTGGGAAATTCCCTTGCATTCCCTACGGGATCCTTTTGCCAGTACCCCGTAAGGGGTGCTTTTTACGTGCTAAAAACGGACACGGCCAGACCGGCGAAAGGATCACTACATATGGCCAACAACCAAAAAACCGAACACAAACCACCAAAATCGCCCAGAACACCAGACCGAATCCCTCGACCAGCGAGGACACTCCAGCTCCGGTACGGCTGCTTGGAGTCTTTGTTATCACCAACAGAAACCACCACCACACCCACCACCGACCCAACAACACAATCTCAAAACAACACACGCCCAAAGGCAACAAACACACCCGAAGGCAACAACACGCCCCAAGGCAACCACAGCGCAGGGGGACCACTTGTTACATTAAAATCACTATTTACAGTTTACTTACAATATATACAACTATCTACACGTAACGAAAACAAAACTACCCCGTAAGGCATCGAGTGTACGCCCATGGTGTGTGTGTGTGTGTGTTTGTGACACGTCTTGTTTACAGGATATCTTAAGAAGGTTAAACTCTGACGCTTGATATTCAGAGAAAGATCGCTATTGTTTTGGTCAAACGTTGAAAATTTGGCTAACATGACATCTCGAGGTAGAAAGCTGAATGAATGAATGAATGAATGAATGAATGAATTCGTGAACTGTCCTATGTAATTAACCTTTGTATATAGTCCTTTGTACATAGCAACACAATTTTTTGTTTGTAGGTGCATGTTAATAGTTTCCTGTTGCGTTTTTGCCCGGTCCGGTTTGGGTTCTCGCCCTTTGTTTTCTCAGTGCCCGTTTCTACGTACTTAAAAAGCGCCAAACTTTGAAAGCCTTATGAACACGGTGTTGTGAGCAAATGGGCCGATCATGTAAACGAAGGCTCTGTACGGGGATGTTAAGGGTGTAGCACGAAATGCAGTAAGAAAGGAAGAGTTCCAAGTCGAGTTGAAAATGATTTATTCGATGATTGAATCAACGGCCGGCAAAATAAAAAAAAAAAAAAACATCAAATCGTTATTTACAAAGATGTGAGTACATGTTGTTTACGTTTCGAAGTCTGCAACACGAGTGAGAGCCACTAACGAGCCACGAAGGTAGTGGGAAGATCCAGGAACTACCTGCGGTCCCCTGATTGGTCAAAAGTTGTGACACATCCCAAAAATAAATATTAATGTGATGATGTTGGTTGACAAACGAGGCTGTAAAAAGTGAGAGAAACCGCGCCTACAAAATATGGGATGGGGGACGTGGAAGAAGTCGCGTACAACAAAACACGTGACAGGAAACCGGAAAGATTACCAGGTGTGCCAGAAGCGTGGGAATAAATAAATCTAGTGAGATAAACAAGTTTGCGTGGCGTAATCTGTAAATTACTTACAAAAGGATAGTATGAACTAAACACTATGTGACAGTATCTCGAGGGAAGAAGCTGCATTATTGGGATTACACATGTAAGTGCTATTCAATGAAACCACAATGCAGTTTTTGCATTCCGGTTGTCTTTAAACTTGGCTAAGTTACTGCACTTGATATGATAATTTGAAAACATTGCAATTGTGGGACACAAGTGATTACCACCTTGTACTCAACATGTGAAAGATTTCATGTAAATATTCTCACAGTAGAGGAGAGGGTAAGGGGGATCGTGCTTCCCTTCTCACGCGTTCTCAGGCACACAGTTTCCTTCTGCATCCCACCCCTACAAGTCCAAATGGTCCCCATATGCTCATGGTTCAGCTTCTCTAACTGCAACATACTTTGACAATGCACCAAGAGTGCTTCATACTCTTGTCAAGTGTGTATGAACCCTGTCAGTGTGTCATCATGTTATCCACGATCTCTGTTCATGCTCTCTAGCGGAGTCTGTTGTCAATTTTAAAGATCAATGTGATCTTGGAAAGGGGTGATTCTTTTTATTTGGGTACCAGTAGCATATGGTTGGAGTATCACTTTGTTGTGCAACATTACATGATTAGGCAGGAGTTGAATTAAATCTGCTTTATAAATTATTTTGTTGGACATTTTGCTTTACTAAATGATACCATTTTTATTTTCTCAGATATTATTAAAAAGTGTAAAAAATGATAAAATATGTTTGCTGTCCCTCTTATTTTCATCAGAATTTTGTGACATTAAATATTACTATTACTTTTGGGTCATTACTTTTGATAATATTACATCAATGCTTTTGTTTGTTCTTGCAATTGTAGTAGTAAAGATTGGTCTTCAAACTGTATCACGATTTGTTTTTGTGTTTTGTTTTTTCTAGTCATAATGAGGTTTACAAAATAAACATCACATCGTAAATTTTCATGTCCCCCGAATTTACGTATGAAACGCACACTGCTCAGTGCTAAAAATTACCTACAGATGCACTTCCACTTTTCAAAAAACTTGGCAAACTACAGTGCCCCAAAAGTACAACAACATATTGGAGTTACGTATTTCTGATTGCATCATGTTTAGTTCTACATGAAATTAAGCATAGTTTGGTAAAATTTCATGTCCCCGCCAAAATTTACGAAGTTAATTTTTGATCGCGCCGTTCTTCCTGGGCCTGACGCCATAAGGCAAAATACAAAGTGGAAACATTATACTAGTGCATAGCCTATCGGAATGTGCACAGCTCAACTCCTTCGTGTGCGACGGCGGGAACTCGCAAGGGATTTTGTTTCTGTGTCCCCTTCGTTTACGAAGTACACTGACTTACGTCGTGAGGTGCTGAAACTATGTTTGGATAGTGGTAAGCATCTTTTAATTTGATAGTTTTGGTGTTATAATAATTCCCAGTGAAGAACCTATCAATATAAATTAGCTGGAAATAAAGTTGCGGGGTCGTACCTCACGTTAATTTAGCCTAAGTGCCAAGGTGTTGTGTCGGGGACGTTAATCTTTTGCTGTCCCCGTTTACGCCGTGGTAACACTAGGCTATTTTCTCCGTACATACAGTGTTGTTAGCCTAGGTAGGCTACCTTTTTTCTATGTGATACCGATCGTTTTTGGTTCAATGTTATTAAAAACTTCTTGCATATTTCGATGTATTCTGTTCTGCAGTTGGATTGACAGGGTGTTTGGGGAAGGGTAACAAAGGGGGGTGGGGTGGATGTTAGGATGGGGATGAATGGGAGCTAGTTTAATGTGTGTGTGAGTGGGTCTAGAAAATGGCCTTCCTTAAGCCTTAAGGTTTTGTCATAATGGCATAGGCCTAAAGTTATGGTCTATTTTCTGAGTATAGCAAATTTTTCGGCTGTAAACTCAGAGACAGTCATGGGCCTGGGGCAGTGGCTGTGCCAGCGTTTGACGATTGTATGTGTGTGTGTGTGTAGGGGGGTGGGGTGCAAGTGAAATGTTTGGGTATAGTGGGCTACAATAGTTCGGATGCAAAATGGTGCTATCTTTTGCACATTTCCTTGGAGTTTATATTTGGTTTAAAATCTGATGAGGATGAATCCTCCCCCAAGGACCTGGGGAGGGGGAAGGGGGTGTCCACCAAAGATTTGTTAGTTAGGCCTAGTTAGACCAACACGTAAGTGTTACATAGTGTCAGTCCACTCAATAAAAAGTTCAAAGGTTAATATTATTTTCAGTTTTGGTTCAAGTTCAAGTTTGGCTTCCCTTTACTCGCCTCTTACGACAGGCGGGAAATACCGTGGGCATAATTTGCGGGGTCGTACCTCACGTTAAGTTAGCCTAAGGGCCAAGGTGTTGTGTCGGGGATGTTAATCTTTTGCTGTCCCCGTTTACCAAAGAACCTATCAATATAAATTAGCTGGAAATAAAGTTGCTGGGTGGTACCTCACGTTAAGTTAGCCTAAGTGCCAAGGTGTTGTGTCGGGGACGTTAATCTTTTGCTGTCCCCGTTTACGCTGTGGTAACATAACACTAGGCTATTTTCTCCGTACATACAGTGTGTTGTTAGCCTAGGTAGGCTACCTTTTTTGGTTTCGATGAAAAGAGAAACCTATGCGGTCATGATGGCGTGTGTATGTATGTGTGTATGTGCGTGTGTGTGTATGTGTGTATGTGTGTGTGTGTATGTGTGTATGTGTGTATGTGTGTGTGTGTGTGTTTGTGACACTTTGCTCGTTAACACGATATCTCAAGAAGGGAAACTCTGACAGTTTTCAAACTTGGTACATAGATGCCCCATATTGAGAGGAAGAACCCTATTGTTTTTGGTGGGGGTCAAAGGTCACCTGGGGTCACCGGGGGTCAAAACCTGAAAACCTTGTTAACACAATATCTCGAGGTAGGAAGCTTGGATGAATTTCATACTTTGTATGTAGATGCGTTACGGTAAGAGGAAGAACCCTATCATTTTTGGTGGAGGTCAAAGGTCATCTGGGGTCACCGGGGGTCAAACCCTAAAAACTTCGTTAACACGATATCTCAAGGAGGGAACCTCTGACAGTTCTCAAACTTAGTACATAGATGCCCCATATTAAGAGGAAGAACCCTATTGTTTTTGGTGGGGGTCAAAGGTCACCTGGGGTCACCAGGGGTCAAAACCTGAAAACATTGTTAACACAATATCTTGAGGTAGGAAGCTTGGATGAATTTCATACTTAGTATGTAGATGCGTTATGGTAAGAGGAAGAACCCTATCATTTTTGGTGGAGGTCAAAGGTCATCTGGGGTCACCGGGGGTCAAACCCTAAAAACTTCGTTGACACGATATCTCAAGAAGGGAACCTCTGACAGTTCTCAAACTTAGTACATAGATGCCTCATATTGAGAGGAAGAACCCTATTGTTTTTGGTGGAGGTCAAAGGTCACCTGGGGTCACCAGGGGTCAAAACCTGAAAACATTGTTAACACAATATCTTGAGGTAGGAAGCTTGGATGAATTTCATACTTAGTATGTAGATGCGTTATGGTAAGAGGAAGAACCCTATCATTTTGGTGGAGGTCAAAGGTCATCTGGGGTCACCGGGGGTCAAACCCTGAAAACTTTGTTAACACGATATCTCAAGAAGGAAAGCACTTACAGTTCTCAAACTTGGTACATAGATGCCCCATATTAAGAGGAAGAACCCTATTGTTTTTGGTGGAGGTCAAAGGTCACCTGGGGTCACCAGGGGTCAAACTCTGAAAACCATGTTAACATGATATCTCAAGAAAGAAAGCTCTGACAGTTCTCAAATGTAGTACATGGATGCCCCATATTGAGAGGAAGCACCCTATTGTTTTTGGTGGAGGTCAAAGGTCACCTGGGGTCACCTGGGGTCAAACCCTGAAAACATTGTTAACACAATATCTTGAGGTAGGAAGCTTGGATGAGTTTCATACTTTGTATGTAGATGCGTCACGGTAAGAGGAAGAACCCTATCATTTTTGGTGGAGGTCAAAGGTCATCTGGGGTCACCAGGGGTCAAAGCCTGAAAACTTTGTTAACACGATATCTCAAGAAGGGAAGCTCTGACAGTTCTCAAACTTGGTACATGGATGCTCCATACTGAGAGGAAGAACCCTATTGTTTTTGGTGGAGGTCAAAGGTCACCTGGGGTCACCGGGGGTCAAACCCTGAAAACATTGTTAACACAATATCTTGAGGTAGGAAGCTTGGGTGAATTTCATACTTTGTATGTAGATGCGTTATGGTAAGAGGAAGAACCCTTTCACTTTTAGTGGAGGTCAAAGGTCATCTGGGTCACCGGGGGTCAAACTCTGAAATCTTTGTTAACACGATATCTCAAGAAGGGAAGCTCTGACAGTTCTCAAACGTGGTACATGGATCCCCCATATTGAGAGGAAGAACCCTAATGTTTTGGTGGAGGTCAAAGGTCACCTGGGGTCACCAGGGGTCATACCCTGAAAACATTGTTAACACAATATCTTGAGGTAGGAAGCTTGGATGAATTTCATACTTATTATGTAGATGCGTTATGGTGAGAGGAAGAACCCTATCATTTTTGTTGGAGGTCAAAGGTCATCTGGGGTCACCGGGGGTCAAACTCTGAAAACCTTGTTAACACGATATCTCGAGGTAGGAAGCTTGGATAAATTTCATACCTTGTATTTTGATGCCTTATAGTAAGAGGAAGAACTCTATCATTTTTGGTGGGGGTCAAAAGTCATCTGGGGTCACCAGGGGGGTCAAACCCTGAGACAGAGCTCCCAACCAGCACGGACTTTCCATATTCAGTACGGAAAATCATTGTAAATATGGGAATACGGATTTTTCCTTGATAATCCAAATTTTGAATGAGTAAATAGGTCCTTTCACGAACTTTATTATTCTTTAGACAACATATCAAAAGACTGAGAATAGACTACAGTATTTCACTTTTCTGTACAGTACTGTAGTGTATTTATTTGAGCCCAGTAATCTATGCTGTTATGTTATTGGTTAAATTTTTGTCAACAAGTTGATGTTAAACCAATCAGTAGATAGTTTGCAGCAGATCCATGACATTCCATAAGCTACCATATCATTGGTTGATCAGTTGTAAACAGATCCACTTTCAACCAATCAAAAACTGTGTTAAAAGCTAGTTTCTGAGTGCAGTGACAGACTCCTGCCAAGGTCTGTTGAGCTGGCTGAGTTGACCATCGTTAATGTTAGATTTGACTGTAACTGAACTGGAAAAATAGCACCAAGAAATCGAATAATAAAAATTACAGCAGGAATATCACAGTATGTTGTAATATGGCTCCTCTTCAGAGTAGCAGAGTAGTATGAGTAACTTTAGTGGAAAATTTACCAGGCAGATCAAGTTTTAACGTAGGCCTAGGCCTAACAGTTAGGGCCTAGCCTAGGCCTAAGTGTTGTTACAGACCAACAACAAACATTAGCCTACACACACAATAACGTTAGACTCAGTACATAAATCTAATGCAGAGTTCCAGGTTTATGGGCAAGGCCTAGACAAAGTCCTATTCCTGTGACTAAGTCCTAGCCTAACTGCCACAGTACAGGCTAGCCTAATTGTAGGGCTGATATTACTTATTAGAGGTAGGCCTAGGTTACTGTAATAGCTATGGCCTAGGCTAGGGCTAGTCAAAGCAGTTATTGCCTGTCAAATGTTGGTACCCATCATCTAAGTTTGTAGTATTTACAGAGAGATTTCTGTGACCAGCTGTGCATAGGCCTAGGCTAGGTTTATACTTATAGCTAGGCCTAGGCTAGACCTAGGCTAATGTTACTTAGGGCCTTGCCAAGTATTTAGCATAGCCTCTAGGCTATACTGTAACGTTAGGCCTTGGGAATACTTGGGATATTTTGTATTTTGTCCTTTGGTGACCCTGATGACTATCTTGGGAATTCTTGGGAAATTTTGCTTTTTGACCTCTCGTAACCCCAGATGATGATCTTGGGAATTCTTGGGAAATTTTGACCAGTGACTGAAAGATATGGGACATCATGGCATTATTTGGAATAGAACATATATCATCGAAACCTCAATGCATTTTTGCATTCTGGTTCTATGTGATACCGATTGTTTTTGGTTCAATGTTATTAAAAACTTCTTGCATATTTTGATGTCTTCAGTTCTGCAGTTGGATTGACAGGGTGTTTGGGAAAGGGGGGAAGGATGTTAGGATGGGGATGAATGGGAGCTATTTTTATGTGTGTGTGAGTGGGTCTAGAAAATGGCCTTGCTTAAGCCTTAAGGTTTTGTCATAATGGCATAGGCCTAAAGTTATAGTCTACTTTCTGACTATAGCAAATTTTTCGGCTGTTAACTCAGAGACAGTCATGGGCCTGGGGCAGTGGCTGTGCCAGTGTTGGACAATTGTATGTGTGTGTGTGTAGTAGGAGGGCGGTTGAGGTGCAAGTGAAATGTTTGGGTATAGTGGGCTACAATAGTTCAGATGCAAAATGGTGCTATCTTTTGCACATTTCCTTGGAGTTTCTATTTTGGTTTAAAATCTGATGATGAATCCTCCCCCAAGGGCCTGGGGAGGGGGAAGGGGGTGTCCACCAAAGTTGAATCAACACATACAGTAGGCCTGTGAATTTATGTATGATGTCCTCCCCCCCCGATAATATTCTCTACTGGGGTTGGGTGATATGGAAAAAAATATTGATATATTATGATAAGGCCAAGTAAAAAAAAAAATAGTTTCTCGTCCAAATTTGTGAGAAAAATTGAGTATGTCCCGCCTTTTTTTTAATGGTCAATCCTGAATGGCACTTTTAGCAGCATAGGCAGTAGTTAGGCCTATTTTCACTATCATGTTCAGGTTTTGAATGTATGCTCCTGGGGACACTGCCAGTAAATATGAGAGGCTTGGGGATCTGAGTTGTGCGATCGCAAAATTATTCTGCAAGTAAGTTGTATTATCGTTGTAATTTTTATACATGCAAAATTTTTAAAAAAATTATGTGCGGTATGAAAATACCATGCGAGCAGGGACAAGAAACTAATTTTTTTTTTTACTTGGCCTGATATTTTTGTGATATATTGATATCACCAAACAAGTACCCTGTTGTAGACAAGGCTTAATGTGTCTGAAGGAAATTTACACCTAATTTTCTAAATCAGGACAAAATCAATGAATGAATGCTGAAATTATAAATACTGTTTCAAGCTTCTAAATTTAAATGAATACTGGGATGGTGGAATATTTGGTGAACACAAAGTACTGTAGTAATAAAGACACAGAGACACCATGTTTTGAACTAGATTTTATTTTTTCAAGCGGCATATCACGATATATATCAATATATGGTAAATATCGTATAGCCCATCCCTAGTCTGGACTCAGTAAAACTTACCTTAGTCGTCACCTGGTCCTCCTAAAAATTTTAATGCGGGTTACGGCCCTTGGTAGACTTCTGTTGTGCAAAAACAAATGCTTGTATTGAAAAAGCGGGTCTTTACCACTCTTACACTTGGGCATCAGCTTGATCAAAACAAAAATGGCCATGTCATAAGATACTCCCTTCAGAGTGGAAATTACCAGATGAAATCCATTATAATGATTATGAATTACAAATTTACATTTTTCTCTCAATTTACAGGAGAGCAATGCAACGATGCCCCTCCCGTATCAATTGCGGATCCGCTGCCAGCATCGTTACCTGGATGATGCTGCAGATGTTCCTTCAACAAGTTCTACCTCCCAGAGCAGTTCACCTCCTGTCAAATCAAAATCACATAGTTGGAGAATCAAACAGAAGACTGTGAACCCTGCAAAATATGAGGAAGTGAAGAGGAAAAACAGAGCTTATAGCCAGTATTATAGGCTGCAATGCTCTACTGCTGCACATAGGCTTACAAAGAGGGGGCTTTCGTCTAAAGAAAGAGCAGAGGCAGAGCTGTGGCAGAGAAGGCATGAACGCAACAATGAAGCAGCTAGAAAGAGGATGAAGAAAATGAACGAAAGAAAGAAGGCTGCAACTGTTACTAGTGCAACTGGAACAGGGGCAACTACAAAAGCTGTAACAAGGAAAGAGGCAAAACTGAAGAGAGAAAAAGAAAGAATTAAGAAACAAAAGCAAAGAGCTAAAATGAGCATGGAACAGAAGGAGGCAGAGAGGAGAAAAAACCGTGAAAGATATGCCAAAAAGAAAGATATCATATTGGAAGCCAAGAAGCGGGAGCTGGAGTTAAGGGAACAGCATCTGAGAGAACTAGAAAGAAAACTACAGGCAAAAGATTTAGAAGTACAGGGGATTGAATGCAGTGTAAGAGAACACAACATGGCCATGGGAAAAGAAGGGGTGGATCTCCGAACAGATGAAGCTAGGAGGAAAAGTCTTCAGCGTGCTAGGAAGGCAATGCCAACACCAAGGTCACACTTTGTTTCAACTGCCATCGATCTGGTCAGTAAAGCTTCACCAAAGAAAGTGGCAGCTATGGCAGCAGCAGGATTGCAAACCCAATCTGGAGACCAGCTAGAAAATGGGATAATGGATGCCATCACTGAGGCCTTAAAAGCCCCGCGTCATGCCATAGAAAGAAAGAAACTGGCAGCATCACTGTCTTCCTTGAAAAAACGAAAGATGCTCAGGAAAGCGGCCCGCCGATTTGGTGTTAGCCGAAAACTGCTGGCAAAGGCAAAAAAGGATACTGCAGGAAGAAAGTCATGTTCACCAGCAACAGTGAAACTAATAGAACAGTTCTATGAGTCCCACGCCAATATACTGCCAGAGAAGAAGTACGCCAGCAAGGCAACTGACAAGCCACGCCACATTATTGCAAACACAATTGCAGTGCTGCACAAAGAATATAATGAAGCCCATCCAGATGCCCAGGTCAGTAGGGCCACTTTCTACAAACACCGCCCAAAGCATGTTAGAACAATGCAGGCGGCAAAGTATTCTGGGTGCCTCTGTGAATACTGTGAAAATGTAAACTTGAAGTTGACTGTGATCAACAGACTCCAGCCTGGTTGTGTAAAAGATGCTTACGAGCTTGTCAGTTATACAATGTGTGATAGAGCAGTTGACATGCAGTTCAATAAACCAGCTTGCATTAAACGTACATGCAATGAATGTGGGGTGGATAAGTTGGATTCAAAACTAGGGCCAATTCTGAAAGATCCAACTAAAGAGATAGAGTGGAAATGCTGGGAAATGGTTTTCACCACTTGCTACTCAAACAACGTTGCAAAGCAAGTGAAGAAACGTGGCTTAGTTACCAAAACTGGAACCATCACAGCCTTCGTAAGTGAACTGAAGGGTGAACTGCAGCCATTTGCTGAACATTTGTTTAATAAAGATTGGCAGCACAAACAGGAATTGATACTGAGGGCAAAGCTTCGCAAAGATGAAGTCTTAGGGATATTCGACTTTGCAGAAAACTACAAGTGTGGGTACCAGCGGGAGGTGCAAAGTGCCTACTACTCCCACGATTCTGCCACAGTTCATCCAATTGTATTGTACTACACCTGCAGCAAGTGCCAAGAACATGTTTCTGAGAGCTGTGTGATGGTGAGCAATGATATTACCCATGACTATAACCTTGTGAATAAGTTTCAAAGTGTTGTGTCCACTCATCTCCAGACTACCAGAAGTTTATCCATACAAACATTTTACAGATTTTCTGACGGATGCAGTGCGCAGTACAAGAGTAAAGGTCCTATCAGCGATATCAGTTATGGTGTAGAAGACTATGGCTACACCATACATCACAATTATTCAGGGACCCGACATGGGAAGGGCGCTAGTGACGGGGAGAGTGGGGTAGTAAAACGATTGGCTTCTGATGCTGTTAAAGCTGGAACTGCTATCATCAACAACGCAAAGTCCCTGTCTGATTTCCTGTCCCAGAAAGCAACAAAAGAAGCCCCTGCTGGAAGATGCTGTCTACCATTCCGTAGGAGCATATTTTATGTTGCATTTGAAGATGTAGAGAGAGAGAGAGGCCAAACCGTGCCATCAAAACTGTGGCAGGCACTCGACGTCTGCACAGTGTAAAAAGCATAGAAGGTGGTGTAGTCGCGACTAGGAACCTCTCTTGCTTTTGTAATTCTTGTCAAGACAATAGAGGAGTATGTGATAACCAGCTTTATGTGGAACCATGGAGGAAAGTTCAGCTTGAAGCCAGCAATCCAAGTAAGTATCAGTTACACTGTTGTGCTAATATTTCTTTTCATTCTCCAAGGATGTATCCAGAAATTTTCAATAGCAGGGGTGCAAGGCTTGTTTGATCGCTGTCCTGGGGGAGGGGTATAAGTGGGTGTACCCCTCCCCTGAAATTTTGGTTGTAGAAGATGGCTGAAATGCAAATTTGTGCTATACTAGACCTATCATGAAGCGTTTTTCTTTTTTTTTTTACCTCAACTTTTTTCACACATGATGGCAAATAGGGGAGAAACATGCCTGTAATTGTGCCCACACCAGCCTGGATATGCCACAGATTCTCATTAAGTCAATTTGAACAAACATATTTAGCTTAAGGTTGTCGGAGTTACCATAGCTACTTTCAGAGTGACTGATAAAAAAGAAGCTACTGTGCTCCTTGACCAGATCAGACATAATGAACATCTTGCCAACATTCTCTTTGTGTTTCAAGTGGTGCAGAACAGTAATTTGACACTGCTGAACCCTCCCCAAGGAAGAAAAAAAAAAAACAAAGAAAACATACAGCAACATATATTTATTCTTTGATTTTTTTAAATTTCTTTTCATATTTCAGGGGACATTTGTGCAGAGGTTGAACATACAGTACTGCTTTATAAATTAATGACATTGCATAAAACTAAAATACAGCTACCTGTACCTTCATCTCCTGGCATTGCTCATATCCTAGTCAACAATATTGATGTTTGTTCTATTGACTGGTGTATAACCTTTTCTTCCACAGCTGATGCTGAGGACTCAGGTGTTGATGTGCATCCCCCTGATACTTGTAACTCAAACCACATTAAAGGTGAGGGCTCTTTCCATTATTTTTTTACCCATTGGCATGAGCAAATGTGTTACCCTTTTCTCTCCAAACAGGCTTTAAATTCTGTTCAGCCTAATATCAGGATTATGGTGATGTTGGTGCCTCACACTATCCCAGTGTTAGGGTGGTGTACAACTAGACAGGCCGGGATACAGGGGGGCTCCGGCGCACCCCCCTTATTTTCCGCAAATATATATATGGAAAATATGCTTCCCAGATGCCAAAAAGCAAAAAAAGGGGTCTTCAAAATTGTGAAGTCCCCCTTTTTTTTGCTTGTCGGCCTTCCCGACGGTGTGTGCACCCCCCTTTCTCAAAATCCTGGATCCACCACTGCTAGAGGCAACATCAGGGATGACATAGAGGGTATGACACAATGAGGGATTGCATTTATTTACTTATATACTTGTATTAATATACTCACCATTCTGCTACAGCCTGTAGGGTAATGCACATCCTCTGTCATGTTCATCTAAGTATACCATGTTATTTTACAGGACATGAATTCAGGACAAATGCAGACACTGCAATGGCTACAGTGGGACATTTGAAAAAAATCATTGTAAATAAAATTGATATTGAGATTGCCTCACCCTTTTTCATAACATACCCAATTCTGGCTACAGTACTCCCCCTTTTGACCTACCCAGATCACATATTGCTGTATCAGAACCAGTGTTGGCAATGGGGGGGGGATGAAATTCTTCCTCAATAATGAAAAATCTCCTTAAATTGAACAAAAAACTTAATGGACATTTTCTCCTAATTATTTTAAAGTGTGGTTGTAAGGTAATCTCTCCTTTGATCTTTGTGACCCCTTGAATTTTTTCACTAAGGGGGACACTCCCTACCATGTTAGCACGAATGCTAAACATAATTTTGGAATGTCTTTTTAATACTGATTGAACTAATGTTTTACTAAAAGGCAATAGCTAACCAATTGCTTGAGGTTTGATAAGGTCAGACCTAAATGCTGCAACCAAATACTGTACAGCCCCCTTTGCTACGATGTTTTTCAAAGTAACATACCAACGTTGCCCCCCTGTTGAGGTGGGGTAATCATGCAAACAGACCTTTTAGCCTTCCTCTGATGTTCCCTGAAGGCACAAACCAATCACATGTTCCGAGCAGCAATGAAAAGGCAACAGGATCCTACATTTAATGTTTTGGGTGTGACATGACCAGGGTTCGAAAAGTAGTGATCTATTAGTCTACAGTAGCTAGCCAGTGTATGGAATACATCATTTCTTTTTAATATTTTTCAGTTGGGGACTATGTTGCTGTTATTTACGGGGATAGATGGTTTCCTGGAGAGGTTACAAAGGTCATTGCCGAAAAGTGTTTGGTCAACTTCATGATGGACAAAGGTGAAAACAAGTTTGTGTGGCCAGTGAAGAAGGAGGAACTTCTAGTGGCCAAGGCTGGCATTTTCACTCGACTTGATCATCCTCCTATACCTGTGTCTACACGCTATCTTGGATTTGACCCTGCATTATATCGGTCTGTAACAGCGAGGGTAGCCACTTACCTGTTGGAGAACAGAAATGTAATGGTTAATATGGCAGAACCATGAATAACTGTATCTGAGGCTTTGCTGGTGCAGACTCATAAATGCTGCCCAATAGATGTAAACAAAATTAGCATGAGAAATCATTCTGGTTGCTACAGCTGCATGGAGGGATTATTCTGGTTGCCACAGCTAAATTCTTGGAAAAGGTGACTTTTATTCCCAATTGAGTGTATGTAGGGGTCAGACTGTTTTCAATGAAATGTACTGTAACATATTGAAGTTGGCACTCCCATTTAAGTAAACATTAATGGGTGGTAGTTTTCATGGTTTAATTTTCAGTACCTGGACACTTTTGTTGCATTGAATTGTACTGTAGAGTCCCCCATGTAAAGAAGATGGTTCATGTCCTCGTTACACAGGAAACAGAAAGTCACCTAGGCTAGTCCAGCAAACCATCCAGCATTGTAAAATGATTGACTGTTTGTTATGAGTCATGACAGTATTTTTTCTTACTGCATTACAATAATTTGATCATTTTAAACATCATTTTTCTCTCTGTGAAAAAGATGTCATTGCGTCATGTCCCCTTTACACGGGGAACAAAAGTTCTCATTTGCATACTTAAATGCCCCATTGAGCCTATTTTATATGGTTCAATTTTACTGTCAATCATTAATGAACTATCAAAGTCATTTTTAATACTGAAATTTAGGGTAGTGTCTCTTTTTGTTGGAACTAGCTTACTAAATCGTACTGCTTGCCGAAGAAGACAATGACTTCATGTCCCCTTTACACGGGGAACATTAATTGAGCAAGTATTGGCAATGTTTTCTTGTTGAAAGTGTTACAATGTGGTTACATGTGATTGATAGACATAGCTGTTCTTGTAGATGTCTTTTAACAAAATAAAATAATTTTATGTATTCATTACAATAGCTTTGTTCCATATGTAAATGGGACACAAAATATTTTATGTCCCCTTTACACGGGGAACAAAAGTTCTCATTTGCATACTTACATGCCTCATGGAGCCTATTTTAGTATGGTTCAATTTTACTCTCAATCATTAATGAACTATCAAAGTCATTTTTAATACTGAAATTTAGTGTAGTGTCTCTTTTTGTTGGAACTAGCTTACTAAATCATATTGCTTGCCAAAGAAGACAATGACTTCATGTCCCCTTTACACGGGGAACATTAATTGAGCAAGGGTTGACAATGTTTTCTTGTTGAAAGTGTTACAATATGGTTACATGTGACTGATAGACATAGCTGTTCTCGTAGATGTCTTTTTACAAAATAAAATAAGTTAATGTATTCATTACAATAGCTTTGTTCTATGTGTAAGTGGGACACAAAATATTTCATGTCCCCTTTACACGGGGAACAAAAGTTCTCATTTGCATACTTACATGCCTCATGGAGCCTATTTTACCATGGTTCAATTTTACTGTCAGTCATTAATGAACTATCAAAGTCATTTTTAATATTAAAATTAAGTGTAATGTCACTTTTTGTAGGAACGTGGCTTACTAAATCATATTGCTTGCCAAAGAAGACAATCAATGACTTCATGTCCCCTTTACACGGGGAACATTAATTGAGCAAGGGTTGACAATGTTTGCTTGTTGAAAGTGTTACAATGTGGTTACATGTGACTGATAGACATAGCTGTTCTTGAAGATGTCTTTTTACAAAATAAAATAAGTTAATGTATTCATTACAATAGCTTAGTTCCATATGTAAATGGGACACAAAATATTTCATGTCCCCTTTACACGGGGAACATTTATGACAAAATACTGAATTGTACCTAACTTCATTATTTTAAATGTGTATTTTAAATGTATGAATTACTTAATGGTTTGTAACTACCAATGTTCATTTTTCATACCTTTTACTTGGATTACAGCATTTTTAATGAAAGTTTTACAAAAGCTTGTTGTAAACAGATATATTATTGTAGTTTTGGGCTCATATCTGAGTATTGAAAAAGCTATTTTCTTGGATGCCGTTGAATGTTAACAGAGGTATTTGCTGTTGTGTGTTCATGTTGACCTGGAGGAAATGTGAAAAGGTGCAAGGTTCATTATTTCCAATTATTTGTTACAGAATGTCATGTGGTTGTGTTAAAATCATGTCCCCCTTTACACGGGGAACTTGTTGCTGACATTGAACAATACAATATGGTGTTATTTTGAGGAATGCCAAAACCATATGGTTTTTGTCTTTGTTTTGGAAACTAAAATAATTTTGTCAATAATAAAAACCCTTTTGAGCAAGATTAAAACTTGATGAAATTTAGGTACATTTGTCACACATTGGTACCCAAATAAAAAGAATCACCCAAAGTTATTATAGCTGTTCTTCATTTGTCATACAGATTTAAGATGTGCTGAACAATTTATCTCTTGCAGATATCTGGGAGAAGTGATACTAGCAAACCGTTTACTAATAGCAGTTCACCATCACTACTAACCAGTCCATTGTACTCTCCCTTTGAAGAAAAGGAACCAACATATGACTACTCTAGTGACACATCAGAAGGAAGTCGGGAAGAGACAGGCTCATCAGGCAGAAAAAAATCATTGTTTTTGACCAATCTCTGGATGACCTGATTAGCAAGGTGAGGTGCAGTCAGTGTCCTACTCCACCAGTAGAGACAGCCAAAACGGTCGAGGGGACAATGGTACCTGTCCAGCTGACTTGCCATAACTGGCACAAAATAACCTCCTGGCAATCACAGCCTCTTCTTAGGGAAACACCTTGTGGCAACGTTCTCCTTGCAGCTGCCATTTTGTATAGTGGGTGCTCCTTTGCAAATTGAGCAGTGCTTGAAGTTCATGGGGTTCCAGTGCATTGGGAAGTCCATGTTTTATGACACCTTAAGAACTACCTTGACTCCAGTCGTCAACCACACGTACTTTACACACCAGAAAGGAATGTTTCAGCAGTTAGTTAGTTAGTTAGTTAGATGGGATTTAACGACACATCAACACAAATGTGTTATGTAGTGTCAGCTAGATGAAAAAGGTAAACTAAAAAGGAAAAACATTTGGTAAAATACAAAAATGTCTATACAAAAGCAAATGCGGGAGTCATGTCAAAACTTCCTGTAAAAGTTACTTTCTTTGAGAAAGTCCAAAATGAGAACGGGATCTACGTGCTCAAACAATGTCTTCAGGTCTGGCACAGTGTAATACTTCTGGCGAATATGGGAGTATTCATAGCAGTCGACGAGAATGTGACTGACGGTGACATCGCAATCACACGGGATACAATATGGTCTCTCTTCCCCGTAGAGCAAATAAGCATGGGTTAGGTAAGTATGACCGATTCGTGCTCTAGTCAATACCAAATCATCCCTTTGTTCTCTGGGGGCCGCATTACCCACAGTCCCGACCGTTGGTTTGACCTGGTATAATTTGTTCTCAGGGAAAGAATCCCACAGTTCTTGCCATTTTGATTTTATATAGCCGTTGATGTTAGGATGATAGGAAATGTTTCAGCAACTTGATGGCAGTGACATTTGGCTCTCTGGCTATGAAAGATGCGATTCCCTGTGGCACAATGCCGAATACTGTTCTCATATACACTCATGGATGCTAAGACTCAACAGATTATGAACACAGAGCTGGTCCAGGTAACGGATAACAGCAGCTCTACTGCTATGGAAAAGATGGGTTTTGAGATGTGTGTTGACAAGATTGAGGCCAACAACATTAAAGTTGCTCTAGTAGCCACAGATCGCCATGCTGGTATACGCAAGCGTAATAGGACGAAGTACCCCCACATTGAACATAACTTCGATGTATGGCGCTTCGTCAAGTCATTGAAGAAGCTCCTTGCCAAAACTAAGGACAGTGATGATCTCACACCATTTTTCGTTTTGCTGTCAGAACTGTTGAAAAGATGCCAAAATGTTGCGCGAGATGTGGAGTTAGATGGGATTTTACGACACACCAACATGATTGTGTTAAATAGTGTCAACTAAAAAAGGCGGGGTCAAACTCCACTAACGAGTCCAGGCAAATGCGGGAGTGATGTCAAAAGTTTCTATATAGTTTACTTTTCTTGAGAAAGTCCAAAATAAGGGAAGGATCTGTCTGTTCAAATAAAGTTTAGAGGTCTGGCACAGCGTAGTACTTCTGGCGAATATGGGAGTATTCATAACAGTCAACGAGAATGTGACTGATGGTGACAGCACAATCACAGGGTATAAAATACGGTCTCTCATCCCCGTGAAATAAATAGGCATGGGTAAGGTAGGTGTGACCGATGCGAGCCTTTTTCAGAACTAAATCATCTCTCCTTTTACTGGGGGTTCCATGTCCCCCAGTTCCGACCGTTGGTTTAACTTGGTACAATTTGTTTTCGGGAAAGGAATCCCACAGTTCTTGCCATTTCGATTTTACAAAGCCAATAATCTTAGGGCTGTAATCAGTGTGAGGAAAGTGGAGATTAATGACGTCCATCTGTAGGGCTTCTTTAGCAAGTGCATCGACTTTTCATTTCTTTGTATGCCTATGCCCACGTGGCTAGGGCCCCATGCTAGCACAACCGACTTTTGTAGTTGAACCAAATGACCTTTTAGTGCTAAAAGGCTTGATTGTGAGTCTGTGAACGCAATGAACCGGTAACTGAGTTTTCAATAGATGGAATGCCATCTTTAGTACCTGGAGTTCGGCAGTAAATATTGATGCATCATCCGGTAGTCTGACTTGCAAGGATGCATCACGGCCTGACGCCGCGGCCGCTACGCGCGCTTTTTAAGTGCGTAGAAACAGGCACTAGGAAACTAAAGAACCCCGACCCCAAACAAAAAACCGTGTCGGCCGCAACCCTGTTCATAGCTTTGGAGCCGTCAGTATACATTGCATGATACTGATGATGTTTTTGTCTCAGCTCATTAAGTCTGGCACGGAACACAAGTTCATTTGTTGAGTTATTCAGATATTTACTTAACTCTTATCATGCGGGAGGCGAGATATCTTCCCGATGACGTATGCTTCATGTTGGGGCTTCCCCTGCCAAAGTAGTGGAGCTAGATAGATTCTTCGGACAACAAAGACTCGTTATATATCCAAGAAGATGGTTGCTCCTATTGAAAATTATCGAGAAAATAAGGACTGAAATTGTGTTCGAGGGTCAGTTTTTTCCATGAAAATGTCCGACACTGAGGAAGAACGTTATAATGGGAACCAACTTCGCGAACATTTTCTGATCCAGAAAGCGAAGATGACGATTTTGAAAATATACAGTAAACAGTGCGGACGAGTCCGATGATAACACGATGTAGGTATGGCTAGGCCTAACGTTGATGCTAATGATGGGGAAGATTTTGATTCGGAAGATGATCGTCCTTAAGCTGAGATTAGTGATAGGTGAAATAATCTGTGGAAAGAGAGGGCCTATGACTGTGATTATTTTTCAGACTTTGTGGCTCTACTATATCAGAAATTTTTGAATAATTCCATTCAGACACGATTTTACAAGTCATTGTAAACGAAACCAACCGTTATTATGCTCAGTATGTGGCAGGCAAGGAGGGCATTGACAACCTTCCAGCACATTCTAGGGATAGAAAGTGGCAGGAACTTACTGTACCACCAGAACTGAACGTTTTCATTTCCATGTTATTAGTAATGGGCCTTGATAAGAGAGGCAACTATGAACAACTATAAACATGCCGGGATTTAGGTCCATGATGAGCAGGGATAGATTTATGGCAATACTGCAACATTTGCGTATTTGTAACAATGAAGATGCACCAAGAGCAAACGAAGTAGATAGGGATCGACTGTTCAAAATTCGACGGCTCGTGGATCATACTTTGCCTCTGTGGATGGAAGCATATTATCCAAACTAAAATGTTTCTGTAGATGAAAACATTATTGCTTTCAGGGGGAGGGTGGGATTCAGGACTTATAACCCAAAGAAGCCACGCAAGTGGGGGATAAAGGCTTGGATCTTGGCAGATTCTGACCCTGGTTACGTATGGAATTTTGACATATACACTCACAAAAAGATTGGACAAGGCAACCCTCCGCGCACTACTACTCACCAGCTTGTCATTGACATTTGCCAACCTTCATTTGGAAAAGGACACCATATCTATATGGACAATTATTTCTCCTCTGCAGATCTTTTCACTACACAGACATAACACTACATAACACATTCGTGTTGATGTGTCGTTAAATCCAATCTAACTGCATAACTGCAGATCTTTTCAAGAACTATCAGATAATGGCTGTGGTGCATGTGGTACACTTAGGGTAAATAGATTCGGAACCCCCGATATCACATGCCGCTAGAATTCAATAGGATCATTTAGCCAAAGTTCCCCGGGAAAAGGCCATTTTTTTCCGGGTGAAAAACAGACGTCTTTTGTCGCCTGATGGCTAAATCCTCCTATTGAATTCTAGCCTCATCATCAAAAGGGCAAAGCCAAAGAAGTGAGAGATGGTAACATCAGGATGGTCGTCTGAAATTCATTGCGTGGAAGGACATGAAAGTTGTAAATTTAGTGACGACCATCCACAATTTCACCAGTTTTCGAAAGAAAGTACGGGATAAGGATGGACAAAACCACCAAAGGGAGGTTATGAAACCTTGTGCAGTCGAACTGTACACCTGTAATATGGGGGACGTTGATCAGGTAGACAGGCTTTGTAAGTGCATAGAAACGGACACTCTCAAACAGGAAGAACCAAATCTGGACCAGCAAGAACACAACCATAAACTATTTACAATCATTTACCTTACACCAAGCTAACAAAACAAAACGCCTGTGGCCAACATATACGACACCCCCAGCCCAACCACCACACAAGACTATTTACAAACAGGAAAACAACACAAGCCAGAAGGCAGCAACACACACCCGAAGGCAACAACAAACGTCCGAAAGCAACAACGCCCGAAGGCAACACAACACGCCCGAAGGCAACACCACGCCCAAAGGCAACCTCACGTCCGAAGGCAACACCAGGTAGACAGGGCTATTTGGACATACCTTCATACGCACAAGACAAGTGGTGGGGCACCCTTGGGCAAGATGCACCTGTATTTGCCCCGGTGCTTTTTAGGTGCTGTTCACTGATCTAAATTCCTGGATTGCGCAACCCGTATTACGAGTGCTTCGTTATTGAAGCCTACAGTTATCCATAGGCGCCATCTTGCTAGGACCCAAACAGCGCCCCCGAACTAAAAGTTGCAGTGTCAACAATGGCTGACAAACGTGGGACACATAGTGTTGCGCCAAAAGAAAAAAATGTTTACGAAGTGAAAGTGATGGAAGCTGTGATGCAGAAACGGCATTCATAGTGGGTCAACATATGTAAACAATGATTATGTCACCCTCACAAATGCTGCTCTTGTCAGGAAGTGTGATCTGAATGAGAGAAACCCAGTGCAGTCAGATCATGATTATGCTGATGTTCCTAATATTTTCCTTCTTTCTGAGTACAAGAAAGCTGCCATCTCATATATTGCTGGATTTGTTGCCAAAATGGCAGAGAAGTGACTGCTTTGTCTGCAGTGTAATGCACTAGGTTCTAAACATCATCCTGCTGCATCAAAATTCCTTGCTCTCAAAGTCAGATGGAGACTCTTCAAACCAACACAGAGTGTAATCAAAGTATGTGAAGAAACAGAAAAATATGTTTTGACAGTATGCTAGCATCTACTTGAGGAAACCGCCCACAGTTTACAGGTAAATCTCCAAATTGCCAAATTATGCATCGTGTATAGAGCATAAAATTCCATCATTCTGCTGAGTTTTTCACATGTTGGGCCATCAAGGAGGATCGGGTTTTAGGATGGAGGGGCAGCTTTTCCTGTTTGAATTTTTGTTGTGTGGTGGCCATGCAGAATGTTTACATCTTTTTCAGGAGAAAATCTCATTCCTCAATGAGATTGATTGGGGAAAGTGAGACATTTTCTCATTCATTCTCATTTATTTCTCATTCAGTCTATAAGAATTAAATGAGACTGAATGAGAAAATGTCTCAATTTCCCCAATCAATCTCATTGAAGAATGAGAATTTTCTCCTGGGTTGGGAAGACTAAACTTTTAAAATTTTTAAAATTTATAATTAGATAATTCAAACCCAACTATTAGGGCAGGGGGCAGAAAACCACTCAGAGGGACAGATGCTGTACCCTAGCTGGCCCACAAATTGAAAATAATCCTGCAATTTAGTGAATGCAGCAGTGACTAAGCCAGGTCAATTTTCCAGTGCAATATTCCAGATAGGTGCCCTACACAAGAGGTCTAAGGGGCTTGGAACACCCAACCTTTGCCATCTGTTCATGGATGGCAAAGGTTACATTTTTTTTACCTCAGTTTACCTTGAAAACTTGAGGTGAGAGATACATTTTGTAATGACTGATTCTTTGAAAAATTGAATCAAGGTGATTTCTTTGAAATGAACACTACGCAGAAATCGCTCTTCAAAATTACTCTGTGCAACATTCCTTACCTTCTGTGAGACAGTTCTAACATAAACACAGGCTAGCTAAATCACTGGGATGCAGTGAGCCTAGCCAAAAGAAAGGGAAATGCTATTTAACACCAATAAAAAAAATTGTTTGGATATGGTTTGTGTAATGTCAAAAAATTTATCAGTCATGTTGAAAGATTTTTCTCCAGCAAGTGGAACTTCAATCATGGTAGATAAGTTAGTTAGTTAGTTAGTTAGATAATATTTAACGACACACCAACACGAATGTGTTATATAGTGTCAACTTGATAAGTTCGTTTCAAGTCCTCCCCTTTAGTCGCCTCTTAAGACAGGCGGGGAATACCGTGGACATATTCTACAACCCCCTGCCCACAGGGGGCCCAACCATGGGGGGGGGGGTTGCTCGGTTTTGTGGCGCCGACAACCCGCCAGTCATGGGGTGGTAGATAAGACTGGAAACTTTGAAGTGATGTATGTGACTAGGGCTAACACTGCCTCTGCTACACCCAAAAAACATTTAAACACCAACACCCTCTGTGTAGCAGTAAACACTGGTAGCCTAGTTTATCTTCTTATCCAGCCCTTTGAATCTGTAGTAGGCTGCTGATGGCACCTTCCAGCAATGCTTATGTCATGTGAGTTGTAGCCTTTACAACAGCTAGGTGCTGTTGGCTGAGCTTTCAAAAGCTTAGACACAAATGTTTGAGAATCCCTTGTTTCTCATAACAAGTTTCCTATAGGCCATAGTAAGTGCAGTCCTGGGAGGCCTGAAACCATCTTCTGTTTTTCCAGATCTTGAAGCCCACGGGACTGACTCCACAGTAGATGATACTAGTAACCATGTGTTTCACATAGTAAAGTTAGTTGCCAAGTGCTACTGCAAGATCAGTTGTATCCCAATTGGGAAAGGAAACATCCTGACAAGTTGTCAGGATCAAGGATCAGAATGAAACTTTGCAAACTTGTTCTCTTTGAACATCAGTAATGAAGATGTTTGGACACCAAGGACCAAATTTTCCTAACCTTGTCTTGTTCCAATGTCTGTACAGTTTTTCACTTCAGTGAATGTTATCTTTTATATCCTATTCAATGTGGCTAGGCAATTATTTATCAGTACTACACACAGAGCTGCATTTATATACCCTGTCCTCAGAATGAGTCACTATAGGGCCAGCTACTGTAAATTGTAATGCACATGGCCCACCATCTCTAGCATAACTTGGTACATACACTGTTATACTAATGTATAATCACTAAACCCTGGCTTAGGGCCTAGGCTCACGTTATGCACAGCTGTAACGTTAGACCTAGGCTAGGCTGTACATTGGTGCTTCTGGTAGATGTAGTACGCCTTCGCCTCACCCAACGTTATCAAATTCATGGCAAACTAAGTCCTTTACAAAGGTAAATATCGATTTCATGGAGACATACATGTGAATCAATTTCGCCGTCTCGATTGAGCTCACTAGTACAGCAAAACTACCGTTAATTTATTCGTTTCCTACACCCTCTCAGTCTGAAACTGTACCACAGCACCTATACCTAGCTAGCTTGACAGCTGGGTCCTAGCAATATGGCCGCCATGTACTTCCGGTTGCTTCATTTGCTACACTATGGTTTGCGCAATCCAGGAATTTAGATCAGTGGGTGCTGTTGCCTTCGGGCGTGGTGTTGCCTTCGGGCGTGGTGCTGCCTTCGGGCGTGGTGTTGCCTTTGGGCGTGGTGTTGCCTTCGGGCGTGGTGTTGCCTTTGGGTGTGTGGTGGGTTTGGGTCTGTTGTCTTTGTGGGACTTTGTTTTGGGGTTGTTTGTGGTGGTTGGGCTGGAGTGTTGTTTTTGGGTTGGCTGCAGTGGCAGTGCTAAATCTCAGTAGTAACAAAGACTCTTTTGTTCCTTGTTGCATGGTATGTGTAGTCTGTTTGACATTGTGTTGGTGATTCGTCAGGGTTTTTCTTTGGGTTTGGTATTATCCTTTAGTTTTTCAATGCCTGTTTCTACGTACTTAAAAAGTGGTGGAAGAAGATACTTATGTACATTCTTGAAGTAACCTTCACAAACAGCATCCAGGTTTACAAGTCTCTGCATCCAGGTGACCGGGTCCGAGTTGATCTACTTCGACTAGAACTTGTGTTTTGACACAAGGGTACCAGCGGGTTACAGTGGGCTTTTTAAGTACGTAGAAACAGGCACTGGCAAACTAAAGAAAAATCCCAAACCCAAACAAAACCATGACGGGTCACAAACACAAATGCTAAACAAACTATACATACCGTGCAACAGGGAACAAAAGAGTCTTTGTTACTACTGAACTCCAGTAACTGCCACTGCAGCCAACCCCAAAACAACTCCCACAACCACATACCACCCAAACAAATTCCGCCCACACGCCCAAAGGAAACACCACGCCCGAAGGCAACTCTACACCCCCTGCAACAACACTACGCCCCAAAGGCAACACTACGCCCGAAGGCAACAATACGCCCGAAGGCAACACTACGCCCCAAAGGCAACACTACGCCCGAAGGCAACACTACGCCCAAAGGCAACAGCACTTAAAAAGCACCGGGGCAAATACAGGTGCACCTTGCCCAAGGGTGCCCCGAAGGCAGTTGTGGCAAAGGGTAACCTCATTATCCCCACGCTTTAACAAGCTCCACAACCGGATGCAGTTTGACAGAGCCACACTACCCTGCATATAACCCAAAAAATCTCCGCAAGGAAAAACTACATATTGGGATTGTGTTGTGTGTTGATCTAGAAGTGTGAAGCGACACCAAACCAATTTTGCTTACTTCCAGTGTAAATTTCCAATGTGCCCGGTCCCACGTTCTGGCCGCTAACATACCATCACTGAGTACAAAGTTGCATGCTCACCATAATACCACAAGCCATAAAATTATATAATCTAGATGACAGGATGCAAAGAGACATAATATATACTGTAAGTTGTGATTTGCCTTTTTGTTCAGAAAGGGCCCACAAGTTGGTAGGTGGAGAGGGGGCATCCCTTCAACCCCCTTCATATCACAAGGGGGGCATCCTTTTTTTACCTCCTGACACACATCATAGATGCATAGAATATCAGGATATGATAACTGTAGTATCAAAACTCAACTACAAATTCAAGAAATTGAATGTGAAGAGAATAACATTTCCATGTATCATTGTATATTCATTTGCATAAAAAATGACAAAATTAGTTTCAAAAGATAACATTATAACTGATTTAGGTTTTATCTAGTCAAAACCTTTTCTGTAAACAAGTTCTATTTTACCATATACATAACATTTTGCAGAAATTCTACCTTGTTTACGTGATTTATTAATTAAATTTTCATTAATTAAACATCATCAGTCTATAGCTTAATCTTTCCTGAAAATGTTTTATGTTCAACACTTCCTTATTCAGTAATTCTAAATACCAGAAAAAATAAGAACAAATGTGCGTCTTTTCTCATGTGAACTCATTTTTTCTCAAAGTCTCAGTTGCACAAAGCACTATACTGAAATAGTCTCAGCATAAGAGTTAAAATAAGGCCAACAGCTGCGGGGAGGAGTGGCGGGAAAGGTAAACTAGGCCACAAAATCAGGGTTACTGCACACCTGTGATAGAGTTTCCCTAACGCGAACAGCAATTGAAAAAGATGGAACACCTGGTCCATTCATGTCACACAGGAGAGCTGGAAGTATTTCACAACGGCCTGTTGAAGTACTGTCCAAAGAGGCAAGAGTTTACATACCCTCATATGCAGGCTCGAATGCATTTGGCTGTGCTTGACCACAACAGAAACGTTCACAGAAAGCAGGCCATTGTGAAAGGGGTCACCAAGTCGGGTGGTACCATTGGCACTCCAAAGTTCACTATGGCTTACTCAACAGCTCTGCGTAAATGAGCGGCGAAAAAGGTGTATGAGGGAAAATCATACCGGTATGTTCATGGCATGATGGCTGACTCCATCAGAGGTTTTGAAAGGAGGCCCAAATATGAGGTCAGAAACCCAGTCAGACCAGAGAACATAGCTAAGGTGCCCAAGCCTGTCAAAACAATCTTAGTGTCACAACTGAAGTCTAGGTTTGTGGCTTCCACATCTAGTATGGCTCTGGACAAAAGGACACACTCATCTGAGGAAAACAAAGGGGAGGAACTATTACAGGAAACCACAGGAGAAGAAACTCCGTTTTCTAAAGAAGATTAGTGTGAAAGTATCCTTCAGTACTTGCATGTGTATTTATTGTTGTGAAGCTGCACTTTAAGCAGAGCTATTCTTGCTGTAGAGAAATCCGTAAATGTAACAGGGTAGGTGCAATTGTGTTCCTGAGAATGTGGGCGGGACGGGGAGGTGTATAGAGGAAGTTAGAAGACATTATGCTGGGTTAATGTAATTTGGTTGGCAATACTCGGCAATGACTGTTCCGTTGTTAGCTGAACCCACAAAGTGTGGGTGGAGCCTGCTGTATGTGTGTGACACTGCAGGGGGGGGGGGAGATGTCTGTCTCTCTGTTCAAAAGGTTTTTTTCTGCACTTGCTGGTGGATTTTTTGTTATAAATTTGCAGTGAATGTGTCATATTAAGATGGCAACACAGATTGTTCCTCACTATATGATTGAGTAAGGGAAGTGGTAAATTTTTGCCATCATTTTACCTGGATTTGTAAATGCCACCATTTTATTAAGAGTCTCACTCCTTCAATAACGTGGTAATATTACACGGTAGTGAGCTTTGGAGGGCCATGCCCACCACCTGAATGAACAGCCTCAAGTCAAAATGCATGTGAGAGACAAGTTAACCCTTATTTTATGTATACTGTTTTTTCATGAATTTGCCATGTTTTAAGTTAAAGCAACTCCTTGGTTATTCTTGACATTCTTTGTATTTCCTGCAGTAGCCAGTGTTCACTGTACGCACACTACAAGTTCTACTTTGTTTCTTCGTGCCCGTTTCTACGTACGTAAAAAGCGCGCATTACTTATCTACCATGGTGGCAGAGTTCTGTTTCACAGCCTTCCTTGTTGGTTGTGTGGATATTGCCTACAGAGGGATCATTGTTCTTCACCACTTTTTTTCCCTGGTCTAGCTGGAGTGATAGTCTAAGAATGTTAGAGTTCAAGTTTGGTCCTTGCTCACCTAAGGCCCTGCATATTGCCGGAAATGACACTTCCAAGCCTTCCAGACCTTGTTAAGTTGTGGCCAAATATTCGTAACATTTTAGAATCCACATAAATAGAAATTTACACTTCCAAAAGGTCAGTCTGTGCTTAAGTGGTGAGTGGAAGCTATTAGAAAGGTAACTTGATAATTTTGTGTTAACATCACTTGTGCTAGATTGGTTAAGCGTAAGTGAAAGTAATGTACTCAGGCACTTAGGTTTATGTATGCATAGATTCAGTGTTAATATTTTTCAACAAAAGCTATACATTTCATTAAAATTGATTCTTGTACTTTTCAGTTTTTTTTTTTTTTAGAATCAGTATTACAATTTGGAATAATTTAGTTTTTACACAAATCTGCACTACTTAGCAGCATTTAGAATAAGTGCATGGTGTAACTGCCATCCAGTACTGTTTGTGCTCACAAATTTCATGTGGGAGAGTTGGTGGGAGGGCGCGACAAGACATTTGACACTCTTCTCACTCTGGTTATGCCATTAACTGCACAAACCTTTTACATGTATCTTGGACTTATAAGCAGGCATCAAAGTGATCCCATATTTCGTATAATTTCCTGTAAATTTCAGAAAATCTTGCATTTCCTATATTTATGTGATCTGGGGATTGTTTTCCTATATTCTTCTGATCTTGTAAAAAAAAAAAAAAAAATCTGTTTTGGGGTGATATTTTCAAATGGATTCTCTTTCCAAGATAGTGTCGTGGACCCAGAGTGTCTTAGACAGGTAGCAATGTATAGATGCGAGGTATCTTTATTAGATGCAAGTACATAATGGCCAATTATAGGTTTCGGAGACATTCTCATATCAGACTGCATAGGGCACTGGTAAACCCTTATTTCATCGCCCATAAATGTTCCACTCTCACACCTGTGATTTTAAGTACTGTATGATTTCGTCTCTTTGAGGGAATTGTAGTGTTGTCAAGGGGGTGGATTCTGGTCCTGTGCTTGGCATACCCTGTAGTCATGCAATCTTCCACATTTTAAAACTCTTACCTCTGCTTTACATGCACAGATAGCTGATCTGTGATATAACTAATTCTTTATTAAAAATAGTATAGTACTATGGTTTGAAATAGCAATATTTTCCGTCATTTACCAAGAATAAGAACTTGGCAGTTCTCTGGATGCCATATCAATTTATCCAACAGGCCAAAGTAAAAAAAAAAAAATCTAATCCACGTATTGGCCTACTCAGACACATAAAACTCAAAAGAATATCCCCTATATTTGCTCGGCCTGTCATGATGGACTCAGGCGGGGACGTGATTAAGACAACGCTATACATGCATCGTTATCAAGGCGCCGTGAGCTAAAGAAGCACAAAGATGGCAGCATAACCAGGAAGCCCTTAAATAACTGCACCAACAAATGAAGCAATCTCATTGACAAGAACTAAAGGGAAGGACTTGCACCGTATTTAAACTTTGCTTGACACTATATAACACATTTGTGTTGGTGTGTCGTTAAATTTTATCTTACTAATTAACTAATAACTCATTGACAAGAAATACAGACAATATGTGTCGATCAGCTCCATTACGAAATGGGTGAAAATTATGACATATATAATGAATTACATGCTGACTACGTAACCCCAAATGTAAAACAAAGAGGCGACCATGGCACCAGCACCTCTGAACCCACGCTTGCAACGGACAGTAACACAAAACCCGTGGCAAGAAAAAAGTTGCAAGTAACATTGACGAATTGCGTGGCGAAATGGGAGAACAAACTGAAACCAGTTGCTACGGAAGACGTTTACTCCCGCACAGACGAATATTACTTCAGTATATTATATTGCTTTGGTATCACACTAAATGTAGGGATGTTGATGTTGCACACTATGCAGCCTTAGAAGCCGATTGTTGGAAGGATAACCCTGTTGTGCACTGGTTTTGCCATCACTGTAATAGATCAGCTGTTAAGATTCTAAGCAGTCTTGTGAAAATGCAAAAGCAGATAGGTAATCTACAAGCTGAAATGATTTCATCTAAGTCCAGGCTTTCTGATTTTGAAGAAGGCAAATTTACAGAGAATGAATCGCTTGAGCAAGTGGCAGAAGCGGGACGCAAATTTGTGAGGATGAGCTACGGAGGAATTTCTTGCAAATTCAAAAGCATGAAGGGCAATATTGTTATCCATAATTTAAAGGAATGTCTACAGCCCGGAGAGGTGATGATAAGGCTTTCACACCTCCCTCCTTCATGGCAAACTTGAGCTGCCAGAATCTCTCAAGCCAAAGCAATTTTTCAGATCGGGAAATTCCACAGGTGATGCTTCTGTTGGCCTAGACCTCGGAAAGTGGCTTTTTCTCATGAATGGGAAAAGGAAGAAGTAATGAATAAAGTCTACAATCATAAAAAGCTGGGGAAAAAATGCTATCACTGGGGTAATTATTAGTCCTGATAGAACAAATGGGAGCAAATGGAGTACAAAAGAGCTTATTAGAAGAGAATGGGAAGCAGAATTTAATGGTACGGGATCTCCAGATAAAGAAACGTTTTCGGAGTCCCTCAGCTCCAACCGAGTAAAGCAATAACAAGAAATGGCAGTGGACATAGTGTAAATAACTTACGTTCTAAGCTCAAATGTGTATATACAGATTGTGATTCTCTTCCAAACAAAACCTGAAGAAATTAAAAGTTTATGTAGCGGAGTACGAGCCGGACATTATCGCATTGACTGAGTGCATGCCGAAAAATTTGTCAAATGATATAGTGACATTGTCTCAACTCAAGGTTTTTACACTGGCTCATCGGCGATTGAGAGGAGACATGACTTTTGTTCATAACTATTTAAAAGGACGATTGAAAACAAACCACTCCCTGTTTACTCTTAATGTAGGGACTACAACAAGAGGTCACTCCCTTAAGCTTGGCAAGCCAGTTGAAACATCATTACGTCAAAGTTTCTTTACGCAACCGTCTATACTCTTGGAATTCTTTACCAGAGCATGTTATTAGTGCACCATCTATCAACACTATTAAGGCTAGACTGGATAATAACTGGAAAAATAGACCCGGGTGTTTGATTATGCAAATTCTTATTAACTTATTGTCGATCCTTGTTTTTACAATTGTTAGTGTACACTGATCTCATCTGAACTGAACTTCGTGAGCGATGAAATGGCCTACGGCCAACAACATCGAAACGTGGTGGTGGTGATGGTGATGATGATGATGATGATGATGATGTGTGCTATTTACGTACGTACAAACGTGCCCGAAGAAACAGAACTTAAACCTGACCGAACAAAAACACAACTCTGAACTGTTTACAGAATTCTGTACACTGCGCTAGCAAACAAAATTTCTGTGATAACTATGTACAAAACCACCCCAACCCAAGCCAATTACGTAGGGCTATTTACAATCACAATATTTACAATATTCACAAATTATCACCCGGCCGGCCCGCCCGCATTGAAACAAGTGGACCCCAACACCTGCCGAATGTCGACCTTTGGCAAATGGACGAAGTCGGCCTCCACCCTCAGCTTAATCTCCGTCCTCACCGACGCCAGGACGACGTCCGCTGGCTTTCCCTCTCCTCTAAACACAATATCACACCGGTCTCTCCACAAGGCCAGCTTTATGGAGGCCGAAACAAAGGTAAGTATCCCGCGAACACTTGTATCGCATGGCGTGGGTGACAGACCATACAAAGCGTAGTCCTGGCTGACCGCCCAGGTGTTACAAAACGTGAGGCGATCAGCCAGGGCTTAAAACCAATCCCAGAGGAGGGCCACAAAGCCACACTGCCAAAACACACTAGGCACTCTACCACCTTGTGCATCCAGTGCCGCGGGGGGGGGGGGGGCACATGCCAGCTCCAAGACGCCACCGAAGGCGCTTGAGTTAGTTGGATGGGTAGTTAGATAAGATTTAACGACACACCAACACGAATATGTTATATAGTGCCAACTAGATAAATACAATTCAAGTTTGGTTTCAAATAGTTAAAATGCAGCGCGTCCTCCCCTTTAGTCGCCTTTTACGACAGGCGGGGAATACCATATTCTACAGCCCCCAGCCCACAGGGGGTGTTAGTTAGATGGGATTTTATTACACACCAACACGATTGTGTTATATAGTGTCATCTAGAAAAGAAAAGGTGCAATGTTCGGGTAAAATAAACTTAAAAAGGCGGGGTAAAATTCCACTTAAGGGTCCAGGCAAATGCGGGAGTCATGTCAAAAATTTCTACAGTTTACTTTCCTTGAGAAGGCGCTTGAGATTCGTTACTATGGCGTCGTGTGCGATCCGCCACAGTACGTCTCGCCGGCGGTAATCGAGTGACCTGCTGTGGACTACACGCCACACTTCCGGCCCTGACGCATAGTCGTTGGGTTGGACCTGACCAAGTCATCAAAAATGGACCGGTACAGGTTCCCGAAATGGACTGCGAAACGTCCCCAACAGTTGACATGACACGGAAAGTGTCCCTCATCTGACAGTATGCCTTCGTGGGCCTCTAACTGTGAGGTACACTGCTGCTAAACATCGAAGGAAAGAACCAGCGGAACCATGCCCCCCCCCCATAACGGAAAAAGTAGGCAAACGGCAGCTCACTGTCAACGGCACAAAAAACACTTGGTCAGGAGAGAACAGAGCTTCAAGGTAAATTCCATGAGGCCCAATCCCCCACACCTAGGTCCTGATACACCACCTTTCTTCTGACCAGCTCCATCTTCCCTGACCATAGAAAACTAAACACGGCCCTCTGGAATCGCACCAGGACACCCTCTGGAGCAACGAGAACAGTGCCCGGATACCACAAGAGGGGGTAAATGAAACGATTGATTACTTTCACCTTCCCTTACAGACTAATATAGCGATCGCCGAAGTCCGTCAACCTAGCCTCCACCAGGTCCACTTTCTCATTCCACGTGACTCAGGCGAGCCATAAACAAACTATGTGCCGTTGATTTTCATGACGTCGTCAACCCATCATGATGCCGCGATGGGCAGTTGTTTCGACCGCCACTTACCTAGACAAAGTCCTTTGGTCTTGTTGGAGTTCAGTCTGGCACCTGTCGCTCTTTGAAAAGTAGACAGCGTGCCAGTAAGGGCCGTGAAGGAGGCTAGGTCAGAGAGTACGCATGTAACGTCATCTGCATACCGGAGGCACTTGACCTCGGCTCCACCGGTTATGTGAAATGGTCTGAACAAGGGCTCTACTTGGCTCTTGCGAGGGATTTACTAAACAATACATAGAGGTGACAGGGGGCACCCCTTCCGCACCCCACGTTGGACTCGGAAGGGGTCCGACGGTAGGCCATTAACAATAACACGACTATTTACACTATTATACAACTTAACCCAGTCAACAAAGTCCCGCATCAACCAGAGGTTCTGCTGAATACTGTGTCCCCGCACCGCACATGTCTGGAAAGGCCCTACAAGATCCGGCATGGCTGCGCCTAGCCTGTTACAAAGGGCTTTCGCCAGGATCTTGTAGTCTACATTTAGCAGGGTGATTGGTCGCTTGTTTTTCGGTTCGAGGGGGTCTCCAGACTTAGGTAACAATGTTATCACGTTGCGAGGGGCTCAATGAGCCAGCAAGGGAGGCAGAGACGAATACATCGCAAAGGTCGTTGTCCAAAGGTACCCCAGAAGCGTTTATAGAGTTCCACCAGAATACCGTCGGACCCGGGCGCCTTTCATCTTCGTCACTGCCTTCCAGAGCTCGTCGACAGTAAAGGGGGAACCAAGTTCATTGTTCTGCTCTTTAGAAGGGGTCTTGTCAATATCATCTACTAGGGACTGTTGGAGACCCTCAACATCTGCCCGGGTGTTAAGCTGTTCGTAGAAGCTTTTAAATACCTCTACGATGTCAAGAGGGTCCTTCTGTAACGCACCGTGGACGTCACGGACTGCCTTTATTCGGCGATGATGACGATTACGACATATAGAATGAGTTGCGAACCAACTACAATAGCCCAGACAACGACCCTATGACCAACACTCCCCAACCCACTGCATCAGAAGATGAATTCCAAGCTAGCAAACAAGCATAATTCGGAAGAACTTTTCAAAGGTATAAGTACTTCCCTACGAGGAAGTTCGATGATGCAAGTGATCAGATTAATGAATCTAGCGAAACATCGGACGCGACAGACATAACAGTATCAAGTATTCCTTCTCATCAAGTATCTGAACACATCAATGAAGAGGGGGGATTTAAAAATGACAAGCTCATCCAGATTTAGTTACCATTTATCTAGCAAAAGCTTTATAATACAGAAAATCCAAAACAAAGGGAAAGTTTAGGCGAATAAGAAAACAGAAAAGCAGTTTTCATTCACATTAGACCGCAAATAGTGGAAGTCTTTGTCACCTAAGAGCGGCGCAAAAGGTTTGAGAAAGGGATGGACTCGGGCTATGGCTGAAAAATTCGGCACAACGATTAAAACTTGTGTTTGCATTTAAACAGCATGTAAAGAAACTTTCTAGTCAGAAAAGAAAGTCCCCGTACTGGAAAGCTACAGCCTTCTACAAGTTCTCAGATTGCTGGCAGTACACTGTTGAAATCATGAGAAAACCAAATGTGAAAGACAAATTAGTGAAGTTTGTTGTACAAAGGCAAGGATAAAGTCAACACTCAAGGAATGAAACATAAAAGGGACACTGTCGGAAAAGCGAGGGAGAGTATTGCAAAGGACTTAAAAAGAGACGGAACATCCTACTGGTGTTACCAGAGGATGTTCAATTTAAATGCCACATCGAAGGAAGCGGGTAACGTAAATGAACCCAAAACGCTGCAAGCACTCCACAAAAGATGGTCCCAAGAGAGAAAAGGGCTGAATCTGTCCCCAGATGTGCTGCAAGAAGTTCAGCTCCAAGAAATATACAGTTTAGATAATGAAAGTACAATGCCCAGATATATCTAGTATTTTTCAAGTTAACCGTTTAAAGCGTTCTCTTTACGGAGAAACAGCTGCGCTTGTATCTGACAGACAAGGGAAGAATGCTGTACTTAGATGCTACAGGGTCTATTGTTCAGGAAATCCCTGGCATTCCCAAACGTATTTTATTACGCCCCTTAAAAGGGTTAGTTAGTTAGTTAGTTAGATTGGATTTAACGACACATCAACATAAAAGGGAAAGGATCAATCCGTGTGGCAGGGATGCTCAGCAATGTACAGCATGCATCCGAGGTTTGCCACTTTTTAATGCGACTAGTGGACAGCTTGAAGAGTTTATCGGGTGGGAATATCTCCCCTAGAAGGATTGCGATCGACAACTCGTGGGCTATGCTCACGTCAGTTCTTCAAGCTTTCAACCAGGAAGACGTGAGGAACAAAGAACCCAAACCGGACCGGGGCAAAACACAACCGACCAAGAAGACGTACGTGCCCACCTGCGTGGCTGCTGGCAAATACTGGCATGTGGAACTAGGGCTCTAAGAAAAACATTATCCCCACATGTGTTCCGCCACATTATACATCAAATATCCAGAACTCTTAAGTAAACTGAAGTTGACAAAGCGATTGTCCCGAATGACTTCATGCGTTTGCGTTACTCATAGAAGCAACATCGTTGCAAGGCAAAGAAGTATTCCAGCACGTTTGCTGCCTGTTAGGAACGCCTACAATAACAGACGAAGTGGAGAAAAGCACCAGAGTTTCAACAAAGCTCATGGAACATGAAAGTCGGAGATTTACAAAGATCACACAAAATCAGAAATGGATAACATTGGCTTTAAACAAAGTACAATTAAAGAGACATCTCCGTTTTTCCAACACTTTGTCTCTATGGCTGGACAGACAAGCGAAAAATTCTAAGCAGGGAAATATGAGCTTTTTAAGTGGGTACAATTATAGAATACACATGACAGTTATTTTCCATTACCTACTCTAACCCTATCTGCCAGTTGCAAGTCGGGGAAAGTAATATTAGACCTATTGATTTGTTTGCTTTGTGGTTTCCTCCTTACAACTGTTGGAGAGGTTCTCCCATTCAGGCCCAGCACAGCTATTCAGTGTGCGATGCATGAGCGACTTTCAACAATACAAGCTCTGAGGAGTCAAGATGAGGATCATGCCTGCCAGGAAGTTGAGCTGCACAGTTTATTCGCTAAGAGGATTAGTTGTGGTTAGAGATTTTTTCAGTCCTGGCTATTGGACATTCCTTCTAATGACAGGGACATTTTCTAACTCTTCCTCGCATCCGGATGCGCGGTGCAACGTCCTTACCTGCATTTGATAAACTCCCGACCAATTTCCTGTCCTTATCTGCATCTGATAAACTGGTAAGTACGTGTGTGTGTGTGTGTGTGTGTGTTTGTGGCATATATTGTAAACGTGCCGTTCAACTACGATATCTAACTTCGGCTAGGCTGTTACGTAATTCATTAGTATGCGTCTGTACTGCTGTAGTATAGTTGTTCGATTTGACTATCGAGGGGTTATTCACGGACGTCAGTGGACAGTGTTATACTTTCCTGAAGTGAAGTTTGATGTTAAGTGTTGATATCAATTATGGCTTTTAACATCACCACTTTTGGTTTTGTAGATAAAGGGTAAGTTGTGACAGACATTTCACTGATGCCAGCATCACTTACTAAGCGAAAGAGACAGGCAGTATTATTCACGTTAATTAATGGTGATCTGTTTTTTCTCTTGTCGGACTGAAGCAAATGCGGGAGTCATGTCAAAACTTTCTGTAAAGGTTACTTTCTTTGAGAAAGTCCAAAGGGACCTTAGGATCATGGACGGCATGGAGTTGGGGCGTGTGAGACAGTTATTTACAGACATCAGTGGACAGTGTACGTACAGTGTATTTAGACATGTTTTTCGACTGGTCCTGTCTTTCCATTAGTGATAGTAAATCATGTAACGTGGACCAATCCAGTGAAAGTCTTTTGTTCTTAGTTTTACCTTATTGAGCATGCGCCACCGGCGAGGGATTTGCTTATTTCCATGACTTGAGTTGCATGGGTGATTCTTTCAGTTAGTTAGATGGGGTTTTACGACACACCAATATTCTTTCTGTTTCTGTTTCAACATTCTTTCTGATTTTTTCAGTTAGAACTACATATTCCTACTTGTAAACATGGCGCTTAACAAAATAGTCAAACAACAAGAAGAACCCTGAACGAGATTGCACAGGAGGTTTAACGTCTCTAGACTTTGATGGAACAAGTGTTCTTCCTACGATGGTATCTTCTTTCGTAGAGCATAGCGCCAGTGGGTATTTATTTTCTTGTGTAATCTCTGCATGTGCATTTGTCATCGCTAGGGAGTCAACCCTACAAATGCCTAGTGGACACTTTCAGAATACAAAACTTTTCCATTTGTTTTACCGGACCTCCGTTCAGAGGTGAAAGTCAGAACCTTCCATCAAACAGATAGCAGAAGACAGGGATTTCCTGGATCCAATCATTCAGAAATCTACCGTTTCAAGGCTGACCAAGAAATTGTCAGAAAACCAGAATGCAAAAAGGCATTGTGGTTTCGATGATTCATACATACCTACAGTATCATGGAATTACAGTAGTATGAAATGACTGCAAACTTTTTTAAGACCGGACCCCCGCTGACCCCATATGACCTTTGACTCCACCAAAAGTGATAGCGACCTTCCTCTCACCAGCAGGCATGTACATACTAAGTAAGAAATTTATCCAAGCTTCCTATGTCATGATATCATGTTACCAGGGTTTTGAGGGTTTGACCCCCGGTGATTCCAGATGACCTTTAACCTCCACCAAAAACAAAAGCATTCTTTGCGTTACCATAACTCATCTACATACTAAGTACAAAATTTCTCCATGCTTCCTTCATCAAAATATCCTGTTAACAAGGTCTTCAGGGTTTGACCCCGGTGACCCCAAATGACCTTTGACCTCCACCAAAAACAATAGCATTCTTCCTCTTCCCATAATGCATCTATATACTAAGTAGAAAATTCATCCATGCTTTTCTACTTTGAGACATTGTGCTAACAGGGTTTTCAGGGTTTGACCCCCAGTGACCCCAGATGACCTTTGACCTCCACCAAATACAACTGGGTTCTTCCTCTTCCCAAAATGCATCTACATACTAAGTATGAAATTCTTTTTTCAGTTTGACCCCCGATGACCCCAAATGATGTTTGACCTCCACCAAAAACAATAGGGTTCTTCCTCTCAACATTGAACATTTATGTACCAAGTTTGAGAACTGTCAGTTTCCCTTCTCGAGATATCGTGTTAACGAGCTAAGCGTCACAAACACACACACACACACACACGCCATCATGAACGCATAGGTTTCTCTTATCATCGAAACCAACAAGGAAGGTTTCCTTATTAGCCCGGAGATTTTTGACTATCGAGCCTTCTGAAAACGAGACAAATGACTGTATTTTTATGTGAGCATTTTTCTGGACAATAGTTTACTTTGAATTATGCTACAAAGAATGAAACGAACATTTCCGCGCTTACTCCATTTGTTATACTCGGCTGTATTGAGATATTTCCGCTGTCAAAATTATTGGTGCTACTTAATCAAGGACAGGGCCTACTTGACCGTTTTCTAATTTATGTGCCGCTATGACTACGGCCGACCCCAGCGGAGTCACGGAATTCTAGAAAGACGCTAGATGATTTGCCAAATTGCCCCTCATTTGTGACAATAATGTCAGCTATTAGCGACATAGCCACTACTAGCAAATGGAAATTGAGTTTATCACTGAAATGAATAAAGCGATCTCAAACGAAACGCAAACAAAACTGTGGGGACGCATTCCGAACCTTGGTAACGTAACCATTTTAGGACATTGTGTGGTTTCGAAATATTCACGAGTGTGATATTTATCATGTTTAACCACGGTAGTACTGTTCTCACCAATTGACTCATTCTATTATCATTTCTGTTCTAAAAGTCGAAATTAAATTATTTTTCCGGGCTTCAAAATACAACATCATTCAAACTTGTCGGAAATGAACTTAACTTCCTGCCACTTGCCAAGGCTTTAGGCAGTCAAGTTTACTGTTCGCTTTAAGTTAATGCCTTTATTATGGTCAAGCCCGTAGCCAGACAAGGTACTGGAGGGGCAAAAGTTTTCGGGGAGGGGGGCAAAGGTGTACAAATGTATTAAGTCAATGGTAAGATTAAACTCTAGCCCCTGACTACGGACGGGCCTGGTTATGTAAATTAATGAATAGCTGGGCTAAGGTTAGGTATAGCCGGGTGAGCTGGAAGAGCCGGGCTACAATTAGTACAGCCCCCCCCCCCCCAAAAAAAAAACACAGCTCTTAGTTTTTATGCAAAGCAACTTCTTGATTCGTGTAAACAAATGTGAACGTCACGTAACAGTGTACCTACAAGCTTCCACGAAATTAGTAGCGTCCCTTCAACCGGGCTGTTTCCTGTTCATTTTGAAGTATAGGAGTTCAGGCAGGGAATGGTTTATCACCACGAGATTTTGCAAGTCAAATTGAGCAAAATCCGTCCACGTATTGCAGGAGCTCCGGAAGTAGTACATCATTTTTAACCTACGATAACATATGTACTAATATTATATTATCTAAAGACAGAACGCTTCAATGGTGCTTGGATGAAGGCTTAATTTCATCAAAAAGAAATTTGTGTGATTGTGAAATGCAGCTTGTTCAGACTAGTGACAGGAAAGATGGTGTGAAATGGGAGTGCTGCAAGCAGTTCAATGGAAAAAGACATAAAACTGACATGTAAATTCGCAAAGTCTCTTGGTTCGAGCAAAGTAACCTATCGTTTGAGGAAACTGAAATTCACCTATTAGTGGAGTGTCAATTTAACTCCAACTCAAATCAGGAACCAGCTAAGACTAAGCCCAAATACAGCTGTAGACTTGGATATGTTTTGTAGAGAGTGCTGTGATGTGATTATGACGAAGACCAGAGTTAAGAGTTAGAGGTGTTGGGAAAAGAGTGCAAATTGATGAGAGTAAAATAGGACGAAGGAAGTATCACAGAGGACACAGAGTAGAGGGACAATGGGTTTTCGGTGGAATCGAGGAAGGGTCGAGAAAATGTTTCATACAAACCGTTGAAAAAGAGACAGGGTCGAGAAAATGTTTCATAGAAACCGTTGAAAAAGAGACAAAGACACCCTGATTACCTTAATACAAAAGTGGATAGAACCAGGAACAACTATCGTTTCTGATTCCTGGGCTGCCTACAAATGCTTAGAGGATTACGGATACCACCATAAAAGTGTCAATTATTCCAAAGAGTTCGTAAATGAAAGTGGTTCCCACACTAACAAAATTAAAGGTCATTGGAGGCAACTCAAAGCAAGTCTGCCAACACACGGAAGAAGGAAATGTCATTATGACTATTACATAGCAGAATTTTTATATCGTTATTTGCATGCTGGTGAAGACACTTTAAGTGCCTTCATAAAGGACATCAAATTAGTCTATGATCCAAATTCGACTTAGATGTTAGATGTGATGACCTTTCTAAGCCACTCACTTTTTCTTTCAAAGATGATCATTGACATCTCTTCCTCGGTGCTGGAAGATGTACGCCAACAGCCTTTAGTTCAAGATATTCAGAGGGCTATTTTTCAAATGGTGGGGACCGCGTCCTTTGCGAAAAGTTTCTGAGATAGAATTCAACGCCGCATTACGAGAATTATCTGATTTTGGTAAGGTTACCAAAGTTAAGGTGCCCAAAACAAAGCCTGTTAGTGTTTTCGTAAAGAAAGTGCAGGGCGAAGTCGAAACGTGGCCGTTGTTTTCTAAGGAGAGTTATGTAGCTCAGTTTAATAAGCCATCGCATTCAAGGTGTGCTTTTTAAGTACGTAGAAACGGGCACTGAGAAACAAAGGGCGAGAACCCAAACCGGACAGGGCAAAAACGCAACAGCAAACTATTTACATGCACCTACAAATAAAAAATTGTGTTACTATGTACAAAGAACTGTATACAAAGGTGTGCGTAGGCGCTTGAGGCCCGCAACACGTATGACCTTAAGTTTAAGTCTGATGCTGCCCGTGTTAAGGGTGTGTCATGCCTGAAGGGGGTAGAGGGGCTCACTGTCACCCCATATGATGGCTCTGTGGCGGTGACGGTGCTTTACCTTCCCTTCGAGGTCGATCAGCGCCTGGTTGCGAGGGTTCTTAGTCAATACGGAACTGTCTCTGAAATGCGGTGGTGTAAATATACTGTGGGTGACTTGAAAGGTATATTTAATGGCAAGAGACAGTTCCGTATGGAACTGGTGAGGGACATTCCATCGTTCCTCTTCATAGGGGGTTCCAAGGCCCACATTAGGTACTTTTGCCAGCCCCGTACCTGTTTTAGATGTGGCGAGGAGGGGCACGAAGCCAAGTCGTGTCCCAACAGGCGTTGTGGAAAATGTTTGCAGTTGGGGCACGGCAAGGCAGAGTGTCCCAACGAGGTACGGTGCAACCTCTGTGGGGAGGAGGGACATGTGTTTGGTGCCTGCCCCACATCGTACTCTGCCCATGTCAGTGCCGAAGTGGGGTCGTCACCCGAACCCTCGCAAACAGGCCCACAATATTCAACCCAGGAATTAGAGGAGGCGGCACTTGAGGTTGAGCAGGACTTCCTTGCCTCCAAGCAGTGTGAGGGGGGTACTGGGACTCCTGAGGCAGACTCTCCGCCATCGTTGGCAGCGGCACCCGGTCAGGTTGGATTAATGACATTAGAGGAGGACCTCGATCTGTCCTCAGACTCGGCGATGTCGGATGGCGGGGAGCGTGCCTCAGAGCCTCCTCCGAAGGATCCACCTTCGGGGGAGGGTGTGTTTGATTTGTGTGAGGGGGAGGGGCCAGAGTCTGCACTAAAGAGGTCGGCTTCAGGCGAAGTGTCAGACAGGGGAACCCATCACTCTGGGACGCCCGTACCGAGCCCACGGATTAAAAAGATAAGGTCCCAGTCAGAGTTTTTAGTGTGAATGGTTTTGCCTTTGTGTCCCCGTTTTCTTTTGGGGTTTCTGTTCTGTTTGTGTCTGTGCCCATGCATGCCAGAAAGTTTTTTTGGTAGTTCAGTGTAAATAGGTTTGCTTTGTTCCACATTTGGTCCGCCCGGCTACAAGCATGTAAAGAGCACATCACATTGTTATTACTGTAAATAGTGGGGGTTGGCCACATGCACCCATAGTTCCAAAAAGCATTGAACAGACTCACCCTGAACACTCTTCTGTTGATGTAAATGGGTATGTAAATAGTTTTGCCTAGTGAGATTGTAAATAGTCCTATGTAACTAGTTTGGGTTCGGGGTGGTTTTGTACATAGTTATCGCAGAAATTTTGTTTGCTAGCGCAATGTACAGAATTCTGTAAATAGTTCACCTTTGCAGTTTTGTCCGGTCAGGTTTAAGTTCTCCTTTGTTTCTTCGTGCCCGTTTCTACGTACGTAAAAAGCTAAAGGTGTGCGTTTTACGTGCTTTTAAGTACGTAGAGACGGGCTTTGCGAAACAAAGGGCGAAAACCCAAACCGGACCTGGGTAGGACTTTAAACTGCATCCGGTTGTGGAGTTTGTTTAAACGTGGAAGTAATGAGGTTACCCTTTGCCACAACTGCCTCCGGGGCACCCTTGGGCAAGGTGCACCTGTATTTGCCCCGGTGCTTTTTAAGTGATGTTGCCTTCGGGCGTAGTGTTGCCTTCGGGCATGGTGTTGCCTTCGGGCGTGGTGTTGCCTTCGGGCGTGGTGTTGCCTTCGGGTGTGGTGTTGCCTTCGGGCTTGGCGTTGCCTTCGGGCGTGGTGTTGCCTTCGGGCGTGGTGTTGCCTTTGGGTGTGTGGTGGATTTGGGTGTGTGGTCATTGTGGGACTTTGTTTTGGGGTTGTTTGTGGTGGTTGGGCTGGAGTGTTGTTTTGGGGTTGGCTGCAGTGGCAGTACTAAATCTCAGTAGTAACAAAGACTCTTTTGTTCCTTGTTGCATGGTATGTGTAGTCTGTTTGACATTGTGTTCGTGATCCGTCAGGGTTTTTCTTTGGGTTTGGGATTATCCTTTAGTTTATCAGTGCCTGTTTCTACGTACTTAAAAAGCTCCCCCAAACCGGACCGGGCAGAAACACAACAGCAAACTATTTACATGCACCTACAAAAAAAAAAAAAAAAACTGTTACTATGTACAATATACAAAGGTTAATTACATGGGACAATTTACAAATTTATTCACGCAAAACTACAGGTCAACCATCACCCGCCCCGCCCGCACCGAAGCAATTGGCCCCCAGCGCCTGCCGAACGTCGACCTTGGCAGACGAACGAAGTCGGCCTCAACCCTCAGTTTAATCTCCGTCCTCACCAACGCCAGGACGACGTCTGCAGGCCTCCCCCCTCGGTTAAAAACAATATTACATCGGTCTCTCCATACAGCTAGCTTAATGGAGGCCGAAACAAACGTAAGTATGCCCCGAACACTTGTATTGCCCGTTGGGGGCAATAGACCATACAAAGCATAGTCCTGGCTGACCGCCCAGGTGTTACAAAACGTTAGACGGTCAGCCAGGACTTGAAACCACTCCCAGAGGAGGGCCACAAAGCCACAATGCCAAAACACATGTGGAAAACTCTCCCACTTTGTGCACCCTGTGCGGGGGCAAATGCCATCTCCAAGACGCCACCGAAGGCGCTTGAGATTAGTTACGATGGCGTCATGTGCACCACGCCCGAAGGCGACCCCACGCCCGAAGGAAACCTCACGGCCGAAGGCAACAACACGCCCAAAGCCAACACCACGCCCGAAGGCAACAACACGTAAAAAGCACAGGGCAAATACAGGTGCACCTTGCCCAAGGGTGCCCCGGAGGCAGTTGTGGCAAAGGGTAACCTCATTATCCCCACGCCTAAACAAGCTCCACAACCGGATGCAGTTTAAAGTCCTACCCAGGACTATATACACTATTATACAATAAGGTGATCCATTTAACAAAAACTGAGTTCAGACTGAACTTCTTCAAGACTTTAAAAAGGAATCCGTGATCAGCCATGTCGAAGGCCTTCTCCTGATCGAGGGAGACAAGCGCACAAGGAAGATCACGGTCCATCACATACTCGACCAAGTCTCGAACCAACCAGAGGTTCTGCTGAATACTGTGTCCCCGGTACTGCATCCGGTTGTGGAGCTTGTTTAAGCGTGGGGATAATGAGGTTACCCTTTACCACAACTGCCTCCGGGGCACCCTTGGGCAAGGTGCACCTGTATTTGCCCTGTGCTTTTTACGTGTTGTTGCCTTCGGGCGTGCTGTTGCCTTCGGGCGTGTTGTTGCCTTCGGGCGTGGGGTCGCCTTCGGGCGTGGTGTTGCCTTCGGGCAAGAATTTGCCTTCAGGCGTGAGGTTGCCTTCGGGCGTGGGGTCGCCTTCGGGCGTGGGGTCGCCTTCGGGCGTGAAGTTGCCTTCGGGCGTGGTCTTGCCTCCAGGCATGTTGTATTGCCTTCGGGCGTTGTTGCTTTCGGACATTTGTTGTTGCCTTCGGGTGTGTGTTGCTGCCTTCTGGCGTGTGTTGTTTTCCTGTTTGTAAATAGTCTTGTGTGGTGGGTGGGCTGGGGATGTCGTATATGTTGGTCACAGAAATTTTGTTTTGCTAGCTTGGTGTAAGGTAACTTTGTAAATGATTGTAAGTAGTTCATGGTTGTGTTCTTGCCGGTCCGGATTTGGTTCTTCCTGTTTGATAGTGTCCGTTTCTATGCACTTAAAAAGCAAGTGTCCCCGCACCGCACATGTCTGAAAAGGCCTTACAAGATCCGGCATGACGGTGCCTAGCCTGTTGCAAAGGGTTTTCGCCATCGCATTCAAGGATAATGGAGAATATTCGATCAGCTGTAATTGAAAGTGAATGAACATTTACCTGAGCCGTATTTTGACAGTACTGACTAAACTGTGCTTTGAAAGACAACAGAGGGTAGGGAGGGTCAGTGCTTTTTAAGACAACAACTACAATTCTATGGTAAATTCTTAGGTTCACAAAATTTCCTGTTCAAGGTTGTCGGGTTCACCCGAGTCACTTACCTGGACTGAGAAAGGACCTGGTGGAAGCTAGGTTAGTTAGTTAGATGGAGTTTTACGGCCCAGTTTACAACCCATTGGTTCAAGTCGAGCCGGCCACGGCCTTTTTTCCAGTTGTGGCTCACTGGCTTGTTTTCCCTACTCCATTGCTTATGCGGAGCATCACGCACAACGGCAGTAGGTTCCATTTTTAAAGTCTTTGGTATGACTCGACCTGGGAATCGAACCCTTCCGCGTGAGAGGCGGATGCTCTACCGCTAGACCAAACGCGGTATTTGGTGGAAGCTAGGTTGAAGGACTTCGGCGATCTCTACATTGGTCTGTTGGGGAAGGTAACAGTTATCAATCGTTTCATTCACCCTCTCTTGTGGTATCCGGGCACTGTTCTGGCCGCTCCAGAGGGTGTCCTGGTGCGACTGGAGAGGGCCGTGTTTAGGTTTCTTTGGACAGAGCTGGTCAGAAGAAAAGCGATGTACCAGGATCCTACGCAGGGGGACTTGGCCTCGTGCACTTTCTTCAAAGCTCCGTTTTCTCCTGACTAAATGTGTCTTTAGTGCCGTCTCCAGCCAGATGCCGTTTGCCTACTTTGTCTGTTATTGGGGTGGATCATCATTCCGTTGGTTCATCACAGTTGGAGGTCAACGAAGAGCATACTATCAGCTGAGGGAAACACTACGTATTATGTCAACTGTAGGGGGTGTTTTGCAGTCCAGTGCGGGGGACCAGTAGCGGGCCACTTTTGATGACTTGGTTGGTCAGGTCCAACCCATGGACTATTCGTTGGGGGCGGAAGTGTGGCGTGTGGTTCACAGCAGATCACTCGATTTCCGCCGGCGAGACCTGCTGTGGCGAATGGCACACAATGCCATCATAACTTATCTCAAGCGCCCTCAGTTTTGTCTTGGAGATGGCATTTGCCCCCGCACTGGATGTACTGAGTGGGAGAGTGTGCCACGTGTTTTGGCAGTGTGGCTTTGTGGCCCTCCTGTGGAAGTGGTTTCAAGACCTGGCTGATCGACTCACGTTTCGCAACACCTGGGCAGTCTGCAAGGACTACGCTCTGTATGGCCTGTCACCCCCTCCATGCAATACGTGTTCGTGGCATACTAACCTTTGTTTCAGCCTCCATAAAGTTGGCCTTATGGAGAGACTGATGTAATATTGTATTTAGGGAGAAGGAGAAGCCTGCGGTAGTCGTCCTTGCGTCGGTGAGGACAGAGGTTAAGCTTAGGGGTTGAGGCAGACTTCGTTTGCGCCAGGAACGGCGTTCTGCAGGTGGTGGGGTCCACTTGTGTCGGTGAGGGCGGACCGAGTGATGGTTAACCTAAATATTGTTTGTATCCAATAGTTTTTCCTTTGTAAATATTCCTGTGTGGTGGGTGGGCTGGGAGAATTTGTACATATTGGGGTCTTTTTACATACATTGAAACAGGCACGGGGAAACAAACGCGAACTCAAACCGGGCCGGACAAAAACATAACCGCGAACTATTTACAGAATTCTCCTATCAAAAACATATTTCTGTGTTAGCAATGTAAAACATCACCTCGGACCCAAGCTTATCACACAGGACTATTTACAATCTCACAAAAGCAAAACTATTTACATAAAATTTCCATGTGGCCAACCCCCTTCCATTTACAGTATTAACAATGTGACGTGCTTTCCACATGCTTGTAGCCGGACCGGACCTTATGTGGAACTAAGGCAAACCCACTTACATTGTGCTTTCAAACAAAATTGTGCCCAGCATGGACACAGACACGAACAGGACAGAAACCCCAAAAGAAAACTGGGGCCAGCGTGAACAAAAGGCAAAACCAATCAAACTAAATACTCTTGCTGGCATTTCATCTTTTTTAACCTTGGGCTCGGTACGGGCGTCCCAGAGTGATGCATTCCTTGGTCTGACACCTCGCCCGAGGCCGACCTGTTTAGTGCAGACTCTGGCCCCTCCCCCTCACACAAATCTAACCAGAATTTGTACATATTAGCCACAGAAATTTTCGTTTTGCCGGCTTAATGTAAATAATTTGCAAATATTTGTAAATAGTTCATAGAGAAAATGATGGCAAAGTGACCCCTTCAGGGCAGCATAATTTTTCTCGTGACAGTGACTTACTGGGAAAAGAACGTTTGGCCAAGAAACTAGACATAGTAACGCAACATTTAAGAACATTCACTTAGCATTTGTACTAATTTGATTTTTTAATGGTGCTTTTTAAGTGCATCGAAACGGCACATACAAACAAAAAAATAAACTCAAACCGGATCGGGCAGAAACAAACACGCAAACTTTTTACACACTACTAAATCAAACAGAAAATTATGTTCATTACAGTAATAGAACTATATATACAGATATTTACATACTTTTTGCAACAACTTAAAGTGGACCTAAAGTCTAAAAATTCAAAAATATATATTTTAGAGGTTACAAAATTAATCTTATTGGTCCAACTCCCATTGCCATATCTTATTCCATTGCTGAGATATTAAATGTTAAAATTTATTCACTTAAATCCAAACAGTTCATTGCGCAATAATTTTTGACATTCTTGTTGTACAACTCACATTAAATGCTTTGTTTTCTTTTAAAATTAAAAATGTTTATATGACCTTGACCGCTTCCTGTTTTCTTGCATGACATGCTGTACAGAGAGGGCTTATATAGTCAAGTCACCCCAAAGCAGTAAGAACGCGATCACATTTTGGCACAAGGTGCGGTGACTTTCAGAAAAACAAAGAAATACAAAGATTGTAATTTGAGTAGTACAACAATGACATCACAAATTATTGCGCAATCTACCTTTTTAAATCGAGTGAATAAACTTCAACATTTTATATCTCAGCTTAAGAAAGTCCTGTGAAGATGGGAATTAGACCATTGGAATTCAGTTTTCATGCTCTGTAATATATATTTTTGAATTTTCAGACTTTAGGTACACTTTAAGTACTTTACAGACCAACCTCCTTCCAGCCACCCCAAACCAATATTACAACCCCTTGTAACGGCACAGCTAAACTACATAAACATACATATTTACATACTATTTACAACTTAAATACCTTACAGACCAACCTCCTTCCAGCCACCCCAAACCAATATTTCCAACCCCTTGTAACGGCACAGATATGTATACATATACATATTTACAACATATTTACAATTGAAGTACCTCAGAAGCCACATATATACAAACACAGTACTATTTACACATTACAGTCGATTCATATTTACAAAATCAATATTTACAAGTTGACTACCACCCGGTCCGCCCTCACTGAAACAAGTGGACCCCATCGCCTACCGAACGCCGACCTTGGCAAACGAACGAAGTCGGACTCAACCCTCAGCCTAACCTCCGCCCTCACCGACGCCAGTACGACATCAGCAGTTCTCCCCACCCCCCTAAATACAATATTACATCGGTCTCTTCAGAAGGCCAGCTTTATGGAGGCCGAAACAAAGGTAAGTATGCCCTGAACACTTGCATTGCATGGTGGAGGTGAGAGACCATACAAAGCATAGTCCTGGCTGACCGCCCAGGTGTTGCAAAACGTTAGGCGATCAGTCAGGACTTGAAACCATTCCCAGAATAGGGCCACATAGTCACACTGCCAAAACACATGTGGCACACTCTCCCACTCTGGCCATCTTATACGGGGGCAAACGCCATCTCCAAGACGCCACCGAAGGCGCTTGAGATTAGTTACGATGGCGTCATGTGCGAGCTTTTTTAGTACGTAGAAACAGGCACTGGCAAACTAAAGAAAAATCCCAAACCCAAACAAAACAATGTGTTGTGCGTCATGTGCGATTCGCCACAACAGGTCTCGCCTGCGGTAATCTAATGATCTGCTGTGGACTACGCGCCATACATCCGGCCCTGAGGCATAGTGGCTGGATTGGATCTGGCCAACCAATTTATCAAAAACAGCCCGGTATAGGTCCCTTGCACTTGACTGCGAAACGTCCCCCACTGTTGACATAATACGGAGCGTGTCCCTCATTTGACTGTATGCCCCCGTGGGTCTCCAGCTGTGGGGCTCACCGTTACTAAACAGGGAGGGGGAGAACCGACGGAATGATAATCCCCCCCCCCCCCAGTAACCGACAAAGTAGGCAAAAGGCATTCCGCTGTCCACAGCACTTCAAACACACTTAGTCAGGAGAAAACGGAGCTTGGAAGGAAAATGCACAAGGACCAACCCTCCGCGCCTAAGATCCTGGTATACCACCCCTCTTCTAACCAGCTCCGTTTTCCCTGACCATAAAAAACTAAACACAGCCCTCTCGAGTCGCACCAGGACACCCTCTGGAGCAGCAAGAACAGTGCCTGGATACCACAAGAGGGGGTAAATGAAACGATTGATAACTGTTACCTTCCCCAACAAACTTATGTGGCGATCGCCGAAGTCCTTCAACCTAGCCTCCACCAGGTCCACTTTCTCATTCCAGGTAAGTAATTCGGGTGAACCATATGCCATTGATCTTTATGGCGTCGTCTACCCATGATGCCGTGAAGGGCAGTTTTGTCGACCGCCACTTACCTAGACGGAGTCCTTTGGTCTTAGTGGGGTTCAGTCTGGCACCTGTGGCTCTTTGAAACTTAGACAACGTGACAGTAAGGGCCCTGAAGGAAGCCAGGTCGGAGACTACGCAAGTGACATCGTCAGCATACTGAAGGCACTTAACTTCAGCACCACCGGGTATGCGAAATGGTCGAAACAAACGCTCAACTTGGAAGGCTCTTGCAAGGGATTCACTACACAACACATAGAGTAGAGGTGATAGGGGGCACCCCTGCCGTACCCCACGTTGGACTCTGAAGGGGTCCGAGGGTAGGCCATTAACGATAACCCGACTGTATACACTATTATACAGTAAGGAGATCCATTTAACAAAAACTGGATTCAAGCTAAATTTCTTCAAAATTTTAAAGAGGAATCCGTGATCAACCATGTCGAAGGCCTTCTCTTGATCGAGGGAGACTAGCGCACACGGAAGATCACGGTCAATCACGTATTCTACTAAGTCCCGCACCAACCAGAGGTTCTGCTGAATACTGTGTCCCCGCACCGCACATGTCTGAAAGGACCCTACAAGATCCGGCATAACTGTTCCTAGCCTGTTACAAAGGGCTTTCGCCAGAATCTTGTAGTCTACATTTAACAGTGTGATTGGCCGTTTATTTTTCGGTTCGAGGGGGTCTCCTGACTTGGGCAACAAAGTTATCACGCCTGTGCGCTGCGAGAGGCTCAATGAGCCAGCAAGGAAGGCAGAGAAGAATACATCGCGGAGATCATGTCCAACGGTAGCCCAGAAGCGTTTATAGAATTCCACCGGAATACCGTCGGACCCAGGCGCCTTTCCGCCTTTCATCTTCGCCACTGCCTTCCAGAGCTCGTCAACAGTCAACAGGGAACCAAGTTCATCGTTCTGATCTTTAGAGGGGGTCTTGTCAATATTATCTAATAGGGACTTTTGAAGGCCTTCATCGACATCTGCCTGGGTATATAGCTGCTCGTAGCTCTTAAATACCTCCACGATGTCGAGAGGGTCCTTACGTACCACACCGTGGACGTCACGGACTCCTTTTATACGGCGATCGATGGCATACTTTGTGACGTCCCGGTAGAACTTGATGGTTGGTTTCTCCTCCGCCTCCACGCAATGCACGCGAGCACGAACGCGGACCCCGTGTAGTTTTTCATCAAGATACTGCTGGATTGCGTGAAGTGAGGAGGAGTCCCCATTCCTCTCCCTAGAGGAAAGCGAGAGGAACTCCTCCCTTCTTCGACGAGCTCTTGCTACACAGTATTCAACTGTAAAATGTTTGATGCGAGACTTTACGTCGTTCCACCACTCTAAACCCGTTGAAAAGGCCGGCCTCAATGTTCGCCACCCTTCGTACCTAGCCTTAAACTGTTTGCTATATTCAGCCTCCGTTAGAATATCTGTGTTCATTTTCCAGAACCCCCTCCCTGCTGGCCATGACTCTGGGGGCTGGAAGGAGACAGTAACTGCATCATGGTCCGAAATTGGACATGCAATAACTTCACAGTCACTCGGTGACAGAGCAGGCGGAGAGTACACCCAGTCCAACCTTGAGGCGTCCGTGCCATCAGGGCGGTGCAAAGTGAACACGGCCAAGCCGGGATGTTGCACTCTCCAAACGTCAACCATGTCGTGATTCTTTGTAAACATGTCCAATTCCGCCATGCCGACACCACAGCTCCAAGATGTGCACGTAGACATTCTGTCGAACTGTGTCGGGAACGCAGTTAAAGTCTCCAGCTAGGATACAAGGGGCACAGCCAGGAACGAAGGATGGAAGGGTAGTAAAAAATCCCTTCTGTCTGTAGGCTGATTGGGTGCGTAAACATTACATAGGATGAAGTTCCCACAGGGATGTTTTATGGTGATGGATATCACCCGGCCCTCATGATCATGATCAACTTTTCCGGCCAGGGAAGTCCATCTGGGTGAAACTAAAATAACAGATCCACAAGAAGACAAGGAACCAAAGGAAGCGTGCAAACCCCCACCCCATTCATAGGACCAGGTGTAGACGTCGTCCTCATTAACAATGTGAGTCTCCTGGAGGAAAACGAAGTCCACACCTAATGATTTGCAAAACTGGAATATTCTTGACCGTTTCCGACTGTCCCTCATGCCATTAACGTTTAGGGTCATGAGGGACAGAGGACCAGTCATGATTGCATGTGTAATGTGTAACTGCAAAACCGTCTCGGACCTGGCCTTTTTATTTATGTTTGGTGCTGGTGGCATAATAGGATGGACTCCCTGGTCTGACACCTCGCCTGAGGCCGACCTTTTTAACTGAGATTCTAATTGAACCCCATCACACAAATCATACCAGTCCTCCCCGGATGGTGGGACCTTTGGTGGAGGCTCTGAGGCAGGTCCTCCCACATCTGACATGGCAGTGTCAGACTCTGAGTCCGATGAAAGATTAAGGTCTTTCTCCACTGTTGAAATTCCGGCCTCCCCAGGAACTGATGGGGAGGGTGCCTCAGGTGCTGATGGGGAAGGTAGAGAAGGGCCTACCTCTGGGTTCCCAGAGACCACTTCACATTCCTTGGAAGCTAGAAAGTCTTGTTCCACCTGATGTGCCACCTCATCAGGTGAAGGGGACCTGGGTTCCTCCACCATTGGTTCTGGGCCTGAATGCGAGGGTTCACCTGCCGGCTCCACATCTGCACTAGCTCGTGCAGAGTATGACGTGGGGCAGGCACCAGAGACATGTCCCTCCTCCCCACACAGGTTACACCTTACCTCGTTGGGACAGGTTGCCTTGTCATGCCCCAACTGCAGGCACCTGCCGCAACCCTTGTTGGGACATGACTTGGCCTCGTGCCCCTCCTCTCTACATTGAAAACAAGTGCGGGGCTGGCCAAAATACTTGATGTGGGCCTTTGAACCCCCTATGAAAAGGACGGAGGGAATGTCCCTTTCCAGCTCCATACGGAACTGTCTCTTCCCGTTGAGAATACCGGCCAATTCACCTTCATTGTACTTGACCCAACGCCAGTCAGAGACAGTTCCGTACTGCCCTAGAACCCTCGCCACCAGGCCCTGATCTACCTCAAAATTGAGGTACAACACTGTCACCACCACAGAGCGATCATATGCGGTGACAGTGAGACCCTCCACTCCCTTAAGGGAGGAAACCCCCTTGATTCGGGCAGCATCAGTCCGGAACTTCAGGTCATATGTATTCCGGGGTGCAAGGGCCTGCAACATCTTTATGTCCTTAACTTCTAACCTTATTGTTCTTCAACACAGAGAAAACTTGCTGGGGTGTAACATTCCCCCTCGACTCAAAACTGTAACTTAACGATGCTGCTATCCCGACCTCCGGGCATAGCAGCAAGTGAGAGTGGCACTAGGGATTTTTTTATGGTCCTGGGCCTGTTTTCATGGAATTGACCATATACAATGGATGCTCACAACGATACATACACAATGTGCTGATAGGTGCTTTTTACGTACATAGAAACGGGCACGAAGAAACAAAGAACATAAACCCAGTGGCGGATCCAGGGGGGGGTCGCCGGCGTCCGGACCCCCCTCAAATTTTCCAATGTGCCCTTTTTCAAAAAATGTTATTTTTTTCACACTAGCAAAATAAAAAAAAAAAAAACGAGAGTTTCACAGGTAATGACCGTGTTGTCCAATTCCGAGGCCCCCATCCAGTATCGACCAATTCACTAGTCTAGCCATATATCGCAGAAACTTTCGGCAATATATTTGACTACGGTAGCCTGTATTGGCGGCCTCGAAACCCGAACAGCGCAATCGTTTTACAGAGAATGTGACTACAGTATGTCTGCGTGACAATCAGGCATTCTAATCACTTTTCGCTTGGAACCACGTGTGGCGTGCTTGGGCATTCAGATATTACGTTATACTCACTAGCTAGTGCTTTATGCAACATATTACTATTGGGTTTTACTATTGATTCCAAAAGGTCATTGCTAGTCAGTCTTTTGGTCTTTCAAAATAATGATCTGTTCACACTCCCTAAACGCTACATCTACGAAACCTTCCCTCCACCCTCTAGTATCCATCCTCTCGTGAACAAAAGAGAGTAGGTAAATATGTTTCGCTATGATATTTATAGTCTGGAATTACTCTCTTCTCTTATAGTGCTGACCTAGTGATGGGAATAAAAAGCCAGTCTTAGGGAGAGAGAGCTTTTTAAGTACGTAGAAACAGGCACTGGCAAACTAAAGAAGAATCCCAAACCCAAACAAAACCATGACGGGTCACAAACACAAATGCCAAACAAACCATACACACCGTGCAACAGGAAACAAAAGCGTCTTTGTTACTACTGAACTCCAGTAACTGCCACTGCAGCCAACCCCAAAACAACTCCCCACAGCCAGTCTTAGGTAAAGTCCACAGCCAAGAGTTCAACAGAAGTCACAAACGACGAATCGGTGTTTGTTTGATTTTAAAATTACTATATAAAATCACCACCAGGTCAAATAACGCCATGTGAGTCGGTTCAATTTTTTTGACGTCTTTGGACCGATGACCGGTTTGCTGTCGCAAATGAAAAGCAAAACATTCGACTTCAGTCATCTGTTCTGACAGTGTTTTTGACAGTTCCGCCGCAACTTTATAGGGAACACAACATACAGTATTTTAACCTCCTCCCCCAGTCGAGATAGCGGTGCATGGCGCCAGGTGGGGGAAGGGTTCATGCCCCCCGTCTGGGAAGGCTGGCCCCCTATTGAAGAAGTTTAACAGTTTCGTAGGGGAGTCTTAGTCGAAAGTACGCAGCCTCCGACGACAACTAATCGACAATTTACCTGTTCTTTGCCCTCAAGAGGATAATTTCTGTAATAAGAACCCAAAATTTTCGGCGCGCTACGCGCGCTGTAGAGTCACTCTATTTTTTTCAATAGTTCCATTCCACATAGCAGGATAGCACAAGTCCTGCTCACCTTACCAAGTAACATATGGGCAGAATACATAGTTTATGTAAAGGTCGTAACTTTCTCTTGTGTTCTCTTGTGTGTCATGCGGTACAGTCAGTTGGTGAGCGACTTACGGATCAAAGTTTGGCTATTTCATCGTGTAGTCCAGGTGTTTTCGATAAAATGTATGTTACACCCGATACGGTCTACAAACCCTACAGTTCTTTCTTTCGTTTCGTCATATGTTTTATGTGTAAGCCTATCAAAAAATTTCACCCGCTTCGCGCTCTTTTCAATTTCACGATCCAGATTCAAAGAGCACCATCAGTGTGCAACTCGGATCAGGAAGTATCAAGTGATATAATGCAAAATATGCCTGCAATTACATGGGATAATGAGGCTCCCACATTCGCCCTTCTCACCATACCCTCGAAATAGGGAATGTCGGAACTTGGGGTAGCTGACATGGCCCGGCCCCCTGTTGGAAAAATTCCGCCGCCACCCATGGTCAATTTACTTATTTTGGCTTTCATAAGGGTAATTTCTGGGATAAAACCCAAAACTTTCGGTACGCTTTGTCCACTCTTCCTCAGTTCAGTTATACTTGGTACAAACCCTCTCCCCATTTTCAACCCTCTCCCCATTTTCAAGTTAATAAGTAGAATACATGGATTTATGTAAATGTCGGGAATTGAATCGCATTTCGCTAAACCTGGTTAACGCTCACTTGTGTCTGTCGTACGGTACGACTAGTGACTCGAGGAGGGAAGTACAATAAAGTTATGCCCGATAGGGCCCAACTGTCCGCTCAATTGTTCTATATACTGATATAAGCTTTAATTTAGTACAAATTCTTATAAGTGTAGGCTTACCCAACAAATTTTCGCGCGCTTCGCGCGCTTTGCAATTTCACCTTTTAGATTCTAGGTTTTCATTCCAATTTTTTTCATGTCTTTTGGTTTAAAAGTATCCTTTCTTTGTCAATATGCGGTAAGTTGTGTATTCGCTGACGTTTATGGGAACCAAAATTTAAAAAAAAAAAATTAATGCCCTTTTTATGTTGGACCCCCCCCCCCCCTCAGAAAAGACCCTAGATCCGCCCCTGAAACCTGACCAGACAAAAACACAACCCTGAACTATTTACAGAGTTCTGAACATTGTGCTCGCAAACAAAATTTCTGTGCTAACTATGTGCAAAAGTACCCCAAACCCAAGCCAATTACGCAGGGTTATTTGCAATCACAATATTTACAATGTGCTGATAGGTAGCTTCGCGGGTCGGTCTGACCCATACAAAAATCTTCTATAGAATTCTATAGAAAAAATTCTATAGAAACTGTAGAAGATTTTCTATGGAAATTCCTCTATAGAATCCTATAGAGTTTCTTTAGAACAGCTCTTTAGAAACTCTAAAGAAACCCTGTAGAGGTTCTTTAGAAAAGTGGGCCACTTTTCTAAAGAAACTGTATAAGTTTCTATAGAGAATTATTGGGGTTCTACAGATACTGTATAGAGGTTCTATAGATACTGTATGAAGGTTATATAGATACTGTATAGAGGTTCTATTGATACTGTATGGAGGTTCTATAGATACTGTATAAGAGTTCTATAGATACTGTAAAGAGGTTTTATAGATACTGTATAGAGACTTTTAGAGGTTCTGAAAAGTTCCTATAAAGGTCCTATAAGGAGCATAATGTAAGACAGAGATTCTATAGTGATTGTGTAGAGATTCTTTGGAGACACAATCTTGCTTGGAATTCAGGACTCTTAGATCATGAGACCAACACTTAGCCATCATGCCCTCTTTGGAAAAGCTTGGATACTATTGGTAGAGTTGAGTCAACACAACTGGCAAGTGCCTTCTATGAAAATGCTCAGTAATGAGACACCCCAAAACTTAAGTGGTTTGGGAATTTACGATTGACATACTTACGTGTCTCTTACTAGACCTCATGCACTAAATCTGCTCTGCGCCTGCGCACCTGGTACAAAATAACACCGTCCGTCTTCCGTACAGACCTCCTATCAGGAGGCATAGTTAGTTGTAGTAAGAGACAGGTAAGTAGGAGCGAAGTAAATTAATTGGATTTTACGGGAAGGGCCGAGTCAATCAAGAACTGTAAAATGAAACATTACTGAATGTACGCAAAAGAACACAAAACACTATCTGTTCAGTTGAACTATGTATATTTATAAAAGTTTCCACTAAAGTTGAGATGTATAAGCATGAAAGAAAAGTAACTGAACACATGCCAATGTGAATGAACAAGGTGATGAAACTTGGCTATTTATAAAAGAGTTGTCTGAATACTTTTAAGAAAGCAAGGTGAAAGCAAAACCATGGAGCTATTATGAATGGATTCAAAGCACCCTGTCTAATCCGATTCTAGCAGACAATACAAATTCACAGTATTTTATTCCTTTTTTGGGAAGAGACTTTGCTTGACAGGTCTTTTACTTGTTCTTTCAAGTTTGCTTGACTTAACCTCCCTAATGAGAGTATGATACTTTCATAGTAACATATTCCTCAAAGACTTCAAAGTACAGTGTTTTGAAGTGATCTGGGTCACCCCCACAAGGGTGAAATGTTTGTCAGTCTTCTAGTCCAAATGACTGTAAATGCAGCTTTTGGTGATCAAATTCCTTTGCTATTTTAATTTCTCCAATTAGTTAGTGAACACTCTTCTAAAGCAAGTCTAACTTTTGCATATGAACTTTGGAACAATTCTTCATTGTTCCTTAATAGTGAAACATGTGCCCATAATTGATAAGTTAATTGAAGCCGCAATGAACCTTTTTAAGAAGTGTGAACTCACCTAAAGCAATGGAACAATTGATCTTTTCTTTGAGGACTGGCAATATTATGGCAAAGGGAACAACTATAATCACTTCCTAATCCCTTTTACATTGTCTAAAGTTTTGAAGAGCTAAATAATCAGGAGCTTATTGACAGCAAGCCTGATAGTTTCAAAGAAAATGAGGGTGCTTTGACCCTATCCATAATAGCTCCATGGTACAACACACTTCAACAGTAGCAGTGCCACCTCCCACCCCCCTCCCCTCAACCCCTTCATTCCACATTTACGTAGTACTCCTCTTTTCTGGATTGATTCCACTCTTGTTAGGGTACTTCCTCAGAGTGAAATCTATTCCAGAACAGAAAAGATACAAAACTTAACAAAAAACACATAATTAAGATTCCCTTGTACCTTTCTTAAGCCATCAAACTAGCATAAAAGTTTGTAAAAAAAAAGGAAACTTCAGCATTTTGAAATCTGGAAATGTTAAGATGCAGGAGGTTTATCGACTCTGGTATGGATGTGTTCCTCAAGCCAGAATGTCAATGCTACCTACTATGCATGGATGGTAGCAAGTCCAAGTCTAGTTCACAAATCGTTTCTTTCACAACAGTGTTCTCCACTGGTTTATTTTTTGTCCGGGTGCTCCAAAGGTTAAAGGTTCATAGTGTAAAAATCAGTGTTTGCACCGGGTACCCGACCGACGATGTCAGGACCCGGTTCTAAGTCCAAAGTTGCACAAATATACATTGCACGTGTGTCAAAAAATCTAACATGGTATTTTTTCCTTGCAAAATTTATCACGTACATGCCAAAAAACACCCATTGTCATGCTCGTACATAAGATACAATGGTGCCACATTAAAGTTCAAAGCAAAATTTCGTATGACGACTTGACAATGAACTCGTTGCCCATTGGAAATCATATTTTTGGGTACCCGACCGACCACGGACTTCGGGTACCCGGTTCCCAATTTTGGACCCGGTGCAAACACTAGTAAAAATGCTTGCTAAAACAGATGATAAATTTCATTATGGCCTTCTTCAGGGCTCGACTTAAGGGCAAAATATTCACTGGCCAGCAGGGCCAGTAACTTCATAATTCTACGATCTCTACCAATTTTTCAATGGCCCACTGTAAAAACGACAAATTTTACGACCAAATTAGCTGGTACCTTGCAGAGTAAGAGTTAGATGCCAAAGGAGTCATTGGAGTGTTAAGGGCTCCAGTCCACAGGGGAACCGTGTTTGGACTCAACTTAGAATCTTGCATGATTTAGTATAATTTTCTTCAATTTCTTGTAACAGTGATATGAGCGCCCTCTGTAGGAAGGGAAAGGGGGCGGGTGCCTATGACTTCTTGTCTCTCTCCTCACGGCTTCAGAAACATCTATAATTTGAGAGTGGTGTAGATTCCAGCAACTCCATTGGATTTTATTCGACTTAGAGACTCAAGTTTGTTTCACGTAACAGTGATATATACGGCAATTAAATATGTCACTATACTTGACATTTTACACGTTAGGCTGTGGTCAAAGTGCAAAAGCCTCTGAAGAAAGATGCAGCTAAGGAAAAACCTGCCCACGTTAAGTAAGTTTGCAATTTTATTGCGAATAGTAGTTTTAGGGTCTAATGCACATGTCAGGCAAATGTTTTTGGTATTCTTAATTGATATGGTTTATTTCCATTCTTCTGACGAACGAAATTGCTACCTCTGCTTAGCACAGTACAAAGTGTATGCAGAGAAAGTATAGTTTGCTTTTGAGGTCAAACCTTTTATTTTAGGACTGAAATCTCTTCTTTGGGGATGTAAAAGAATTTGCCTTCATAACTATGTCAAAAAACTGTCACATAAATAATATCAATGAGTTACGGTACTTTTCAGGTCATTCAAAATGATTATGGTCAACTTTTTGATCAAGGTCTGATGGCTTCATTTACACTACATCATGCTTGAAGGTTTGATCAGCCAATCACGACCATTCTTAGTAATGGCATCTATTATATGGACAAATCAAAACATAATTCGTTTTGCCCGTAATTAAGTGCTACGTTTAACAGAAATTTCTTGTGCTTTTTCACGAGTCTCCTGCAAAGTAATTCTACCCAGAGAACTCTATCTCCACTTCAAAAATGTTTGAAAGTCTTTGACAAGGCCACGCAGGCAAAATAAACAACAATTTTCACTGTGTCAATTTTAAGATTACAGTACTTTCGCAACTTTTCAAGAGTGGCGAAATTCAACTGGCCCGGAGGACCGGTTGTGCGGTATTTTAACTATCCCGGCGCAAAAATCGCTGGCCTCGGGCCAGCGGGATAGCGGTTACTTCGAGCCCTGCTTCTTTGATGCCAGAGTATATTTCTGATTATTATTACTCAATGTTCACACTGAAAGTATTGATTTATTGCTCTGTTTTAAGGTTTTGAATTGATAATTTTTGTCCAGGTGGCTCAACTTTTTGTCCGGGTGCTACATTTTTGTCCAGGTGCTGAGCACCCTCTGCAAATTATGTCAAGGTGCAGCACCCCAACAAAATTGTTAGTGGAGAACACTGCAAAAGACATTCGGACCATTTGCAAGTCATTTGATCCTTGCACAAGTCAATTTTGAAGCCACACTATAAGAGGAATAAAGGAATGGAGGATGGCAATACGTTGTTACCAACCCCTACCGATTCTTTTTCCTAATTAATTGTTTTCACTGGGGAATATGTGCACAGTATAAGTTGCTAATTTTTGTTTATTATTATACTTATTACACAGAGGCTTACACTTCTTCCATCCACAGTTTTACAACTTATGCAATTGCATTATATACAGACTGCAACTGGGCATCTGGATGTTGAACTATTGCTAGATCAACCAGAAAGCCAAAAGGGTTACCGATTACTTGCCATATGGATATATTGTAACAAACATGAATCACCCACATGACGAGCATGTGATCCCTCATAGTTATACTACTTGAGATATCATGTTAATAAGGTCAAAGGCTTTTGAAATCTTGTGACCCAAAATGACCTACATGCTACTGTTACTGATTCCTTGCCATATGGATATATTGTAACAAACATGAATCACCCACATGACGAGCATGTGATCCCTCATAGTTATACTACTTGAGATATCATGTTTTGACCTCTGGTGACCCCAAAGACCTTTGACCTCCCCAAAATACTAGAGATCATCTACTCAATATGGGCAATCCACTTGATAAGTATAAGATCCCTCACAGTTACCCTTCTTGAGATATAGTGATGACAAGGAAACTGCCTACAAACCTTTATATTGGGTCAGCTCTTGGACCTGCTCCTTCAGTGTGTCACATTCCTGCTTCAATTCTTCGTACTTCTCCTTCAGTTTATTGTATTTTGCACACTTGCAGGCACTCCCAGTTTCAACCGGTTGCCGGACACTTAGCTGCTGCAAGATGGAGTGGGAGGTTGAAGTGGTTGAAGTTGAAGATTGTGTCTTCTGCTTTTTTGGTTGTGGCTGAAAATCAATGAAAAGCAAAGTAGGTGGGATAAATTGTAACATGCACAACCATGTAGCAACTACAAGAATCTGGCATGACATGAAATCTTAAAGGACAGGGTTTATACATGTAACCTTGCCAATTGGTACAGTAGTCTGTAAACCAGACTTCACTACAGGATTTATGCAGTACCCCAACTGTATGTTATGCACACAAAAATTAAGGCACAACTTGCGCAGCACTACTGTGAGAGGCTGGATCAGCATTCAAAATTGTAAAGTAAATGCTCTTTTTCAACATACATTACAATGTGAAATGTATTCACCAGCTTGCTGGCCCTACAGTAGCTTCATAATATGTTAATGTTCTGTGAGGCTAACTGATGTTTTACATATGGACTAATCCTTGTCAAATTCCTACGCATTTTACAACCAGAAAGCCAAAAGACTTTGTGATTCCTTCCCGAAAGGGGGGTGCTTTGTTACACTGAGGTTCATTCATCAAATTTATACTTCTCCACTTCATCATTTTTTATGATGTGGTCACAATTTCACCCCTCTCACATCAGCTCATGCCACATGACCTTTGAACCAAAACTTAAATACCCAAAAAAATGAAAATAAAAAAGGTTTTTGGACTTTGACCTCTGGTGACCTTGAATGACCTTTGACCTCTGCCAAAAACAATAGGGTTCTCCCCCTGAGCTTTTTAAGTACGTAGAAACAGGCACTGACAAACTAAAGAAAAATCCCAAACCCAAACAAAACCATGACGGGTCCCAAACACAAATGCTAAACAAACTATACATACCGTGCAACAGGGAACAAAAGTCTTTGTTACTACTGAAATCCAGTAACTGCCACTGCAGCCAACCCCAAAACAACTCCCCACAACCACATACCACCCAAACAAATTCCGACTACACGCCCAAAGGAAACACAACGCCCGAAGGCAACACTACGCCCGAAGGCAACACTACGCCCCAAAGGCAACACTACGCCGCAAAGGCAACACTACGCCCGAAGGCAACACTACGCCCAAAGGCAACAGCACTTAAAAAGCACCGGGGCAAATACAATGCATCAACATACCAAGCATGAAATCTATCCAAGCTTTCTAACTTGAGATATCGTGTAAACAAGGTTTTCAGATTTTGACCCCCGGTGACCCCAGATGACCTTTGACCTCCACCAAAAACAATAGGGTTCTTCCTCTCACCACAACGCATCTACATACCAAGCATGAAATCTATCCAAGCTTTCTAATTTGAGATATCGTGTAAACAAGGTTTTCAGATTTTGACCCCCGGTGACCCCAGATGACCTTTGACCTCCACCAAAAACACAGGATTCTTCCTCTCACCACAACGCATCTACATACCCTCATGAAATCTATCCAAGCTTTCTAACTTAAGATATCGTGTAAACAAGGTTTTCAGATTGTGACCCCAGATGACCTTTGACCTCCACCAAAAACAATAGGGTTCTTCCTCTCAATATGGGCCATCTATGTACCAAGTTTAAGAACTGTCCAACTTTCCCTTCTTGAGATATCGTGTAAACAAGCAAAGCCGTCACATACACACACACACACACGACATCACCATCGCATAGATTCCTTGCCTGCCTTCGGCAAGGAATAAAAAAATGCCAGTCAAGGCCGAGACTTTTTAGTCCACATTTCAACACAGTTCAACACAACTTACCATTCTGTACATCAGGAAGAACTGATTACTTGCAGACTGATACTTTTTAAAAAGACATGAAAAGTTGAGAACCATCCGGTTGGATGAGCATTCAATATGAATTTCCAGTAAAGTGCATTGTCTGAGATCATGCTGCAGTGGGACTTGTACCCCAGATCTTCAGGTCACAAGTCATTAGCATGAACCGCTAGCTTATCAGGTCCTGGGAGTTGTTATTTGACTGGATATTTGTCTTCAAAAATCTTATGAACCTTGTCCTTACTGTAAATCTGTCCCAGGACACATAGTTCTATCTTCTAACTGCATCCGGTTGTGGAGCTTGTTTAAGCGTGGGGATAATGAGGTTACCCTTTACCACAACTGCCTCAGGGGTACCCTTGGGCAAGGTGCACCTGTATTTGCCCTATGCTTTTTACGTGTTGTTGCCTTCGGGCGTGTTGTTGCCTTCGGGCGTGAGGTTGCCTTCGAGCATGGGGTCGCCTTCGGGCGTGAAATTGCCTTCGGGCGTGTTGTGTTGCCTTCGGGCGTTGTTGCTTTCGGACGTTTGTTGTTGCCTGTGGGTGTGTGTTGCTGCCTTCTGGCGTGTGTTGTTTTTCTGTTTGTAAATAGTCTTGAGTGGTGGGTGGGCTGGGGGTGTCGTATATGTTGGCCACAGAAATTTTGTTTTGCTAGCTTGGTGTAAGGTAGCTTTTCAAATGATTGTAAGTAGTTCATGGTTGTGTTCTTGCCGGTCCGGATTTGGTTCTTCCTGTTTGATAGTGTCTATTTCTATGCACTTAAAAAGCACGACACATAGTTCTATCTTTGCAAACCCTTTAAATTTCCACCAAGATCAGGCTTCCATGTTGTCCATATGCTTCAAAAACCATCTACAGTATCGGCTGAGGTGAATTTGAAGCCGTTGCTCCTAACAGAAATCGATGACCTAATGGGACTCTCCCAAACTTAATGTCATGCACAGTAGAATGTCATCATTGAAATATATGTGCAGTTCAAGCTTGGACTTAAATCTATGGATGGATAAGTTCCTTTTTCTCTCAGAGTTTTTTTTTTCTCTGAGTTTCTGAGGTAAGTTACTTTTTAGTGAACAATATTGGTGAGATTACCGTAACACCTTTTGGTCAAAAAACTGACCCTCATAGTTCGAAACTTCAGCACTTTTCCTGCCTTTCCACATTGAATCACCTTTTTAATGTCTGGGTATGTTTGTCTGTACAGGTTCATTTTACGAAGAGAAAAAAATGTTGCAGTCACTGCCAATTTACCGAAAAGATTGTTATTCAAGGGTTAGAATTTCTTCAATTCCAACTCGTTTCCATAGTTACTGATATTGGCCAATTTGGCCTGGTTTTGAGAAGCAAAACTAACAGAAAATTTTAACATAATTATTTTTAGCACATAGTGGGATATATGCTGAGAAATCCTTATCGGGGTGGAAAAAACCAGGACATGAAAGTCAAAATCGCATTTTTTTTTTTAACAGGGAAGTGCAAAATAGTAAAACTTGAGTGAGTTTAGTTGATTTTGTTACCGTAGCCACTCTAAGTTTGGTTCTCATCGGTTTACGGCAAGGGTTTGTTCATTACATACTGTAAGTGTGTGTGCAGTGCTGTAAATATGTACAACTCGGCAACATCCTGACTTCAAAGAGATTTGAAAGTCAGATCTCTGGACAGTCAAATACCGTACTTTACTCCCTGGTTCATTGCAATGAAACAATGACCACTAAACTTAAAACTACTGTACATGTACTGTACAATACCTGGTCATCCCCTGCATCATCTGTCAGTCTGGCCGGTTTTTTAACAGCCCTACGGCCAACTCCAAGTTCATCAGGATCCAATACAGATTGTGTTGCTTTACCACTGTGCTTTTCAACTGCTTCATTTCGTTTTTTCTCCATGTCATTCATCTTACCTGGGATAAAAAAGACAAGGCAATGGCATCACAATTTAGTCATTGTTTTGACTTTTGACTGACCTTTAATACACTGCTTTGGTACTATTGCAGGCAGGTAAGTCAAGGGCTCCATGCTAAGGCCCAATCAGTAAGCAAAATTTAAAATTGATCACGCAAGTGGTATACTGTCCATGTGTTTGCCTGATGTCTTTTGGAGCTACAACATTTTTTGCAATTCAACCAGAAGGGTTGTTTGAATTAATGGGATACGTGGGTCACATGATCATGTCCCCTCACCCTGACCCCTAAACCTAACCATATATCCCCTAACCCTAACCTCAGTCCCTAACCAGCAACTCTAACAGCCCAACCCCAATGAGTTGGGGGACTGTAGAGCAGATCCGAATTACACTTACAGGGCTGGAGTCGAGTCCACCGAGTCCCCGGCATCCGAGTCCGAGTCCCTGATGTCCGAGTCCTGAGGCCCGAGTCCGGGGCCTCGAGTCCCTGTGTAAACTGAATTTGCTTTGTTTTGCGTGCAAACGGATGAGAACTACAATGAAATAGTCTTATTCTAACCTTTGTTCCTTCCCCTAATATAGATGGCCATAGATCTAAACAATCAGTAAACTTAATGAAACAAAAGACCACTGAATTTCCTCTTATGAACATAGCCGGATAAGACACGTACGTGTTACACCTGGCCCACAGGTCCACCACGACACCTGAACATGAGGAGGAGATAGAGTGAGTAACTAAGTTGGCTAAGGAAATTGGTGTCAGGAACATGGTATTTCTCTCTTTTCAGAATTCACCAAGTGCACGAAGCCATAAACAGAATCGTACATTAAATGTGCACATCAGCCCTTAACTGTACATAATACTGTGTGTAGCAACACTGGACAGGTCAATTATTCCACTTTGAAGCATAACAAGGGTATTCCCCTTATTTGTAACATGCTCATAACGCTGCATACTACGGGATTCCCCTAATTCACCACTACTGCGCATGATCACACTATCAACCCACACATGTACGCAAACACTGTTTTCACGCTACGACGCTCACTGAGCGAACAACCCGAATGGCTGACATTACGGCCTTATCCATGTCAAAATCTAGCTAGGAAATAGGGTGATAATGCTCTTAGGGCCCATACTTGCAATTAGTGTGAAATCTGAACATTAAACTCAAACATATCAATGTCAAAACTAATGAAAAATCCGACTATTAAGAGAAATGCGATACTACCCCTTTCTTAGTCCAGACAACAGACTATGCGATATCAACCACTTTCATGGCCTTAGCCTAACGTACACTACGGTATCCGGTCGTTTCGCCCCCAACCAGTTCGCCCCGATCGTTTCGCTCCCTTGCCAGTTCGCCCCAAAGTGGAAGTCGTTTCGCCCCAAAGTACCTACCAGTTCGCCCCCTCGATTTCACTGAGACTAAGTTGTAAAAAAATTCAATTTTCATGTATTCATATGCAGTTGATATTGTTTTTCGGTTATATTTTTTACTACAGCAGCAACAAAATGGCATGAGTTGTGGAAAAGAAATTGATTAGAGGACTCACTTGAACTGAAAATGGAATAGGCCCTTCCGCCACTTACACATGATCTCTGTGCTAGTTGCGAAGTTTTGTGTCATGAATAGTAATTTCTTGCTTTTTACATCAAGTAAAACAAAATTCAAGGCAAACGAATAGAAAATGGTATTTCAAAAAAGAAAAAAAGAAAAGAAAAGGATGCCGATAATAAAAGAGAAGAGGGATGTGATTCCAAAAAAGAGACGTTCTTATAAAGAAAATAGGGCCTATGAACGCAACATTAAAAAAAAAATTGGTATTTTTACACCAACAATAAATGTATATGAGCCGTTGCTACTTCTATACATTGTGCAAAGAACGCAACAAAAAGGAAGAAAAGGCACAAAAATGCCGAAAATTTTGGTATATTGCCAATAAGTTGGGGGGGGGGGGGCGAACTGGTCAGCACTTGGGGGCGAACTGGTAGGTCTTTGGGGGCGAACTGGTCATCGCTTGGGGGCGAACTGGTTTTGTGGGAGCGAACTGGCAAGGGGGCGAAACGACCGCTAGGCTAACTCATTAATAACCTGCGTTATTTCGTAGCAAAATGAAGCAGAGAATCAATCACAATCAACCTTCCAGGAGTTGTGATATATTTTAGAAATTATATGTACCATTCTTTCTATGGAAACCATGACATTTATGTGAGTAGGAATACTTTTTTTCTGAAAGAATTCGCATAACGTTAGAATCAAGTCGACGGCACTGACGGTTTATCTGTGATATACTTTACCACATCAGTTACCAGCAGCACTGTATACAGAATGCACGTTAAAATTTTGTGCTGGATCTGTGCATGTTATCTTCAAACTAGCATTGCAGACCTGAGATTGATTCAATATTTTCAGTGCGTTCACTGTTCATACTGCACACTGACTAATGCCCTGTATGTAACATGTATATGTAGCAAGGATATTTTACGTGTGTGTGCGTAATGATATTTTTAGCAAAGATGTTTTTTCCGCAGCCTTCCGACATCGCCATTTGGAAAAAATAGTCGGTCTCGTACCCGGTCTCGGCCCGAGTCATTTCGGTCGAGTCCGAGTCCTGAAGGCCGAGTCACGAGTCACGACAATCGGGACTCGAAACCGGTCTCGAGTCATCCAGCCTTGATTACACATTTTAAAATGATTACTGTAGGTATCCGTAGTATGTAGTACATACAGGATTCCTTAACAAATTTTTAGCTTCCAAGGTATGTTCAGGGTACTGTTCTTGGCCCACTTCTTTTCTTAATTTTCATAAATGATATTGATAGCTCTCTCACATCTAGTATAAGTAAGTTTGCTGATGATACTAAGCTCTATAGAAAGGTTAGTGGTAAGGATGATGCCTCATTGCTGCAAAAGGACTTGGATAGATTATTTTCATGGTCTCAGACTTGGCAAATGTCTTTAAATGCTGATAAGTGCAAAGTCCTTCACTTTGGTTCCATCAATTTCAGCTGTGATTATACCATGAATGGTAGTATTTTGAATAATGTGACTTTTGAGAAAGATCTGGGGGTAGTTATTACAGGAGATTTAAAGCCATCTAGGCAGTGTGCAGCTACTGCTGCAAGGGCTGATAGGGTGCTGAGATTGATCAAGAGGAATTTTAATAGTTTTAGTAAGGAAATTGTACTTAATTTGTATAAGCAGTTGGTAAGACCCCATCTAGACTATGCTGCACAGGCCTGGAGTCCCTTCTATGAAAAGGACAAATTTCTTTTAGAGCAAGTTCAGAGGAGTGCCACTCACCTTATACCTGAGGTGAGAAATCTACCTTATCACCTTAGACTTAAACATATTGGGCTAACCACCCTAGAGCTGAGAAGGATTAGGGGGGGGGGCATGCTTCAGGTTTACAAATTTCTTTCTGAAGGTAATCCTTTGTTAGCTTGTAGTTATTTAAAAGTCCAAAGTAATTCTCGGGTTCGAGGCCACTGTAAGAAACTAGTGAAGCCTTTCGCAAGGCTAGATATTAGGAAGTTCAGTTTCTCGCATAGAGTTGTCAACGAGTGGAATAGTCTGCCTGAGTGGGTTGTTAACTCCACATCAGTGCACTGCTTTAAGGTTAATATTGACAAGTTTTTCCATGACTGTGGTAGAATCTAATTTTTACTGGGCTCGTTAGGTGTTGGTTGTTTGCTTTTAGTTTTTTGGGGGTTTTGGACTACAGGGCATCTTATGGGGCCTTAGCCCTCCTTTGCCCTTTAACCTGTTATGTTATGTTATGTCCCACCAACAGCATGTAGGCTACACTTAATCACAAAAAATGAAATATCACTGTTTTTTCATGGAATTTAATGAACAAAGGAAATGTCATGATCTTTCCATACTGTATGGTAGTTCAGGGTAGCCTATATGTGATGATCATATCATTTCGTGCAGTACTGTAGATTAAAAAAAAATGGTCCATTGCGTTTCTCAAAGGTCAAGTTTCAAACTGTGAATTTAATTAAAATACCCAAATTTATGTTTGAAAGAGGGACATATCCTGATCATTCTGTGAAATTTTTATTAATTTCCTATGTGCTGTTCTCGAGATATTAGCAATTGAAGTTGACACATTTTCTACCGAATGTGAACTTGAAGCAAGCAGGCGTGATGTCATGCAAGGCAAACTGCCTCGTTTTTCCGTCCGTGTACATCAGCAGTTTTTAGTGAAATCCGCGCACATTTTTCACCGATTTTAAGTTGTTCCCAGCGTAATTGTGCCATCACTATAATGCTAACGACAGCTGGCTGCATGTAGCCATGGTACGGCATACCACAGCCGCTGTATTCTCAGCAACACATACCCTATACTGTATAGTGCTTTTTACGTACGTAGAAACGGGCACGAGGAAACAAAGTAGAACTTAAACCTGACCGGACAAAAACATAACTCTGAACTATTTACAGAATTCTGTACATTGCGCTAGCAAACAAAATGTCTGTGATAACTATGTACAGCTAGCTTTTTACGTACGTAGAAACGGGCACGAAGAAACAAAGGAGAACCTAAACCTGACCGGACAAAACTGCAAAGGTGAACTATTTACAGAATTCTGTACATTGCGCTAGCAAACAAAATTTCTGCGATAACTACGTACAAAACCACCCCGAACCCAAACTAGTTACATAGGACTATTTACAATCTCACTAGGCAAAACTATTTACATACCCATTTACATCAACAGAAGAGTGTTCAGGTTGAGTCTCTTCAATGCTTTTTTGTAACTATGGGTGCTCCGGAACAAAGCACCGGACGTGACATGAAACACAAGGACAACTATATACACCAGGCCAGCATTCATGTGGCCAACCCCCACTATTTACAGTATTAACAATGTGATGCTTTTTAAGTGCATCGAAACGGCACATACAAACAAAAACAAAAACTCAAACCGGATCGGGCAGAAACATAAATGCAAACTATTTACAAACAACTAAATCAAACAGAAAATTATGTTCATTACAGTAATTGAACTATATGTACAGATACTTACATACGCATATATATATATACATATTTACAACATATTTACAACCAAGCACCTCACAAGCCACCCACATACAAACACAGCCCCATTTACAAATTACAGTAGTTCCATATTTACAAACAAAATCAATATTTACAAGTTGACTACCACCCGGCCCGCCCTCACCGAAACAAGCGGACCCCACCGCCTACCGAATGCCGATCTTGGCAAACGGACGAAGTCCGACTCCACCTTCAGCTTAACCTCCGCCCTCACCGACGCCAGGACGACATCAGCAGGCCTCCCCACCCCCCTAAAAACAATGTTACATCGGTCTCTCCATAAGGCTAGCTTTATGGAGGCCGAAACAAAGGTAAGTATGTCCTGAACACTTGTATTGCATGGCGGAGGTGAAAGACCATACAAAGCATAGTCCTGGCTGACAGCCCAGGTGTTACACACGTTAGGGCGTCAGTCAGGACTTGAAACCATTCCAGAATAGAGCCACATAGTCACACTGCCCAAAACCATGTGACACACTCTCCCACTTTGTGCATCTTGTGCGGGGGCCAAATACCATCTCCAAGACGCCACCGAAGGCGCTTGAGATTAGTTACAATGGCGTCATGTGCGATTCGCCACAACAGGTCTCGCCTGCGGTAATCTAATGATCTGCTGTGGACTACACGCCACACTTCCGGCCCTGAAAGCAAAGTGGTTGGGTTGGACCTGGCCAACCAATTCATCAAAAACAGCCCCGGTATAGGTCCCTTGCACTTGACTGTGAAACATCCCCCACTGTTGACATAATACGGAGCGTTTCCCTCATTTGACTGTATGCCCCCGTGGGTCTCCAGCTGTGGGGTTCACTGTTACTAAACAGGGAGGGAATAACCGACGGAATGATAATCCCCCCAATAACGGACAAAATAGACAAAAGGCATTCTGCTGTCCACAGCACTGTAAACACACTTGGTCAGGAGAAAACGGAGCTTGGAAGGAAAATGCACAAGGCCCAACCCTCCGCGCCTAAGATCCTGGTATACCACCCCTCTTCTAACCAGCTCCGTCCCCCTGACCATAAAAAACTAAACACGGCCCTCTCGAGTCGCACCAAGACACGCTCTGGAGCAGCCAGAACAGTGCCCGGATACCACAAGAGAGGGTAAATAAAACGATTGATAACTGTTACCTTTCCCAACAGGCTAATGTAGCGATCGCCGAAGTCCTTCAACCTAGCCACCACTAGGTCCACTTTCTCATTCCAGTAAGTAACTCGGGTGAACCATACCAAACCATATACCATTGATCTTTATGGCGTCGTCTACCCATGATGCCGCAAAGGGCAGTTTTTCGACCGCCACTTACCTAGACGGAGTCCTTGGTCTTAGTGGGGTTCAGTCTGGCACCTGTGGCTCTTTGAAAGTTAGACAACGTGCCAGTAAGGGCCCTGAGCTAGGTCGGAGATTACGCATGTGACATCGTCAGCATACTGAAGGCACTTAACTTCAGCACCACCATGTATGTGAAATGGTCGAAACAAAGGCTCAACTTGGAAGGCTCTTGCAAGGGATTCACTAAACTACATAGAGTACTCTGCATTACATTAACAATGTGATGTCTCTTTACATGCTTGTAGCCGGGCGGACGTAATGTGAAACAAAGCAAACCTATTTACACACTGAACTACCAAAAAAAAAACTTTGTGGCATGCATGGGCACAGACACAAACAGAACAGAGAACCCCAAAAGAAAACGGGGACACAAAAAGGCAAACCATTCACACTAAATACTCTGACTGGGCCCTTATCTTTTAATCCGTGGGCTTGGTACGGGCGTCCCAGAGTGATGGGTTCCCCTGTCTGATACTTTCTCCGAAGCCGACCTCTTTAGTGCAGACTCTGGCCCTCCCCCTCGCACAAATCAACCAACCCTCCCCCGAAGGTGGATCCTTTTTTGGAGGGGGCTCTGAGGCACGCTCCCCCGCCATCCGACATCGCCGAGTCTGAGGACAGATCGAGGTCCTCCTCTACTGTCATTATTTCAACCTGTCCGGGTTGAACAGACGTCATTTCAACTTGACTGGGTGTCGTTGCTAAGGGTGGCGGAGAGTCTACCTCAGGAGTTCCAGTACCTCCCTCACACTGCTTGGAGGCAAGGAAGTCCTGTTCCACCTCAAGTGCCGCCTCCTCTAATTCCTGAGTTGAATACTGTGGGCCTGTTTGCGAGGGTTTCAGGTGCCGACCCCACATCCGCACTGACATGAGCAGAGTACGATGTGGGGCAGGCGCCAAACACATGTCCCTCCTCCTCACAGAGGTTGCACCGTACCTCGTTGGGGCACTCTGCCTTGCCGTTGCCCCAACTGCAAGCATTTCCCACATCGTCTGTTGGGACAACGACTTGGCTTCGTGCCCCTGCTCTCCACATCTAAAACAGGTACGGGGCTGACAAAAGTACCTAATTGGGCCTTGGAACCCCCTATGAAGAGGAAGGATGAAATGTCCCCTCACCAGTTCCATAGGACTGTCTTCTTGCCATTAAATATACCTTTCAACTCCCCCCCAGTATATTTACACCACCACATTTCAGAGACAGTTCCGTACTGACTAAGAACCCTCGCAACCAGGCGCTGATCTACCTCGAAGGGAAGGTAAAGCACTGTCACCGTCACAGAGCCATCATATGGGGTGACAGTGAGCCCCTCTACCCCCTTCAGGCATGACACACCCTTAACACGGGCAGCATCAGACTTAACTTAAGGTCATACGTGTTGCGGGCCTCAAGCGCCTGCAACATCTCTATTTCTTTAATTTCGACACCATTGTCTTTTAACACAGTAAACGCCTGTGGGGGAGGGACACTCACCCCGACGAAAACTCCAACTTAACAATTGTGCTATCCCGACTTCCGGGCATAGCACCAGTTTGTGTGGCTCGAGGCCACGAAAGGAGGAAAAAAAAAACCTCAACTAGTTTTACAAAGGCCAAAAAAGAGGAAGTAAGAAAAACACAAGCTACACAGAAACAAAGGGCGTCCGCAAACAAATGGACACGACCAGACCTACTTATCAACTACAACACAAGCAAGAGGTGAACAGGGACACCCCTGCCGTACCCCACGTTGGACTCTGAAGGGGTCCGACGGTAGGCCATTAACGATAACCCGACTATATACACTACTATAGCAGTAAGAGGTCCATTTAACAAAAACTGGATTCAAACAAAACTTCTTCAAGATTTTAAAGAGGAACCCGTGATCAACCATGTCGAAGGCCTTCTTCTGATCGAGGGAGACAAGTGCGCATGGAAGATCACGGTCGCATCACATATTCAACTAAGTCCCCTGCATCAACCAGAGTTCTGCTGAATATCTGTCCCCGCACCGCACATGTCTGGAAAGAACGTACAAGATCCGGCATGACCGTGCCTAGCCTGTTACAAAGGCTTTCGCCAGAATCTTGTAGTCTACATTTAACAAGGTAATTGGTCGCTTGTTTTTTCGGTTCTAGGGGGTCTCCAGACTTTGGTACCAATGTTATATAACGCCTGTGCGGCTGCGAGGGACTCAATGAGCCAGCAAGGAAGGCAGAGGCGAATACATCACACGGAGATCGTGTCCGACGGTACCCCAGAAGCGTTTGTAGAATTCCACTGGGATACCGTCGGACCCAGGCGCCCTTCTGCCTTTCCATCTTCGCCACCGCCTTCCAGAGCTCGTCGACAGTCAGGGGAGAACCAAGTCCATCACTCTGCTCCTTAGAGGGGGTCTTGTCAATATTATCTAAAAGGGAGTCTTGAAGGCCTTCATCGACATCTGCCCGTGTATAAAGCTGTTCATAGAAGGTCTTAAATATTTCCAAGATGTCGAGAGGGTCCTTCTGTACTGTAGCCGTGGACGTCACGGACTGCTCTTTATGCGGCGATCGATGGCATACTTTTGTGACATCCCCGGTAGAATTTGATGGTTGGTTTTCCTCCGCCTCCACGCAATGCACGCGAGCACGAACGCGGGCCCCGCGGAATTTTTGATCAAGTACTGCTGGATTACGTGAAGTGCGGAGGTGTCGCCGTTCCTCTCCCTAGAGCATAGCGAGAAGGAACTCCCTTTTTTGACGAGATCTTGCTACACAGTACTCAACTGTAAACTGTTTGATGCGGGACTTTACGTCGTCCCACCACTCTAAATCTGTTGAGAAGGCCGCCTCAATGTTCGCCACCCTTCGCACCTGGCTTCAAACTTTCGCTATAGTCAGCCTCCGTTAAATATGTGTTCATTTTCCAGAACCCCCTCCCTGTTGCCATGAGTCTGGAGGCTGAAAGGAGACAGTAACTGCATCATGATCCGAAAATTGGACATGTCACAACTTCACAGTCACTCGGTGACAGTGCAGGTGGAGAGTACACCCGATCCAACCTTGAGGCGTCCCGTGCCATTAGGGCGGTGCAAGTGAAACACGGACAAGCCGGGATGTTTGTGCTCTCCAGACATGAACCATGTCGTGATTTCTTTACGAACATGTCCAACTGGTGTAAGACCGCAGTCTGAAGCTACACAGGGATTCAGCCTCACATTCTGAAGCTAGCACAGGATTCAGCCTCACATTCAGATTCAGCCTCACATTCAGATTCAGCCTCACATTCAACCTTACAGTCTGAAGCTAGCACAGGATTCAGCCTCACATTCAGAATCAACTTTTCCCACCAGGGGAGTCCACCTAGGCGAAACTAAAAATACTGAACCACAAGATTGTTGTTGTTTTGAACAAAGGAATGCATGTAAACCCCCACCCCACTCAAAGGACCGAGGTGTGGACATCGTCCTCATTTCACAATATGGGTCTCCTGGGGAAACGAAGTCCACCTCAGTGTTCTGCAAAATTGGAATATCCTTGACCGCTTCCGACTGTCCCTCATGCCGTTAACATTTAGAGTCAAGAGGGACAGGGGATCAGCCATGGTGTAATGAGTGGCTACGTATGTACCTGGGACCTGACCTTTTTACTTTGTGAACTCGGTGTGGGGTTTTCCGAATGTGAACCCCCTGGTCTAACACCGCCGCCTGAGGCCGACCTCTTCCATGAAGGCTCCTCTCCCTCACACAAATCAAACCAGCCCTCCCCGGAAGGTGGATCCTTTGGAGGGCTCTGAGGCTAGGCTCCCCACCATCTGACATAGCAGACTCAGAGTCTGAGGAGAGCTGAAGGTCCTCCTCCACTGCCATCCTATCAGCTTCCACTGTTGCTGGTGGGGAGATGGTGAGGATTCGCTTTGGGAGCCGCAGTGCTCCCCTCACCCTGTTTTGATGCGAGGAAATCTTGTTCCATTCTTGTGCTGCCGTTCCTCCAATTCCTGAGTGTGAATATTCTGGGCCTGCTTGCGAGGGTTCAGGGTGCCTGCTCCACATCCGCACTGGCATGGGCATAGTACGATGTGGGGCACGCACCAGAGACATGTCCCTCCTCTCCACAAGTTGCACCGCACCTCGTTGGGGCACTCTGCTTATACGTGCCACCACCTGCAGGCACCTGCCGCACCGTCTGTTGGGACAAGACCTGGCTTCGTGTCCCTCTTGTCCACACTTGAAACAAGGTGCGGGTGCTGGGGCTGTCCAAAGTACCTTATGTGGGCCTTTCGAAACCCCCTGTGAAGAGGAAGGATGGGATTGTCCCTAGTCCAATTCCGATAACGGCACTGCCTCTTTCCGATTAAATATGCCGGCCAACTCGCCCGAACCTATATTTGCACCATCGCATGTCAGAGTACCAAGTTTCCGTATTGGCTCAGAACCCTCGCAACCAGGGCCGCTGGTCCGACCTCAAAGTTCAGGTATAACACTGTCACCCTGCCACAGAGCGATCATATGGGTGGACAGTGAGCCCCTCTACTTCCCTCTACTCCCTTCAGGCAAGACACACCTTTAACACGAGCAGCATCAGACCTGAACTTTAGGTCATCACGTGTTTTTGTGGGGTGGCGGCAATGCGCCTTGCAACATCTGCTCTATTTCTTTAACCTGTATTCCGTTTATTCTTCAACACTGTAAACGCCTGCGGAGGAGAGACGCTCGCCCCCGACGAAAACTCTTAACCTAAGATGGTGCTATCACCGACCTCCGGGCATAGCTTTTTAAAGTACGTAGAAACAGGCACTGGCAAACTAACGAAAATCCCAAACCACCAAAACAAAACCATGACGGGTCACAAACACAAAGCTAAACAACCATACACACCGCGCAACAGGAACAAAAAGAGTCTTCGTTACTACTGAACTCCAGTAACTGCCAACTGCAGCCACTCAACCCAAACAACGCCCCACAACCACATACCACCAAAAACGAATTCCGCCCACACGCCCAAAGGAACACACACTCCCGAAGGCAACTCTACACCCAACGGCAACAACACGCCCGAAAGGCAACACTAACGGCCCCAAAAGCAACACCACGCCCGAAGCAACAACACTACGCCCAAAGGCAACACTACGCCCGAAGGCAACACGACCACCCGAAGGTCAACACTACGGCCCAAAGGCAACAGCACTTAAAAAGCACCGGGGCAAATACAGGTGCAACCCTTGCCCAAGGGTGCAGGCATTTTTGTGTGGCTCGAGGCCACGGGATAAAGTACAACGAAACCTCAGAACTAGTTTACAAAAGACAAAAAATAGGATGAAGTAAGAAAACACAAGCAACACAGAAGACAAGCGCGGTCGCAAACAAATGGACACGACCATACACCTACTTATCAACTACAACACAAGCACGCTATAAAGGTTTTGTACACAATTGCAATATATAGTACAATGCTATCACCCGCAATGATAGAAGTTGAGCACGGTAAAACGAGCGAGAGCGAAACGAAAACACGTCTGCTCTCGTCGGAGAGAATACCTGAACTTTTTTTCCAAAAGTCCCTTGACTCTCTGCGAAGAGCCAGGGGCGAAAACCAACAACTGAACTGAACTGAACTACCAGGATGGCCACAGAAATTTTGTTTTGCTAGCATTATGTAAGAGGATAAGTTTGAAGATAGGCCTAGTTCCTAGTTGTATTTTTGCCAGTGCGGTGTTTTCGGTCTTTCTGTTGCACAATGTCCGTATTTCTGTACTTTTAGGAAAGCACACTAATGTTTGTAATATTACAAAATGCCTCTTTTTAGTGCATCGAAACGGCACGTACAAACAAGAAAAACTCAAACCTGATCGAACAGGAACAGAAAACGCAAACTATCCACACACCACCAGTTCAGGTCTTCGACGAGAGCAAAACGTGTTTTCGTTTCGCTCTCGTCGTTTTTTAAATCCTAGTTTGTCTCAACTTGTATCACTGTGTGATAGCTGTACTATTTTATTGCGAATTGTGCTTAAAACCTTATAGCGTGCTTCATACTAAATTTTTGTCTTCTGTAACACTCTGGTCGAGTTTATTTTTTCTTTTCATTCCGTGCCCGAGCCACACAAACTGCTGCTTATGCCCGGAGGATCGGTCGTGATAGCACAATTGTTAAGTTGGAGTTTTTCGTCTGGGTGAGTGTCCCTCCCCCACAGGCGTTTTCCTGTGTTAAAATGACAATGGTGTCGAAATTGTGGAGAAATTGAGATGTTGCAGGCGCTTTGAGGCCCCGCAACACGTATGACCTTAAGTTTAAGTCTGATGCCGGCCCGTGTTAAGGGTGTGTCATGCCTGAAGGGGGTAGAGGGGCTCACTGTCACGCCCATATGTATGGCTCTGTGGGCGTGACGGTGTCTTTACCTTTCCCTTCGAGGTCGATCCAGACGCCTAGTTGCGAGGGTTCTTAAGTCAGATACGGAAACTGTACTCTGCAATGCCGTGTTGGTGTAAATATACTGTGGGTGACTTGAAGAACTTGAAAGGTATATTTTGAAGTGGCAGGAGACCAGTTTCCGTATGGACCTGGTAAGGGACATTCCATCCTTCCTCTGTCATAGGGGGTATCCAAGGCCCACACCTTAGGTACTTTTATTGTCCACCCCGTACCTGTTTTAGATGTGGTGCGAGGAGGGGCACGAAGCCAAGTCGTGTCCCATACAGCGTTGTGGAAAATGTTTGCAGTTGGGGCACGGCAAGGCAGAGTGTCCCTAACGAGGTAACGGTGGTCAACCTCTGTGGGGAGGAGGTACCCTGTGTTTTTGGGTGCCTGCCCCACATCGTACTCTGGCCCATTGTCAGTGCCGATGTTGGGTGTCGTCCCCCGAACCCTCGCAAACAGGCCCACAATATTCAACCCCATGAATTAGAGGAGGCGGCCACTTGAGGTTTAGCAGGACTTCCTGGTGCCTCCCAAGCAGTGGTGAGGAGGGGGTTAACTGGGACTTCCTTAGATGCCAGACTCTCCCTGCGCATCGTTTGGCAGCGGGGCACCCGCTCAAGGTTGAAAATAAAATGACATTCGAGGATGGGACCTCGATCCTGGTCCCGCAGACTCGGCAGATGTCTGATGGCGGGAGCGGTTGCCTCAGAGGCCTCCTCCGAAGGATCCACCTTCGGTGGAGGGTTGGTTTGATTTTGTGTGAGGGGGGGAGGCACAGAACGTCCCTGCACTACAAGAGGTCGGCTTCAAGGCGTAATTATTCAGACAGGGTAACCCAAATCACTCTGTGGAGCGCCCGTCCCGAGCCCACCGGGTTAGAAAAGAAGATAAGGTCCCAGTCAGAGTTTTTAGTTTAGTGTGGAATGGTTTTGCCTTTTGTGTCCCCGTTTTCTTTTTGGGGTTTTCGGTTCTGTTTTGTGTCCAGTGCCCATGCATGCCAGAATGTATTTTTGAGTAGTTCAGTGTAAAATAGGCATTTGCTTTTTTCCACAGTAGGTCCGCCCGGCTACTAGCATGTATAGATGAGCACATCACATTGTTATTACTGTGTTAAATAGTGGTTGGGGTTGCCACATGCACCCATAGTTGTCCAAAAAGCATTGAACAGACTTCAACCTGAACGCGTCTTTCTGTTTGATGTAAATGGGTAATGTAAATAGTTTTTTGCCTGAGTGAGGGTTGTGATAGTCCTATAGTAACTAGTTGTGGTTCGGGGTGGTTTTGTATAATCATATTTTATCGCAGAAATTTCGTTTACTAGCTCAATGTAACAGAATTCTGTAAATAGTTCACATCTTTGCCAGTTTTTTGTCCCTGTCGTGTTTTTATAAGTTCTCCTTTGTTTCTCTTCGGTGCCCGTTTTCTGACGTACGTAAAAAGCTATGCTGTAACATAGTTGCCTCACAGACATTTTGGTTTGCTAGCGGCAGATGTAACAGAATTCTGTAACATAGTTTCAGTAGTTATGTGTTTTTTTTGCCGGTCCGGTTTAGTTTCTACTTTGTTGTCCTCGTGGCCCGTTTTCGTACGTACTTAAAAAGCAAACACACCACCAAATCAAACAGAAAAAGTATTTTCATCTACGTTTGGACGTTCCCGAACCTTGGGCGGGCTCGTTCGAGTCTCTTCGGGACTAGTCGAATAGTGTATATAGTGTACATAACTGTAAATACTGTAATATAGTGTAACATACTGTAAATATAGGCAAGTTGACTACGCTCGGACCCCTCGTTGCAGGTCGGACAACCCCGCGCCCCGGACCCCTCGTGGCCCCTTGGGGGCAGTTTGGTGATGATTGTTTGGTCTGGTGTTGTGTTGTTTTTTTTTGGTTGTCTGTTTGTTGGTGGTGGTGGTTTGGTCTGGTGTTGTCTTTCCTTTGGCGGTGTGTGTAGTAATGTTGGTTTGGGGATGGCCAGGGTGAGGTTGGTTTGTGGGGTTATGGGGTTGTCAGTGTGTGGTTTGGTGGTTCTAGTTGGTTGTATATGAACATAATTTTCTGTTTGATTTGTGGTGTGTGGATGGTTTTTGCTTTTTATGTTCACTGTCCGATCCGGTTTAGTTTTTGTTTTTTGTTTGATATGTTGGCCGTTTTCGATGCACTTAAAAAGCATGTTTCATTACAAAATAGAAACCACACACACACTGACAACCCCAATACCACAAACCCAACCTCCCCCCCGTCCACCCTAAACGCAATATTTACCTACATACCGCCAGCGAAAGACCAAGCACACAGAACAAAGCTCACCACCCAACAACCAAAAAAACCAAAACACCCAGCACCAACAATCATTCGACAAACTGCCCCAAGAGGGCCACGAGGGTTTCGGGGCTGGGTTCGATATATCCTACCAGGCCACAAGGGGTCCGGGGTGGAGTCAACTTGCCTATATGTTTTACAGTATGGTACACTAATATTACACTATTTTTTACAAAAAACTGAACAATAACTGGCCAAAAATACATGCGCACCTTGCCCAAGGGTGGTCCCGGAGGGCCCAAAATTTATGCTGATTGGTCCATTTGGCTATGGATTTGCCCATAACCTCGTGGTTGGAAAAAAAAATTGCGCGTAAGCCCAATTTTTTTTTTCCTCACGAGGTTATGGGCAAATCTGGTTTTCGAAATTTTTTTTTCAAATTTGGTTTTTCTAATCATTGGCTGGGGTTATTTCTAAGGTTAGGGTTACGTGGTTTTAGGGTTATTTGGCTGTTCTTTTCTTTCATAATCTGGAGTCAGAATTTACAAAAAAAAAAAAAAAAAAATGGTTTTCAAATGCTGTCATTTTGTGAATTAGGGGATGTGGCCTATGTTCCAAGAAGCTGATTGGTCCTTGGCGGAATTTCCCATAACCTCGTGGGAAAAAAATTGCGAGTCCCGGAGGCGTTTGTGAGCAGAGGGTAACTGAGGGGCACAGAAGAAACTTATGGTTCAGCCCTTTCAGCTCAAAAACAACAAGCACAAAATCCAGCACAGGTCAATCGAAAAAAAAAATTACGACAAAACCAGTTTTTGCTGCAAGAGGGAATTCATTTTTATATTTTTAGCATGTTCTGGAGTGGGCATTGTTTTAAGTGCATAGAACGGACACTATCAACATGAAGAACCCAAAACCCGGGTCGGCCAAGAACACCACCATAAACTACTTTACAAGCATTTACAGTTACATTACACTATTCGCTAGCAAAAGAAATTTCTGTGGCCAATATATCGACACCTCCAGCCTACCCTCAGCCTAGGGAGGATGGGGGAGGGAGAGGAAAGTGGAGAGAGGCTGGGGAGAGGGTCCCATAAAAGGAGCGTATAGAGCTGATACAGAGAAGATGAGAGTAAGAGAGCGCGGGAGAGGGGAGGAGAGGAGAGTGGAGTGGGGGCGGGGGCGATAGAGTGTGAGGGACGACAGTGGATAGGAGGAGAGGGGAAAAGAGGGGAGGGAAGAGACAGAGAGCGGGAGAGAATGGAGACAATAACTTGTTATATAGTCAAAGTTTAAAAAAGTAATTAAATTAAAAAGTATATATGTTATATATATTATATATATATATAATATATATTATATATCTATATATATATATATAGTTATATACATAAAGATAGACTATATAGTTATAAATGGTAACCTTAACACATGTCTTAAAATGTTGCTGACTCTCCTTCCGTTCTCGTCTCCTCCCTCCACTAATCATCCTCTCAACTCTCCCGCACCCTTCTCCTGCTCTTATTGTCACCCGTGTTCATGGAGTGTTTTCTTTACACTGAAGGATCCCTCCGCCTCCCACCCCTTCTTTCCGGTGACCGACTTACCCCAGACACAAGGAAGTCTCAACGTTTACAATAACTTGTTATGTAGGCTATTCAAAGTTAAGAGACGTAGTTCTAAGACATTAGCCATTGTAAAATAAACGGAATAGACTATAATTAGAACTGTGAACCTTAAAACCATGTCTTGTTTGCTCTAGTCTCTCCACTGTCCTCCCCCTCTTCTCCCCTCTCCTCCTCCCAACTCTCCCTAACCTCCTCCCCCTCTCCATGCATATTGGACCCCCGTGTTCCTGAATGTTGCTATCCCCTGTTTATCTCCTCCCCTAAACACCTTCCTGTTCTGGTGACCGACTTAAACCGTCTCCAGGAAGGCTCAAGTACGTTTACAATAACCTTGTTATGTCTGAAAGTTAAACGAAATATCACCGGGTCAATACACGTCCAAATATGAAATTCAGCTTAATTTTGTGACTTCCTCACGCAATGTTCTGGTGTGTGCATGCTATAACCCGTTGGGTGTGGTCTTGTATAGATAGAGGACTTGGTCGTCACGCTTGTGTTTAAGCACATCTCCCCTCATCGCAGTAATTTGCGTTGGTTCCCTTTCCTGGTTTCTTACATTTCGTTTTGAAAAGTACTGAGGGTTTTTTCTCTTCATAGGTGCGTGGCCTAGTGCCACAAAACCACTTGTTGGCTAATGGCCCGGAATCGTGATGCACTCGTTAAGTTGGGTTTTCGGCGGGGGTGATCGTCTCTCCCCCCAGGCGTTTACTAATGTTAAAAGAAGCAATGGTGTATGGTAAAAATAGAGATGTTTCAGCCGGCCTTGCGCCACGCAACACGTTACACCTAGAGTTCATGTCAGTACTGCCCGAATTCAGGCGTGTCTTGCCTTAACAGTGGTTTTGATAGGGCTCCTGTCACCCCATAATGAGTCGCTACTGTGGTGGTGACAGGTTCTTACCCCTTGAACTTTTGGAGTCGATCAGGGCCTGGTGGCGAGGTTTCTCAGTCATACGGTGACTGTCTCCGAAGCATGCGATGGTTCGCCCTATCAAGGCAGGTGAGTTGAATGGCATCTGAACGGAAAGATGCAGTATCCGTATGGTATGAAGGGGAAATACCGTCTCTTTTTTGTCCCGCTTCATAGGGGTTTCCAAGCCCATATAAGATTTTACTTTGTGACAGCCCCCTGCCCTGCTTTAAGTGTGGAGAGGAGTTAGTGGTGCCCAACAGTGCATTGTAACCTCTGTGGGAGAGGGACGATGTCTGGGCTCCTCCCCACTTCGGACTCGGCCCTGCCAGTGCGGATGTTGGGGCCGATCATGAAACCCTCGCAGCCAGGCCCAGAAACCTATGGTGGAAGACTGGGTCCCATTGCCCTCTAACACTTGTGAGGGGCCTCGGGGGACCCCTGGTTAGTCCGCTTCAATCATCATCCTCTTCGACACCGGGAGGGGCCGGCTTACTAAAGGTTGGAATGACTTTCAACTCTCATCAACTCGGGACTGCCCTGCCATGTCAGATGCTGTAGGACTGCCTTCAGAGCCTCCCCCCAAAAGGATCCGCCATCCCCGGGGTAGGGCTGGTTTTGAATTTATGTGAGGGGGTAAACCGAGTCTATATTAAAAGGCGGCTTCAGGCGAAGAGTCTACCAGAGGTATCCATCGTTCTGGGCCGCCAGCACCAAGTCAGTGTAAAGAATATAAAGCCGGGTCGAGACAGACGTTTAGTTGCATATTCCACATGACTGATCCCCTGTCCCTCATGACCCTGGCACGTTAACGGCATGGGGGGCAGTCGGAAGCGTGGTTCCGAGAATTTCCAGTTTTGCAATCACTGGTTGTGTGCTTCCGTTTTCCTCCAAGAGACCCACATTACGAATGAGGACGATGTCCACAACCTGGTCCTTTGAGTGGGGTGGTCGGTTTACAGATGCTCCTTTGGTTCAACAACATCGTGGTGGGTTTCAGTTATTTTTAGTTTCGCCAAGGTGGACTCCCCTGGCGGAAAAGTTGATTCTGATCTGAGTCCGGATTGGTATGGCATTACAATAAGCCCCTAGAGTGAGAATTTTTCCTGTGGTAACGTGTATGCGCCCATCTGCCCTTCATACAGAAGGGCTTTTTCATGCACCTGTCATCCTTCTTTCCTGGCAGTGCTCCGTGTATCCTGGCCGGAAGACTTTAGCTGCGTCCTCGAGCACCAGCACTTGTTCGATGGCCTACGTACTTCTTCGGACTGTAGTGTTCGGCATGTCGGAATTGGACATGTTTCATATAGATCACGACATGGTTGACGTTTGGGCGAGCGCAACATCCGGCTTGTCCGTGTTTCACTTGGCATCGCTCCTGATGGCACATACGCTTCAATGTTGGGACCGGGTGTGATACTCTCCATCTGCACTAACATGTGTCCCCGAGTGACTGTGAAGTTTGTGACCATGTCCTTTTTGTTTGTGTACACGTCGATGGTTTTGTTTTTGGGTCTGGGCTCTTCTTTAGTTTGCCAGTGTCCTGTTTTCTACGTACTTAAAGGCCTCACCCCCCCCCGCCCCCCCCATGTCCCAATTTCGGTTCATTATCGCAGTTTACTGTACTCCTTCCAGGCCTCTCATGATCATGGTGCCGACAGGGATGGGGTTCTGGGAAAAATTACACAAATATTCTACGAGGGAGACCTCATAGATTTAGAAGTGGTGGGGATTGACGTAAAGTCCCGCATCATAGTTTCATAATACTCTTTATCAAGAGCTCGTCGAAGAAGGGAGGAGTTTCCTCTGCTATATTCTAGGGTAGATGAACGGGGACTCCTCCGCACTTCACGCAATCCAGCAGATCCATCTTCGATCAGAATTGCGACGTTGCCGTTCGTTCGTGCTCGGCGTGCATTGCGTGGAGGCGGAGGAAAAGCCAACTATCATTCTACCGGGACGTCACAAAGTAATGCCATCGATCGCGCCGCATAAAGGGCAGTCCGTGCGTCCACGGTTGCGGTACAGAGGACCCTCTCGACATCGTGTTAGTATTTAAGAACCTTCTGTGACAGCGTTATATACGCAGGCAGAAGTCATGAGGCCTTCATTAGTTCCCCTCTATATAACGTTGACAAACCCTTCTCAAGAGCAGAATTGATGGCTTGGTTGGCCCCTGACTGTTCGACGAGCTCTGGAGGGCGGTGGCGAATATGAAAGAGGCGGGAAGGCGCCTGGGGTCCGAGTTATCCCAGTGGATTCTACAACGCTTCTGGGTACCTCGGACCGATCTCCGTGATGTAATTCGCCTCTGCCTTCCTTGCTGGCTCAATTGATTCCAAGTCGCCGCGCACAGGCGTTTATAGACATTGGGTTAACCAAAGTCTGGAGACACCCTTAGAACCGAAAAACCAGCGACCAATTATCCCTTTTAATTTAGACTACAAGGATTCTGGCGAAAGCCCTTTGTACAGCTAGCCACGTCATCCGGATCTTGTAGGTTTCGTTCCTACATGTGGCGGTTGCGGGGCCAGTATCAGCAGGAACTCTGTTTGATGCGGGACTTACTTGAAATATGTGATGGCCTGTGATCTTCCATGGTGCGCTTTTCTACCTCGATCAGGAGAAGGGCCTGCGACCTGGTTGATCACGGATTCCTCTTTAAAATCCCTGGATTAAGTTTAGTTTGAATCCAGTTTTTGTGAATGTACCTCTTTAACTGTATAAATAGTGGTATATAGTCGGGTTGTCGTTAATGGCCTACCGTCGGATCCTTCAGAGTTAACGCGGGGTACGGCCAGGGTGTGCCCCTGTCGCCTTCTACTCTATGTATTGTTTTTAGTGATCCCTTGGCAATTCCTTTCCAAAGTTTGAATCTTGTTGTTTCGACCTTTTCACATACCACTGGTGGGCTGAAGTCAAGTGCCTCCAGTATGCTGACGACGTCACATGCGTTAGTCCTCCGACCTAGCTTCTTTCCAGTGAGAGCACCTTATATCACGCTTCTGTCTACCTTTCAAAGAGCGACAGGTGTCCACAACTGGACCCCACCAAGACCAAAGGACTCCGCTAGGTTAAGTGTCGGTCGAAACAACTGCCCTTCGGCGGCATCATGGGGTATACGAAGCCGTACAAAAATCCAATGGCATATGGGGGGGGGGTGTGGGGGGGGGGCTATTTTAAGTGCTCGAAACGGCACATACAAAACAAACAAAACTCCAAAAACCGATCGGACAAGAACTAAAGTGCAAAACTATCCAACACCCACCCGATCAACCGAAATTGATTTCATTACAACAATAAGAACCACGCACACCTGACAAAACCCGGTACCGCCACATACCAACCTCCCCCTGCCACGCTAAAACAAAGCCTCCACATAAACCACCACACGCCACACCACCGCCACACACCCAGGATCAACACCACGCCCGAAACAACACCAAGCCCCGACGGCAGCACAAGCCGGAGCAACACCACACGCCACAGACATCACCACGCCCTACGGCAACACGCCCCGACGGCAACACCACGCCCGACTGCAACACCACGGCCCCTAAGGCAACACCAAGCCCTAAGGCAACACCACTCCCGAAGTAACTACTAAAGCCCTTAGGTCACACTATCCATATGCAACACCACGCCCGGAATGCAACACCACGCCCAAAGGCAACGACCACGCCCGAATGCAGCACCACGCCCGAAGAGCAAACACCACTCCGAAGCAACACCACTCCTAATGCTGCCCCGGAGGACTGTTTTGTCAAATGGTACACTCATTACTCCCCCGTTTTAAAGAATACAACTCCACAACCGGATGCAGTTTAAAGTCGACGTCCAGGAACATCTTGTTTGGTTTGGACAATGGCATAATGTTTTGTGTTACGGTTCACCCGAGTCACTTACCTGGATATGAGAAAGTGGACCTGGTGAAGCTAGGTTAGGGCTTTCAGCAATCCGCTACATTAGTCTGTTTGGGGCGTTATTAATTTTCAATCGGTTTCGTTTACCCTCTCTTGTGGTATCCGGGCAACTGTTCTTGGCCGCTCCAGAGGGTGTCCTGGTGCTACTCGATAGGGCCGTGGTTAGGTTTCTTTGGTCAGGGAGAAACGGTAGCTGGTCAGAAGAAAGTGGTGTACCAGGTTTCCGAGGCATGGGGGATTTGGCCCGTGCACTTTCCTTCAAAGCTCCGTTTTCTCCTGACCAGATTCTGTATTTATTGCCGTCCGGCAGTCCGGATGCCGTTTGCCTACTTATGTCCGTTATTGGGTGTATTATCATTCCTTTGGTTCTGTACCTACCCTTTTTAGAACAGTGTACCTCACAGCTGGAGGCACACGAAGGCATACTGTCAGATGAGGGACACTTTCCGTACATGTCGAACTGTTTGGGGACTTTTCGCGGTCCAGTGCGGGGGACCTTTACCGGTCCAGTTTTTGATGACTTGGTTGGTCAGGTCCAACCCAACTACTCTCTCAGGGCCCGAAGTGTGGTGTTCTTCCATAGCAGGTCACTCGATCACCGCCGGCGTGACCTGCTGTGGCGGGATCGCACACGACGCCCATCGTAACGATCTCAAGGCGACTTCTGGCGGTCTTGGAGATGGCATTTGCCCCCGCACGTGATGCACAAGGTGGTAGAGTGTGCCCCATGGTGTTTTGGCAGTGTGGCTTGTGGCCCTCCTGTGTGTGAGTGGTTTTCAAGTCCTGGCGATCGCCTCACGTTTTTGCAACACCTTTGCGGTCATCAGGACTACGCTTTGTATGGGTCTGTCCACCCCCGCGATGCAATACAAGTGTTTCGCGGGATATCTTACCTTTTGTTTCGTCCTACGGATAAAGCTTGGCCTTGTGCGAGACCGTTGTAATAGTTGTATTTTAGGGGAGAGGGGATTCCCGCTGACGTCCTCCTGGCGTCGGTGTGGACAGATATTAAGCTCAGGGTGGAGGCTGTACTTTCGTTTCGTTTGCCAGGGACAACTTTCGGCATCGGGGGGTGCCACTCGTTTCGGTAAGGGCGTCCCGGTGACTGTTAACCTGTAAATATATGTGTTGCTTCATTATTTTTCGGGGGGGGGGGGGGGGGGTTGAAATAGTCCCTGTGTGGTGGGTGGGCTGGGGGTGATTGTACAGTTAGCAACAGAAATTTTTCGTTTGCCAGCTCATGTAGAATAGGTTTGTAATAGTTGTAATGTTTCACAGTTGCGTTTTTTGCCGGTCCGTTTTTGGTGTTCTTTCTTCCTGTTTGACAAGTGTCCGTTTCTTCTATGTACTTTAAAGCTTAAAAAGACAAATTGTAACCTACTTATCAGTAGTGTCAGATTGCATGATCCTTCCTTGCGATACTTGTCAACTAAAATTACAAATACTCCACACACATAATTCCTATGACACAATGACTGCGTAGTTTTGTTACTTTAAAATCGAAAAAAATTATGTACCTAATAGTGAGAAACCGTTGTCGCTATTTACCGTAAGTAGTTTCCGATGGTTTTTCCCTATTCATATCAAATGTCAATCCGAGTTCTTTCCTCAGATAGATCTTATGAGACCCCCTTAACGCCATCCTTATATGTTGTGGTATCTCGACGAAGTCAACCGTAAAATCGGGAAACGCTGAAGAAGACATGCTTTTGTAGGATGGTAATCGCGTCGCTTCTTTCCGCATATGCCTTTTATTGACCAGTCGCCCTTACAAGTGGGGAAAAATACCTCTCATGTGTGTGGTAAATATGACGTCCATGGTACTAACCTTGTTTTCTGGTACAAAAATTCGCTTTACATGTTTACACATTTTTTGCAACCATCTGCAAAAACTCCAAGACAAAAGGTGTGGTGTATTCCGTAGAACAAAACCGTGTCTTGCATGTCGTAATCACCGTAACCACCCGTCGTTTCGTTTGCGCATACGTTTCCTTTCTGTACGGGAACTTGTTTTCTTGCTCCCTTTTTCCCTGCTGTCTGCTTATCCACATCATGTTCGGCCAATGGTGGTTGCCTACTTGGTGTTGTCTTCTTTGTATGTTCTCGACATTGATCGATAAACATGTTTTCAACTATGCGATCGGTGCCAAAGAATGTTTGTTGTAAATCATGTTTGGACTTCCACATATACGCTGTCGTGTGATCTTATATAACTGACCGTAACACATTGATTTTTTCCGGTCTCTTGCTTGCCCACTTCATATGTATTGATTCTTCTATCTGCTTGTAATGTAGGCCTTTTGTTTTTGATTGCATGTGGATGATTAAACGCAGACTAACCTCGTTTTTCTAGAGCCAAGCGTTTTTCTTTCGGTATCCAAATGTTCTCTATCAATACCTTTGCAGATCGATTCCGTTTTAAAAACGAATTTCGTTGCCAGTTCATGTGCATAAAACGATCACTAAAACCTCTACATGCGCCGCGATTTTTTTTTTTTTTTTTTTTTTTTTTTTGGGCCATTTGATCACAAATTGGGAACTATGTAGAAAATTCGGTTACATCCTTTTTTACTTCAATGTCTTATCTGATCTCTTTAACAAAGTATACTGAACTGCTGATTTCACGAAATAACTACATTCGCGCGAAGCGCGCAAAAATTTTTTCACATTTCTCGGGCATTCGATAAAATTTGGGAACCTAGTAGAAAAATTGGGGCAATGTTGTCTTCTTCACTCTTTCTAATTATAAAAGAAAAAATCAGAACTCAATGGAGGGAGGTTGGCTCCCGTGCCCCCTCTCTACCTGCGCCGATGTCCTACCATTTATAGTCTCGCGCTCAATAACTCTTTTTTCTCAGTCACTGGCGTATGGGACTCTTCCAATTTGGGGCAGAAAATTTTTGCCTTAATCTCCCAAAGTTGCCAGAATTTCGTTTGCAGCTTTTAAGGTACTGGTACATAAAATAGACTACCCAACCAGTGTTTTAGGCATGCCGTTTTCTCAATGCAACATTACTGATTTGGGAATTTTTTTGGAATTTGAAAGTTGGCTAAATTGCAAATGTTGCAATATTGAGTGGATATTCTGCCCAAGTTAGAAACCCAAAAATCTCGGTGACAAATATGCTTACTACATAAAAATACTTTTTGATTTACCGGAAGTCTGTCTTGAGCTTAAAAGATTTTTTGTGCGACATTTGTCGCTGTTTACGCAACATTGTCGCACTGATAGGGGCTGGCTTAACGCTACAGGCACCAAACCACTACGCGAAAATTTTGAGACATTTTGGGGGCATTCGAACAAACCTCGGGAACCCAGTAGCAAATTCGGGCAATCTTTTCACTTTTACTTCATCCCTGACATAATTTCACCTATTCTATGCCCCGACGTTTTGTCGTTTCCGGCCCGAACTTAAGACCTCTGACCCCCCCCCCCCCTACGTTGCCTAGGTTTTCAGGGAAACCTTGTTTCCCATTTTCAAGGGACGAGGAAGGCACGCAAACTGTGGAAAAAACCCCTTTTTTCACACCCCCCCCCGCCCACGCCCCCCCCCCCCCCCCCCCAGCCGCCCCCCCCCGCCCCCCCGGCCGCCCCCCCCCCCCCCCCCCCCCCCCCCCCCCGCCCACCCCCCTCCCGCCGAGCCGCCACTCCCCCCCGACCCCACCCCCCCCCCCCCCACACCCACGCACCCAAACCCCACCCCCCCCCTGCCCCACCCCCGGCCCGCCCCCCACCCCCCCCCCCCCCCCCCCCCCCCCCCCCCCCCCCCCCCCCCCCCCCCCCCCCCCCCCCCCCCCCCCCCCCCCCCCCCCGAAGCCTGTAGGCAAACTATCTAAGCGTAGCGCCACCATAGGTTGGCGCGAAGCGCCAAGAAAATTTGGCCGAAAATACCTCCCAGATCGCTGGAAATGGCACTTCCCAGGCCTTGTAAGTTGCATCTAAACATTTTTTTATTTTGAGTTACTAGCAATATCATACAAAATCATTAAAAATACAAAATATATGCTGGGGCGGTTGCCTCCTTCACCCCCTTCCCCTTGACTACGCGCCTGTATAGTATTGCTCTGAATGAAACTACAAAAATAAATCACTTGTGGAAAAAAAGGGTAGACCTACACATGCATCGTTTTTAGATGTGGGTCCGACCCAGGGTAGCAAAACGGCTTGGGATAAAAAAAAAAACCTTACACCATTTTGAGATAGCGAATTCTTAGTCTACGATTTACGAAGGCTTGAATACTTGATCGCGATCAGTCAGGAGTGAAGAAACGTTCTTGGAATTTAAGTTACCAATTTACAGTTTATTACAATTGCCACGCATACCAGTATGTTATGGTTATGGACTGCAAGCAAAAATCTACAAAGTTAAAGTGGCGATACAGTTTTTAGCTATGGGTACTTGGTCACCACTTTCACTACCAGTGATGGGAGCATGAAGGTCCTTCCCAGGAAAAAATTGAAGTTAAACACTGTTAGTTGCGAATTCGTGGCATCTGGGAAGGGAATATTAGGCCTACTCAACTTGTTGACTTTATTTATCTCCTTTTCATGAGAACCAGTTTGAGATCTCAGCTAATGAAGTGTTTGGAATCTTGTAAAGCCTCGATGTAAATTGAGTATCTCATTTTTTCAAAACGCCCCCCTACCGCCCCCTTAGTGCTCATCGCCCCCTTGAGTTGGGAAAACGCCCCCCAGGGGGCGATAACGCCCCCGTTGGGAACCACTGGTCTAGCCCAATGTCTTGCAACTTTTGACAAGTGACAACTGACGTTCCAGATCGGACGGCACTGTCATACATACTGTATAGACGCTGTATACTATGGAGATACATTTGTCACATTAATCTAATATTGCTAACGTTAGGTAAAGCTGTACCTTTTGCTGGATCATACACGGAATATATTGGCTATTTTCATCCAAATTTCTCTTTGAGGGAAGCGTAAATATTTCCTATTATCCAAGGATCGTTTCTCATCATAAAAACAGGTTGTTATTAATTTACTTCATTCACACTTGAATTTATGGATAAGTTCAGGGTTTTCCCTGGGCCTTTTGAACGTCGCGGCCCGCGACGTTCAAACTTCAAAAACAAGAAGACCGCGACGTTCAAAAAACAGCCGCCATGTTCAAAAATTCCTCCGGTACCCTGAAAAAATGTTACTTAAACTTCAACGATCGCCTTTTTGTTATTACAATGTGCCGTGAAACCACAAGCTTATTTGCGAAACCTTGTCACGGCAAAACTACGAGCCATGTTAGTCAGGCTACCTTCGCGGTATAGTACTGTCATGCTCATACCTACGGTAATACACGTAAGTCTCAAGATGCAAACAGAAGGCTAAGCGTTCGGTATGTATGCATGCCACACACGTACACAGAGTTCAGCAAGCCCTCTTCCATTCATACTTTTGCCCGCGCTCGGCGGACAATCTATATATACTGGCTGCACTCGTGATACCACATGTAAACATTTCAAGGTCGGGCCCTATACCAGAGTCAGCGTGGATGAACACCGGCGAGATTCGCCTTCCAACACAAACCTGGTGAACGATTGAACACCTCAACCAGCTGACCTGCCCAACCCTTTGAAAATCCCGCATTTCATATCTTCATGGTCACAAAGAATAAAGCCCTGTCTCGGAATGCAACTCCAAACGTAAACAGAATCTCGGATGCACAGAATTTGCGTGTCTTTCATTAAAAATTTCATAGTATGAACTTTTGGATGTGTTACTTTTTTTCTTCGTGATTTTTGACGGAAGCCCGACGAATTTAGTAGTGTTTGCATCGGGTACCCGGGTACCCGACCGATGCTGTTACTACCCAGGTAGCGTTTTTCAATCTTTCCCTTTTAATCTTCGCGAAATAGGATGGTTATTGCAACTAACAAAATGTATTTACCCTCATCTCATTCACGTTTATGTTGAAATGGAGTTGCTTTTGTCCTGTTTCCGTACCATGCTTTTTGTTAAATTGCACTTTTTCACCAGACATCCGCCCCGCGATGGGTGTTTCTAACATCAAGCCTCCCTATACTATATAACGAAACAACATAGGCCTACAGTACTATACTGTATGCCTAGCCTATCTCTAGAAATGAACTAAAAAAGACAGCCTAGGCTCATATACACTTGCACGCAGTGCGTGTGGATGGTTACTATTCCAAAGCTAAGGCCCAGAAGTAGCGCGAAAGACCTAGAAAGTTTACACATATCTTTGCTCTATAAACACATACCCAAATGGATATACGGCACGTGGCTCGACTTTCGATATTGCTAGATTTTATACTTGTCAAGTTATCACTAATATTAACATGACTTGATTTCATGGTCCAAAGAGGTAAATTTTGGTAATACACTTATGTCTGACACATAAGGTATGCACTTATTTATAACCACAATAATATTCTTTTGTCTCGAGTCAATCGCCAAAACTTCGTATTTTGTGGTGGAGAAACTTTTTTCTGAAGCAAAATTCATTCGATCAGATTTAAAATCATTACACATTCTTTCAAGGTGTATTTTCGCTGTGTGCCCGCGAAAAAATCTTCTTTCCTGTTCTTCTATCCTGATTCTCCCTTACATACTAAAATGATTCCCATCTTTATGTTGCTCGTAATTTTTTATTGCTATTCAAACTACTTGCAAAATTTTTTCGTCCAAAGTTTTCCTAAATATATGGCGAAAAAGAGCAAAAATATTTTCCCAGTATTTTACGTACCTCCATTCACGAAAAGTGGAACGTGCCAAAGTCACGTGCTTTGCTCCAGTATGCACAACATGTCAGACAGGGAGAGCAGCACCCAGGCCGGCAACGAACGAACGAAACGTTCGTAGGTGCACGGTGTCTGCCGTATCTTACCGTACATTTTTAACGGTACTGTGCGGGTGAAATCTCGGCCAGGAGATGCATTAGAAAGATTTTTACTGTCATTAATCACGAAGGTACAGTAGGTAGTGGATTTTTCATAGAGTAACAAGAAAGCAGTTTATGAGAAATTTGAACACATGGTTGAGGTACATTACAGTTACAGACGTTGCAGTGACAAACAAACTGGAAGTTTTTTTTTTTTTTTTTTTTGGGGGGGGGGGGGTTCCGATGCACACGTTACGGCACACTTGGACACAAAGCCACGGAAGGTAATTATAGGACTTGTTTAAAATTTGTAAAAAAGTATATGGTCAAATTTGGTTCCCGTCTGATTTCTAAAACTCACGACATTATGAACCAACGGCACATTGTAGATATAGAAAAATGTGACGTATTGTTTGCAAGAAATCGATCCGGCCAGAGATAAGGGGCCGATGCATGGTGGAGTCTTGAATTGTATTTGCATACCTGCATGCACTAAATTTGGGCTAGATGTTGCAAGGTTTACGGTCGGCTACCAGGGTACCCGAGGGGTAATGCGTTTCGGGTACCCAGGTACGAATTTTCTACCCGGTGCAAACACTAGAATTTAGTATCACATGTTTTGAATTCCGCTATTCCCTGTGAGGCAATTATTTGCGCCCATGTCAGTGGCCTATCACGGCTAATGTAAAATTAACGAACGTTATACGTGCGTTGTATACGTACTTGCAAAAGTACTGTGTGCTCTCTGACGTACCTGAACTGTGCTGCATTAGAAATTGCGGTAACTACTACAATAGCCAATGATCGCTATCATTTGGAGAGGTTAAAATACTACGAGTTTGTGAGCACCAATGGTGAATATTTTGGCGGAAACTTAAAGAAATTCTGTTGACTGATTCGCCTCAAAAGTGCTACCATTTCGCGTTTAGACACTTCTAAAATTCAAAAAATTTCCAAAAGGGGAGGGGGACACCCCCTCCCCTTATACCCCACCCCCAGGCCGGCGATTCAACGTCGGACGCGGCAGAGCCGCGACGTTCAATTCTAAACCCAGGGAAAACCCTGAAGTTGCGGTATAAACATTGTTGTAGGCAATAGCCTATAGGCTAGGCTAAGCCTAATGTTGCCATTTATGGCTTATAGCGGTAGGCATTGTATATTTAATCATTTACGCCAGAAATTGTAAAAATTACATTGCAAAATTTTGCATGGTCGTAAAAAAGAAAATACTAGCATGAAAAATTATGACGACTTTTTCAGAGAAACGCAAACCCTGATCAAGATGTAAGCATGCACATACCTGTACTGTAAAAAAACTGTCCTGTATGCAGGCAACTCTGATTGAACAGATTGCACAGATACATATTCTGTGGTAAACTTACATGGATTCTGCAGTTTCAATGAGAAAGTGATATCTCAACCCCCCTGTGTAGCAATATTTTGCAGAATTTTCACTGGATTCACAAGTGGCCTGTTTTATAAATCTTTACGACACCATGGGGAGCGGGAGGGGGGGGTGGTTACAAAAACGGGTTACAGTAATATGGCTTCTTCTGCCTGTAGTTGTGATAGATAAAGTAAGTATGCACTGACAAAGTGGAAAATTGTTGATTTTAATTATGCATAATTGAAAGATTCTTGTAATATAAAAATTTGCTGCAAATAATTCATGCTCTTAAGAGTTTACCATCCACTATAGTAGCAGCTAACCTGAATTTATCAGATTAGGAAACCCTGCCAAAGTGTACCAAAAATTGCTGCCCCTTTTTTGGTGAACATTACCCCAGTCAGTTTAAAAATCATAGGGTTTCAGATTTCATGACAGGGTATTTGTGGGTACAGTGGGGTGTGGTATTGTGATGAGGATGCACTGAAAGAAACCCATTTTGAGATTATGTGCTTAAAGTCAATAGCCTTTCTAGGGTAGTGCTTGAAAACATGGGAAATGTGTGTTTTAGCTTTTTGACCACTAATTGCCAACACACTAAGAGAAAGGATTTTTCACAGGGAATAATTTATGTGGTACCACATCACATTTTGCTACACAAGATGGACAAATTACTACACAAATGCAAAAGTATGTAGCAGATTTTGTACATACAGCATTAGGGTTTTTAATCATTTTGTGATAGAGAAGCCCTGAAACCTCAAAATTGCTATGCAAATTTTGAACACTAATTTATTCCCTGGTTCATAGAAATAACATTGGAATATATTCAACTTGACAGTTGAATACAAAGGGTCTTTTTATGTCTACAAAAGGTGCATGCTGTCTGACTTCCATTCATAATATGAATGTAAAACGAGGGCTTAAATCATGTGTTGTTTACTATTTCTGTGTTAAATGCCTGCACACATGAACTTTGGTAAAGAGAGTGCAATGTGTTTGAAATGGAATTTCCAAAAGGATTGCTGTCTTATTTTGGTCAAAGGGCAAAGTGAGTAAGTCGTTTCTGCCAAGTTATTATAAAACATGCCCTTCCTCAGTGTTGCTTACTTTTGTTAAATTCATTTTAAAGATTTACTTGCTGAAGAGGGAAAAATGAAAATTAACTTAATATGTTTATGTAAAGTTCAAAGGTATCGTAAGTATCCTTTTCAGCAAGTACAAATGAAAATGCTTGCATTGTATATTGAGAAATTCCCTTTGTTCAGATGGAATGCTCCAGTGCTTCTGTTACGTCATGTAGTTATTTCTGTATTCAGCATACTGAATGCATGCTACACTGTTCAGTACAGAGGCAAACGTTTTGGCGGGAAAGACAGGGCAACACTGGCGCCATCTTGTGTACGTATGTGTTATGTCTAAGTATTCTATGACGCCTTATAATCTTTTGAAAGTTATTTTCCTTTGGTACTGTACTGCAAATATTGACATTTCATAAAGTTCAGGGTTAACTGTAAAGCTACTGTAGCATAGTTATTTTCCAAGTTGTAGAGAACTGTGGTGCGAAGGTTACAGGTATGTTGTGATGCACTTAACCTGTAAATTACTAAACTATAGTGTTGTCAGAAACTGTCTAAGACTGCCTACAATATTATGGCACTTTTAAAAAAATGCTATTCTGTACATTGTTAGTGAAGAAAAATACTGTTACATACAGTTTTGTTTTGGTTAGGAAGTTTGATACTTAAATGTGACCGCATTATGTGCAGGGAATGTTGCACTGAACATTAATCTCAGTTTATATTAAATGTGCTTTGTGCACCATGCTATTTTTGTACAGCCAAGTCATGCATAGGCTGTAATGTTAGGACACTGAACTTGTAGGCCCATTATACTCTACAGCATTTTCAATTCTTTTTCAATACATTTTATATAGTTATTCTGTACACCAGTGTCCAGACACAAATTACACACACATATATAATACTGTGCGTACTGTATTGTGGAAGCCAAATACTGAAAACATCCAGTATGCTACAGTATACAAGGCTGACTGATCATCATATTGAAACTGACACACTACAGTAGATTCAACAAAACATGTTTAATAGAATGCTGTTAGGTTTTAAAAGTGGGGGAAAAGAGGCTGGGAGTTGAGAAAAAATGGAGAAAAAAGGGTGTAAAAGATTATGGGAGGGGCAATACTGAATACATAGCATGTTAGCTGCATGGCTTTTTGTATACATGGGGAGTAACAGGAGCCAAAAACGGGGGTGAGGGTTGATTTTCATGGTGGTGCCACAGTCAATGTTCAGTGAAGAAAATAAGATAGGGTAGCATATGTTTACAGGTAAGTATTGAAAATCCATCCATACACTGAACCTTTTTCGTGTGTGGGACTGCACTACAGTAGGTGTGCTCTAGTAACTGGAAGTACAGTACGGTTGATATTGCACAAATTCTGCAGAAAGTATGGCATGCTTTCTCCTTCTACAGTATTTGACAACACAGATTCATACACTATAACGAATGGCAGACAATAAACACAAATTTACAGAATTTTGGAAAATTTCATTCATAAAGTAGAAAAATGCAAAAGTCATTTTTTGTTTCTTTCTCCCCTCCCCTCACCCCAACATGTTACTGTAGTTGCACAAAATTCATCAAAGGCATTACTAGGTGTGGCTACTTACTGTACCATTTCGAGAACGTGAAGCATTGTTTAATTATTAGTCTGTGTTTTGACCAGTAGTTACTGTTATGTACCACAGTTGCCAGCTGTCAAATAAACATTTGCTGACATGTGCATAACTTGTTCTTTTTCCCGTAGCATTTTGGCTGTGTAATCTTGAAAAAAATTATGGGAACTTTGAAAGTAATTTGTATATTACTCTGTACTTCGTTTCTTCTTCACAGGGGAATGAAAGAGCCCTTCAAAGTACTGCTGAGTGATCAAAAGTAAGTTGGTACAGTTATGCTGGGGGCAAAAGGGGCAACTGCCTCACCCTTATTTGAGTTGACTTACAGTACCAGATATGGTATCTAGGGTGGGTAGGGAGAGGGGGAGACACCCCCAGGAAACTTCTAGTTTTCTTGGCTTCATCCTCTAAGTTCTGCCATAAATAGAGTCACACTGAAGAGACAATACATGTGTAGTAGGTACTGTACTGTATGTACTGTACTGAAAGCTATAGATCTGTACATTTGAAGACAAGTTTACAAGGTACAGCATATAAACCCCCCCCCCTCACACCTGCCCCAGCCTTATCACTGACGCGTAACCAAACTGCCAGTCTCATTGTGAAATATTCATTGGCTGTACAGTACAAAAATATCATTTGGAATGTTGTTTATGCAGAGAATGTGCAACCAAAATAATACCGGAGGTAAACAATTTGCATGTAGAACAATTGGACACAGGTCTATGAGTTTCAAGATCAACACCTGTACAGTAAACGAAAATAAAATATGGCATTCTAGTACAGATTGTTCAGAGTTACAGTATAATAGACCATCAAAACAATAGTTACATACATGCAACTTTCATAGTTACAGGTAGGGTACATAATTCTTTGTAAATAAGTTTTCAGGGCGTTGTTTGCATTCGGCAGTTTCAGTTATTGACAAATGGTATCAGTTTAGATAAATTCATGAATAGTTTGTATACTGTACACTGTGATTTACTTCATCTTGGGTTGCTGCTTGAGTGTTAATGTTTATATAAACCTCTCAATGTGAGATATACTCAAACATAAGAGCAGAGGTTAGTATGCTGTTGAACAAGTGTGAATTGTCTAGTCATGGTCTAGACTTAAAAAAAATGTGGTTGCATAGAAAGATTGTCTCTAGGATAGGTTCTAGGTGACCATGGGCAATTTGTGCACAATCTTTGATTAGTACAGTTATTGGTGACTTAAGTGCAGTATATTAAAGCAAATAATTATGTTTTATGTTTCAGCTGCCATCTTGTTTTTGCCTGACAGAGTCAGCAATGGCTATATGTTCTACACATTATCACACTCATGCAGCAAAATCTAACTCGACCATTCAGGTGAAGGTAAGTCATTTTTATGTAACCAAGCAAATTATGTGTGGTGGCAGTGCTATTGGTCATTCCAGGTGAGCATGTCAAGCAAGGCCCCTTACAGATTTTGACAGAAATTGTGCAACCTTGCATGTAATGTTTTTCTTGAGTCCTCTGATCTGTGACTCTCATTTACTGTCAGTGACTCTCATTTACTGTCTGCAGTTCTTATCTCTCTTAAGCTGATTATCTTTCCCCAGAACAGCTCTACACAGAAAAGCAGTACCAGCAGTTGTCATATACTATAGTGATAATCTTCTATTGATTGTGCATGAGTGTAAACGTTCTGCTGAAAACCCAATCAGAGGCCCATATATCGGGAATTTAGAAGTGTACATTTCGGTGAGGGGCCTTTTCATGGCATGAGGGTGGGGTCTGAAGGGGGCAGGCATAAGGGGCATTTTCCTCCAGATGTTTGCCTTCCCCCTACTTTTTCCTCTTGATTCCCATTAATAGAAAAATATGCAGCTGACATGCTCTTAGTCCCCCCCCCCCCACTTACATCTTCTGCCCACCCCCTCTACTCTCAAAGTTCCCCCAGTGCAGCCCTATGTTGTGAAGTCATACTGTAGCTCCTTTTGTGACTTAGAAATCAGTGACCTGACTCCCTGTTTTATTTCACTGGGGGTAAAAAACATTAGCTCTCAGGTCAATTTGGAAGATACTGTCTCAGCTCAAAACTACCAACAGCAAATGTCAAAGAACTACAGTACCTTAGAGACACAAAGAACTATTTCTTCATCATGCTAGAAGAGTGACTTTAACTCTTCTCAGTTGCAATGTCCTCTAATGCTGCACCGTATTCCAGTGGTCGTAGTACTTAGCAGGAATTTAACAAATTAGTAACAAATATATTGTTATGTGATTGAAAGGAGCCATTCCTGAATTAGGATGATGGGTTAAACTAATTCAAGTTGGGGGACTGCATTTCCCTGTAACTTATCCTGTATCGGAATCTTAAAAACTTCCACGTCAAGTCAATAAAATTGTTACAGAGAGCACACCAAATTGATCAATTGCAATCAAATTTGTGACTTGATAAGTGCCAGCTTTATTTTACTAGTGACTAGAGGTAAACCGTTTCCACCAGCTTGTTAAAGTGATGCAATTTTACTCCATTGTTCAGGTACTTTATGTTTAATGCCTTTTCATACATAATATATGCTGGTTACAACTTTTTGTTGAGTCCGTGTATTGTAACTTCTTGTTTGCCAACAGAAGACACTCAGTGACAAAATGACACCTTTGCCTGTCTTTTACATATTGGTTGTATTGAAAGTTTCTCTTTTCATATTTACTATAACTGTACACTAAAGTATGTAAAACATTTTTTATCTCATCCCCACATACGTAGTATGTGGGGGATGAGATATTGTGCTTCGTTTACCATTGAAAAGTGCACACGTTTACCTCTGCCAGTCGCCATAGCAACCATAACCATGGAAATGCATGGTAGGGAAATTTGGGGCTTTATGACCGCTACTCAAGGGTGGGGCAAAATGGTGTGGTGAAGGTCCTGTTTCCTGGTCATGTGACCAAATATGCCTAAAATTTGGGTCAAAGGCTCTGATGGTCAAATGACATTCACAAGGTCAAAAGTGTGTCGCGAACTCCTCCTAAACTAAGAACAAGATTGAGCCCAAACTTGGTGGGCGGGTGCATAGTCCTTGGAACTTGTGCCTGACATACCCTCAGCATGATAGGTCAAAGGTCAAAGGTCAACCATCAAAAAAGGTCAAAATAAGCAATTTTCCAAATCTGGCTATAAAACCTGAATGCAACAGTAAATGGCCCTGATTTCTTGACATAGCTTTCGTATTGAAGCGCTCTTGGCACAACTTGACACTTGCTCTTCTGAGGTCAAAGGTCACGAGGTCAGAAGGTCAAACGACAATTTTGGGGTCAAAAGTGTGACGCGCACTCACTTAAAACTGAAGGTACTAATGACCCCAAACTTGGTGAGGGGTGCATGGCCCCTAGAATTTGTGCCTCCAATACCATCAGCATGATAGGTCAAAGGTCAGAGGTCAAAGGTCACGATAGATCAAAATAAGCAAATTTTTAAATCTGGCTGTAAAAGCTGAACGAAACATTTAACGATCCTCATTCCTTCGCATAACTTTCTGATGGACACCTACTGTACACATCTTTACACTTGACCTTCTGAGGTCAAAGGTCACGAGGTCAGAAGGTCAAACGACAATTTTGGGGTCAAAAGTGTGCCGTGCGCTCACTCAAAACTGAAGGTGCTACTGACCCCAAACTTGGTGTGGGGGTGCACAGTCCTTGGAATTTGTGCCTCCAGTACCCTCAGCATGATAGGTCAAAGGTCAGAGGTCAAAGGTCAAGATGTTCAAAAGAACAATTTTTTTTTTTTTAAATTTGGCAGTAAACACTGAAAGAAAAGGTAAATGATCTGTTACATTAATCACTGTCTTTTCCTGACACTCAAAATTCAGTTTTCACCTGCGGTTCAACAAACCCCACCATAAAAGCCACACAATGACATGATCAGATGCACAGTTATCTAAGCTTCTCTTGCTCAAAACTTGACCACCTCTAGTCTAAGTAAAAACCCAGGCCTTGAGTGAACTGCGATCACGCGTGTCAAGCATGACTAGTTCTTGGCGCCATAAAAGTAAAACTATACGCGTGTCCTCACCGTAGTAAAAGTCCAAGCGCGTCCCAGTAATAGTATGAAGCATAACTAAGTACGCGCACGGTGGAACTGATGTTAGGCCTAGGCCTAACTTAGGCCTAGGCTTAGGTTACGCTAAATTATTAGTACTGTAATAATGCTAACAAGCTAGGTAGGCCCTAGGCTTAGTTGAAATACACGCCTGGTTAAGAACTTTTACCAAGTTTGTGAGCACTGTGGCTCATCACGGAATTTTGGCTGTCTGTAACTCTGTTGCTCACCTTCTCTTGAAGAACTAGGCCTACCTAGCCTTCAGTATTCTTCTCTTGCATGGCAACAACGACGTACGTGTGCATCGCAGGGGCCAAGTTCAATTCACACACGCACACGCAATGCACGCACGCAAGTACAGTCTAGTCGGTATGGTGTGAGAGCGACTGCGCTGCTTTAGTACACTGGATACAGTGTACATTATACTGTAAGCAGCGCCAAGTTCCAAACAAATGACGTCACAAATAGACCGTGTGAATCATGCAGGCTACCTTTGATCTAGTCCGCAGTCTGCTGACCTAGTTCAGGGAGCAAAGTGTACGTGAGAACTACCTTTGATCTGGCCGCCCGGCAGACGTGTGTTGCTCTAGTCCGCAGTCTGCTGACCTAGTATGGGGATTCCCATACCAGGGGCCGGGCTCTATTTCATAAAAGTTAGAAATATTCCTATCTTGGACTTAGGAAGAATTCATTCCTATCTTCATGCTGAAGTTGTTCCTAGGTTTAGGAATGATCTTTGGTAGATTTAGAAATGTTCTTAATTGATCTGGCAGGAAATTCACAGATAAAAACAATGTCACTTTTGATTTATCCCTAAATATTTGAAGAAAGGAATGATTCCGGACGAATCATTCCTAAGCAGTTTAGGAACTTTGATTTTAGGAATATTCCTAACTTTAATGAAATAGAGCCTAGGTCAGCAATATACCCATTGTCAAAATTGGGCTACCGCACCATCAAAAATTTTGAATGGTCTCAATCTTTCTCAAATTCACATATACTCCTAGGTAATTGACCTCTGTGGGTCATTTATGTGTTTAAAACCCATCATTTTAAAGTGGCCATGACACGTAAATTGGAGTAACGGGAGACTAATTTAGCCTAAAGTACACAAAAAGCTCTTTCTAAAACTGTTTTCATCACCCTTACAGCCTTGAGCATTAAAAAGAAATTAATGTTTCAAAAAATTGCACCAAAAAATAGACTGTTGAAAATGAGATTTCAAGCCAACACAATAATGACGTCATTTTAGGAACACCAGCCTCCGTATACCGAACCTGGCGTACAGCATAGCCTATACATACGTAAGAGATAGTAATGATTGTAATTCGAGGCATGTCTTGAATTTGAACTTTATTCTGTCTGTTTGGAGAGTGGTGTCGGTCTGTTATTTTTTGGGGCTGCAGTAGGCTATTACTAATAATTACAAATACTATTGATTCATAACCGAAAAACAAAGAACTCGGCAGTGTACTGTTCGGTTCGGTCTGCTTACAGTGAGTGGATAGGCAGCAGCCAGCGAAATACTGTGCACACTCGATCACAGCCTAGGCTAGTTCCACGATTTCCACTGAAACTTGCACGAAAGTAACCATAAGTTCATATTTTGACTGCCTACATAAAACTTTCCAAGCTAAATTCCCTTTCAATTGCTCCAAATGCTTCTCGTGCTCGAATTGTTGTGGTGTTGTACTTTTACCTCACCTAACACTGTCTCAAATCGATACGGTCCTATGAGCCGTAACGAATTACTCACCCCATCTGCACCACTGACGTCTTGTTCAGTATCGCCTTCGTCTTTCTGATTCAAATCCAAGAAAACTCACTTTACCGACAGTCCACTGACCATTCCTGTCCGATCAGGGAGTTGCCATTAGAGGGCAACTCCCTGGTTCAGATCCGCCATTCCAAAGAAAGTATTAAATTTGATTTCACATGGTACCCACTACAAAACAGTGCTGGTGATACATTGTGTAGTAACAGGTATGTTGTGTACTGTACCTATGCTGTTGCGTTGTGAATGTTTGTACATGCAGCTACTTATCATGACACCAAGACGAAAAACCTGCGTGAAATGCATTTAATTGACTAAAACAAGTGGTAAGCACGAGAAAAGGGATAACAATTCCAAAATTTACAACTTTTCACGCAGGTTTTACATTGTATCGACCTTGGTAACCGGTACAAAGGAATGCAAACACTGTATCAAATGTCCGAAGGATACCACGCCAAACAACGATCAGTTCCTAAAGTGACGTCATATGACGTAACAAGATTTTGAAAATTTTCGGAAAGACTAACTTTTCAGGGCTGGAAGAGGGTGTATTTTTTCTCAATTTTCGAGCGGAAAAACAAGTTGGAAACAAACTGAATGGTTGATTTTCGTTGTAGGAAACGTATTCCTAAAGATACCAATGGGTTTAAACCGTTAATTTACACGTGGCATAGCCACTTTAAGGATACTAGCACTCAGTCTCCAAAAAGAGACCAAAAATTTTGATTTATACAAACGATCCTGTTTTGTTTTTTAAAACATTCTAAATCTTGTTACTAGGACGTTCACACTATTGTACAGTATGCTGTATAGCACGCACTGCTGTTCAATTGTGACATTGTTCATAGCTATGGTTACAATCATGTACGCACATACAACAATCATTGCAGAAACGCACGCAGACGACGTTACTCTCACAGTAATAACGCGGGAAAAACTTGGTGTTGCAATAGCCTAGGCCTAGTTCAGGGAGCAAAGTGTACGTGAGAACCAGGCCTAGGTATCCTAGGCTAGTGTTGCTCCTGCACCCACATTGACTGTACTCCAGAGTCCGAGACACTTTTTTCAATTTCGGGTGCTATTTTAAAAAAAAACTAGTCCCCCCCCCATTCCATTTCGAGCGTTACTTTGGGATTTTCGGGTGCTATTTCCTATTCATTGATAAATGATATATGGCCCTAAATGCATTACTAAAGACAGCAATGCACTACTACTTCCCTTCAAGTGCGGTAGAACATAGACCAGCCAGCCTGACATAGCAAAAAAAAAAAAAGACGAGTGTGTTGGGACGTGGTTAGCTATTTCCATCATGGGCCGTTCATACACAATGTACGTGAGTAAGTGTGAAAGCGTACACCCCCCCCCTTCCGGTACGTACAGTACGTAGTGCAATAGTGCTATGCACACCTGATATTGGCTTGTAAGCAACCAAGTAAACTAACATCACAGCAGTTCCGAGTTCCAAGCAAATAACGTCACAAACACACTTCTTCTTCTGCTTCATACTGTGTAAACACCCGAGTCCAAAATCGGTTATCACGCACAGGTCAGTGTGGAAGGGGAGTTGCCTAGATTTTAGAGTGAGCCTTAGATACTAGATTTCGAAGATTAACGTTGGCTAGGCTAGATTTCAAAGAGCAAACATCAGGTGCTGCACGTATGTTTGGTGGAAGGAAATTCCATTCACGAGCAGTTCTTGAGTACATCGAGTATTGATAACATCTCTTACTAAAAGGAGGGGGAACAATTATGTGGGTGCCTTGATTACGTGTAGTGGTCCTACTATGGTTACTCTGCAACTGGATGGTGGGGGGAATGAAGTTATGAACCTCCTTATAGATAGCGATGAGACGAAGTCTGGTACGGCGCTCTTAAGTGGTTCCCATTTGAGATCTGTTAACATGTTGGTGACGCTATCCCCAGTGGCGTAGCTAGATATTTGGGGGGGGGGGGGCAAATGCAAGTAATTTTCGACAGATCATTATCCTAAAGTAATGATACCATCACCTGGCGTGTAAAATTCTGGGGACCTTTTCTTTTTTTTTTTTTTTTTTGCTTTTCGGGCAATTTTGAGACTGACTTTTGATTTTCACGTTGACGTTTCGATGTGTAATTCTGCTTAAAAACATAAAAAGTGTTGTGTTTCAAGTGGATTGTTTTTATTTACTTCCGACAGAGACTAGAAATTTCCGACACAGGCCTTCGGAGGCTTTGTGGGGGGCGACCACCCCCTGCCCCCCCCTCTAGCTACGCCACTGGCTATCCCTGTAATTATAGTTGTTGAGAACAAACCCAACGGGCTGCACGTCTTTGAACATTCTCGAGTGTTGTTACTTTTTGATGTAAGGATCCCATATGGCCCCACAATATTCCAGCTTTGAGCGGACTATAGCGTTTTGTAGGCAGTTTCCTTGACACCTTTGCTACAAGAGTGGAGATTTCTTTGTAGTAACCCAAGCATTTTATTTGCTTATATGACTGATATGAACCAGGGGTCAAATAGCAACTTCCTTCCCACTACCATGCATGAATGAGCAGGGAAGGGGCACTAACAGACTAACTCATGGACGTAGAAGCTGTACTTGATCCATTGAGGTGGGGATTGTGCACTGTTTCGGAATGTTGTCCTGGGAGAAGAACCCAAGGGTATGGGGTCCCATCTCCTTTAGAAAGTATTTTATGCACTTGGTGCAATATTTGATCAAATTTTAAGCAATAAGACTGCAATTTTTGACATTTTACAGAGCGTTTTTGTCCTGGAAATTAGAGGGAAGGAGCCCACCACATTTTTGACGGTGTAGGCTTTAGTTAACCAACCCCCACCCCTTCGCCTCTTATGCCTCTCACTAATTGCATCTTTATACGTTTATCATGGATTCTACCACCTCTAGCCATCTGTTATTGAGAATCCTGCATTCTGATTGGTTAAACACTGACCTGTTTTTCCACAACATACGGTCAGTAAACCTATACACTGATAAAAATGAAGTTTTCACACATTTTCGGTGGTATGGGTAGAAGAGGAATAAACCACATTTGTCTGACTGTTATTGTCTCATAACCATCTGGACTCCCAATTTGCGAAATAACGGACTCGGTTTCGCCTCGTCCGCCAAATGCGATTTATTCCTTAAACAGTATGCACTGTCAGTAATATCGGGAATTTTCAGTCTGCGCTTTTCATACTTTCTTTCAGGGCAAGTTAGTAGTTTGATAGGGTCAATACAAGAGGCTCCTGAAAAATTGGAAGGGACATTGATCACTACGTTGTCACCACCAACAATTATTCGGAAAGGGGTGTATGGACATTTAGCACTCAAAATATCTATAAATCACATTTTTGTAACGAGTCATGACTCGAGTCATTAATTTTCAAAAGGAAAATGACTCGAGTTACATTGAAAGTAGTAAATGATTCGACTCTTCTGCAAAACTGTGTGACTCTTACAGCACTGATAAATCAGAGAGACGAGCGGAGTGATGTCAGAGGGCAATCCACTGATCTAAATGTAGGACTGGCATTTTTCCTACACGTCTTACATATAGAGGTTCTTCACGTGACGTCATTGCGTTCAGTCTGGCATACTGGTCATCACTGAACATGCGCAGAAGGCGTGTTATCGATACGCATGCACGATACGGCCTTAGTTACAATTGTTGTACAATGGACGCCTGGCCGTCAAAATAGAGCGCGCAGCGCAGTGACGTCGGTGAAGAACCTCTATAGAGGGATTTCAGTCACGTGACTTTACCCAACTAGACGCACTTTTGAAGGGCAAGATCGCGCGTCTTTTTTGTTTTGACGAGAACGCGTCCATTGTGTCACAGTAGTATCTATGGTTATGCCGTGCGCGTGAGTTGTAAATTCGCTTACTGCTTGTGCGTTTTGCCCTTCAGTGCCTGGGAATCCATTGTGTGTGACGTCACATGAAATCCCTCATAGAGGGATTTCATGTGACGTCAATACAAAAAGGACGCGCGATCTTGCCCTTCAAAATTGCGTCTAGTTGGTTAAAGTCACGTGACTGAAATCCCTCTATAGAGCTTATGCATATGTCACAATGGAGAAAGTGCTCCCTCTTTTGGAGGAAAATGGCGGAAAAGCGCGTATCATGGCAAGTTACACCAATAAATGCAGACAGCTGATTTGTCAACCAATCGTATACGCGTGTAAGTCTACTACACGTGAGCCGAAATCCACCGTCCGTTCGTGCACATGTGCTTCGTTGTTTTCACCCACTGAGCTATATAACTGGAGGACGCACCTCAATGCGGAATACGCCTGGAAATTGAAGCCGACTTGGGAGGTCACGTGATGTAGGTTAGCTTACTCAAGTCGATTCCACTGTCCCAGAGACGCGTATCTAGAAGTGAAAGTAATGTAACGCAGATTCATTGATGTACACGCTAAAGCAATCCGTTGTTACTATACTCATTAGGTCTCTAGTGTTTTATTGTAATTAATAGGGAATCTTTACACTATGATTGTGTGATCAAAAGATTGTTTTTTCACAAACTTTTCTTGATTTTAGGAGTGGTCCTGCCCAGGCGCGGTTTTACGGGGGGCTTTGGGGGCTCAAGCCCCCCCAAAGTTCGCTCAAGCCCCCCCCCCCCAAATTTCCAGAGGTTGTGTTATGCTATATTTGCGTGTACTGAGAAAAACAAAATTCAGTGCCCAATACACTTGTGCACATCTTGGTCCAGTTGATTTAGTTTGTCAAGGGAAACTGTCGTCTGTATCTCGAAATCTTATATTAGGTTCATGATTTCATACAATGGAAGTTGGGTCAGATAAGTAACATCTATGATAGTATGTACGCCGTACATGTAAATCAAGTTAACGGATTAATCATCTGTTGGAAGTTCAAAACGAGTCATTTCGTCGCTGATCTCGTCAAGCTATACTAGCAGTCCTTTTAAGTCAAATCTACAGGCCGAATCGTTATTCCCATTAAAGTGAACAGGTCCAGTTGCTCGTATCTCTCAGTAATGTTTGCTACATTCTTCCAAATAAAAAAATATATGCATGTATACACGTTACATCTATGTCATGGTCAAGGGGCGGTGTCACTCAGGGGGAAGGGAGGAGTAGGAAAAGAAGACGTAAAGGAGAAGAAAAGAGGAGGGCGGGGTAGGCCTATATCTGATCCATATAGTTAATCCAGAGCTTCCAAGAGGCCATATTCCGGTTTCTACCAGCCTTTAGATACGATTTTATAATGCAAAAATGGAGCAAGGCAAATTTTCTTAATAGTTCGAGAATATTTCTGTGGACTCCACGCACGTATTTTTGCGTAAAACTTTCCCCGACGAGAAGGCAGTAATGTGTCAAAAAGGGGACTTCTGGAGGTTTGTTGATACATACCCTTAGACAAAAAAGGCTCCTCTTTCACCTGACCAAAAATATTAAGAATGTTTTGAACCCATATGATCGGGTCCGAAAATATCCCAAAGACAACACCATTTCTGCATCTAAGCAACCTTCGAGTAACCAAAATTTCTCGAAAGGGGAGGGGGACTCCTCCCCTTAGACCTATCCCCTAGAACAGCCCTCTTTGACCCAACCAAAAATTAGAATTCACGAAGTTATGAACATTTTCCAGCCATATATCAGTCAAAACTGTCCCGAAGACCGCACCATTTTGCATCTTAGCAACCTTAAAGTAACCAAAATTTTTACAGGAGAGGGGAACACCCCTCCCTTTAGACCTCTCCCCTAGGACCGCCCTCTTTCCCCCAACCAAAAATTAGAATTCACAAAATTATGAACATTTTCCAGCCATGTATATCAGTCAAAAAATAACCCAAAGACCCCACCATTTTGCATCTTACCAACCTTAAATTAGCAAAAATTTCTCAAAGGGAGGGGAACACCCTTCCCCTTAGACCTCTCCCCAAAGAAGACCCTCTTTCCCCCAACCAAAAATTAGAATTCACAAAGTTATGAACATTTTCCAGTCGTATAGTCAAAAAATTACCCAAAGAACGCACCATTTTGCATCTTAGCAACCTTAAATTAGCAAAAATTTCTCAGAGGAAGGGGACACCCCTCCCCTTACACCCCTCCCCCACGACAGCGATCACTCAACCCATGTCCCCTATCAAAATAACCTTGCGCCGTCCCTGGTTATGATACTGTTTTTGTTATCATTGGTTTCAGCGTGCGCGTGGCCGATTTACATATATGAGAGAAAATTTTATGATTCTTCCGTTTCAAGCCCCCCTAAGCCCCCCAAAAGTCTCGATCTAGAACCGCGCCTGGTCCTGCCTATTCGAAGGACAGAGCGTGTGACCACATTTCGAATACGTCGAGACTCGTTGACTTTGAAACATTCGCGATAGCACCGTCACTAAACAGTAGGCTGTCCATACATGTGCACAGATGTTCTGCACAACGCGTTGAAAGCGTCCTTTTGACACAAAAACACCAAGGCGCATGAAGGAAAGCTAACCCACGCGTGCACATGCACGCTTGCATTTTGGCCAATGATGTGCCTCGAATCCTACACGGTTCGCGTCTGGTGCTCTGTATGTTATACGACTATTGTGATGTAAGCCTTTTCATGAAGATGCTGAGGCGGCGCAATGGTGTGTACGCTGACGCGTGATAGCGCGCAAGTTAGTGTACAAGAGGCAGAAGAGACGCTAAGGCCCACTACGGTGCGTTAGCATATACATGTAAATCGTTGCATCAGCGCTAAATACGCGGTGGAATAGACTTGAGCAAACTAACCTACATCACGTGACCCTCCATGGTGGCTTAAAAAACCTTATTGTGGAATGATCCTTCCTAGCATATAGTTCAGTGTTTTCACCCAAAATGACGTCAGTGTGATGTCAATGCATAAGGTCTATAGAGGGGATTCACGGCGTCACGAGATCGCGCGTCTCTATGGTTTTTGAAGGGCACACGTCCCTTGTGTCACAGTGGTATCTAGGCCTATAGTTTTGCTGTGCGTGTGTGCTGTAAATACACTGCAATCAGAACCAGAAGCTGGCGGGTTACCGTAAAGATGCCGGAATGAACAAACATCCCCAGCTCAAGGTTAGCCTTCTCTTTTCCCAGTTTCCCCTTAGTGTTCCCATTACAATAAAATTCCAGACTGCTACACCAGACTCGGAAGAAGCAAAAGGATGTATTGGGATGAGATCAGCAACTCCTTGATTGCCCTCTTGTATTTTAAATAACTCAATTATGATGGCAGCCTCCTACAGTCCAAAGGTCACACGATCAAAGGATATTAACAAATGAAAAGTATTTGAGACAAAAAAAAAAAGGAACAAAGGTGTTATAGCTCATTGGTTGGTCTGCTCTACGGAGTCTGCATTAGTTTCAAAGTTTTGTATAGCAATTTCTGGTGTCATTTTGGCCAAATGGAATTCTGCATATGGTTTTGTGTACAAAAACTGTTTTTCATTTTAGAAATTGTGTAGCAATCACACTCATTTGAGGAGCATTTTGCTATGCTATACCAGCTAATGCAGACATGTACATGTACTTGCAGTTTAATCTGCAGAAACCATACAGTACTTCCATAATTAATACGTCGGTCATCAGCACATGTTCAAAATAAGCTGTTAAATTTCAGTCAATCTACGGGTCAAATGAGAAAACTAGGGGCCAGAAATATTTGCACTGCTTATGTGAACTACTGTAGCATACCCAAATGCAGGAGACCGTAGAAATCTCCCAGATGATCCAAATTTGAGTTGTGACCCAAAGTTTGAAAATCAAGACCTTTAAAGGTACAAGTTGTTGACTGTGTGGCACGGAAGGTTTGTACATGTACAGTATGCACTATTAAGCAATGACATGCTACAGTACTACAAACATAGGGCTATATACAGTATTGTGAGCCTTATGAACTGAGATGGGGAGTGAAACTTGTTTACAGTGTCGTACAAGACTTTCAAAAGAGGAAGTGTTCACATACAGTCTGAAGTCATAGCCTTCCTTTCTCTCAATAAAATGACAAGATAGGGATTTGAATTGTAAATCAGACAGACAATTACAAATACGTGCACTGTAACCACTTTATTTTGAATTTCCGGGTAGTACTTTGTATAGTGTGGTGATACTTTATATTAGGATGGACCATGCGAACAAATTCCCATTGTGTGTTTTTGTCATTTTGGGCCTGAATTATATAGTAGAACACCAGCATTTAAAAAGCTTGAAGTACTGTAATGTTTTTATTAAGCGGTTTAGTGAAATCAGGAAACAATTTACCTGGCACTGCATCACGTCTTGTTGCACAAACTGGTCAGCCTGCTACAGTGGGCAAACGAAATATTGTTCAGCGCTTTATTTTGTACACATTTTCACTGACGTAAGAAAGTCATGTAAAACTTAAATACAAAATTTGATGACGAAAGTATTTCTTGGAAAATGGATGGGGAAAAGGGAAAGCAAACCTATGATAAAAAGGAATTTTGTTAGTTCAAAAGAGGGATCATGTTTTTGAATCAAAACTTTGTTTCCTTTTGAAAACAAGATCATTTAAAGCAAGTTTATAATTTTGTGTGTTATTCCTCCAATGAGCTGTCTGTTTAAAGTGAAGTTTGTTTAGAAATGCTTTTCTCTCAATAGAGAGAAAAAAAAAAAAGAAAATTAAGTAAACCATTAACTATATACAGTATTGGTGTACAGTTGGAATCTGTGAGAGATATCAGGGGGATTTAATACTACTGTATAGGAATTGCTGGTTTTGGGATTGGCATAGGGTTTTAATGTTTACAATTTACTAGCAACAAGCTGTAACTTAAATTACCCTTTGTCTCTGGATGGACATTTTTATACATTTACAGTATGTATTTAGGGTTACTGCTATTTACATTATTTGCTTCTGTTTGGCATTTGTTGCATCGTCAGTTGAAGAGAAGACTACAGTACAGGCTAGAATACGTCATCTATAGCGCTTGGCTCATATATGTTGTTGCCACTCAAATTTTGTAACATTTTGGTACAAAAGCTTGGTGGGTATGGTGTTGAGGGAGGGGGATAGAAGAGGGATTGGTGTTTGTTACAGGTTCAAGATGGTAGCTTTCTCACTTGATCCAGAGTGGAGGGTCAGATCCAGATCAGATCAACAATTTAAGGTGTGAATACTGTTGCACTTAAGGTCAGATCTCTGCTGTAGCTGTATCACGGTGACTTCAAATGAAAATCAGTTTGTAATTTAAGTTTCCAGCGAAGTTTCATTTTGCCATGAACAATTAGCTGCCACTTTAATACTGATATATGCACTATGTACACATAGCACCAGGGCACTGTACATAACTACACATACTGTAGGCTACACAGTTCAGGATTTTATGATGCAGGATGTTATTCTAATGACCCCTATACAGTCACTGCATTTATACCTAAGAGAAAGATATTTCACAGGGGGTGGAAGTTGTTTGCCCTCAAAATCTACCCCACTCCCCACATACATTGCCGGGAATACCCTCACATATTGCTTCTTCAAAGGCCCTTTGTATTATGCAAATCTGGTAATGCCAAAGGTGGAGAAATAGTTTTCTCTGAAGGTTCTAGAAAAAAGTCTGCCACTTACCATGAGCTCATGTTGCATTTTGTGGTTTTGGGGTGAGAGTGAGGAGGGGGGAGGGGGTGGATAGGAGGGGAAAAGAGGCAATCTCAGGAAATTGGAACTTTTCTCCCACCCAGGCTGGAAATTTCTTGCACTCATGTTTGCATGTTACCATAACAGTTTACATTCCTACAAAATTTTCTTCATTCACTGCATGACTTCATAAGGGCATGTCTTATAAAATTTGAAAAATGTGTCATTTATGTACAAACAGGATGTACAACAATTGTGTAAAAAGCTACAGTAGCCTATGTATTACTCTTTTCAAATTATGGCTTTAATGTTTTTCATGTACTGTCAAGCAATTACCACCATTGGACAGTCAAGCAGTTGATGTGACCTGTCTGCTGATTGCATGGTCATGGTCTAATTCACAGCCATGGATCAAGTGTGAATTAATTGTAACCTCTTCCACTAGAACCAGCCCACATGTAAGAAAGCAGTCTAACCTTGTACATTTTGTTCGGTAATCAACTGTGCTTTTACTTACCTCACCTATTACCACTATTGGACAGTCCCATCTAACACAGAATTTGCAACAAATATGTAGTTTGTGTGCTTGACTTCCCACACTTCTTACAGTACACCCCACTCTTACACTGTCTTTATCAAACAATTCAAAAGTAAACATTCTGTCAGCTGTGTATTTGCAAAGGTACATAGTACTTTCTGAATTTGCTATGTTATACAGTTTGTCTCTTTTACACCTTGCCTCCTAACACAGTACATACCTGGTATGTACCACACACCCCTAAAAGCCTACGTTTTATATTTTCTTCCTACTACATTACAGTATGTACAGTAGTTTTACAGTAGACAAATCATTGTTTGTGTGACTGCTTTTCAAATTTTCCCTTTGAAAATTGATTTGTTCATGAATTTCCCTTTTTCATATGTACTGGAAATTGTTAAGCTGCATTTACATATATGAAAAAAAGCTGGTTCCTTCACTGATTGGTATCACCACACTAGAATATTTCAGTCTTGTAGTGTACCAGACTGTCCAGAATAGATAAAAGATAACTTTTCAAATTATTTTACTCCATCTTTGTTTGCCCTATATGTCACAAAATATCACACTACTATAGTACATAGTATTCTCTGTACACCCACCCAAACAGGAATTCAAATTCTTAATCTGTCACGCATGCGCTCTTCTCCCGACTGGTCATAGACAAGTTATTTTTTTTTTGAAGTCCCAAATAGTGCACATGGATTCAGTGGCTATGTCAGTTTATTAGTATATACCTGTATGTATACTGTTGAAATGGTTGCATTCCAGTCTCTGTTACTATCTGTGCGTTATATAGATCGCACACAACCCTTTCTTATTGAATTTCATGATAACAGTGTAGACTCTCACTGCATCGCTCCATTCAAGTGTAAAGGTGTACCCGTATCAACGATTCATATTCCCATTGATAGCTTAACTTAAGTGTTTAATTTATGAACTTTTCTCGAAATGAGAAAAAACAAAGACAGATCCGAAACTCTTCCTCTTGAATAAGTCGTCCTCGTCTCCCATGTGTCAGGGTCGATTCTGAATGAAAGGAATAGGTCATTACCTGTACCAGCAACTTCACAATTGACCTGTCAAACTGACCCAACTGACCCAAACCCATCAGAGCAGAGCACGGTTTCCTGTGCTTACAGAGACTATTTGCCGTAAATACCCTACTGTGTGCAGCAGTGGAGTAGCTAGTTTTTTTTTCGGGGGGGGGGGGGGCAAGCACCTAAATCTTCCGATTTTTCTTTTAAGTGTGAGCATCACTTCATTATGGAACGTTTTCTGCATTCTGCAATACAATATTCCCGTTCCAAAGACAAATTCCGTTTCCTGCCTAAATGACTACAGACCAGTTGCACTTACTTCGGTTACCATGAAATGCTTTGAAAAACAGGTTTTAAGCTTCTTGAACTCTAAGTTGCCAAAGAAATTTGATCCCTTCCAATTTGCCTACAATCGTAACAGGAGTGTTGATGATGCTATCTCTATTAATTTGCATGAAATTTTACAGCATCTTGAGATAAAGAAGTCTTATGCCAGGGTTTTATTTATTGATTTTAGTTCAGCTTTTAATACTATTATACCTTCAAAATTGCATTTTAAGTTAATTAATGACCTCGAGCTCCCTATCTCTATCTGTAACTGGATTTTAGACTTTCTTTTAAACCGTACTCAAGTTGTTAAAGTTGGTGATAATTTTTCTTCTGTTTAGTTCTGAACACAGGGACACCACAAGGCTGTCCATTGTCCCCCAAATTATATTCTTTGTTTACGTCTGATTGTTTAGCAGATCATCCTAATACTATGGTTGTGAAATTTGCTGATGATACCACGATTACCGGTTTTATATCGCATAATGACGAGTCTAATTATCGCGCTCAGATAGAGTCCGTTGTAAACTGGTGTGAAGAGAATAACTTAATTCTAAATGTATCGAAAACAAAGGAAATCGTGATTGACTTTAGAAGGATCAAGTCTCCCATGCCCCCACTTTCAATTAATGGTACTGTTGTTGAGCAAGTTCCTTCTTTCACATTTTTGGGTACGCATATCTCTAACGATCTTTCGTGGTCTGGGAACTCGGCTGAAATTCTGAAAAAAAGCTAATCAGCGCCTCTACTTTTTACGTAAATTAAAAGCGTATGGGGTTAATCAACGTATTCTACTCAACTTTTATCGTGCAATTATAGAGAGCGTGCTAACTACTTCAATTACTGTCTGGTATGGCCGTGTCAGCAAATCTGATGTCAACAAATTTTCCTCCGTAATTCGATCTGCGGAAAAGATCATTGGTACCACACTTCCATCATTAGATATGATATACTTAGAGAGAACTAAAAAGAAAATGGAAAAAATCATGAAAGATCCGACTCACCCTGCTTATGGTTATTTTAATTTCTTACCTTTAAATCGCCGTCTTCGTGCTTTTAAGGGTAATAAGCGTTTTACGGATAGTTTTTTTCCCAGCAGCTGTAAAACTGTTTAATCTTAATTAGTTTTTTATTTATTTATTTATTTATTTATTTATTTATTTATTTATTTATTTATTTATTTATTTATTTATTTATTTATTTATTTATTTATTTATTTATTTATTTATTTATTTATTTATTTATTTATTTATTTATTTATTTATTTATTTATTTATTTATTTATATATTTATTTATTTATTTATTTATTTATTTTTTTATTTATTTATTTATTTATTTATTTATTTATTTATTTATTTATTTATTTATTTATTTATTTATTTATTTATTTATTTATTTATTTTTTTTTTTGTCTCCATCTTTATTGTTCTCTTCGTAAATATCTTTGTTCTCTTTTTTGCAAAATATCAACTTTATACAAAACTGTAATTCTCTTTACGTTATCTTATTCCACAGGTATGATTTTCTTCTTGCTATAACATAATTTAAAACAACATACTTTAAGCAAGTGTCTTAATTACACATGAAATACCAGTATCTTCTCATCAAAACTTGTATAATACATCTGTGTAGATGAAACGGTCGTTCTCTTCAATATACATGGTGTATTACATAATTCTTAACAATACGAATCAATCAAATAACATCGGACACTCACTAAAAGCCTCCGCGTACTCTTTAAAAGATAAACCTTTAAGTGAATTGATTTGATTTGAGATATGTTTTTCAACCTTAATATGAAATTTAAACTTATACAGAAATTCATCAAACAATGGAATATCTTCTTTAATCTTTTTACCGAAAATATAATATTTCATATGAAAAATTAGGAAATTATAGGGGTGCTTCAACAGAAGTTTGTAACCGAAGAAAATGTCTTCTTTTGTAAAGAAGAATTGCCTACCCAAAATGCATTGCTCCACGTCTAAAATAAAGGAAGAAGTAACCCGACATTCCCAGAAAAGGTGATCAATTGTTTCGGTCTGGTCCCCACAAAAAGTACAACAAGGGCTCTCAATAATTTTCATTCTATGTCGTAATTCATTAGTCCCCAATATTCTGTGTAGGAACCTATACTGAAAGTATTGTAACTTGGTTTCCCGGAGAGAAATAAAAGGAATCCTAAAAATTAATTGCCAACGGTTCATCAGTTCTGGGAAGCTATTATTCCATTTTGTACAACAGGTGGGGGGAGAATAAAACTTAGTCACTATCTGCTTATAGACAATTCGTGACATACTAGAAACAGCAAGAAGATTCTCTCTGTAACCTGAATCAATTGGCATTGCTACCCCCTCAGTAATACTTTGCTTCCAAAGCCCAGGAACTGCTTTGATAATACCGTATTAAATGGTGAATGGGCACAAAAAACCGTACGCCAAATTTCCTTACAAAAGAATTATACGGAAGTATTTGATTGTCATCATCAAAAATATCTTTTACGTAGGTCACTCCTTTCTCGAACAGATGTTTATAGAATATTAACTTATTATTGACCTTAATATAAGAATTATTCCATAAAATTTGATTGTTATAAGGATCTAAAGGTTGCTTAAAATTAAACTGTGCCCATGGCCGCACATACGTCCATTTATGAAAACATTATCGGTTTTGATGTCCTTTGCTTCAAAATTGCAATGGAATAAAAAGGATTTTCCATTGCTTTTTTAGATAGAAATCAAAAAAAAATCTTTCCATGAACCTTTGGTATCATTTAAATATCTGTTTACCCAAGAGCATTTTAAACTATTGATGAAAGATGAAACATGAGTAGCTTTTGAGTCCGCCCTCTGAAATAGGTGCAATTAAAGTTCTACGCTTAACTTTGTCCGGTTTGCCCGACCAAATAAAATTAAAATATAACTTTCTAATTCCTTGACGAAGTTTTGAGGTGGATTCGGCAATATCTGAAAGAGATAAACTAATTGAGAGAGACCAAAAGACTTAACAAGAGTTATTTTTCCAATGGGGGAGAGGTCACGCTGTGACCATAAATTTAACACATTTTTAAGGCGTGACAACTTTGGAGGATAATTCAAGCGAAACAAATTGTCTTTACAGTGGTCAAAAGTAATGCCCTAAGGCCGTGACGCGGACTAACAGTCCCAACTAAAACCATAGTTATGCAGAAAATTGGGTTTACTGTTTAACAAAGGTCCTAAAGGAAAAATATTCGACTTTTCACAAATTTACTCTTAGTCCTGAAGACGTATGAAGTTCTTCAAAAATATCAACGACTGCTTTCACTGACGAGTGGGAACCATCAAGAAAAATACAAGTGTCATCGGCGTATTGAATAATGCGTGTTTCGTGATTAGCGATTGATAAACCTTTAATATCTTGGTGACAAATTGATTCGTAAGGCGAGTACTTCGGCACACAAAATGAAAAGATAAGGACTAATGGGACATCCTTGCCTAACTCCTCTAGAAACTTTAAAGAAGGTTGAGGAAAAACCATTATTACACACACAAGATGTTGCATTTGAATATAAAGTAGAGATCCACTGGATGAAGCTTCTGTTAAAATTAAAAAAGAGTAGGCACCTGTAGATAAATCCCCACTCCAGTCTATCAAAGGCTTTTTCAAAATCAACTAAAAGGAGAAAGCCTGGTACATTATTATCTTTACAGTAATCAATAGAGTCTAATATATAACGAACGTTTTCACCTATGAACCTATTCTTTATAAAACCAGTTTGATTATCATTAATAATGAACGAATTAACATTTTTAATTCTAGAAGCAAGGGCTTTTGAACAAATTTTGTAATCAACATTTAACAACGAAATAGGCCTATAATTTTTAACGAGGGCTGGATCCTTGTTGGGCTTTGGAATTAATGTAATAACAGCTCTACCCTGTTCGTCAGACCTTTTAGTATTTGAATATGCACAATTTAAGGAGTTAACAACTGTATCACCAATTAAAGGCCAAAAATGTTTATAAAATTCAACCGTGAGTCCATCGCTTCCTGGACTCTTACCATTCTTTAAAGAAAAAAAGGGCTGTTCGGCACTCCTCATCACTAAGCCAGCCATCACAAGACCTAGCATTCTCCTCAGAGAGTTTATTAGAGCTATCAATACTACTACAAAAGGTGACTGAACTACAATTATCGCTAGTGTAAAGTGAATGGTAAAAGTGTGTGAGTTCATCCAGGATACTTTGATTCTCGAAAATCTCCCTACCATCGTTTCCAATCAGTTTTCTAATAACATTATAACTTTTGTTCCTTTTTTCTAGATTCAAGAAATAATTAGTATTCCTCTCCCCTTCTTCAACCCACCGGGCCCGTGAACGAACAATAATACCACGAATTTTGAAATCATAAATCGCCTGGAGCTTGCTTCTTGCCTCTAAAAGCTTGTTACGAGTGTAATCGGAATGTGAGCTGTAAAGATCCCTTTCTAAATGACTGATCTCCTTAAGGAGGTCTCTTTCAGATTTACGTCTTTCTTTAGCCCTATTTTTACTACAAGCAACAGTAAATTTTCGAATTGAGTATTTCATATACTCCCAAGTATTATCTGCACCCGTGTTGGTATACACACATTTAACATTATTGATAACATCAGTAATAAGAGCTAAAAATTGCTGATCTTTCATATTTATTTATTTATTTATTTATTTATTTATTTATTTATTTATTTATTTATTTATTTATTTATTTATTTATTTATTTATTTATTTATTTATTTATTTATTTATTTATTGATTGATTGATTGATTGATTGATTGATTGATTGATTTATTGTTTTGAATTGTGTTGTTTTATTAGTTTTTATTTTCTGTTGCTTTTTACGTGGATGTTTTAAAACCGGAGCTTGAAGATCGATCTGATTTTCGATGTCTTTTACTGTATATTGACTGATTAATAAATTGAATTGAATTGAAATTCATGGTGCGAAAAAAATGTAGGTTGCAAACATACGTCTTACACGTAACTTTTAGTGACTGGTGAGAGTTAGATTCGCTGGCAGACTACTGACTGATGAGATCGAGTGAGATTCGCTAGGAGACTACTGACGCGGAGCGCGACCATCGGCTCGCGCGGAGCGTCCCGCCAGGGGGACTTTTTGCCAAAATACCCTAGATTGCAGGAAATGGCACTTCCCATGGTGCTAGCCCCAGTGGCTTGGCCAGGTTTTTTGCCGGGGGGGGGGGGCAAGAGCACCAAGATTCCCCCCAATTAGTGATCTGCTTCCTAATAATCAGTGTTCTCCGCAGGTCCAAATTTTGTCTGGGTGATTTCTTCTGACCTGGCTGATGTGACTGATCGCCGTCCTGGGGGAGGGATCTAAGGGGAGGGGAAAATCCCTCATGTAAGGTGGACTAGATGCAAAATGGTGCCAACTTTGGTGCTAAATGAAAATTAAATTCCCACCAAGATTCCTATTTTTTAGGAAGCTTTTTTTTATCTTGCTTGTCTTGGTGAATTTTTCTTGAGTCCTAATGGTACTTCAGAATCACAATGGGTGAATTACAGTAATTTAGTGAACCCTGCACTTTCCCTTCATCAGTTCACCACATTCACAACAATCAGTGAATTTAACGAGGACCTGCCCTGGTATCAGAGTATAGCACTTGACCACTGACCTATTCTAACAAACTGCATATACCACGCTCCTTTAATTATCAAGAAACATTGGAAGTATACAGTAAAAGGACAGAGTCCCCTGTCAGAGGTCCTAACAGGGACGACGCTAGAGGAGGGTGTGGGGGTGTGAACAGCCCCCCCCCCCCCGATCCACGCAGTCGACAAAATCCTGCACTAGTCGGCAAATGAAGGAAAAAGAGAAGTGCAAACGAAGGAAAGTAAGAGGAAAGAAGAAAGAGGGGGAAAAAAAGAGAAAAAAGAGAAGATGGAGAGAGAAAGACCAAGCGAACAGAGAAAAGGACAGGGGAGGGAGGGACAAAGCAGGGCAAGAAAAAGGGGCTGGTGCAGACGGAAGACAGGAGATTGGAATGCATTGTAAACAACGTTTATTACAACATTTTCAAAGCCCGTAAGCAACACTTTTTGAAACTTTAAACATATTCTGTCGGCAAAAAAACTACATAGGGCTTTTCAGTATCATTGTATACTAAAGGAGTTCATCGTTCATGTGGTTTCTGGCATTGAGTAGGTAAATTCTGCACCAGTCAGCAAAATGAAGGAAACATGACGAAAAGAAAGGAAAAAAAGTGAAAGAAAGAGGACAATTTCTGTAATCAGAACCCAAAATTTTCGACGCACTACGGTGCGCTGTAATGTCACCCCGGTTTCTTCAGTAGTTCCATTCCACATAGCTAGATAGCATAAGTCCTGTCAACCTTACCAAGTAACATGTAGGCAGGGTACACAGGTTATGTAAATTTCATCCCATATCACAAAGCCTAGTTGCCGTTCTCTAGTCTGTGTCATGCGGTATACGGTCAGCTGGTGAGCGACTCACGGAGTAAAGTTTGGCTAGTCCAGGTGATTTCGACACAATGTACGTTGTCCCTGATACAGCCTTACAGTTTTCATGTTTTTACTGTTTTTCTTTGTTCTTAATGATAAAATGTTTTTGTGTCAGCCTATCAAAAATTTTCACGCCCTTTGCAATTTCACGATTCAGACTGAAAAGAATAGTATCAGTGCGCAACTCGGCTCTTGACATATTAAGTGATATTATGCTAAATATACGGTACTCTGCAATGCCATGGGATAGTTAGGCTCCTTCATATCCCTTTCTCACCCCCTCGACATGCTGTCGGAACTTGGGGTCGCTGGCATGGCCCGGCCCCATGTTGGGAATATTCTGTCGCCACCCATGGATGGTTTACTTATATTAGCTTTCAAAAGGGTCATTTCTGCGATGAAACCCCAAATTTTCGGCATGTTTTGCCCACTCTTCCTCAGTTTCGTTACTAATAGCTGAATATAGAACAAACCCTTTCCATCTTTTCAAGTAACTTAAGTAGAATTTATCGTTTTATGTAAATGCCGGGAATCTCATCTCATTTCGCTAAACTAAGTTACTAGTAATGTTCTCTTGAGTCTGTCTTTCGGTACGGCTAGTGACTCGAAGAGTGAAGTACAATGTAAGTACCGATTGGGCCCAACTGCCTGGACAGTTGACCTCAGTGGCGTACACAGGGGGGAGGCCATTGGGCCATATCCCCCTCACGGATGCCAATTTTTTCTGGTCCCTAAAAAACGTAAATGTTTTAACACAAATTTTACTTCCAAAGGTGGCATATGTGGCACCAGATTGCATGTAAGGACACCTAATTTTTCAAAAATTTTCAGAGGGGAGGGGGACACTCCCTCCCCTTACACCCCTCCCCCAGGCCGGCGATCACACAACATATTGCATCCCCCCTTGAGAGAAATCCTGGGTACGCTACTGGTTGACCTATATAAGCTTTGAATAAGTACAGATTCTTTCTAGTGTAAGCGTACCCAAAAGATTCGCGCGCTTCGCGCGCTTTGCAATTTCACAGTTTAGATTTCGGGAAAAACCTTAAATCGGGCGGAAGTATTTTCCTCTAGTATATACAAAATTTTATGTAATATATGTCCCGCAATGGCATGGTACAGTACACAGGTTTTCTTCAAATCTCCCCTCACCAACCCCTCGAAGACATTGGGGCTGTCGAGGCTCCGGGTCGTTGCCCCCCCCACCCCCGTTGGGCAAATCCTGGCGACACCCCTGCTGGACCACTACCGGTTGGACTAACGGTTCTCAGCTCTAACTGCATCTCTTATCAACACTTTTAGTCGGCATTTCTTTCTTCTTAGTCGGCAAATACGGCACCACACCCCCATGATAAATGCTCTGGCGACGCCCTGGGTCCAGAGATCCCATGCTGTATAAAACAGAGTAAAACATAACTAGTTCAACTATAAGCATGGTGTCATCATTCCACCTCTGAAAGCCTAATGCGGACTGGTTGTGCCAGTGTGGCATATACTTTAAAATAAGTAAAGTGTACTGGTTGAGAAATTTAAAATTTTACCAGATCATGCGCAAATTTCACCATATATTCACTTTCAAAATTTCCCCCAAGATTTTTCCAGAGGGGGCAACTTGCCCCCTGTCCCCCTCCCCGGCTACGCCACTGGCTAGCCCTTGAAACCTCTCTGTTGTCATGCTTGAGCGTTAAGTACGACTGAATAAGTTTTAATCTACTAAAAGACCTCTCTGATGAAGCACTGGAGGCAGGAATTAAGTATATCCGAATAAGAGTAACAATATTTGTAAAAACATGAACAAGATTCTTATCGTTCATGTATTTCTAGACCTTTCCTGTTGCTTTAGGTAAATTTTGGTGCCCTCTTTCTTCCACATTCGAAACATGTTACACAAGAGATTGTAGCCTACTCTTGGAGAACATCATCAGATGATTCAATATCATCTTGTACAATTCTGTCAACTCCTTCAATAGGATTTAGAAATCCCTCTAAGGCCTCATTCCCTCAACTTAAAAAAACGCACTGTAGTTGACCAGTGTTACTTGATGATCTGGTGTCACAGATGGCAAATTTCCGAATTTTTTTCATTTTCCAGAGCCAGAGGGGGCAATTGCCCCCCTGTCCCCTGTAGCTACGCCACTGCTGTGCAGTCTAGAGGATTTCAGTCTCTCTACATAATCTCTTTCACCCTCTTCTATATGATATTGTTCACTCCCCTCAGGAAGTGTCTTTCTAAACTCTGCGCCCTCATCTGTAATTTATGTTTTGTCACCAACTCGGGAGAAGCCAGTCATAATCCACGTCCACCTTTGAAACTAGTCAACCGCAAGGTAACTGAGAGCTAAATACATACAAACTGACCGTTAATCCTGTGGGGGTATGTTCATTTTTTTCAGGGAAAGGCTAACATGATCATCTGAATAGTCATGTGTACATAATTTGGAAAAGTGTGCAAAGACTGAGAGGATATGATTCTCGGCATGGGCACAGATAAAGTGTTTGATACAAATTCGAAAAGAGAGTAAACTTGTAGGAAAAGACTTTACAAAGTTTACACATACCTTCATTATGTGCCTGTCTTCCTCTTCAGTGTAGGCGTTCTAAAAGACTGACCTCAGTTGTTTTATCGACCGAATAAACCAAAATTTCTGTCACGCGATGACGTTGCGAGTGTTTTAGAGCGCGGATGAAAGCTGATTACGAAAGCAGATGAAAGGACGAGTGGGTGGAACGACGGACGGACGGATGGATGGATGAATATATTTTTATTCAGCTTTAACTGGTTGATCAGGGCTATCGGAAGAGATGAGAGCTGAAGGCCCTACTTCTTTACATTTTGAAGGTTCCAAAATTCCATAGAAATTGTCAGACGGAAGTTGAATGGTTCAGCCCCCTCGGCATCAGGCGTTCGTTTTTCAGCATTCTTAGTACAAATTAGACCTTAAGAACACTTGAGAGCACTTTGTGCAGAGCGGTCACAACTCCAGACGCCTCTCTTACAGCCCGAGTTCGAATCTTTCTGTCTCCGCACTGTTTGCTAGTAATAGCAAAATTTACCTAACCAACGACGCCTTACCGTTGTGTGTCTACAGAGGCTCCCGAATAATTCCAGTCCGGATGACGTTTCCATCCATGACAAATATCTCTCAGAATACTCACCTCTCCAGAGAATTTGGAATTTTCCAGGATGGGATTGTCAGGAAGAGGGCAGATGCCTCGGCGGGAATAGTCCGAGGTTTGAATTGTCGGAGTGGGGGAGGGGGGGGGGGGTGGATTGTCCTGTCATACCTTACATATATTTACAATGTTCGTTCAAGTACCTCCATTGAAGAGTCTAGGCACTTTTGATGCCGATTTGACATCATTACCCTTAGATTCGTTCAGACTAGCATGTTATATTTTTTAGTTTAGTGAGTGAAATTCTGTTAAAAAACTAAAGTTCAACATAACGCAATGTTTTGAAGACTAAAAATTTTGCTTTTTTATAGAACAGAACCTTTATTTTAACTGTTTTTAAGTTTAAATAATGAATGCTGGTTAAATAACAGAATACTTATGGAAAACAGAAATAAGCAAAAGAAAAAACTTAAAAAAATGCATATAAATATATAGCTAGGGAGATGAAGATGGCGCCAAAGAACTAACGGAGTGATCCGTAAAATAATTAATGCTGCTGACTGTTTACTGTCCTTACTTATTGGAATAGACGAGTTGGGAAAAATGCTTTCACGCAAAGCATCATTGGAGGATGGTTCATAGGTCAAATGAACCACTTACCTTGATGAAAAAGTTGTCATAGTACAGCTGACCTTGTGACCCCATGCACCGGAAGTACTGAATTACCTAACTAGCTTATAGTAAGGAGAGGGAAGACAATACTACTACATTTTCTCGAGTTCTCTTCATGGCAGCAGGGAATGCCCCCGGCCCCCCCCCCCCACCACCACCAGTCCAGAATTTTCAAAGGAAACATTTGATTACATCCATTTGTGTAAATTTTACAGCTCAGAACGTGCCATTTCCGGCAATGTCGGGAGTATTGTTGGCCAAATTTTTCTTGGTTCACCCGGAGCCAAATTATGGTGGCGCTCTCCTTAGAGTTTGCTGGCCCCCTTCCCCTCCTGAAAAATTCCTGCCCACGGTATGGTAATCTAGAAAGCTTTTTTTTTCTCTCTTTATTGCACTTGATATTATCTTGTCATCTGATCAACACAAGTAAATACATCACAATTGTAAAATGAAATGTGAAAAGCATTATACGAAAAATACATTTGTAAAGAAGACATGTAAAACGATTAAACTAAACTCAAAAAAAAAAATCATCCAAGGGAGTCAATATTACTCCCAAATATTTTCTAACATATTCTTTTGAAGAATACCATTTTGCAAGATAAAATCATTTTCTTTTCGTTTTGTTTCGTTTATTTTTTAATTTTATTTTTATTTTGATTTAATTTTTATAAAAATTTTATTTTTTAAATTTTGTTTTTTAAGTAATCAAGGGCTCCATGAAAACTAGGGCGTGCCTTTAACTTTTTGCAATCAAAAATATACATTTTCAACAAGATGATGGTTAAATTAGCTACTCGATCAGCATTACAACCAACAAAACTGCAGATCCATCTTCATAATTCACTTGAATATCAATATTAAGGAAGACATTCGGCAAATGATCCCAGATTCTCCGAGAGAAATTACATTGAAAAATAGATGTGGAAAAGTCTCAATGAAGACTGGACAGGAAGTGCACATGTTTGAGGGGCAACCTTTATTGTGTACTAGTTTATAGAGATAATTCTATTTAGCAAGCGATACTGAAACCATCGAACGGAAACATCATTGGAGCAATTAAAAGGCACAACACAATAGAAATTCCATTACTCCTTTGAAAAAAGAATAGTCTCAGACCTTTCACATAAGATTTACAATTGTAACTTGATGGATTTAGCATCTCATTGTATACACACATAAATTCAAAATATCCATCATTCATTAAGCTATTGATAGAGTTACTTAAAGCATAATTATTTTTTCGACAATATGGTTCCACGAAGACAGAATGGCATTTATTACTCTAAAAATTGAGTCTGAATACAAAATTTCTGAGAAAAAGTATCAAAGATTAGGAGGTCTCAATTTGGTGAGAGTATATACTTGGTGGCTTAACATACTGACGTATGACGACATTTGGCCAAATTGCGATAAGTTGAATTTCATTATGTATGTATCAATACCTACATTCCTTCACAACAAGAGATCCGAAATGTGTTTCATTAATTAGATAATTAACTAATTTTAGGCCTACGCCTACAGGTTTGGGTTTGTACCAGACAGGAGAAGTATTTAGATAAAAGATATTACCAAAATAAGAAGAAACATAACTGAGTCAGAGTACTTTAAGTCAGTTTCATATAGGTTCACGTTGCACCGGTCTTGGGTACATTTACTTGTTACTTACTTAGCTAAATTGATTTACTCTATTAAACGACTTTCGTTGTTTCAGTCCCCCCCCCCCTTCCTTGAAAAGCTGTTTAACTGTAGTAATTTTTTATTTTTAATCTGTTTCTACATAGATGATAAAGACGCACAAGATGACAAGATTTTTGATCAGGTTTATGATCATGACAACAGCGAAAATGGTGACGAATGTTAGCAATTAAGTATACATAATGGGTGGCATACTTGTATTGTGTTTAACACAAGAATGTAATAAGAATACAAAAACGAAATAAAGGCTTCAAACCAATGATTGTAAGAAAATGCTTTATGATCTTGAAGTAAAACTTTCATTCCCGCAGAACAGCACAGTTCATAACCAAAAGGTCATTCGTCGGTAACAATTTGCTTGTATACCAAGAAGGATTAAAATTCTTTAGTTATTTTTATAGAATGTGTTCCAAGAATATCTGTATTAAAGTTTTGAGAAGGATTGGAAGCACTTGAAACTTTGACTGGCATGTTGGCTTTAAGAGATGACAAAACCACTGAAGATGCAGGCAGCGTTACATCCAACACAGCCAATATTTGTTCACTTCCAAGCAAATCTGGTGGTACTTCGGAAACAGAAACCACCGCTAATTGAATGTCTGAGGAGAATGTTACAACTGTTGAAGAACACGTAAATCAAGAGGATTCAAGATTTCATATACGCTATTGCTGCTTAACGTTTCTACGAAAATACACAATTTACAAAAAAAAAATGAATGAATGAATGAATGAATGAATGAATGAATGAATGAATGAATGAATGAATGAATGAATGAATGAATGAATGAATGAATGAATGAATGAATGAATGAATGAATGAATAAATAAATAAATAATAAGCAACTGTGAATTATGCTTATGTATTTGTTGTATTTTTGTGACATATCACTTGTTGTAGTTCAATGTAGAAATTCAAATGTAATGGCTTAACGTCGTATCAGGTATCGTATGCCAGAAATGAAGGGAAAGTAAAATTTCCACTGATTTGACATATTGGCATATGATGTGTCGTATCTCAGAAAGTATTAGAATTGTAGAGGTGGGTGATTTGACATAGCGTCTTATGAGTTAATGACTTAATTACTACTAATTAATTCACAGCAAAACTTTTCTCTCCTTACTAACAAGAAACCTAAATGCCTATTTTTAACATCTCTTAAACACAATGAGGATATAGTATAGATTATCCTCAACAAATCTTTAAAATTTGGAAAAGTTTCAAACACGATTTTCTCAAAACTTCATTTTTTCTGATACGTCAGTAGGCCTATAGTAGATCACCAACGAAATCATTAAAAAAAGAAAATCCAATTACGCTTCCTGCAGTGTAGGCGGCAATCTATTAGTTATGTCCCACTTTCATCGTACTGTTATTTCATACAGGCTGGGCTAAAAGCAAATCTAAACCGATCATTTAAAACTGGTGAAACAACTAAAGTTTGCATATGTTGGTATTTACGATTGAAAATATCTATCCAGAATAGTCGGGTAGATTTGTGACAAAATATACCTTAACCCCCAAAAAATTCCTACAAGTGAGATTTCAGTGGTTTTTGGTAGATTTGGATGTGGGGAACAACATATCAAAAATCCACCAAAATCGGTTCACGAGATCTTTATTTAAATGGGTCATTTCCAAAATGGCCGTTTTTACGTCATTGTAACGGTAAATGCACCTAAAATAACACTTTTTGCTGATTACAGGAAGTTTTGCTGTACTCAAATTTTGTTTGGCATGATGGTATTACGATTAAATTGACCAACAGTACTACTGTAGACCTGAAGCTTTCATAATTCACCTACGATCTTACACTTAAGTCCCCAAAACCACCAAAAACGACTGTTCTTTGCCTACTACTAGAATTCATGCAAAATACAATAAGTCTTCTTGATTTCTTGCATTTAGGTTTCCAGGGGTAGTATTTTTACTAAAGCATTTTTACAATGTAATAAGCTAGCAAGTGGCAGAGCGCACTGCAGAAAGAAACAAATTGTGGTTTGGTCCTTCAACAGGTTTGTCCAGGGGTGCATGGCTCCAGGATTTGCTCTGCAGGGGCCTAAACTCTTTGGCGGGAGGGGCGGTCTGAAGACTTGAAAAGGGCGATGGGTTGCCGGGAGGATATTGAAAGCAAAATTTTTGGCTCCCGAAGCGAGCCGAAAATATTTAGTTTCTTTTGAAAGAATTTGAAAGTTTGGGGTTTCATGAAAGAAAATCTGAAAAACTGGGGGGGGGGGAGTTATCGTACAACGTGCTGTACATGAGAGGAAATTCAAGTAAGTTGTCGGGGGGGGGGGCTGGACGTCTTCGGAATTACATATTTTATCGGACCTATAAAGGCTCCCTGACAAAATTGGGAAAGTTCCTCGAAGTCAGCCTTCCCCGATGGGGCCATGCCCCCTGCTCTCATCTGGTACCACCCCTTGTTTGTCCGTGTCTGTTTTCAAGAATGTTACAACCAGAACTATGTAATGTTCAATCCAACACGGGGGTGACTGCTTAGTAACCTGATTTAGGGTTGTTAATTGTTGGATATTCGGATGTTCCCATTTTCACTCGATTGTCATGAAGCTGTGCTTATCCATTGAAATAAGTCTCTAGTCAGTTCAAGTGGTAGCATCGCTGTTTGTGGTGTATAAGTTATGAGCCTATCCACGTAGAGTTTACCCTAGGCTCTAACAATAGGCTATCACATGACTGTGCAATTAATGGGCAAAGCAGTCATGTTAAGTGCAGTAAAGCTTTATTAAAAGATACTCTTTAGACTACAGGTTAAGCTGCTCATCGGTTTGGTCGCACCCTTTTATAATCAAATTAGCAGTGTATAACCTACACAATGCAGTCACATTGAATAGTTAAGCTCTACAATTGCAGTACCTACAATCAAGAGTTTCTAAGATTGGTGGCTGGACAATTCACTCCTAAATTTTGACATTTTTTAAGGGTAGGCTGCTCTTTTGGACGTTTTCAGAGAAAGCATCTTCAAACAGAAAATTATGTGGGGCTTCAGTCCCCCTCCCGAGCGGCCCTGGATTAAGCTGGTGAAGTTATACGGTATTTTTCTTAGAGTAGTGAAATATTTGAGTGTGCCATCTCAAAAGATATTGGAGTAGGGGGGATTTTTTTCCCCCCCCCCCCCCCCCCCCCACCCCCCCCCCACGCCCACAACACCCCCCCCCATACCCCCCAGCCCCCCCCCCCCCCACCCCCCCCCACGCCCCCACCCCCCCCCCCCCCCCCCCCCCCCCCCCCCTCACACCCCCCAACACACCCCACGCCAGCCCCCCCCCCCACCCCCCCCCCACCCCACCCCCCCCCCCCCCCACCCCCCCCCCCCCCCCAACCCCCCCCCCCCCCCACCCCCCCCCCCCCCCACCCCCCCCCCCCCCCACCCCCCCCCCCCCCCACCCCCCCCCCCCCCCACCCCCCCCCCCCCCCACCCCCCCCCCCCCCCACCCCCCCCCCCCCCCACCCCCCCCCCCCCCCACCCCCCCCCCCCCCCACCCCCCCCCCCCCCCACCCCCCCCCCCCCCCACCCCCCCCCCCCCCCACCCCCCCCCCCCCCCACCCCCCCCCCCCCCCACCCCCCCCCCCCCCCACCCCCCCCCCCCCCCACCCCCCCCCCCCCCCACCCCCCCCCCCCCCCACCCCCACTGCATTTGGACACAATTTTGAAACTTGAATGCATCTACAATGCCTGCTTTCATCCTGGATTCTCAAAGAACGCTGTTTAATCTTTTACAGTATGTTTATTAAAATGTCATTGAATTGTATTGTTTCATAGTTTAAGTAAGTTAAAACCATGATAACATGTTTCAGTTAATAACTTAAATTTATTGATATGCTTCTGACATCTTTAATTTCATTTTTACTTTCAGAAAGCGACTGGATAAGAAAATGTTAGGGGAGATGCTCCTCATGCTTCACAAACTACTTATGATGAAGATGTAACCTCACCAGATTGATACCTCCTTAGTTTAGCCTTTAAGATACCATGAAAAGTCACAACCGTGGCAGCACTGACCTACTTCAACTTTCTTTGGAGACTCTTAAAGTTGAAAGACATTTTTAGTCACTGAATTTTATGGTTTCAAAATGCAGGTAAACTTTTCTTTTTGGAGGTCAAGACCATTTCAGTTGCATAATTCATTTGGATGCTATTTATTTCCAAAGTATGTTATGCTCAAAGACACTGCCACATGAATCTGTGATGTCACTGACATACACTAATTAGTCACCGCTTTATGAAATATTTTATAACTTCAGCTGCTATAACCCCAACAAAGCACAGTTGTTTTCATACATGGACATAAGTTTACAGAAAAACATTTCAAGGACTGACAGGATGTTTCATTGTTAAGACAAACAGACTGTTATGCAATTTGTGACATAAACACTACATTTTCGGTGACCTTGCTGTAAAACTTCAGGTTGTTTTTGTTAAACATCAAATCTTCAGGAGGAGTATTGTAACATGGCTAGGATGACATGTGCTGAAACTTTTTTTCTTCTTACCATGTGACCTCTTTCCCTGCAGATGTGTTCAAATGCTTCCACATTACATCTTGCCATGAGTGTAAATAAAACATTCATCAATACTCTTTTGTATTAGATGTCTTCCCATTACAGTATTACCTCTAGCCCCATCTGAAGTGAATCCTTCACTCAATCTCAAATTTTTTATGTCATAATTACTGTTGAATCCTTTGATAGGTGTTTCACCTTTTGCCATTGTAATGCAAAATAAAGTGCAAATTCATCAGTGCAATGTGTGTGGAGTATAGTCAGTCTTTACGTTTCGTCTGAAACGCATTTTCTATTGTGAAGAGGTTGCGCATCTTTTAGTTTGGGAAAATAGGTCTAAATTGTACCTTTGAAGAGGCATCTAGACAGGATTTCATTTACCATGTGACCTCCTTGTTCCTCTGCAGAGTGGTGGTTCAAATGCTTCCACATTTACAGTCTGTCCCACTGAGTGTACAATAAAACATTCAATCGAAAGAGTACTCTTTTGTATTAGATGTCTTCCCATTACAGTATTACCTCTAGCCCCATCTAAAGTGAATCCTTCACTCACTCTCAAAGTTTTGTCATAATTACTGTTGAATCCTTTGATAGGTGTTTCACCTTTTGCCATTGTAATGCAAAATAAAGTGCAAATTCATCAGTGCAATGTGTGTGGAGTATAGTCAGTCTTTTTGTTTCGTCTGAAACACATTTTCTATTGTGAAGAGGTTGCGCATCCTTTAGTTTGGGAAAATAGGTCTAAATTGTACCTTTGAAGAGGCATCTAGACAGGATTTCATTTTTGTTTGTCGTAAGTGCACTAGCTTAAAGGAGCTTGAGATTCTATTGGCTGCTTCTAACACTGGAAAGGATTGGGTTACAGTGCAGCAGAGTTGCAAATCTGCTAGGTCTGTGAAAGAAGTGGGTGAAAATGTCGAGCTATCAAATTCCTTTTCTTGTTTGTGTGTGGAAGAGGTGGAAGTGGTTGTGATTGATAAGGAGAATCAAAATTTCGGCATTACAGCATGGTCTGTTGGAGGGACAAAATGATATGGGAAAGGCTTTTTTGTAGGGGACTCCATTATAACGTATTCAGAAAGTAGCAAAAGGTTAAGAGTTTGCCAACCAGGTGCTCAAATTGAGACCGTTTCAGCTAGAGCCAATCAGATTGTAGGGAACAAAGAAGTTGCTGTCCAAGTTGGTATGGACAATCTCTCTCAAGCATTGCTTAGGTCAAAGTTTAAGGAACTGATCAGTAAGCTTTAGTCTACTCACACTAAGGGTGTTTAATTGTTCTATTCTCCCTCAGTTTGATAGGAAACAAACATCAAAGTGATCCTATATTTCCTATAATTTCCTATATACAGTATTGCAAAAAATCCTATATTTGTATGATTTGGGGCTTATTTTCCAGTTTTCCAGGAAAACAAGCCACAAATCAAAATACAGGAAAATTTCCTGTATTTTCCTATATTTTTGATCTTGTCACAAAACTTTTTTCTTGGGGTGAAATTTTCAGATAGATTCTTTTTCCAAGATACTGTCTTAGACTGATGGTGTCTTAGACTCAGAGTGGCTTAGACAGGTAGCTGCCAGGTATCTTAATTAGATGCAAGTACTCAATAGCAAATTATAGGATTCAGAAATGTTCTCTTTTAAAAGTATCAGGAACCAATAAACACTTCATTGCCCACAAATGTTCCTCTCTCACACCTTGGATTTTAAGTACTATATGATTTCATCTCATTAAGAGAATTGAACTGCTTTTATCAAGAGGGTTGTTGAGCACCCTTTGCCTGGCATCTCCTGTAGTCATGCAATCCCCCACATTTTAAAACCCTTCATACCTGTGCTTTGCATGCACAGATAACTGGCCTGTGATATAACAAATTCTTTCATAAAAGTATTGTGGTACAATGGTTGAAAATACCAGTATTACCCCTTGCATCTACCATCTTTCCTCAACTAACTAGCCATTAGATCAGTTGATTGTTCAAGGTGTTGTACAAATACAATTTTCACGTAAAGAATAAGAACTTCCTGCCAGTAGCATAGCTACAGTGGGTAGGGCACAGGGGCAATTGCCTGGTATTTTATTAAATTGTAGGGTATGTCTTATCAACAATTCCGTACCAAACTTTGCAGTCTCTGTGTACTGGTAGTGTCATGAGGTTGGTTTTTTTTAAGCCAAATGTCTCAGTTTTGTCTTTTTTCAGAAGTGGTTGGCTTGAGAAAAAATTCTTTGGCTTTTCCCAATCAAAGTTTGTCTTTTTTTGTCCTGCTAATTTTTTCTTGTTTTGTCGTTTAATTTATTCCAAAATTTGGGGGGGGGGGGGGTTATTCACCTTATTCGGATATACTTAATAAAAAAAAATTTTTATCCTGCCTTCCAGGTGCTTCGAGTAGAGACGTCCTTTTAGGCGGACTAGATAACTCATATTTCGAGTATGTAGACAATAATACGCTGAAGCTTGACAACAGAGAGGTTAGAAGGGCTAGCACTATTAACTACCAAGAGAGAAAATTCCAGTAATCTCATAGACTTTGATTCCCTCTTGGATACATTTGCCAAAATGAAAAAGAAAAAAAATTATCCTCCACTAGTACAGTCAATACCATAAATTTACCTGAGCTATCAAATATCACATAGGCCCATCCGCCCATCCATAGTTTAATGTGCTACCCACATGTTTATTTAGATACTTAAGATTTAAGTAAAGATTTTTAAAAACATTACATACAATACAGTTTTGATTATGTTGTCATTATTGAGGTAAACATTTGTCTGGTATGTGTTAAGTGTAAGCTGTATGTCTGTAACCTACATTGCAGAATGCAGAGTGTTCCCTAATTCAGTAATGCTCACAGCTCACACATTACAAAAAATTTAGGTGCTTGCCCCCTGGAAAAAAGTCTAGCTATGCCACTGCTTGGACCTGTGATAAAGTTACAAGTCTCACTGTAATGTTTGCAATATGCAGATATCTAAGGAGGTTTTTCCAAAACTCCACTAGTAGCTCTATGGCAGGTGTCTGGATGCCACAGTAATTTATCCATCAGACCAAAGTAGAAATCTAATCCATGTATAGATCTGGTGCTGCATTGCCCATCATTGGTGGCAAGTGGGGGCACTGGCCAACTTACCTTTTCCCTATTCCCTCATTTTGCCATGTAATTCCCTCAAGTGAGATTTAGATGTTAAGTATGTTAATACAGACAGTTTTATTAAGGGGGTGGGGGGCATTTGATATTATGTCCTCCCACTAAAAATATTGAGGAGGACCTGGCCCCTTGTGATTGCCACCCATGTAAAAACCTGAAATAATGAACCCATTATTGACATTCAAATTTCTTTAAAGAAATATCTGCAAAGTTTGCTACATATTACAGATAGTAGTGTTTCTTCAAACTTGCTGTGTTGTTCTGACCATTCCAGCTACGATGTCTGCTTAACAAATGCAGAAATCGTACTAAATCTTACAGAATCAAAAATACAAGTAATAAATTAAGCATTTTCACATAAAAAGTCTCAGAATTCCATTATCTTATCATCAATCCTAACATATTCCCCCAAATGGAGCTTTCTAAAAGAAAACACTGTGTCCACTTGAAAGCCTGAGATCAGTGCTTTTCATCACTGGTCAAGTTATTGAATCACAGCAGAAGCAGTGGCTCTAGCAGAGGTTGGTGAGTGGAGGACAGCACCATAGAAGATGATGTTTGAAGCCTACCCCAGATAGACTCGGAGCCAGACCATTAGTCGTAGTTTGCACCTGGAGTGAGTCCTTCCTCTGTAACCTCATACAGGTGATGTCTTTCAGGAGGGGGAAACCCCTCCCCTTTGAAAGTTTTGTTAACCTAGGATGGCTTAGATGCAAAACAGTGCTATCTTTGACAAATTTTCAGACTGATCATATATTGAAAAAGTCACAATTAAGTGGATTCTTACTTTTGGTCAACCATACAAAGGAATGGTGTGTTGTCTGATTGTAAGTTGTCCTCCCCATGAAAAAAATCTTGTTTAGGTAAGGTCACTTTTTCCTTGGTAAATCTTTCTAACCTTAAATAATTATCATTATTTAGTGATATTTTTTGGCTGTGGCATAACACTCAGTGTTATAAGAAATATTTCAATCACAAATACATAGGGTCTGCTCTGTAGTCCCCCCGTCTCATTAGTCCCCCGTCTCATTGGTCCCCCATCTCATCAGTCCCCCCATTTAGCGTAATTCGTCTCATTAATTTGTTAGTTAGTTAGATGGGGTTTAACGACACACCAACACGAATGTGTTATATAGTGTCAGCTAGATAAAAAAAAGGAATGGTGAGGTGAAATCACCTAAAAGGAAAAAGGATTGGGCAAAATACTAAGGTACCTAAACAAAAGCCAATGTGGGAGTCATTGTCAAAATTTCATGTTTGGTAAAGGTTACTTTCTTTGATGAAAGTCGAGAATGAGCGAAAGATCTGTGTGCTCAAACAACGTCTTCTTCAGGTTTGGCACAGTGTAGTACTTCTGACGTGATATGGGAATGTATTCATAGCATCGATCTATATGAGAATATGACTGACGGTTGACATCACAGTCACCAGGGGATGAGCGATACAATATGGTTTTTCTCATCCCCGTGGAGCAAATAAGCGTGGGTTAGGTAAGTGTTTTCGTGACCTATGTGAGAGCCTAATCAGTACCAAATCATCTCTCGTGTTTTCTTGGGGGGCTGCATTACCCACGAGTCCCTGACCGTTGGTTTCACTTGTACAATTTGTTCTCTGGGAAAGAATCCACAGTTCCTGCCATTTTGATTTTTATATAGGCGTTGATGTTAGGACGGTAATCAGTGTGGGGTACGTGGAGGTTGGTAATGGTCCATCTGTAGGGCTTCCTTAGCTAGCGTGTTTCTACACTTTTCATTTCCGTGTATGCCCACGTTGACTCGGAAACCCACGCGAGCACAACTGACTTCTGCAGTCTCACCAATTAGAGTAACTTTCCCGGAGAGCTAGTTACACAAGGGTTGTTTTTGCTCATCGCCTTGAAGAGCTAAAAGGCTGGATAGCGAGTCTGTGAACACAATGAACTGGTGGTCGTGCGAGGTTTCGATCAGCTGGAATGCCATCTTAAGTGCCTGGAGTGTCGGCGGAGACTAAATATTGATGCATCATCCGGCAATCTGACCACGCAAGAATGCATCTCGCAGCTCCCTGTTTGCAGCAGCTGCCACCCTGTTCGTGGCTTTGGAACCATCGGTATAGATTGCGGTGATAACCATAGTACTTATTTTTCAGTGTCATTAAAGCTGGCACGGTAACACAGTTCATTGGTTGAGTTCTTTGGATGCTGTCTCAAACTGAGGTCAACAACCGGGTTTGACTAACCTCCAGGGGGTTGAGTGATTGAGAAGGGGTAAGCTGTGCTATGGATCGCGGGCTAGTACACCACCTGTGTAAGGCATCCACCAATGCGAAGAGCAAAAGGAGGGATAGCTGATGGTTTCCTCGTGCATTATGTTCACTAAACTTATGGTTGAAGGCCGTCTCACAAGGTCGGGTTTTGTCTATGACTCTCCTCAGTTTTAGGGCAAATGGAGGGGACAACTTTTTCACATAGTTTTTTCATCTTAAATGGAGGGGTGGCTCGTTCGCTCGATGTAAAGACTCTGCATTGGGGAAGTACGGAAAGCTCCCAGGCAGATCTTAAGGCCTGTTGGTTATGGATTGGGAGGAGTTTTCTGAGGTATCGACTCACGTGCAGAGCTGTAAACAACACAACCATAATAAAGTTTGGACCTCACAAGGGATCTGTAAAGTCGAAGCAAAACGGGACGGTCAGCGCCCCAGTCCATCTTTGAGACGACCTTCAACAGGTTTAGTGCCCCCTGGCACTTCCGCCTGAGATGGTCGATATGGGCTTTGAAGTTCAGCTTACTGTCGAGTATTAGGCCTAGGAACTTGGTCTGAGGAACAACTGGGATGTGAACACCATTCAAATTTAGCTCTGGGTCGCAATGAGCACCTCTCCGGTTGCAAAAATGCATACAAACAGTCTTTGTTCGAGAAAAACGGAATCCGTTTTGGTCAGCCCATTGCTGGATCTTATTGAGGCAGTTTTGCATTTGTCTCTCTATAGACCTCATGTTCCTTGAGGAACAGGTAATAGAGAAGTCATCCACAAACAAAGACGTCTCAATCCCAGTGTTCACCGCATTAGCGATGCTATTTATTTTCATGATGAAAATTAATCATTAATCCCCCACGTATTATTTTGTCTCATTAGACCCGTCTCATTAGTCCCCCGACTCATTGGTCCCCGGGTTAAGGTTATGGTAAGGGTTAAAGTTACCACTCTCGATGGGGGGGGGGCGGAAACGCTCTTTCGCCTCCCCCACTTTGGATGACATGCTGCCAAAATATGGCACTGAATAGGATGAAATTACTTCAAAGTTTGTCAAACATGGCACCATTTTGCATCTAGAGCACTGTAAATAGTCAGAAATTTTCCAAAGCCCCTACCTTAAGACCCCTCCCCAGGACATTGGTCACTAACATTCACTTCTGCCCCCACTTTCATACAGCTTCCTACACTTATGTTAAGGTCAGGGTTTGGGGACCAATGACACAGGGGACCAATGAGACAGGGGACTATATAGACATTAATGTCTATATTTTTTTTTTATCAGACAAAAAAGCTGTCTGTCGCAGTGACGTCACGAAATAATTAGTTAACATTCAATTTTCGTAGTCCTCCGATACAAATTATATATTTACACAATTTGGCAAATTTTTGGTTCTTTCCGATCAGAGATGGAGAAGATATTTACTAAAACTCAAAAAATCGGATCGGATTCGTTGCCTGGTGTGACCGGGGCTTTAGTGAGAGTAAAGTATTATTGACTTCAATAGTGGTTTAGGCTTTTAGTCAGCCAAGCCCCCCTCCCCCCTTTGACTACCGGTCTGTGTAGTAGTTATGAGAAATGAAGTGTGCACCGTGCAGTGCCACGAATGCTCGGGAAGCGCGCCGAAATTTTGCTTTGATGATCACTTCCATTACAAAAGTTGCATACAGGATTTGCACAGAGGCACTTTGAATTCCTAACAAAATGCATCTACCAATTAGAGGACGAGTCTTCTATCTAGTAGCCTAATTCGCAGGCTTGCCAACTCTCAGCGTTTCATTGTGAGTCTCACGATCTCATTGTTTCGGGCATCGTCCTTTGAGCCACATAACTTTCCTTCCATCGCTGGTAAAGTTATTACTGAATCGCAGATCTATCGTCACAATTAGTCACTAAAGTGTGACAGCCCTTCTATATATGCCAAATTCTACCAGTATGTAGCACTGTAGGCCCGGGCCTACAATTTTTTGGGTCAAGTAATCTTTTTAAAAGACACTAATAATTCAAATCCATAAGCATGCTGGACGAGTTTAAGAGTCTAGACAGGAAAAACTATTGAAACGAACGTAGCAAGAATATGGCTAAATTAGGTGACTTGCTCTTCTGTCATCAAAGCTGTCATTTCTATCGCGTGCCGTTTCATTCAAAACTCTACCCCTCGAAAAATACTAGGATCGGATCTTGTCAGTTTTTGATTCCTTGCCGAAGGCAAAGGAATCCATGATGGCGTGTGTGTGTATGTATGTGTGTATGTGCGTGTGTGTGTGTATGTGTGTGTGTGTTTGTGACACTTTGCTCGTTAACACGATATCTCAAGAAGGGAAACTGTGACAGTTCTCAAACTTGGTACATAGATGCCCCATATTGAGAGGAAGAACCCTATTGTTTTTGGTGGGGGTCAAAGGTCACCTGGTGTCACCAGGGGTCAAACCCTGAAATGCTTGTTAACACAATATCTCGAATTAGGAAGCTTGGATGAATTTCATACTATGTATGTAGATGCATTATGGTAAGAGGAAGAACCCTATCATTTTTGGTTCAGGTCATAGGTCATCTGGGGTCGACGGGGGTCAAACCCTGAAAACTTCGTTAACACGATATCTCAAGAAGGGAAACTGTGACAGTTCTCAAACTTGGTACATAGATGCCCTACATTGAGAGGAAGAACCCTATTGTTTTTGGTGGGGGTCAAAGGTCACCTGGGGTCACCAGGGGTCAAACCCAGAAAACCTTGTTAACACAATATCTTAAGGTAGGAAGCTTGAATGAATTTCATACTTTGTATGTAGATGCATTATGGTAAGAGGAAGAACCCTATTGTTTTTGGTGGAGGTCAAAGGTCATCTGGTGTCACCGGGGGTCAAAACCTGAAAACCTTGTTAACTCGATATCTCAAGAAGAGAAGCTCTGACAGTTCTCAAATGTGGTACATGGATGCCCCTTATTGAGAGGAAGAATCCTATTGTTTTTGGTGGGGGTCAAAGGTCACCAGGGGTCAAACCCAGAAAACCTTGTTAACACAATATCTTGAGGTAGGAAGCTTGGAGGAATTTTGTATGTGTTCTGTAGATGCGTTATGGTAAGAGGAAGAACCCTATAATTTTTGGTGGAGGTCAAAGGTCATCTGGGGTCACCAGGGGTCAAACTCTGAAAACCTTGTTAACACGATATCTCAAGGTAGGAAGCTTAAATAAATTTCATACTTTGTATGTAGATGCCTTATAGTAAGAGGAAGAGTTGTATTATATTTGGTGGAAGTCAAAGGTCATTTGGGGTCACTGGGGGTCAAACTCTGAAAATCTTGTTAATACGATATCTCCAGGCAGGAAGCTTGGATAGATTTCATACGTAGTACGTGGATGCATTATGGTAAGAAGATGGAATCCTATCATTTTTGGTGGAGGTCAAAGGTCATTTGGGGTCCACGGGGGTCAAACATTGAAAGCATTGTTAACACGATATATCAAGGCAGGAAGCTTTGATAGATTTCATACTTAGTATACAGCTGTGTTACAGAGAGATGAACCCTATTGTTTTTAGTGGGAGGTCAAAGGTCATCTGGGGTCACCAGAGATCAGAAAGCGAAATTTCCCAAGAATTTCCAAGAATATTACATGGGATCACCAGAGGTCAAAACACAAATTTCCCAAGAATTCCCAAGATTAAATAGGAACACAAAACTGTATTTTTCCATCATGTTAAGATAGCATTTGACCAGTGACTGAAAGATATTGGACATCATGGCATTGTTTGGAATAGAACACATATAATCGAATACTCAATGCATTTTTCCATTCTGGTTTCATTTTCCTGTTTTTCAAATTTTGGTGGGGTTCAAAGTTCATGTGAGGTCAGCAGGGGTCCAATTGTGAACACATCATAAAAAATGATGTAGTACAGAGGTATAAATTTGAGGGATGAACCTCTGTGTAACAAAGCATTCCCATTCGGCAAGGAATCACTAAGCCTTTGGGCTTTCTGGTTAACAGCTACACCCGGTTTGTCTGATTTTGATGGCCTACATCCCAGACTAAAACACCCAACACATAATTCGAATAACATTTTACGTCTTGTGGCGGGAATATGGGAACTGATTTTGAATAAGCCAGTTCGAAGATAACCTGCGTATGCTGTGGTGACGTTTTCGTTTAGGTCAACTCGGGGAAAAAGCTGACTGGTCATGGTTGGTCACACAACTGACCATTAATAGATATCACTAGTGTAAGTGGTTAACAAAAGAGGACTAAGTGTACCGTCAGTCATCATGTGACTGATTGAGACACCCCATTGATATAGTGACATGCAGAACCCCGCTTTAAAGGACATCCAAGGGACCAGATAAAGTGTCCTGCCAAGTGGGGTTGTCCTGATAAGTGAATCAACATAACACTGCGTTTTGGTTTTAGGGACTTTACTAGGTGTCCTCCTAGATGAGTATCCTTTAAAGCGGGGTTGCACTGTATATACATATATTTCATATTTTCGTGCCTACAACTTTTAAAATCCTGGCTATGCCCCTGTCTACCACCTCTAACCATCCGCTATTGACAATCCTGTATTCTGATTGGTTAAACACTGACCTGTTATATTCCACAACATATACGGTCAGTAAACGTAAACACTGAGAAAAATGAAGTTGTTCACACATTTTCGCGGTGCAACAATAGGAATAAACCACATTTGTCGGACTGTATTATTGGGTCATAAACCCTCTCGACTCAAAATTTGCAAAATAACGGACTCGGCTTCGCCTTATCCGTTATTTTGCCAGATTTGGAGTCGATGGTTTATAATGCGGTTTATTCCTTAACTAAAACTTTACAATTTTCAAACAGTCTGCTTTGTAGATGCCATCTTAACTTTATTAAGGTGGTGAACAAAAAATCTAAAATCTCCCTAGTTTAGGACACACTTTTCATAATAACGTATGGCTTGTTTAAATTTCCAGGTTTGAGATGTGATTTCCTGTTTTTTTTTTGGGGGGGGGGGGGAACCTCAAGGTTAGCCATTTTTGAGGTTGGCAAGAAAAAAAAAAGTAAAATACGGCTTCCCCTGAATTCTACTGCTTCGCACTTTTGCAGTGCTCTGCTCCTCCGATCCATATTGACTCCTACAAGGGCCCTGTGGGCTGGGCGTTGTAGAATATGGCCAGGGTATTTCCCGCCTGTCGTAAGAGGCGATCAAAGGGAAGGACTTGCACCGTATTTGAGCTGTATTTGAAACCAAACTTGGACTTGAACCGTATTTGATACCGTTTTTAAACTTTTACCTTTTCATCTTGTTGACACTATTTAATCCATTCGTGCTGGGTGTCGTTAAAACCAATTTAACTAACCTATGCACAAGGGCAATCAGGTCTCGGGTCCCAGGGTCAGGACCATTGACAAGGGGGATATAGGCCCCTATGGTTGTCAGAAAAGTGACTAATTTTTCAAGCAGTTTTTTTTTTTGATGGCATCTTAATTAAGAGGGTGAACAAAAAAATCTGAAATCTTCGTAGTTTAGAAAAAAGCTTTTCATTACATTACGCCTGCGCTGTAGGTGATTCCGAACTACCGTATTTGGCAAGCCTGCTCGCACATCACGTATTCAGGACGCACGTGTGATTGGCCCCTGCGTCGTTTCAACAAATTGTTTTCAAGTGTCTTGTTGTCAACCGGGCAACCCCAGGTTGAATCGTAGGGGGGTGAGGCAACCTCCACTACCTTGATAGAAATATTATGACACAAAACTGTTACAGTTACGTACATCTTAGCCTACATATTACGCGAGTAATAACGACATCATCTTTTCAGAAAATTTTGGGTGTGAAAACATGTACTATTCTACTAAAATTATTCATCTTTCCTACAAAAAGTGACAATGGTATCGCTTCCATCGTTCGAGTTGAAAATGAATATGCAACATTTCCAAGAAATACAGAAATTACTTGACACAGCCGGCCATAACCAATCAAAATTCAGGTCCCGGTCATCTCATCTCATGATGATATGCATACTGTACATGCATGCATACTATCCGTCGTGCAAGTGCTGCTTTGCATTACCAACTGAGCAAGCAACTTTGAAAACTGTCCTAAAAGTACAAGCTGTGGATGAAACCAATTGCTCTCCAGTTTCCTTCTGTGATAACTTAACGAGGTAACGTACTTGAGAAGAAAAACCATAATTAATTCATTAAAAATTCTTTGCAACCTAGTCTATAAGAACCAGGAACTCTATGTTTAGGCTTGGTTATGGATAGTAGGCTTAGCCTTGGATACCTAGGCCTAGTTCTCACACTTTGTTCCCTGAACTAGTATGGGAAGCCCTAGTCCTTGAACAGGACTCTATGCTACGTACACTTTGTTCTACTCCGCACTGTACGGAGTCGGTTCACCGTTAACGTAGTACACGGTCCTGTTCAAGGACTTGGGAAGCCCCAAAGCGACCCTACTAGGTCAGCAGACTGGGGACTAGGCTAGGCCTAGGCCCATAAATGTAAGACAAGCCCACTACCCCCCCCCCCCCCCCCAAATAAACATGTGAAAGTAAAACTCCAGCGAGAGATGACAACGGCTCGAAATAAATCTGCCAAAGATAAGCAATTCCTCCCATTTTAGAGGAAATTTAGTCAGCTAGCTGAGGCTATAGCCTACATGATCCAGTAGGATGGACACTATTTTCGTGCAGTTAGACTAGGCCTTAGGCCTAGCTTCAAATAGATGGGTAATTCCACTCTAAAGGGGTACATTCAGTCTGTTCTTTTTGCCATGATATTATTTTGAAAAATGTGTGTATACTTTGATGATTTTATAGTTCAGCATACTTGGAGGACTAGGCCTACACAGATAATAAAAACAATTTTATGAATGTCCAATTTATATAAAGGTTGTTCTTGGAGAATTTGGGGCTATTTTGCCCCCTTTTAACACCAGTTTTTATGACATTAGATGTGGTGCAAATTTACATTGTAAATAAGACCTTTACAAATGTGACTGATGCACTTTTTTGTTTTCATAATTGTAATGTACAAAATGAACGTTAAATGAAAAAGGGACATTTGGAGGAACAATAACACCTAAAAATATAATTTGCAATTTGGAGTAAAATTTGGACTTTTTTCCAACCTCTGGATAGGGAATCTTAGTAACTGATATTATTACTATTAGAAAAGATTTCCAGATCTTAAAATTATGATCAAATACTTCATTATTGTTGTATGAAGTGTAAAAAGTTAAATCATTCCAACAGTAAAACATCACAGCTGATTACAGAGTAATTTATTTAACGTACGAACATTTCTGTCCTCTCATCATTATTACGTACATAACTATCATGTTTACAAGCCTACAGGATACAAATTTCCAGAGAATTGATAAAACTGCATCAGTTTACAGACGGCCACATTTGTTACTGTTCTGTGTGCTATCCTCTATCTTTCTACTCACAACAAGGATCTGAGAGCCTTTAAGGTGAAATCTGTCCCATGTTCGTACGTAAGAATGACCAGTCCGTGATATATCAATAATATTAATATAGATACATCAGGCACATTTGTTAACTATGGATGTATCACATTTCACAAATTTACAATTCAGGAAAGAGTAAAACTTGTGTTACTATACACTCAAGAATTTCAAAGTGCATAACTTTCTTGACAACAGTTTGGTCTTACGTACATAACGAGGACAGAAATTCTGTTCATGTTATGAACGTAAACAAACATCTCTCATATAGTCCCTATTTTTCCACTGGTAATAGGTTTTTTGTAAAAATATGTAACATTATTTATAGTTCTAGTGAATTTAAGGTTTATTTATATATATTTTTCTGCTGAAGTCTTTCTAAAGCAAAGAGATTCCAATTCTGTCCTGGTTATGAACATAATCAAGTACGCAATTTCACCCAAAAAGTGATGATAGATGAAGAAAACTATCTTCCCACCCTGAGAAAAATTATTGAGACTACCAACCAAATTAAATATCACCACAAAACTTTTATATTAGAGGACTTCAGTTTTCACCATCTTTGTCACACTTTTATACCCCAGTAGTGTGGAATGACCCAGATGTAAAGTTAGGCCTAAGTTAGGTGTAATGATGTAGCCTAGCCTAGGCCTAGGTGCGTACAGTACTGTACGAAAATAGGGGACGCACAAATAATAGGAACGCAGTAAACTACTTACTAGGCTACCTTACTCCTTAGGCCCAGGGTGGCTTGAGACCTTTAAATGGCCAAAAAATTATTTTAAACAATTCTCCAAATCACTGTGAATGGTCTCCTTCCATCAATTTATTTGTTTTTATAATGTCAGTGATATCACTCATGGAATATATTTTGACATGCTTATGGGCTTTCATAAATCATGTTTGGGTGACTGTCTGACTGACTGAAGGCACCATTCTTGAATCTAAGACATCTGAAACTTGTGGTGAAAATTTCTGACTCTTGAAAGTTTGCCCACGGAATTAGTACACATATTTTCAGAATTTAGGCTAGAGAAAACCTGTTCATGAGAATAATGGATAGCCTTTGTTTAAATTACACATTTCTACCTTATGTACATGTTTTTAGTGAAAATTTTTTTAATTGGCCCATGGTACCACCATCATATAGGCTACTGTAGGAAATGTTGAAGTTAGGAAACGTTTCAAAGTTGGCAAAGATGGATAAGGAGGTTAGGTCTAAAGTTAAGCAGAAAAGGCATTAAGCCTCATCAGAGTGTGGTAGGCTAGAGCATTTATTAGTCAGTAATCATCAGCATGTATGTGACTAATTTGTTGAATGATTCTGTCTGTCTTTACCAAGGAGGCTAGTCTTTTGATTGATGGTGGTTCAAACAGTTCAATTTGTATCAATAGCATTGTGTTCTCCAATCACTGACGAACTAGCCAAGCTGGTTTGTTATAAATTGAGGAGTCTACAAAATAAAAGGCTTCACAGGCAGTTGGGCCTGATGGGAGCCAACGTGCTACTTTGTATGAATATTCAGAGATTCTGTGAGTTGCTCTGGGCTATGCATCATCTTTTCAAGTCTCAAAATTTTCAGTGGATGAATAAAAACATTCAGTTCCCTATGTAGTTGGCAATGTTTTTGATCTAAAAAAACTAATTTGCCAAATGCAACATTCTCCAATTCATTGGTGAATATGTATACTAGGCCTACACTAACATTTTCAGGTGCTAAATTCACCAACTAGTTTACAAAATTTGACATTGTTGAAAAAAATCGCCTTTTAGTTTGAGAAATTTTATTTCCACACTATAGACTAAAGAGAGTTGGGTAACCCTACTTAATTTACAATTTCCTCATTTGCACTTACACAGACTTAAATGTATTTTTAAACTTAATCTTATATAGGAGTTAAAATTTCCTAAATATATGCAAATTTAATCCCTGTTTAGGCCTAGGCTAGCCATGACTCCTAAAATTTTAAGAAAGGAGATTCAAAGCTTGTCTTGCAATTATTGGCTAGGACCTCTAGGCTAGTCTTGTGTGCAGTCATGGAATCTGGCATCACAAAATATATGCTTACAGTAAGTAGGTAAATTTTTTGCTGGGTTTAAAATGCTAAATAAATGCAGTGCTCATCATGCTGGACCAAAAAACTTAGGTTATGATTACCATATTGAGTGGAAATATTTTGAGTAATGTAACTTGGGCAAAAAGATCTGGGAGTTGTCATGACTGTCAAGCAATTTAAAGCCTTCTAGGTCTAGATAGCTAACTAGTGTACATCTGTTGCTGCAAGGACAAAACAGTACTCAGGTTGATCAAGAGGAATTTTATGAGGCCTAAATTAAGGAAGCATTATATCGAATTTGTACAAGCAGTTGGTCAGACCACATCTTGATTGTGCTGTACAACCTGAGGTCCCTTTTTATGAGGACAACTTTGAAACATCTGTTAACATGCCATCAGAAAGAGCTGTTTCACATGTCAGACAAAGAAGTCCCCCAAATGAAATATCGATTTGAATTATTTCAGTATTTTTCACTATGCTCAAAATAGGTCCCAATTAAGTTATAGATCTAGCCCATAGTGTACATCTTCAAAGGTTGATGGTTTCCAAAGTAACTCATTCCCTATGCAAAAATAGTGTGGAGTGTTGTACAGTGTAATTAGATTTCTCTTGTTAACCCTTACCCTATATAACTTACTCTTAATGATCAGATACTTTACAGTTTGGTGAGTGGTATCAACTATTTCTCAAGGAAACATATGTAACATATAACTTTCAAAATAAAAACCCATCAAGACATAACACTGCTTCAGTGTCCTTGAAATTAAGGTTGAAAAAATGAAGGCTAACTGCATTAGCCATATATGGTATGTCCATATTCCCAGTCATATATTTGTATATTTAGTTTATTCATGATACAATTGTGAAATAGAATTTATCAGGTAAAATGGTCAATATTTGATGTATTGTAATGGAAATTGAGGCAATTTTCCAGATTTTTTTAGGCTTTTTACATCAAATATCCAACTCTGTTATTTTCATATTACCAGACCTACATGTCTCATGTATAGTAGGCTTAATGTCCAGTTTCCTCACCATGCAAATTATAATGGGCCATGTAAATGTCATCTTGAGAAACTTTTAGGAGAGATTGCCAGTCATCAGAACTTTAATTGTGATAACAATAGTAGGATCCACAAGACAAAACAACCCTGTTAACTTAAAAATTGCTTTTGTTTTGCACGTGTGCCTGACCAAATACCAAGTGGCTATGGCAGGGAGTTCCCCATTACCTTCACTATTACAAATTGGTAGGCTCAGGTCAGAGGATTAAGATTTGTATGCCTTGCAAACATTCGAAATGGAGGGGTTTACATGCATGCATGTGACATTGGCTTTCAGCATGTCACATTTTAGCTGTACATGCTCTTTTTGTCTGTTTTTCAGCCCTTTTTGATTCCTTGCCAAAGCCCGACACAATCTTTGTGATGGTGATGCCGTGTGTATGCTTTTGCTTGCATACTTGGCGTGTAGATTGCCCATATTGATCTATGATCCCTATTGTTTTTGGTGGAGGTCAAAGGTCATTTGGAGTCAGAAGAGGTCAAAACCTTGTAAACAATATCTCAAGAAGGTAACTCGGAGGAAAGCCTCCAATACTTTTGGCATGTGGGGGATTACCCCATATTTGAGTAGAATGATCCCAATTGTTTGGTGGTGGAGGTTTTCCAAAGGTCCCGCATTTTGGTGGGTCACCAGAGGACAGTAAGACTGTCAAACCCTTGTGTAAACAATGATATCTTACAAGAAACAGTACACCGTAAGGGAATCTCCAATACTTGACATGTTGGAGTTTGTTGGTAATGAGTAGAATGATACCTATTATGTTTCATGTCAGGTCCCAAAATGGTCCATTTTGAGGTCCACAAAAGGTCAAAACCCTAGTAAAACAATGATTATTTTTGAAAGAGGACCAATGGGGGATGACATTACTTGGCCTTTGTGAATTGTTCATATTTGGTCATATAGGTCCCATTTTTTTTTGGGTTCCACAAGATTTTAAAAGCTTTTTGACCTAATTAACATGGATTAAACCTTTCAAAGTAGGATAAAACTGTGAGGGAATCTCCATGGCTTTTGTTTTCCCCATGTGGGTGATTCCAGTTTATGTTTTTTTTGTTACAATATATCCATATTGCAAGGAATCCCTAAGCCTTTTGGCTTTCTGGTTCAAGTATTTATCTCAGTTGTGTATGTAACTTTTAGTGTCTATAATTGGAAACCTAATAATATGACATATTGCAAAGAACTACAGCCATCAATATTTTTGACCTAATCAACACATCTTTACTTATCAGATGTTAACAGTTGCAAAGGTCAAGACAAAGGGAAACCGCAATCCCCCAGCCCATTTCAACTTTGGCCATTGAAGATTGCCCTACATTTTTGCTTGCGTCCCCTTAACCCACCAGTGCCAGTAATACCAAAGAATGAATGGTTGTCCAAAGGAGGAGTCCAAAAACCCTGTCATGCCTGTTGTGATGAAAAGCGAATGAATCAACGGGCAGTTTTTTTTCAATTTTTGGAATAAAACCAAGTCAGCCAGCTTGAAACCAGGTAGAACCGTCACATCCCTTGAAAATATTTTCCCATACCCAAAAAGATTCAACCAACCTTGTCATCCAGCAGCCCCCAGCAACCCAACATTATTTTTTCCCATGCAGCTGCCATGAACATCAATCCCTCCATTATTGAGGAGGCGAAAGCTATTCTTCGGCCACCCACTCCACCCCCAGCAGATATCCCAACAATAAAGACCTCACCTATAAAATCATTACAGGTTGTTACTGGGACAGTTATACAGGTAAGTGCAGTACTGCAACAGTACCTTATCAACAAATTTATGTTTATGCCGATAAACTGCAAGTGTTAAAAAGTACTGCAATTTCACACCCATTATACCAGTTGATAGGCCAGAACCAAAAATGGTCATCACCAAACCTAAAATTTGAAAGATGTCAATTTGGTTGAATTCACCCATGCAAAGACTACAGCCTAAAAGTTATGAAATCTTAAGAAAAAGTTGGGATTAATTCTGTAATTAGCAACGTGATCATTCAAAGATGCAAGTTCCATGTTCAAGATGTGGTGAGATGGAATTAGACAAAAAGGACCATCATAACATGTATAAAAGCAATTTGAGTTCCTCTATGTCAAAGTCCTTTAGTCAACATAATTATGCACTAAAAATACCAAAGATACTTTTAGTAATGAAGAAAAATGAAAATGTCCAGTTCCATCCCCACCACTCTTTGACATTCTTTTTTGGATTCCTTGCCGAAGGCTCAAGGAAACTATGCCCAATTGGTGGATGTTGAATGTGTGTGGTGGTGTGTTGGTGGTGATTGGGATCGGTGTGTAATGTTGACGCTTTTGCGCATTGTAAAACACAGTAATCCTCAAGAAGGGTACACCACGAAGGGATCTCATACTATGGTTGGGCCAAAGATTGCCCCCCATATTCGGAATTAGATGTCCCCCCTGGTGTTGGTTTTTTTTTTGGTGAAGGTCAAAGGTCCCATTTGGAGTCCACCAGAGGTCAAAAAGTCCAAAACCTTTGGGTAAACACCTATCTCGAGAAAGTTGTAACCTTCCTGAGGAAGCTCATACTTTAGGCATGTGGGGATTTACCCATATTTTGAGTAGATTGATCCCAAATTGTTTTTTTTGTTGGGGAGAGGTCCAAAGGTAATTTTGGGAGTCACACAGGGGTCAAATAGTAAAATTACCATGACAATTGGCCTTTGTAAAATTCATGGGATATCTCAAGAAGAAAAAAACTGAGGGATTCTCATACTTTAGCATGTGGAATTTGCCCCATATTGAGTAGATGAAACTCCCTTATTGTTTGGGTAATGTTTTCAGGTCATTTTTTGGCGGTACCCACGCAGGAGGATTCCCGAAAAGGTTCCAGATCTTTATAAACATGTTTTTATCTCCAGAAGGATAAACAGTGAGCGATCTCCATAGTAAGTATGTAGAATTTGACCCATATTGAAAAATTAAAAAACAAAGAATGTATCCCCTATATTTTTTTTTGGAGGTCAAAAAGGTCAATTCGGGAATCACCAGCGTGATTGAAGAACCTTGATCCACGGTCAGTGCTACCTGTTCCCATCCACCGACGAAGGCCTTGTTCTCACATTCGGACTGGGCATTGTCATCGATGCAAGACTGGCAGAAACAGGAAAGATCACGTTTCAGGATCAAGCCTGGGCTTATCGACTTCACGCTGTGGATTTTCCTGGTACCCTGTACGGACCTTGTAGGCTTAGGTCTGGATCTGTCGATCATGCCTGAAGCAACCCAAAAAATGTCCCGCTTGAATTGTGAGCAGTCATCTTTGTTTCCCCTTGTCAAATGATCTTTACAATACTCATACAGCGCCTTGGCGTTGGGGATGTACTGAGTGCCACTTTTCACAGCTAGGGAAGCTTGCCTCTTGACCACTGCACTCTCCCCATCGGATGGACCCTTTCCATGCCTCGACCCAAAGAAATGGTGTTCTGTCTGTTTCTCATAACTGCTGATATCTAGGAAAGGGCCTCTTGACTTATACTGAGAGCTGCAGCCATCTGAGAATCGAACGATCTTAGCAATTGCTAGCTGCATCTCGAGGAACTGAACTGCCTCTGTGAAAAATTTGTGAACAGCATGATAATCGTGGACCATGTCATCCGATACATAGACCAAGGAATGTTGAACTGTGTGCGGTGTTGGACATCTCACACAGAGGTAGGTCGCCACGATGGGATGGACTGTTGCCTGGTGATGATGCCAGTGGCCTGCTTGAACTTCATCCTGTTGTAGACAAGCATAGTTCTCTGCAAAGTCCATCACCATGGTAACTGTGCCTTCAGGGGGGTTGTGAACAATTCTTGAGTACTGTGAGTGCTGCCATCTCCATGTGAAGAGGTGTAGGGCAAATGGATCCAACTCCTTCAGCAACTCCGCCAGGAGAGTCTCTACAGTACCAGTTTCGTCGGCCTGACCAACAGTATTCCGGCCATCTTCAGTGGTAAGGGACTTCCACTTCTTCCAGGTCACTTTGTCAGTGGCAGCAACATTCAGAAGGGACTGAAAGTGTTCATTGATTCCATTAATTCCACAATCACTACACTGCCTAGTAACGCATTCAAGAGCATGGAAATCACATTCCTCAGACTTTGGACAGAGAGTCTTGTCGCATGCAACAAACTCGTTCTTCAGCTTATTTGTCGCCATGTTGTGTTGGATGCAAAGCTGGTTCAAGACAGTCAGCTTCAATGAAATGTTTGTGCAATACTCACACAGACATCCTCGTAGCTTCGAAAACTTCACTGTTTTCACATGGATTGGCCGAAGTGAAGAGAATGAAGAAAAACCAATCTTGATGTGCTCGTATTTCTTCCGGAATTGCTTGAATAGTTCCACAACTGGTTCCTGCAGGACTGCCGTTTTCTTCATCGTCTTCCTGCTTATGGCCTTCTTGTCTGCTACTAGTACAGCCTGGTCCTCAAAGAAATTGGTCACAGTGGCCTTCACTTGCTCGTCCAGTTTCCTCGCATTCCGGTACCGGAGTGGTTTGGCAGCATTCACCAGCAGCTTTCGTGTGACGCCGAATCGCCGTGCAGTTTTATATAGGTACTTCTTCCCTGTAACCAAAGCGGAAGCCAGAACTCTTCTCACCTTTGTGGTGTTCTTTCCCCGTTTGTGCTTAGCCTGTGCAAGTTGGCCTCTCAAGTTTTGGCCAATGCCTGTGTCAGCTGCAGTCTCCTCTCCTTGTCCAATTCCTTTGGCTTGTAGGGCAATTGCTTTCCTAGGTGAGGCCTTTGCAATTATGTCAGCCACCGTATCTGCAAATACCTGTGGGCTCTTCGGGAGAGACTTTCTGGCCTTCGCTAGAGACTTCCTCCTTGCAGCAGTGGATCTGTTCTCTTGATCTAAAGCCTGTTTCGTCTGTTCCTTCAGGGCTTCCATCTCATCTGCCAACACTCTTTCTCTTTCTTCCAGCTCGGCTATCTCTTCCAACTCTGCCTGTCGTCTCTCTTCTTCCTCCTTTTCTTGCTCCCTTTTCTCTTTCTCCTGTTCCATCCTCATCCTGCGATATTCGAGTAGTTCCTCCTTCTCTTTCCTCCTGGCACTCCGTCGCTCTGCATTGATTCTCCTCCTAGCCTCCTCCGATAATGCTGCTCTCTGTCGGCGCTTCTCTTCTGCCCACCTTGATCTCATGTTTTGTTCCTTCTGGATTTCTGACCTCGTTTTCCGACCATCGGCTCCATCTCGTCGCTTTGTTGCCCCCAGTGCCTTTGCATCCTCTGCTTCAACTTTCTTCCTCAATCGGTATGCACGCATTCTCTCTTTGCTCTTCGCCCTCTCCTGGTCTCTCCTTTCTTCGCTCCATTCTGCTCTACGTAATCTTGCAGCGATTGCTTCAGATTTCTTCAGTACTTTGAATTTCCGTGGATCTTCCTTCAATCGACAGCGCCAGTGTTGCTTTGGTTTATGAATGGAAGTTGATGGGGGGAGGGTCGCAGTTTCAGCAGAACCGCACGCTAATGTGGCACCCTTTTTTGGATGGAACCTCAACCGTAGCTGTAATAATGGTGGTCCCATTTCTGATCAACCTGTGAGGAACATGAATAAATGTTTTTCTTAAATAGGAATAGATCTACCCTGATCACTTTCAACAGAATAAAATATGAGAAGTAACTACTTCTAGCACACAAGGGGTGCACATACTCTACCCACCTATCTCACTAAGACAAAAAAATTCAAGGGGAACAAACTGAGCATGAAATGGTCCCCTGTCGCATGCTTATTCTAGGCGGACACTTCGAGATCTCTTTTCTCAGATTATTGCTAGGGAAACCCTGCAACCCCAAAAGGTACTACTAGATTGTGCTCACGAAAATTGTGCCTCCCTTTTTGGAGTCCAGGATCCATGCCGTAGACAGGGACAATGGAAACAGGTGGGAGGGGGGGGCTGGCTATGGGGGCTCTAGCCCCCTCATTTCTCTGCCCTGAGCATTTTGGACTGCCTTAAAAATGGGAACTGGGCCACCTTAATAAACTGGAGAAATTAGTTACAAAACAGGCTGCTTGGATGTGCAGCACCCTGTATTTAACATAGGCTATAGGTAAAGTCAAAATTGTACAGAGCTGCACCTAATCTTGAACAGGCTCTGGCCAGCGGCACCCAAGTAGGCTATGGGTTATGACTGAAAATAATTTTGAGAAGTTTCCTCAAATGTCCTCATGTTTTGTCTTTTTGGTACAGAATACTGAATTTTCTAGCTACTGTACAGTGTAGGCCTGATTCAAATGAAATAACCAGGCCTAGGCTAGGCCTATGGCCTAACCTAGAATCTTGTCCCCCAACTTTCCTCTTCCTATTCATGAAATGTTTATTTACATCTTTTTATAAAGCTTAGTCTGTTCTCCTGATTTTTTTAATCATATTCATCAAAACGGGCAGAAAATTCTACTGGAGTAACGTAAAAAAACGCCCCGTTTTGATGCTTGTGTTGTCCGATAACCTAACGTACAAATTCAATGCGTGTGAGTAGCTTAGGCCTACACTGCGCCAGCGGCCCCGATGTAACAGGGGACACCGTGTGCAAGCCTAGCCTGTTTGTCGGTACCATACTGATTGATTTTATCAAGGAAAGGAAACTTCAAATTCTACGAAAACAAAAATGCGATGTAAGTCTCTTCATATTAACCAGGATAAATCAATTTGAGCTCGAAAGAGTCCTATTTATTGTTGTTTTGAGGCGAGAAACCGACATATGTTGTTACCCATGTAACGAAGACACCGGCGTCTTACTACGAACACTGTACAAACAGCGCAGTCTAACATGCGCAGTATCGGAACTCAGTCGCAAGTGACGGCGTAAATCCAACCGTTTCTTTATTTCTTTCATAAAAAATCCCTGGAAAATGAACGGTAATTCATACAAGAATAATTTATCGTGAAATAATTACTTACCCACGTAACTTCAGGTACCCACGTAACTCGAAGACACCAGAAAGAAAATTGTTCAGTTGCGAGCTGCATGCTTCCGATAAGCCCCAAAAGCTGTTATAGGTTTTTTCTTTGTTGCATACTTCCACATGCCGATATTTTTTTATGTGGTGGGCTTTTTACGTACGTAGAAACGGGCACGAAGAAACAAAGTAGAACTTAAACCTGACCGGACAAAAACATAACTCTGAACTATTTACAGAATTCTTTACATTGCGCTAGCAAACAAAATGTCTGTGCTAACTATGTACAAAACCACCCCAAACCAAGCCAATCACGTAGGACTATTTGCAAATTCGATATTTACAATATTTACAAATTAACTATCACCCGGCCCGCCCGCACTGAAACCAGTGGACCCCAACACCTGCCGAACGTCGACCTTGGCAAACGGACGAAGTCGGCCTCCACCCTCAGCTTAATCTCCGTCCTCACCGACGCCAGGACGACGTCCGCAGGCTTCCCCTCTCCCCTAAACACAATATTACACCGGTCTCTCCACAAGGCCAGCTTTATGGAGGCCGCAACAAAGGTCAGTATCCCGCGAACACTTGTATTGCATGGCGGGGGTGACAGACCATACAAAGCGTAGTCCTGGCTGACCGCCCAGGTGTTACAAAACGTGAGGCGATCAGCCAGAGCTTGAAACCACTCCCAGAGGAGGGCCACAAATCCACACTGCCAAAACACATGGGGCACACTCTCCCACCCTGTGCATCCAGTGCGGGGGCAAATGCCATCTCCAAGACGCCACCGAAGGCGCTTGAGATTCGTTACGATGGCGTCGTGTGCGATGCGCCACAGCAGGTCACGCCGGCGGTGATCGAGTGTCCCGCCGTGGACTACACGCCACACTTCCGGCCCTGACGCATAGTCGTTGGGTAGGACCTGACCAACCAAGTCATCAAAAATGGCCCGGTACTGGTCCCCCGCACTGGACTGCGAAACGTCCCCTACAGTTGACATAATACGTAGTGTTTCCCTCATCTGACAGTCTGCCTTCGTTGGCCTCCAACTGTGAGGCACACTGTTGCTAAACAGGGTAGGAAAAAACCAACGGAATGATAATCCACCCCAATAACGGACAAAGTAGGCAAACGGCATCTGGCTGTCGACGGCACTAAAAACACATTTGGTTAGGAGAAAACGGAGCTTTGAAGGAAAGTGCACGAGGCCCAATCCCCCCTGCCTAGGAACCTGGTACACCACTTTTCTTCTGACCAGCTCCGTTTTCCCTGACCAAAGAAACCTAAACACAGCCCTCTCCAGTCGCACCAGGGCACCCTCTGGAGCGGCCAGAACAGTGCCCGGATACCACAAGAGAGGGTAAACGAAACGATTGATAACTGTTACCTTCCCCAACAGACTAATGTAGCGATCGCCAAAGTCCTTCAACCTAGCTTCCACCAGGTCCACTTTCTCATTCCAGGTAAGTGACTCGGGTGAACCGTAACCAAACCATGTGCCATTGATTTTTATGGCGTCGTCTACCCATGATGCCGCGAAGGGCAGTTGTTTCGACCGCCACTTACCTAGACGGAGTCCTTTGGTCTTGGTGGGGTTCAGTCTGGCACCTGTCGCTCTCTGAAAGGTAGACAGCGTGCTAGTAAGGGCTCTGAAGGAAGCTAGGTCGGAGACTACGCATGTGACGTCGTCAGCATACTGGAGGCACTTGACTTCCGCTCCACCGGGTATGTGAAAGGGTCGAAACAATGGTTCAACTTGGAAGGCTCTTGCAAGGGATTCACTAAACAATACATAGAGTAGAGGTGACAGGGGACACCCCTGCCGTACCCCACGTTGGACTCTGAAGGGGTCCGACGGTAGGCCATTAACGATAACCCGACTATATACACTATTATACAGTAAAGAGGTCCATTTAACAAAAACTGGATTCAAATTAAACTTCTTCAAGATTTTAAAGAGGAATCCGTGATCAACCATGTCGAAGGCCTTCTCCTGATCGAGGGAGACAAGCGCACATGGAAGATCACGGTCCATCACATATTCAACTAAGTCCCGCATCAACCAGAGGTTCTGCTGAATACTGTGTCCCCGCACCGCACATGTCTGGAAAGAACCTACAAGATCCGGCATGACCGTGCCTAGCCTGTTACAAAGGGCTTTCGCCAGAATCTTGCAGTCTACATTTAACAAGGTAATTGGTCGCTTGTTTTTCGGTTCTAGGGGGTCTCCAGACTTTGGTAACAATGTTATAACGCCTGTGCGCTGCGAGGGACTCAATGAGCCAGCAAGGAAGGCAGAGGCGAATACATCACGGAGATCGTGCCCGACGGTACCCCAGAAGCGTTTGTAAAATTCCACTGGGATACCGTCGGACCCAGGCGCCTTTCCGCCTTTTATCTTCGCCACCGCCTTCCAGAGCTCGTCGACAGTCAGGGGAGAACCAAGTCCATCATTCTGCTCTCTAGAGGGGGTCTTGTTAATATTATCTAATAGGGACCCTTGAAGGTCCACCTCGACATCTGCCCGGGTATAAAGCTGTTCATAGAAGGTCTTAAATACCTCCACGATATCGAGAGGGTCCCTCTGTACCGTACCGTGGACGTCACGGACTGCTCTTATGCGGCGATCGATGGCATACTTTGTGACGTCCCGGTAGAATTTGATGGTTGGTTTTTCCTCCGCCTCCACACATGAACACCAGCACGAACACGGGCCCCGTGCAGTTTTTCATCAAGGTACTGCTGGATTGCGGAGGAGTCCCCGTCCCTCTCCCGAAAGCAGAGCGAGAGGAACTCCTCCCTTTTTCGACGAGCTCTTGCTACACAGTATTCAACTGTAAACTGTTTGATGCGGGACTTTACGTCATCCCACCACTCTAAATCTGTTGAGAAGGCCGGCCTCAATGTTCGCCACCCTTCGTACCTGGCTTTAAACTGTTCGCTATAGTCAGCCTCCGTTAGAATATCTGTGTTCATTTTCCAGAACCCCCTCCCTGTTGGCCATGACTCTGGAGGCTGAAAGGAGACAGTAACTGCGTCATGATCCGAAATTGGACATGTCACAACTTCACAGTCCCTCGGTGACAGTGCAGGTGGAGAGTACACCCGGTCCAACCTTGAGGCATCCGTGCCATCAGGGCGGTGCCAAGTGAACACGGACAAGCCGGGATGTTGTGCTCTCCAAACGTCAACCATGTCATGATTCTTTATAAACATGTCCAATTCCGACATACCGACACCACAGCCCGAAGACGTACATGTGGACATTCGGTCAAGCTGTGTGTCGGGGACGCAGTTAAAGTCCCCAGCCAGGATACACGGAGCACTGCCAGGAACGAAGGATGGCAGGGTCATGAAAAAGTCCCTTCTGTCTGAAGGCCGATTGGGCGCATACACGTTAAACAGGAAAAATTTCCCACATGGGTGTCTTACTGTAATGCATACCAACCGGCCTTCATGATCAGAATCGACTTTTCCGACCAGCGGAGTCCACCTTGGCGAAACTAAAATAACTGAACCACAAGATGTTGTTGAGCCAAAGGAAGCGTGTAAAACCCCCGCCCCACTCAAAGGACCAGGTGTGGACATCGTCCTCATTCATAATGTGGGTCTCCTGGAGGAAAACGAAGTCCACACCCAGTGTTTTGCAAAATTGGAATATCCTTGACCGCTTCCGACTGTCCCTCATGCCGTTAACATTTAGAGTCAGGAGGGACAGGGAATCAGCCATGGTGTAATGAATGGCTACGTATCTACCTGGGACCTGACCTTTTTACTCTGTGAACTCGGGGAGGGGTCTTGAGAATGGTGAACCCCCTGGTCTAACACCCCGCCTGAGGCCGACCTCTTCAATGAAGGCTCCTCTCCCTCACATAAATCAAACCAGCCCTCCCCGGAAGGTGGATCCTTGGGAGGAGGCTCTGAGGCAGACTTCCCACCATCTGACATAGCAGACTCGGAGTCTGAGGAGAGCTGTAGGTCCTCCTCCACTGCCATCCTATCAGCTTCCACTGGTGTTGGTGGGGAGGATGGTGAGGAGTCGGCCTTGGGAGCCACAGTACCCCCCTCACACTGCTTCGAGGCAAGGAAATCTTTTTCTACTTCTTGTGCTGCCTCCTCCAATTCCTCAGTGGAATATTCTGGGCCTGCTTGCGAGGGTTCAGGTGCCTGCTCCACATCCGCACTGGCATGGGCAGAGTACGATGTGGGGCACGCACCAGAGACATGTCCCTCCTCTCCACAAAGGTTGCACCGCACCTCGTTGGGACACTCTGCCTTGTCATGCCCCACCTGCAGGCACTTGCCACAACGTCTGTTGGGACAAGACCCGGCTTCGTGTCCCTCTTGTCCACACTTGAAACAGGTGCGGGGCTGCCCGAAGTACCTTATGTGGGCCTTCGAACCCCCTATGAAGAGGAAGGACGGAATGTCCCTGTCTAATTCCATACGGCACTGCCTCTTTCCATTAAATATGCCGGCCAACTCGCCCGAACCATATTTGCACCACCGCATGTCAGAGACAGTTCCGTATTGGCTCAGAACCCTCGCAACCAGGCGCTGGTCGACCTCAAAGTTCAGGTATAACACTGTCACCGCCACAGAGCGATCATATGGGGTGACAGTGAGCCCCTCTGCCCCCTTCAGGCAAGACACACCTTTAACACGGGCAGCATCAGACCTGAACTTTAGGTCATACGTGTTGCGGGCGGCAAGCGCCTGCAACATCTCTATCTCTTCAACTTGTATCCCCTTATTCTTTAACACAGAAAACGCCTGCGGGGGAGAGACGCTCGCCCCGGACGAAAACTCCAACTTAACAATTGTGCTATCCCGACCCCCGGGCATAGCAGCAGTTGTGTGGCTCGAGGCCACGGGATAAAAGGGAAAAAACCTCAGAACTAGTTTTACAAGGGACAAAAATTAGGATGAAGTAACAAAAACACCAGCAACACAGAATTAAGGCGTGGTCGCAAACAGATGAACACGACCAGACCTACTTATCAACTAAAACACAAGCACGCTATAAGGTGTTTTATACACAATCGCAATATATAGTACAGCTATCACACAGTGATACAAGTTGAGCATGGTAAAACGACGAGAGCACGACGAGAGCTCGACGAGGGGGGGGGGGGGGGGGGGGCTTTTTAAGTGCATCGAATCGGCACATACAAACAAAAAACAAACCCAAACCGAGCTCGACGAAAACACGTCTGCTCTCGTCGAAGACCAGAACTGAACTCATAGGACACCATGAACGTTACTCATACATGATACGTTTCTTAAATGTCCATAGCTTTACTCTATGTTTACTTTATGTTCCTGTCCGTTCCGGTTTGAGTTTGTTCTTTGTTTGTACGTGCCGTTTCGATGCACTTAAAAAGCACACTCTATGGTCTGAATCTTGAAGTATGCAAGGGTTATAAATGAGCACTCTGCAATGTAAGTGATTCGGGGGTGTGTGCGTTTTGAGAGGAAACGCTACAAACAAAAAATACCCACGTAACGTAACTAGGAGAAGCGGACACCGCGCGTTACGTGGGTATGACTAATTTCATTATTCTTTTGCGAGGAATGTGGGATCCTTGGTTAATTTCCGATTAGAAAAACATGTTCTGAGATCTTGTGTTCTGCACATACATGGGTGGAATTAGGCGAAATGAGAACAACCTGGAATATGGGACTTATTAGGTCACACATATTTTAACAAATTTGACAAGAGACCCCAACAAAGAGAGTAGAAATTCTCAGCCATTCAGGAGAGGACTTTATTCTAGATACCATTTATCACAACAAGTATTCAATGCCAATCACCTCATACCAAACTCAAAGGAATAGGATAACCACACAACATTTGACAAGTAATTCTTTCTGGGCTATCCCCATAAATTGACTGTGCCCCAACCTCATGGAATGACCCATATGGTGAATGCATTGAAGAAGCATGGGAAGGGAAGTTCAAGAATACTTTATAGCCATCTATGTTCACTTCTACATCAGTAATGTTCTCAGACAGGTGACATTCTGTGAAGAGAAGAACGTCTGCAGATAACATTGCACTATCACACTTGATATCTGTTAGGTGTTTTCTCAATGACCTCGGATTCTGGTGAATGATAGTTGTACTACCCTCAATGTTTGGTAAGCATGGAACACACATTTTCATAGATCGCACTGTTCGCAGTTCTTCCATTTCTTTTGCAACACGTATATCTACATTGATTTTTCCAGGATTGAGGTCATATATATATAATCCTGTCATTGATGTAACCCTGCTTAAGGCAACATAGTGGATATGACACTGGACTGATCTTCCTGACATATCAATTGCAACTTCTTTCAATGTATCACCTTGACATCTATGAACTGTTTTGGCAGCAGCAGGTCTCAGAGGAAACTGTTTACGTAAAACTTCTGCAATTTTTATATCTACCAATTCTGAACTGCCTAGCAACTGGAGTGACTGGGGTCCACACTGGAGAAATCTTTGAGTTAGTTAGATAGGGTTTAACGACACACCAACACGAATGTGTTATATAGTGTCATCAAAAAAGTAAAATTTGGGAGAAAGTTAGGTAAAAAGGGCGAGGATGGGGCAAAATCCTATTTGAAATGTCAACACGAAATCTTTGAGTGTAACAGTTCTTTTCGTGAGGCACGGAGCATTTCTCCTATTTTGTGGTCATCAAACTGTACCCACACTACGTCAACTTGTTGTCCTTGTACACTATCGATATATCTCACAATGCCTGAAGCACCATTAATAAGTCCATCATCAACTGCTACATTTAAGCACAAATCAACCCTCTGACCAATTCCAAGAGAAAGCTTGCTCATTAAGCCCATAGTCTTGTTAGAATCATGTGGAATGAGAGTGATTATTTTCTCCTTGACTGTACTTGTAACATCACCAGTAACAATGTCACATGATGGCACTTCCACTTTTGTGATATCAAGAAGAGAAAACATTTGTTCATTATGAGCATTGACTTTCGCATTTGTTTGAAAGAGATGGGTAGCATGTGATGGAATGCTTTCAGGTGGTACTTCTCTTGTTTTCAACAAATTTAAATCTTCTTGTGTTTGTTTTCCTTCTCGAAGCCTATTGAGCAGCTCTGCAAATTTTTGATCATCTTTTTGTCTCATGATTTCAGTCAGCTCAAATGCAGTAAATAGACTTTTCCACAAGTTTGTTGCTAAGGGGCCATAGTCTGTGTTCAAATCATTAAATATCCATCCATCTTCGTTTACTGCCCGTTCCGTTGAAACAGATCTCCAACAGACTATGATGCTAACACCTCCAAATTACATTCTTTGTTCCCCATTATGTGTTGCAGCCTTTGATCAATGAATCTTAACATTTTATTCCCAACCATAGAAAGTTCATCAACGAAAACTAACTTTCAAGTTATGGTATTTAGCTTGAAGGTATTAAGTCTTTTCAGCTGTAAGTGCATTCCCTGTAATCATTATCCTTGGTTTGCTGGTATTTGCAATGGCATGTGAATTGGAATAACCTCGAAATACCTATAGGACGCTTTACCTGTCCCTCCAGTGCCATGAGAAGAATGGCTGTGTTCATCTGGGTTAATTACCAGGACAGTAGAGAATACTTAAGAGAGATTGTAAAGGCTTAACAACCTGTTGACTTACCCACACCAGCAACTCCTGTCATAGGAAGGTGTAGAAGGACTGGTTTTTAGTTTTACACCATGAAGTAATGCCACTAGAAAAACTCTTTCGTTTGACATGAGTTTGTTCACCATGGCTTCGATTCATAAAACTTACGAAGCTTGTATCTAAGACTTACGAACATTAATAATTCCGTAAGTCTCGAGAATGTTCTTAAACTTTACGAAAATTTCGCGTATCTGCTATTTCATTAAAACGACTCTTACGAAGCATTCGTTCGTATCTCAGCACTTGAAATCGATGTTATAGTAACTTTACGCCTTGCTCGGTAGCATACTTAAGAAGTTTTTAAGTGACAAAAAGAAACGTTCGTTAAGTGTCACATGTCCGATTTGGCGGGAATAAAGTTTTCCAATCAAAAACAACATTTCTAGTCAAGCAATGTGCGCGTATACATGGCGTTACGGAGTGCTGGAAAGGGAAAATCAACGAGCCCGAAGGAGCGAGGAGGGATATTCGGGGACAGGGCAAATCGTTAGATTTATGGACCGACCGCAGATGTATGCAAGTACCGTTTCAGCAGGGAATGCGAGTATTAACATTCATTGATATGCTGCAACAAGATGAACCGAGCACCGGACTAGACGAAACCAGCCCTGCCAAACATCATTACAAGTCTTCATTGCCTTACGTTTTCTTTTGGGCTATGTCAGTAAAACAGAACGGATTCGGTTGCGGAAACCTCATGGGTAAGCATACCAACCGGCATTGTGTCGAGCTGTCCGAAGAAGAGTGACCAAGCTATTTATCCGGCAAGACAGGAACCAATTATCAAGTCCCCACCACCCCGGAAGAAGTTCAGCAGAAACAACGCAGACTTTATGGCCATTACAAGGCTTTCCACAGTGTTGTAGGAGCAATTGACGGGGACACATATTAGATGAACCAATGTAGCTCTTGCCCTACGGGAGTACGTGCACGTACAAATCGCAAAGGTAAATTAATTTCTCAATCTGTTCTATTGTTAGGAACACTATGAAGGTTGTCAGATCAATGGTTAAAGTAAGTCAAACTTCAGAATGATACTGAGTGCGGTGAAAATTTTGTCTTGACCCCATAGGCCACTGAACAAACTCAATCTCGGACCGTGTTTAACTACTTATCAGAGTGTTAGTAACACCACCCGTTGTATTCGTTTCTATAGTGAATACGGCCAGTTGGAGATGCAGTCCCACGAAACTTAAAGATAAGTTATAAATTATACTGTGCCTTGGGTAGACCAAGGTCATCGCTATATAGGACCTTCATTGATATGTTAGATGGCGTCTTTGCATTGAAAAAGTCATTAAACTAGTTATGCAACGTTGTGAAAATGCTAGTTTAAAACAAGGTAAGGCTGGCCTAACTGTTTAATGTTGTATCTTGGCTGTATCATGTAGCCTAGGCCTGTAGCCTTTGTGTATAATCTTGTCGATTGGAAAATAGACAATGCAAGTTCAAAGTATTCAAGTAGCCCACACTTCAGCAGACACGAGGATTAAATAAGGCTATGATTATTTATATCTCAAATTTGTTGTTTGATTTAATTGCCATGATATGCAGATCCGAATTCTAAGGTGCACCCAGGGTGAATTCAGGTACTGATGAATGGCAAACAATGAATAGGATACACAATCTTTAGTCGGGTGGGGGGGGGCGTGGGTGGGTAGTGTTACCCAAATCCGTGGCTAAGGCCTTTGAATACGTAATGGTATTGATACAGGCTGTAATATACAGGGCCAGTATTATTTTGTAGTCTAGTTGGCAATGTTGGAGCCTGCTATATTTGTGCAGGTTATGCTCAGGGAAATGTACTCAGCCGTGTAAGGGCTGGAACAGTTTGCACATGTTACATTTTGTGGGTTCTATTTACTGTGCTTTCCATGGATATTATAAGATGCACACGATTTACTGTATCATCACAGCCAGGCTCTGAGGCAGAAATCTCAGTTGTGGGTGTCCAATTGAGAATAGTGGGTGTGCTAACATATTGGCCCAATATGATGCCGAAGGCATCATCACGATCGCGAAGCAATCCACCTCTACTTGGCAGGAATTCAAGGGAGCCAAGTGTGGGGAGCCGTAAGGGGGCAAGTTTAGAATTTTGACCATTCTAGAGGTTTCTGAGAGGTAAAAAATAACAAGCTGTTCAGCCTATTTGTGAGGATCTTATTGGGCTGTTTTTTTAGACCTGAAATATGAGTTTGACAATACAATTTTTTCCCCTTCTGGTCTTCCGACACCAACATATTAGTCTTCCGACTCCGAGGCTGATGTTTGTTTTACTAGAAACAAGGACATCAGGATAAGGGCTAGCTGCACTTTGTTTTGGGCGAGGGGGGGGGGGGGCATTAAACCCCATGGTGAAATATTTGGAACATTAGAAATGGTTCGTGAGGTATCGTCTATGCTACAAACTTACAAACCAAAAGTATCAACCTCACGTACCCTGATCCCTCAGTTGGGCCCTAGCCATAGGCCTAATTGTAGCCAAGTATTAATCCTCAGCCTTTAGCTTTAACTTATAAACATTACTGTAACTGTAAAACAAATCTTGGACTTGCAGTGTTAACTTGATTCACACCACATGGCAGCCGTTCTGCTACGAACTGTAGTTCCCCAATAGCTGTAGTCTTGTAGATCTACAGAGAGTAAGCACTGGCTCTCTTAAAGTCAAACAGAATACTGTGATGACTGGTTTCCCTATGCAGCCATACATGGCTAAAGACATTCACCAAATTAAACTTGATCCATCTACAAAAAATGAAAAAATTCAGCAACTTTATTATCATCGATGATAATGCAGCAATTTTCGTATGCCTTCTAAGTACGAGACAGATTGTTGTCCAAAACATTCCAGCCTACGATCACTCTTTGTGGTCCTTACAAGTTCATTTCTACTTGTAAACACACTAAATATGCCAGCTGCCACAGTTTGAGGGTAGAAATCTTTGATAGTCAAACTTAAAGGAATCCAAAGTTATCAAGAGTGAACAAACATTCATAAATTAATATGAGGTATGTGTAAATCACTCTAACTAAGCACCTCGTAATATTTTCGGAACCTGACATTAGTAACTTTTCTTGCACGAATCACTTTTATTATCCCACAGAACACCAACACTAGCTCATAGCTATACTAACGTATTTATATATGGAGATGTATCGTAACCTAAGCTAAGTTATCAGTTGTGTGAGAACAGTCTGATCCTACGGACAGCGACTACATTGAAAAGGGTATGGTATCAAGCGCTCGCTAGCATAACACGCAACACGGCAGTTATGTCTGTGAAGCAATAGAGCACTAACCACACAATTTCAGTTTGACAGATTTTTCGATCTTTTTTAACAGGCAAGTACATCGAACGTAGTTAAAGTCAACGCATTCCTGCATTGACTATGTTGCTGCAATACACAGAATTCCGATGTACAAGAAGAGAAGTGTATGCATGTTACTAGAACTTGTGTTTGAAACACAAAATCACGCCAGTAGTCCCGCGAAAACTAGGGAAGATGAAAAGGTACTTCGGTTGGAGAAATGGTAGTCATCGGACGCTATTTCAAACAGTCTAATATGTATACTTGCGAGCTTTGGGAGAATTGCGTGCACGGCGTCCTTGGATATTTGATAAGCCGTGTACGAAAATATAGGCCGTCATTTTGGGGAGGGAAACCGGCCGTGCAAAGGGACGGCTGGACGGCTGGCTGCCTAACAATCACTGATCATAGCTTGTTTAATGCTAATTTGCAGGATTTAACTGGCACAAGATAAGATGTGAACATACAATCAGCCTTGTACAGTTGGGAATATCCTTCCCACACAAATTAAGTAATTAAATGTTTCCATTGATTTATCCATCATATTTGTTGCAAATGTGAAAAATATTAACTATGGCCTAGCCTACCAGTCTATATCATACATCGTTAGTCCCATGCAATGTTTGATAATCAAAGTCTTTCATCATATAGTACAGAACAGTACTATTTCAATAATTTTAAAGATAGTCCGTTATTATTTCTGTCAATCTGTCATGCATTCACAGACCTAGCTAGTGTTTGATCCAAATTTGATAAGTGTGTGTAGAAGACAGATATTATTCACTATTAAAGAGCACAATTTTCTTACAATAAATAGAGGATCTCATAGAGTTTGACCATCAATCAAACTTTAGCAATATTTACCGAACTTATTAAAATTGTAGGCTTACTCTACCAGTAGGGTACCGGTACTGTACAGTACAAGTGAAAGTTTTGCTCACAATGTCACTTATTCCCCCTTACTTTTATTCACTAAAGTCTATTGATAAACACACAATGTACACACTGCAGCTCGCGCTAAAAAATGTAAAATCCATGCAAGGTTAGATATACTAGCATTAGGATCAGACTCCAAACCTACATGTGTACTGTTGGTACCTTTTCCAGAATGGGTATTATAAGCTCTAAAGCAGGGTCCACTAGATCTGCAAGGCGCAAGAAATTCCCATAGATGTCTCCACTGGCAATTTCAGGTAAAACATGCTGTGGAGACAGCAGCTCTCCACGGCATTTTGTGAGATCTCCACAGCCCCCCCACCCCCCCACCCAAACCCCCCACCCCCCCCCCCCACCACGACCACCCCATCCGCCCCCCCACACCCGCCCCCCCCCACCCCCCCCACCCCCCCACCCACGACCCTTCCCCCCTCCGCCCCCCACCCCCAGCCCCGCCCCCCACCCCCCCCCCCCCCCACCCCCCGCCCGCGGCCCACCCAACCCACACCCTCCCCCCACCCCCCCAAACCCCCCCCCCCCCCCCCCCGCCCCCCCCACGCCCCCCCCCCCGGCCACCCCCCCCCCCCCCCACCCCCCCCCCCCCCCACCCCCCCCTCATCCCACCCCCCCCCCCCCCCACCCCCCCCCCCCCCCACCCCCCCCCCCCCCCACCCCCCCCCCCCCCCACCCCCCCCCCCCCCCACCCCCCCCCCCCCCCACCCCCCCCCCCCCCCACCCCCCCCCCCCCCCACCCCCCCCCCCCCCCACCCCCCCCCCCCCCCACCCCCCCCCCCCCCCACCCCCCCCCCCCCCCACCCCCCCCCCCCCCCACCCCCCCCCCCCCCCACCCCCCCCCCCCATCACTTAAAGAGAAAGAAGCTGATTACAATCATAACAGTGAAGCTGTTGATCAAGCAATAGAGTCCCTTGATACAGAAGATTATGACATCATCCATGTAGATATAGCGCCAAACACAGAGCATAAAGATCAGCTGGATAGGAAACAAAAGGAAATGGCTAACGAAGAAAAAAAGCTGTGAATCACATACATTGTATGACATAGGACAAGACATGGGCATAGCTGTAAATAATGCAAACATAGAAGAGTTGCAAAAGCCACGACTACCAGAAACACAATACCATGAACTGGTGAACAAACTCAATGTCAAACAGAAAGAGTTTTTCTATCATGTACTTCACTGGTGTAAAACTAAAAACCAGTCATTCTACACATTCTTGACAGGAGGTGCTGGTGTGGGGAAGTCACAGGTTGTGAAAGCCCTTTACAATGCTCTCTTAAGGTATTACTCTACTGTACCTGGTAATAACCCAGATGACACACACATTCTTCTCATGGCACTGACAGGTAAAGCAGCCTATGGTATTCGAGGTTATACAATTCACAGTGCCATGCAAATACCAGCAAACCAAGGATATGATTACAAAGCACTTACAGCTGAAAGACTTAATACCTTGCAAGCTAAATACCATAACTTGAAAGTTATTTTCATTGATGAAATTTCTATGGTTGGTAATAAAATGTTAAGATTCATTGATCGAAAGGCTGCAACAAATAATGGGATACAAAGAAAGTCTTTGGGGGTGTTAGCCTCATTAGCTTGGTGTAGATCTGTTTCAACTGAAACCAGTACGAGATTGATGGATATTTAATGATTTGAACAAAGACTATGGCCCCTTAGCAACAAAATGTGTGGAAAAGTCTATTTACTGGCATTTGAGCTAACTGAAATCATGAAGGACAAAAAGATGATCCAAAATTTGCAGAGCTGCTCAATAGGCTTCGAGAAGGCAAACAAACACAAGAAGATTGAAATTTGGTTGAAAACAAGGAGAAGTACCACCTGAATGCATTCCATCACATGCTACCACATCTCTTTCAAACAAATGCGAAAGTCAATGCGCATAATGAACAAATGTTTTCTCTTCTTGATATCACAAAAGTTGAAGTGCCATCATGTGACATTGTTTACTCTGGTGATGTTACAAGTACAGTCAAGGAGAAAAGATCAATCTCATGTCCACATGATTCTCAGACAAGACTTATGGGCTTAATGAGCAAGCTTTTCTCTTGGAATTGGTCATGAGGGTTGATTTGTGCTTAAATGGAGAAGTTGATGATGGCTTATTAATGGTGTCTTCAGGCATTGGTGAGATATTCGATAGTGTACAAGGACAACCAAAGTTGACGTAGTGTGGGTACAGTTTTGATGACCCACAAAATAGGAGAGAATCCTCCGTGTCCCTCACGAAAGAGCTGTTACACTCAAAGATTTTCGTGGTGACATTTCAAATAGGATTTTGCCCCAGCCTCGCCCTTTTATAACCTAACTTTCTCCCAAAGTTTACTTTTTTTGATGACAACTATATAACACATTCGTGTTGGTGTGTCGTTAAACCCTATCTAACTAACTAACTCAAAGATTTCTCCAGTGTGGACCCCAGTCACATCTCCGTTGGTAGGCCAGTTCTAATTGAGTAGATATAAAAATTGCAGAAGTGTTTACAGTAAAGCAGTTTCCTCTGAGACCTGCTGCTGCCAGCACAGTTCATAGATGTCAAGGTGATACATTGAAAGAAGTTGCCAATTGGTATGTCAGGACGATCAGTCGCAGTGTTCATATCCACTATGTTTGCCTTAAGCAGGGTTACAAATCAATGACAGGAATATATATATATATGACCCAATCCTGGCAAATCAATGTAGATATACGTGTTGCAAAGAAATGGAAGAACTGCTGAACAGTGCGATCTATGAAAATGTGTGTTCCATGCTTACCACAAACATTGAGGGTCAGTACAACTATCATTCAACAGAATCCGAGGTCATTGAGAAAAACACCTCAACAGATATCAAGTGTGATAGTGCAATGTTTATCTGCCAGAACTTCTTCTCTTCACAGAATTTCACCTGTCCCCTGGAAAGAACATTACTGATGTATAAAGTGAACATAGATGCTTATACAGTAATTCTTGAAACTTCCCTTCCCATGCTTCTTCAATGCATTTTTTTCACCATATGGGTCATTCCTATGAGGTTGGTGCAGAGTCAATTTATTGAATGCCCAGAAAAGACAATTACTTGTACAAATGTTGTGTGGTTATCCTATTCCTTTGAGTTTGGTATGGAGGTGATTGGCATTGAATACTTGTTGTGATAAATGGTATCTAGCATAAAGTCCTATCCTGAATGGCTGAGAAATTTCTACTCTCTTTTGTTGGGGTCTCTTAGTCAAATTTGTTAAAATGTGTTGTGACCTAATAAGTCCGCATAGTCCAGGTTGTTCTTCTCATTTCGCCTAATTCCACCCATGTATGGTGCCAGAAAACAAGATCTCAGAACATGTTTTTCGTAATGCGGAAAATTAACCAAGGATTCCCAAAATTTCCTCGCAAAAGAATAATGAAATTATCGATACCCACGTGTATACGCGGCAGTGTCCGCTGCTCTTCCCTAGTTCTACGTTACGTGGGTATTTTTTTGTTTTTGTTTCTTAGGTCATTCTCGTGGTACTTTCCTCTCAAAACGCACACACCCCCGAATCACTTACATTGCAGAGTGCTCATTTATAACCCTTGCATACTTCAAGATTCAGACCATAGAGTAAAGCTATGGACATTTAAGAAACGTATCATGTATGAGTAACGTTCATGGTGTCACTACTTGTTTTACGTTCAGTTCTGGGTCCTTCGGACGGAGAGCCAGACGTGGTTTTCGTCGAGCTCCCTCGTCGTTTTAAACCGTGCTCAACCTTGTATCACTGTGTGATAGCTGTACTATATATTGCGATTGTGTATAAAACACCTTATAGCGTGCTTGTGTTTTAGTTGATAAGTAGGTCTGGTCGTGTTCATCTGTTTGCGACCACGCCTTAATTCTGTGTTGCTTGTGTTTTTGTTACTTCATCCTAATTTTTGTCCCTTGTAAAACTAGTTCTGAGGTTTTTTCCCTTTTATCCCGTGGCCTCGAGCCACACAACTGCTGCTATGCCCGGAGGTCGGGATAGCACAATTGTTAAGTTGGATTTTTCGTCCGGGGCGAGCGTCTCTCCCCCGCAGGCGTTTTCTGTGTTAACCCTTTCACTCCCAAGTTTATTTTGAGAAAAAGAGGTAATATGCAAGTGCATTCAAATAGAGTCAGATTATTCAAAACTGAAACAAGTGATGTGCATCAAACCATATATCAATGCAAAGCTAAGACAATGGAGAAACTGAAAATGAGATTTAGAAGCATGTATTTTGCTCATTACAGTAACCATGGCAACCAGATGATCGTGACAAGAAATTTGCATAATAGGAAAAACAACATTTTTACAGCAGTTATGAGGTTTACTTTCTTCTCAGCCCCACAAAATTACTTTCATGTGGTGGGCCATTTTCTCCTCTTTATTTTGATACCTAATTTGACCCCATGGGGCACTAGTTACCTGCAAAAATTGCACAAAGATGAGAAGTAGTTTGATAATGAGATGCAAATTTGAATGCAATTATTCATGAATTCTATATTCAAGAAGAATAGCAATATATTTACAGAATTCTAGCAGTTTTATCAATATGAGCATATGTAAAACTTGGAAGAGTGAGAATAGTGATGTCTAGCCCGAGTGGGGCTATATGAGAAGGAAAGAGCGCCCTCTATGTGACTGAAATACTCGTTCGCATACTATTTGGTACATATTTCCCAGAAATGTTTCCATATGTCACACCCTGCAGTTGCCAGGATTGGCATGGTACTCTTCAAAGCAAGGCATGGGAACTCTACAAAGAGGAATATCTCCACACACATGGCAACCGTAGTTCGTGCCATGTCTCACACCTCTCTGTAAACAGATCCGACATCGCCTCTTTGCACGCAGATATCCCAGTTGGACTAGGTCTACATGGGGTGTCCTAACACCTTGTAGTACTGGAAGGTGACCTGGTCTTCCAACCCTCAACCTTGAGCTAAAATCACCTACAAAGCTAGCAACTGCCAAAGCCCTGAAGTTTTTTCAGGGTGCAATTTTGGTCTGGATTTGTCAATTGAAAGTTGGCTCTGTAAATAATGAATGCGTTATTCAAGGCCCAGTCAAAACATGTGCCACACAAGTCGCATGTACCAACGTCTCGATTTCCTGTCAACTCCATAGGTACCCTTCATCTGATCTGCTTGGTCTACACCCCCCATGCACATATTGTAAGGCTTTCACACATGGGGGACATTGTATGATGGTTTACGGGTTCCTTGCCGATCTCGGCGTGGGACAGAACAAGCCATCCTCTACCGCAGGGAATGTGTTCGACAAAAAAAGAATAGGTTTTCGGTTCATGCCAAACAGTTGCTGTATAGCCATCATCTGTGGACATGAAGTGGCTGTCCCCTTGCTTGGTTATGAGCTTCCCTCTGTCATTACAACAGGCATCTTTCAAGGCCTTGGTTGGTACAAGCCGTCTGTTTGCCTTCACGGTGCCAGTTGAGTAAATTCCGAGGCTTTTAGGTCTGCGAAAAGCTCGTAATAAACGAAATATCGATCCATGTAAAGGTTGTGGCCAACATTGTGTACGTCCGGGTTATAACTGACTTCACAGCTCTGCATGGCAAGGACTCCTCTTCAACGTCATTGCTCTTACCACTGTATACTTGGAACGTATGAACGTAGCCAGTTGAAGAATCAGCTAAAGTCCACAGTTTGAAACCACGTTTGATTGGCTTAGATGGGTCATACTGTTTCGCTTTATGCCTACCTTTGAATTTTACCATCGTCTCATCCACGGAAATGTTTTTTCCCCAACTGATAGCTCGCTTGAAAGACACTTTGAAAATGCTCTATCAGGTGCCTAACTTTGAACAATTTGTCAAAATTTGGGTCTTCAGGTCCAACAATGTTAGCATTGTTCACAAAATGCAAATGCCGCATCAGAAAGAAAAACCTGTTCTTTGTCATTATTCTTGCATAATTTGGGCAATTCAAAACCCAGTCCGTCGACCAAATATCCTGTAACTGGGCTATTTTCTTGATTGATATGCCCACAATCATTCCTATCAGGGCTTTTAGTTCTTCCAGGGACATGGGTCCATACACATTGTCATTTGCTACGAGTTTCCCATTTTGCTCTGCATACCTGTTCGTTTCTTGTACTATGTGCTTCAGGAGCGGCTCGGTGAAGAACACATCCAAAACATCACTTACTTCTGCATTTGGGAGGAGGTTGCACTTTGGTCCTGGTGGGTATGGTGGTGTGAAGTTTTTGATAGGCTGGAATGGCACCTGGTGGTCTAAATTTTTCCAATTGACCTGTGGTAGAATATTCCCCTGTACTTGTGTTGGAGCTCTCCCTTGCCCTCGCCCTCTTCCTCTGTTACGGCCCCTTCCTCTGTCACGTCCACCCCCTATATTCAAAACTGGTGTACTATCAGAACCAGAATCTGAACTTGAACTGTTCTCAGCAGGGGAAGAATCTTGGGACAGCTCATCTCCTTCTTCAGCAGTTTCGACATCACTCACATCACTCCCTGATGGCAATGATACATCTGATTCATCGGAGTCGCGGTACCTCTCAGGTCGTCTTCTCTGACGGGAAGGCCGATGTGCCATGCCCGAAGAGGTTGAACAATGCCAACTACTGTAAATGACGAATAGAAATGAAGAACACTGAAGTATAGAACAGATATCATTTGCGGGAAATAATGAACAAGGGGGGGGGGGATGCAGCCCAGGGGTGTATGATCATGCAAAAATCGCCATGATTATCGCTAGGGTGAACAATACACATATGCAGCTTCAGCCATTGGCAATGTAGGCCTAGCTACAACTATCCCTAGGCCTACCTACTACTTTTAGAACACATCGTTTTCAATCTCATGATTAGTATGCGCATATTTCACCCAGAAAGCACAATAAGCATGCGAACCAATCTTTCTTATTCCTGAGGTTCCAAATTACTCGAGGTTTTACCTCACATAACTCACTGCACAATGATACACAGTGTACCCTACCTGTTACTGTTTAGTAACCATAGGCTTTATTTACTATTCTATATAGGCTACACTGTATGTATATTCTACCAGGTTGCTGCTGCCTAAATCCATGTCGTTCAACGGAAAAATCCCCTCAAAATCTAGAACCACCCCCGATATCGAAACCCACTTCCGGGTTTCTGCTTCGGCGAAAAAAGGGTAAAAAATAGCAAAATTCCTCAAATTTCTGAAACTTAGGATGAAATATTCGCAGAACTGGTACCTATACACAAGGGTATATATCTAGGGTAGGTATAATCACTCACCTTGAGTAAAACTGGTGTAAAAGTCTATCAATCGAGACTATCGGGTTGTAAGTTCCACAACAAATTCTTCACTTCCGGGTCCATGGAACTGGGGTATGAAAAATGGCTTTTTTCGCCCAAAATACACACAATATGTGACAATAAATGGTCACTGATGATTCTTGGATGTGTTCTGAGTAAGCATGATAACTTGAAAGTGACTTGGAAGGGAACAGTAAGAGGGTGCATAACTATAAATGAGTGTACCATTTCAGAGCCCCTGCAGGGGCTTCTGGGAGTGAAAGGGTTAAAGAATAAGGGGATACAAGTTTAAGAGATAGAGATGTTGCAGGCGCTTGCCGCCCGCAACACGTATGACCTAAAGTTCAGGTCTGATGCTGCCCGTGTTAAAGGTGTGTCTTGCCTGAAGTGGGCAGAGGGGCTCACTGTCACCCCATATGATCGCTCTGTGGCGGTGACAGTGTTATACCTGAACTTTGAGGTCGACCAGCGCCTGGTTGCGAGGGTTCTGAGCCAATACGGAACTGTCTCTGACATGCGGTGGTGCAAATATGGTTCGGGCGAGTTGGCCGGCATATTTAATGGAAAGAGGCAGTGCCGTATGGAATTAGACAGGGACATTCCGTCCTTCCTCTTCATAGGGGGTTCGAAGGCCCACATAAGGTACTTCGGGCAGCCCCGCACCTGTTTCAAGTGTGGACAAGAGGGACATGAAGCCAGGTCTTGTCCCAACAGACGTTGTGGCAAGTGCCTGCAGGTGGGGCATGACAAGGCAGAGTGTCCCAACGAGGTGCGGTGCAACCTTTGTGGAGAGGAGGGACATGTCTCTGGTGCGTGCCCCACATCGTACTTTGCCCATGCCAGTGCGGATGTGGAGCAGGCACCTGAACCCTCGCAAGCAGGCCCAGAATATTCCACTGAGGAATTGGAGGAGACAGCACAAGAAGTAGAAAAAGATTTCCTTGCCTCGAAGCAGTGTGAGGGGGGTACTGTGGCTCCCAAGGCCGACTCCTCACCATCCTCCCCACCAACACCAGTGGAAGCTGATAGGATGGCAGTGGAGGAGGACCTACAGCTCTCCTCAGACTCCGAGTCTGCTATGTCAGATGGTGGGAAGTCTGCCTCAGAGCCTCCTCCCAAGGATCCACCTTCCGGGGAGGGCTGGTTTGATTTATGTGAGGGAGAGGAGCCTTCATTGAAGAGGTCGGCCTCAGGCGGGGTGTTAGACCAGGGGGTTTACCATTCTCAAGACCCCTCCCCGAGTTCACAGAGTAAAAAGGTCAGGTCCCAGGTAGATACGTAGCCACTCATTACACCATGGCTGATTCCCTGTCCCTCCTGACTCTAAATGTTAACGGCATGAGGGACAGTCGGAAGCGGTCAAGGATATTCCAATTTTGCAAAACACTGGGTGTGGACTTCGTTTTCCTCCAGGAGACCCACATTATGAATGAGGACGATGTCCACACCTGGTCCTTTGAGTGGGGCGGGGATTTACACGCTTCCTTTGGCTCAACAACATCTTGTGGTTCAGTTATTTTAGTTTCGCCAAGGTGGACTCCGCTGGTCGGAAAAGTCGATTCTGATCATGAAGGCCGGTTGGTATGCATTACAGTAAGACATCCATGTGGGAAATTTTTCCTGTTTAACGTGTATGCGCCCAATCGGCCTTCAGACAGAAGGGACTTTTTCATGACCCTGCCATCCTTCCTTCCTGGCAGTGCTCCGTGTATCCTGGCTGGGGACTTTAACTGCGTCCCCGACACACAGCTTGACCGAATGTCCACATGTACGTCTTCGGGCTGTGGTGTCGGTATGTCGGAATTGGACATGTTTATAAAGAATCATGACATGGTTGACGTTTGGAGAGCACAAGATCCCGGCTTGTCCGTGTTCACTTGGCACCGCCCTGATGGCACGGATGCCTCAAGGTTGGACCGGGTGTACTCTCCACCTGCACTGTCACCAAGGGACTGTGAAGTTGTGACATGTCCAATTTCGGATCATGACGCAGTTACTGTCTCCTTTCAGCCTCCAGAGTCATGGCCAACAGGGAGGGGGTTCTGGAAAATGAACACAGATATTCTAACGGAGGCTGACTATAGCGAACAGTTTAAAGCCAGGTACGAAGGGTGGCGAACATTGAGGCCGGCCTTTTCAACAGATTTAGAGTGGTGGGATGACGTAAAGTCCCGCATCAAACAGTTTACAGTTGAATACTGTGTAGCAAGAGCTCGTCGAAAAAGGGAGGAGTTCCTCTCGCTCTGCTTTAGGGAGAGGGACGGGGACTCCTCCGCACTCCACGCAATCCAGCAGTACCTTGATGAAAAACTGCACGGGGCCCGTGTTCGTGCTCGTGTTCATTGTGTGGAGGCGGAGGAAAAACTAACCATCAAATTCTACCGGGACGTCACAAAGTATGCCATCGATCGCCGCATAAGAGCAGTCCGTGACGTCCACGGTACGGTACAGAAGGACCCTCTCGACATCGTGGAGGTATTTAAGACCTTCTATGAACAGCTTTATACGCGGGCAGATGTCGAGGTAGACCTTCAAGGGTCCCTATTAGATAATATTGACAAGACACCCTCTAAAGAGCAGAATGATGGACTTGGTTCTCCCCTGACTGTCGACGAGCTCTGGAAGGCGGTGGCGAAGATGAAAGGCGGAAAGGCGCCTGGGTCCGACGGTATCCCAATGGAATTTTACAAACGCTTCTGGGGTACCGTCGGGCACGATCTCCGTGATGTATTCACCTCTGCCTTCCTTGCTGGCTCATTGAGTCCCTCGCAGCGCACAGGCGTTATAACATTGTTACCAAAGTCTGGAGACCCCCTAGAACCGAAAAACAAGCGACCAATTACCTTGTTAAATGTACACTACAAGATTCTGGCGAAAGCCCTTTGTAACAGGCTAGGCACGGTCATGCCGGATCTTGTAGGTTCTTTCCAGACATGTGCGGTGCGGGGACACAGTATTCAGCAGAGCTTTTTAAGTGCATCGGAACGGCACATACAAACAAAAAACTCAAATCAAACCGGATCGGACAGGAACATAAACGCAAAACTATCCACACACCACCAAATCAAACAGAAAAGTATGTTCATTACAACAATAGAACCACACACACACTGACAACCCAGTACCCCACAAACCAACCTCCCCCCGGCCACCCTAAACCAATATTACTACATACCGCCAACGAAAGACAACAAAAGAACAAACCACCACCACCCAACAACAACCAAAACACCAGACCAAACAATCATCACAAACTGCCCCAAGGGGCCACGAGGGGTCCGGGCGGGGTCAACCTGCCACGAGGGGTCCAGGGTGGAGTCAACTTGCTATATTTACAGTATGTACACTATATACACTATTTACACTATTTACACAAAAACAAAAAACTGAACAAAACAAAACTGGGCCAAAAATACAGGCGCACCTTGCCCAAGGGCGTCCCGGAGGCAGTTGTGGCAAAGGGTAACCTCATTATCCCCACGCTTTAACAAGCTCCACAACCGGATGCAGTATTCAGCAGAACCTCTGGTTGATGCGGGACTTAGTTGAATATGTGATGGACCGTGATCTTCCATGTGCGCTTGTCTCCCTCGATCAGGAGAAGGCCTTTGACATGGTTGATCACGGATTCCTCTTTAAAATCTTGAAGAAGTTTAATTTGAATCCAGTTTTTGTTAAATGGACCTCTTTACTGTATAATAGTGTATATAGTCGGGTTATCGTTAATGGCCTACCGTCGGATGCCTTCAGAGTTCAACGTGGGGTACGGCAGGGGTGTCCCCTGTCACCTCTACTGTATGTATTGTTTAGTGAATCCCTTGCAAGAGCCTTCCAAGTTGAACCTTTGTTTCGACCATTTCACATACCTGGTGGAGCTAAAGTCAAGTGCCTCCAGTATGCTGACGACGTCACATGCGTAGTCTCCGACCTAGCTTCCTTCAGAGCCCTTACTGGCACGCTGTCTACCTTTCATAGAGCGACAGGTGCCACACTAAACCCCACCAAGACCAAAGGACTCCGTCTAGGTAAGTGGCGGTCGAAACAACTGCCCTTCGCGGCATCATGGGTAGACGACGCCATAAAAATCAATGGCATATGGTTTGGTTACGGTTCACCCGAGTCACTTACCTGGAATGAGAAAGTGGACCTGGTGGAAGCTAGGTTGAAGGACTTCGGCGATCGCTACATTAGTCTGTTGGGGAAGGTAACGATTATCAATCGTTTCGTTTACCCTCTCTTGTGGTATCCGGGCACTGTTCTGGCCGCTCCAGAGGGTGTCCTGGTGCGACTCGAGAGGGCCGTGTTTAAGTTTCTTTGGTCAGGGAAAACGGAGCTGGTCAGAAGAAAAGTGGTGTACCAGGTTCCTAGGCAGGGGGGATTGGGCCTCGTGCACTTTCCTTCAAAGCTCCGTTTTCTCTTGACTAAATGTGTTTTTAGTGCCGTCGACAGTCAGATGCCGTTTGCCTACTTTGTCCGTTATTGGGGTGGATTATCATTCCGTTGGTTCTTGCCTACCCTGTTTAGCAACAGTGTACCTCACAGCTGGAGGCCCACGAAGGCATACTGTCAGATGAGGGACACTTTCCGTATCATGTCAACTGTTGGGGACATTTCGCAGTCCAGTGCGGGGGACCTGTACCAGTCCATTTTTGATGACTTGGTTGGTCAGGTCCAACCCAACGACTATGCGTCAGGGCCGGAAGTGTGGCGTGTAGTCCACAGCAGGTCACTAGATCATCGCCGGCGTGACCTGCTGTGGCGGATCGCACACGACGCCATCGTGACGAATCTCAAGCGCCTTCGGTGGCGTCTTGGAGATGGCATTTGCCCCCGCACTGGATGCACAAGGTGGGAGAGTGTGCCCCATGTGTTTTGGCAGTGTGGCTTTGTGGCCCTCCTGTGGGAGTGGTTTCAAGTCCTGGCTGATCGCCTCACGTTTTGCAACACCTGGGCGGTCAGCCAGGACTACGCTTTGTATGGTCTGTCACCCCCGCGATGCAATACAAGTGTTCTCGGGATACTTACCTTTGTTTCGGCCTCCATAAAGCTGGCCTTATGGAGAGACCGGTGTAATATTGTATTTAGGGGAGAGGGGAGGCCTGCGGACGTCCTCCTGGCGTCGGTGTGGACAGAGATTAAGCTCAGGGTGGAGGCTGACTTCGTTCGTTTGCCAGGGACGACGTTCGGCAGGCGGTGGGGTCCACTCGTTTCGGTAAGGGCGGGCCGGGTGACGGTTAACCTGTAAATATTGTGTTGCTTCCATTAGTTTTTCCTTTGTAAATAGTCCTGTGTGGTGGGTGGGCTGGGGATGATTGTACATGTTGGCCATAGAATTTTTCGTTTGCCAGCTTCATGTAAAATAGTTTTGTAAATAGTTGTAAATAGTTCACAGTTGCGTTTTTGCCGGTCCGGTTTTGGGTCTTTCTGTTTGACAAGTGTCCGTTTCTATGCACTTAAAAAGCACACAGCTTCATTTTCGGTTTTAAATCACACTGTAGCCGTGAAAAAAATTGTACGCTCTCCACAAGGTCCTGGGTAGGACGTTAAACTGCATCCGGTTGTGGAGCTTGTTAAAGCGTGGGGATAATGAGGTTACCCTTTGCCACAACTGCCTCCGGGGCACCCTTGGGCAAGGTGCACCTGTATTTGCCCGGTGCTTTTTAAGTGCTGTTGCCTTTGGGCCTAGTGTTGCCTTTGGGGCGTGGTGTTGCCTTTGGGGCGTGGTGTTGCCTTTGGGGCGTGGTGTTGCCTTTGGGGCGTGGTGTTGCCTTCGGGCGTAGTGATGCCTTTGGGGCGTGGTGTTGCCTTCGGGCGTGTTGTTGCCGTGGGGTGTGGAGTTGCCTTCGGGCGTGGCGTTTCCTTTGGGCGTGTGGGCGGAATTTGTTTGGGTGGTATGTGGTTGTGGGGAGTTGTTTTGGGGTTGGCTGCAGTGGCAGTTACTGGAGTTCAGTAGTAACAAAGACTCTTTTGTTCCCTGTTGCACGGTATGTATAGTTTGTTTAGCTTTTGTGTTTGGGACCCGTCATGGTTTTGTTTGGGTTTGGGATATTTCTTTAGTTTGTCAGTGCCTGTTTCTACGTACTTAAAAAGCTCGATGATCAGTACCAGAAAGTTAAAAGTGAGCTCAAAGAATTTCAGCTGCAGACAGTTAACAATCTTTCATCAGACCATGTTTATAGTGGAACACATTTAGCAAACAGCCTTCCATCCTCTACCATCAACCACATCCTTGCAAACATCCGTCCTTATCTTATTCTCACTTCTGTCAAATGCACACATTTCCAAATGTGGAGATTTCTGAATAAGTATGGGCTATACGTGAAAAACACCTGAAACCATGTCTAAAGCCAAACAACGGGAAAATGTTTGGATGACAGCAGTGAACATTTAGAAGACTCTGATGATGAAGAGCACTTTCTTGAGCAGTTAGAATATTGCAAGATTCATTTACCCAGTAGTGAAAATGACTGAGACTGGCTGACTGGAATTATAATACAGTGCTAACGCATCCCTTGCATAGTTTCAAATCTTTTGACTGGGCTCCTCAGCATACGTTTATTGAAGATAAAAAATGCCTTTCAATGCCTACATGTAAATGTTTAACATTTTTAACCTGAAAGCAGAAACATAAGGTCTCTACAATTTATAAATACTTTAATAGGACTACCAGCCATTAGCATGTGTGAATTTGTAGTCATAGCATGATCATTGAAGAAACAGAAAACAGTTAAACTTATGAAGTGGTCCATTGCACAATAATCTGTGATGTCCTTCTTGTACAATTCATATTAACTGCATTCTGCCTGTTGAAATTAAAATGTGTAAAGGACCATTGACAATTAAAAATTTCTTGCATAGCATATTGTACTGACAGGGCTTGTACAGTCAGTTCACTCTACGATATCAGATGTGCAGTGATCAAATTTTGCAGAAAGTGCAGCAGTAGCTCCCAGAAGAGTAAAGACTATAACTTGAGTAGTTCAGAAAATGGCATTACAAATTATTGTGCACCATACCATTTAAAGTGAGTTAGTAAGTTTCGACATTTGATCATTTAGATTCATTCATTTTTCACGCTTTGTAACACAAACTTTAGATATTCCAGACTTTAGGTACGGTAAACTTAAAATACAAGTAAAACCACAAGTTATTATTTCAGCTAGTCATTAAGATGCTATGAAAGAGGTGCACTCTTCCAATACACTTCACTCTCTCCTACAATGTTGCCTGAATACGTATTTCCTAGACAGTTCATTTCAAGTTGTTTTCATCCACCTGTATAGATCTGCAATATTTAAACTTCCAAGTGTGGAAGAAGGAAAGCTTCTTGATGAAGACATATGTCTACCTGGAGTATACTCAAATAAGTTAACCCTGTTCATTTCTTTGGCTAAGGCATTAACATCTTCACTTATGTCCGGTCTTGTGTGTTTGCCATATTGTTGCCTCAGCCCAGCCTCAGTGTCTATTTGTTTCAAACATTCATCTAGTTCCTGTGCAAACTGACTGACTCTCTTAACACACTTAGCGGTAATTTTACCATGTAGTGATTTGCACTGTGCCTTGAAAACCCGATTCTGGTGCTCCACCTCTCTGTCTACCTCAATATTCCCATCAACTCGACCTGTTTTATTTACGAATCTGTTCCATACCAAGTCATATGCCAGTCGGGGTGACAAAAAGCAGTGTACTTTTGCCAAAAGTCGTAAAACCTGGTAGCTATATTTCTGCTTACCACTTGCTTTGAAATGCAGCAAAAAATATTTGTACATTCGAATCAATCTTTTCACATCTCCAAGTCTTCTGGCATCCACAAAGTTCATAGCAACCATGCACATACCAAGGCTACAGTGGGCATAGTTGAATATGGCATCACTCGGAGAACCCTCAGCTACTTGGGAGGTTGTTTGCTGAGCTGTGGCTGCGGTTTCAAGTGAGTGCTTTGTGAGGGTATGCCTCTGTAAACCTGTTTTGGTTTTGTACACTTTTAGACATAAGATGCATTTAAACTGTGGTACATCATAGTTAATTTCACTCACATGTGGGATGACACATATGTCGATAAGGTCAGCTAATACAGTTCGTACATAATAGGATCTATTATGATGATCATCCAGTCTGAATGCATTTTGTGACGGCTCATCATTTGGGTCATCTACACCAAAGTATTCCATGGCAGCAGCAACCACAAAAGACTTGGTTCATGTCTCTAGTAGGTCTGGTGCAGCATTAACATCTTTCATAGGATCTTTTGTGGCACTGTAGAGGTTGATTTTGTCTGCACTGGATGATGTATCATACAGATTTTCCCAGACTACCTGCATATTGGAGATAAATCACATGTTAAATAAAATCATTATATGAAAAGAAACCTTTAAGTACAGTGGTATAGCTGGGACGGAGGGGGTGTTGAAAACCCTTTGCAAAAGTCCTAAGAGGTCAACACTGGAAAGTTCATAAGTAGCAAAAGTGCACTTATTGAATTCCATATTTATATAGTATGTCATACCCCCTCCCTTCCCACTGACATTAATGATGCACCCCAGGTGACAAGCACACCACTAGCCTTACCCCCCAAAAACTCTGGCTATGCCACTGTAAAAGGAAACTATACTGTTACAGTAAATACCTAGCTACAGTATATCCTGTATGTAGATGAATGCTACTAGTATTGAGTCCATTATCAGCATTTAAAATTTGGAAAGGAGAAGATTTTGATTGTCCTTGGAATGATTCATCAACAGTCAATCATGTAATATGTATGTCATATCATTTTGAAGTGACTATTTGATCACCCCAAACATAGAACATGATCATACAGTATGTCTAAATACAATTCCTAACTACACTCTGCTTGCCATTAATTTGACTTTGGTTGGTCAATGATGATTTGTGCAGTATGGTATTGATATGGCTTTGAGCAGCTTGAACTCATTGCATGCTGCAGTAGTTTGATAAGGAAGTACACTGGACATGTGCACTTGTTTGAATGATAGGAGGCAGGGGTTAGAAATTAAACTTAGTAGGGACAATTTCTCACGTCTGGGCTTTTATGTGACAATGCTTTTTTTCCAGAAAGTGTATCCTCTTTCCAAGACAATTATTTCTGTATCCATGCACTCTTCCATCTTTAAAGAAATTCACTGCCTGTATCTGCCCTCAGAGAAGGCTACAGTGTACAGTACCCTTACTAAAAAAATTATCACCACTAAGCAATTCTAGCCCCTTTGCCATACCAAAGAAAACATGGACCAATGGTATGATACTCACCCCAGAAATTGCATAAAAATTTACAACTGTAAGTGAACTGACCACCATAGATTGGATACACCAATCCTCTTTATAGGCCAACCAGAGTGAAACTATTTCTTGAATGAATTGGTAGCATATCAGAATATTGTCAAAGATGTTCATGAATTTGAGGCTATTGTTGGATTGCATGTCAATCAAATTACAGAACTACTAATTGTGAATGTTTATGTCTGGGGTTTCCAAAGGCTGGTAGGGCTGATATGCAACATTTACTAACCCTCTCTGTTATGTATGCTTTGGTTATTTCTCAAATGAATATTTCATCAAAACATCCATTAACTTTAGGCATTTAAGGAATATCCCATTGACCGTGAGGACTAAATGAAATATATTTTCCTGTCACATGATTTTCAAAGCCACACCAATACCTTCTTCATAGCTCGTACCTTACCATGACAGTTTGCCTTTACAGAAAGTTAGTCTTGCCAAGAAAATAATTTAAGTTGGTTCAAGACTTCAAAATGTTATGTTCTACAAGCAGATTGCTCTTAAAGTGTTTTCTCTTTAAAACTGAAATGTTGATGAGAATCATGACACTTTTGTGACATCAAGTAATCTGATACAAAAACAGGGAAAGGAAATCAAAAGTTTTGCATTCACACTGTACCTGTAGGAAGTTAGCATAAGAATGGAAATCAGCAATGGCAGGGATAAGTCCGTCGAGACGCTTATTGGGTGTGGATGAGTTTTGTTGTTCCTCTATGCAATTACTCTCTCTTTCACATGTGAGCAGGTCTCCAACACTGATAATATCAGTAGGTGTGCCAGTACCATGGCCAGGTACATACTGGTGCATGTAATGCATAATGTTGTAAATTCCTTCGGATGTGTTCTCATTTTCCATGACAACCCCAAGACTCACCTGTTAAGAGAAATAGTTAATGTATTTCAAATTACATCACTTGAGCAGTTTTGATGGTATAACTGCACAAGGATGTTAAAACTGCATGGTGAGGAACCGGATGTGGGAAGAAGCTGTGCTTTCTTTTAGTTTTGTAATGTTGTTAGATTTTGGGAATAACTGTGGTATGTGGCAAGCTGAGGAGGTGGTGGGGAAGGATGCAGATGGGTTTTTCTTGCATTTTTTGGTTTCGATGATAAGAGAAACCTATGCATTCATGATGGCGTGTGTGTGTATGTATGTGTGTGTGTGTGTATGTGTGTTTGTGACACTTTGCTCGTTAACACGATATCTCAAGAAGGGAAACTCTGACAGTTCTCAAACTTGGTACATAGATGCCCCATATTGAGAAGAAGAACCCTATTGTTTTTGGTGGGGGTCAAAGGTCACCGGGGGTCAAACTCTGAAAACCTTGTTAACACAATATCTTGAGGTAGGAAGCTTGGATGAATTTCATATTTTGTATGTAGATGCGTTATGGTATGAGGAAGAACCCTATAATTTGTGGTGGAGGTGAAAGGTCATCTGGGGTCACCGGGGGTCAAACCCTGAAAACTTCGTTAACACGATATCTCAAGAAGGGAAACTGTGACAGTTCTCAAACTTGGTACATAGATGTCCCATATTAAGAGGAAGAACCCTATTGTTTTTGGTGGGGGTCAAAGGTCACCTGGGGTCACCGGGGGTCAAACTCTGAAAACCTTGTTAACACAATATCTCGAGGTAGGAAGCCTGGATGAATTTCATACTTTGTAGATAGATGCGTTATGGTAAGAGGAAGAACCGTATCATTTTTGATGGAGGTGAAAGGCCATCTGGGGTCACCGGGGGTAAAACCCTGAAAATCTTGTTAACACAATAACTTGAGTTACAAAGCTTGGATGAATTTCATACTTTGTATGTAGATGCATTATGGTAAGAGGAAGAAGCCTATCATTTTTGGTGGAGGTCAAAGGTCATTTGAGGTCACCAGGGGTCAAACCCTGAAAACCTTGTTAACCTGATATCTCCAGGTAGGAAGCTTGGATAAATTTCATACTTTGTATGTAGATGCGTTATAATAAGAGGAAGAATCCTATCATTTTTGGTGGAGGTTAAAGTTCATTTGGGGTCACTGGGGATTAAACTCTGAAAATCTTGTTAACACAATATCTCCAGGTAGGAAGCTTGGATAGATTCCATACTTAGTATGTAGATGCGTTATAGTGAGAAGATGAATCCTATTGTTTTTGGTGGAGGTCAGAGGTCATCTGGGGTCACCAGAGATCAATGTCTGAAAACCTTTTCAAGATGATATCTCCAGGTAGGAAGCTTGAATAGATTTCATACGTGGTAAATTGATGTGTTATAGTGAGGAGATGTACCCCATTGTTTTTGGTGGAGTTTAAAGTTCATCTAGGGTCACCAGAGGTAAAAAAAAGCAAAATTTCCCAAGAATATCACATGGGTTCACCAGAGGTCAAAGAGCAAAATTTCCCAAGAATTCCCAAGATCGTCATCTGGGGTCATCAGAGGTCAAAACGCAAATTTCCCCAGAATTCCCAAGACTAAATAGTAATACAAAACTGTATTTTTCCAACATGTTAAGATAGCATTTGACCATTGACTGAAAGGTATGGGACATCTTGGCTTTATTTGGAATAGAACATACAGTATATCATCGAAACCTCAATGCATTTTTGCATTCTGGTTAAAGGATATGTTTACTACCCGATTATTTCTCCTTATATAACCTTTGGGAAAATAGCTTGAGAACCCTACCTGGCTGTTTCCCAATACAACCCCCCCCCCCCCCCCCAGCTTCTCTGTCAGAAAACCACTGTTGGGGGTATGTTTTTATGAAAATAATTTTGGGTGGGAATTATTGCATGAAGGGTTGTGCAGTCAAGATAACTCTGCAATGATAGTGTTTGAAGTAATTCTGATATGATATTCATCATATGTGCATAGCCCATTTTGTTCATGTGAAAAGGCTTAAATTTTGCACAAATATAGTTTGTTATTTATTGTAATAAACATACAGATATGAAAAAAATCATTTTCATTACTCACAACTTGTGACTTTTTCTTAGCATCTGGCATGTAATCATGTGGGAGGACTTTGAGTAATTCATCTGCAATCCACTTAAGAGATGGTATGTAGTTTGCTATTATGTGACCCATCGACATTGTCCAGTCATTCTTCAGAGCTGTCTCATCCTCTTGTGAAGGCAAGAACAATCCCAGGTCTATATTTTCAACATTAACTGTAGGTGTCTTATTTGGTAAATGGCTGCAGTCAACTCTGTTTTTAACCGCAATAATGTTGGCCATGTGATAGTCAGCACCATGATGTTGACGAGTGGTATGTCTTGTCTTGATTCTCCTATCAACATTGTCCATAGCCAATTGGAAGGACAGGACTGGAGTCTCTGTCATTTGTTAAGTCTGATGCATTTTCATTGTTTTCTCTTTCAGCTTGTTCTATCCACTTCTTCACTTCAGTGTCAAACCCTAATCCAAACTCTGTTTGCTTCTGGATTACATAATTGTATGATAAGCACAGATTCCTCATCCCGAGACGTGTAAATGCCTTTTTGGTGCACCCCCCCCCCCCCTGGGACAAGGGAAGCCCTTGTCTTCTTTTTATTCCTTTCAATGGTGGGTGCAGTTGCTGCTGTGCATAAAACTGAGAGCAGAACAGGTGCATAATTCTCCAATTCTGCTAATTGTTTTGTGAAGCCGAAAGATTCAAAGTCCTCTTTTGAAAAGAAAACTTTGTACTTGGAGAGCATGTGAAACTGCACTCTTTGGTAATTGCACTTTCTACTGCAATAACAGAATTAGTTTTAAAACCCTCAAACTTCTCCATCTCCCGGAATACCAGATTTTCATCATCATCCATAATTGCTGAGGTGACACCTTCCCACTTTGGGAGTAACTTCATCCTACCTTGTTCTTTTCCCTTTGCAGTTTTAATAATCTGTAGTTGAAAAATTAATATGGTCAAACTAAGAGAGAACATTTTCCATCAAAATAGTCATATCATAGTCTCAGGCAGTGGGGCACCAAAGGGAGGGGGGAATGGTGGCATTAGCCCCTAGTGAGGAGCTTTGCCCCCAGATGCCCCCACTCAGCTCCTGAACCAAATATACCTATCGTGAGACTTAGTTTTTCCCCCAGAGATACTATGCTAAAACCTAAGAGATCGCATTGAACATATAAAATTAACTTCGACCTTTTCAGCCTTTAAATGTATAACCGCATTATTTCAGAAGGCAAATAATAAAATGCATAAGATATATTATAGAGTAATTGCAAGATGCAAAATCTCAGTCACGAAAATTATCATCACATGATTTACGAGCAGCCATACAAGGGGGGAGGATACTATTGAATACCATGGATACTTTTCCATCATTTTGGTGGCAATATTCATTTCCATTAAATCTATTATGTTTGAAACTCTTCTGGAATTTATGGAAAGTGTTGATTTACTTGTTTTAATGTGGTCAAAATCACATTCCTTAACATTACTAGTTGACTCTTTTTCTTATTGTATGTACAAGCTTTGAAATTTCAGAAATGAAGTTGAGAATTCTGCATGGAATCTTGCAGTTATACTGGTAATATGCCAAAATATGAAGACATTATGCAACCAATAACATCAACAATACCTCTCTATAAACCGAGTCGTCATTTTCTCTTCTCGAATATCTCTCACTGAGGTTCACTGGCTAGGATCTATGCTGCCTTATGCTGATCAGAAAATTGAAATTAAGTAGGTAAACTAGACTGCAAAAGGATACCTGTAAAGTAAATTTAAAAGTAAATTATGTTACCTTTAACTCATTATTTAGGCTACATCATCTTGTGCAAAACATTTACACTTAATACTAGTTCCGCTTCCAATTACAAGTCAACCCCCGGGATGCTAAAATTTTTAAGGCCCTTTTTTCTTTTGGCCCCAAAAAGTAATTGCGTCGACTTATTTAATTTGATTCCTTGCAGTGACTACCGTTTATCGTTGATGGATGATATATTTTTTTATTATTTTTGCGAATCTGCCATAATTATTACATCCAAGAAAATTAATTATCAATACGCTTGGAAAATGATAAACTGAGTTTTTAGTCTATCGCTCTAATTTTTCGAAAACCTTTGAAAGTTATGGCTGCTAATTCTCAGACATGTTGAGTTTAGGAAGGTCTTAAGTCGGAGTAAAGATAGGATATTTTTTGACCTGTGCACAAGGTGAAAAATAACTGGCGGAGCCCTTGTAACTGCCTATGACGTCATTTCCCAAATGGTGAGATCACTATGCATAATACATAGAGATTATTGGGTGAGGGCGCTGTTGCGGAATTTCGCAAATCACAGGGAAGGGAGGTACTTTACGGACGCCAAGCGTCCACTGCGTCCCAAACAAAAGCAACAGTTTGCTTAAAGATTAGAGGCCATCGATGCTCTCAAAGGTAAAAAACTATCAGCCTGGGCAGAATCTTTTCATAGGTTCAACTGCTTTCTACTTGGAAAGAACGAGCTTTGTTTCACGTTAAAGACCACTGTATTCGTAGGCTATAGAGTAGGCTCTCCACGTGAAAGGGTTTGGCGAAAAACCCAGTGAAGAATTGATGTCTTGATTGCACCGCTTACGGGAAATACTGAAAAGGTGGAACGGGAGGGGAAGGCTTATAAATAATATATATATATATATATATATATATATATATATATATTATATATAATATATATATGATATATATATATATATATATATATATAATATATATCTATATATATATATATATTATATATATATAGTATATATATAAACATTTCTTACAGTACTCTTAAAAACAACAGGGAGAAGAAACCATTCAGTAGGACTTCGAAAAACGAAATAGCGCCACGATAAACAGTACAAACTAAAAAGTCCCTGTCAATTGATCCTTTGTGAACAATTAGTGTTTATCGTTTGAAACTGATTTACTCTTATTTGTAATGGTTTTTGAAATTGGTGTACACATTATTTTGGGGGAAGAAAAGACTTCATGTGCATTCTCTCCAGAAGTAAGTTGACTCCTTCTCTTTCAGAGTCACCTTAAAAGTAATTGCGTCGACTTATTTTAACTGATTCCTTTGCAGTGACTACCGTTTTATCGTTGATGGATGATTATATTTTATTATTATTTTGCGAATCTGCCATAATGAATTACATCCCAAGAGAAAATTATCAATACGCTTGAAAATATAAACTGAAGTTTTTAGTCTATCGCTCTAATTTTTTCCGAAAAACCTTGAAAGTTATGCTGTGCTTAATTCTCAGACAGTTGAGTTAAGAAGGTCTTAAGTAGGAGCTAAAGATAGGATATTTTTTGACTGTGCACAAGGTGAAAATAAACTGGGCCCTTGTAACTGCTATGACGTCATTTCCCAAATGGTGAGAGCACTATGCATAATACATAGAGATTATTGGGTGAGGGCGCTGTTGCGGAATTTCGCAAATCACAGGGAAGGGAGGTACTTTACGGACGCCAAGCGTCCACTGCGTCCAACAAAAGCAACAGTTTGCTTAAAGATTAGAGGCCATCGATGCTCTCAAAGGTAAATTATCAAGGCCTGGGCAGGAATCTTTTCATAGGTTCAACTGCTTTCTACTTGGAAAGAACGAGCTTCACGTTAAAGACCACTGTATTCTAGGCTATAGAGTAGGCTCTCCACGTGGAAAGGGTTTGGCGAAAAACCAGTGAAGAATTGATGTCTGATTGCACCGCTTACGGGGAAATACTGAAAAGGTGGAACGGGAGGGGAGGCTATATATATATATATATCTATATATGATATATATATATATATATTATATATAATATATTATAATATATATATATATAATATATATATTATATATATTATATATATATATAAACATTTCTTACAGTACTCTTAAACAACAGGGAGAAGAAAACCATTCAGTAGGACTTCGAAAACGAAAATAGCGCCCACGATAAACAGTACAAACTAAAAAGTCCCTGGTCAATTGATCCTTTTGTGAACAACTAGTGTGTATCGTTTGAAAACTGATTTACTCTTATTTGTAATGGGTTTTTGAAATGGTGACACATTATTTGGGGGAAGAAAAGACTTCATGTGCATTTCTCCAGAAGTAATGGTTTTGACTCCTTCTCTTTTCAGAGTCAACCTTAAAGTAATTGCGTCGACTTATTTAACTTGATTCCTTTGCAGTGACTACCGTTTATCGTTGATGGATGATTATATTTTTATTATTATTTTGCGAATCTGCCATAATGATTACATCCCAAGAGAATAATTATCAATACGCTGAAAAATATAAACTGAAGTTTTTAGTCTATCGCTCTAATTTTTCCCCCCCCCCTGTGCAAAGAAAACCTTTGAAAGTTATGCTGCTAATTCTCAGACAATCTTGGACAAAACTGGTGGGAACAACCTCCAACCATTGTACCGTGTACAATATGATGTCGTGCATGATTTAGGAAAAACCCTCGTCCCCCACTACAGTGTTGCGCACGATTTACGAACCCACGTCTCCCCCCCCCAGTACAATGTTGGGCGTCCAAACTAAAGCGTATTCCTTTGTGCATCAACTCAATCTTGACATTATTATCTCCAACGGCCGAGAGCGTTTTTGTTCGGGGGACGTGGAAAAAAGGGGGGGGGCCCGGGGGGGGGGTGCAGGGGTCTAGTTTTGGGGGGTTCCAACAAGTTTTGTCAAGATTGTCCTGATCTTTAAAAGAAGGTCTCAAAGTAGGAGCTAAAGATAGGATATTTTTTGGACTGTGCACAAGGTGAAAACAACTGGGGCCCTTGTAACTGCTATGACGTCATTTCCCAAATGGTGAGAGCACTATGCATAATAAATAGACATATATTAGTGAGGCGCGCTGTTGGAAATTTCGCAAATCACCAGAGAAGGGATGGATCGGTACTTTACGGACGCCAAGCGTCCACTGCGTCCACAACAAAAGCAACAGTTTGCTTAAAGATTAGAGGCCATCGAGCTCTCAAAGGTAAACTATCAGCCTGGCAGAATCTTTTCATAGGTTCAACTGCTTTCTACTGGGAAAGAACGAGCTTCACGTTAAAGACCACTGTATTCTAGGCTAAGAGTAGGCTCTCCACGTGAAGGGTTTGGCGAAAAACCAGTGAAGAATTGATGTCTGATTGGCACCGCTTACGGGAAATACTGAAAAGGTGGAACGGGAGGGGAGGCTATAGATATATATATATATACTATATATATATATATTATATATATATATATATATATATATATATATTATATATATATATATATATATATATAAACATTCTTACAGTACTCTTAAACAACAGGGAGAAGAAAAACATTCAGTAGGACTTCGAAACGAAAATAGCGCCACGAGTAAACAGTACAAACTAAAAAGTCCCTGGTCAATTGATCCTTTGTGAACAACTAGTGTTTATCGTTTGAAACTGATTTACTCTTATTTGTAATGGGTTTTTGAAATTGGTGGTACACATTATTTGGGGGGAAAGAAAAAGACTTCATGTGCATTTCTCCAGAAGTAAGTTGACTCCTTCTCTTTTCAGAGTCAACCTTAAAGTAATTGCGTCGACTTATTTAACTTGATTCCTTTGCAGTGACTACCGTTTATCGTTTGATGGATGATTATATTTTTATTATTATTTTGCCGAATCTGCCATAATGATTACATCCCAAGAGAATAATTATCAATACGCTTGAAAAATATAAAACTGAAGTTTTAGTCTATCGCTCTAAATTTTTCCCGAAAACCTTTGAAAGTTATGCTGCTAATTCTCAGACAATCTTGGACAAAAACTGTTGAACACCTCAACCATTAGTACCGTGTACAATATGATGTCGTGCATGAATTTAGGAAACCCTCGTCCCCCACTACAGTGTTGCGCCACGATTTACGAAACCCCCGTCCCCCAGTACAATGTTTGGGTCCAAACTAAAGCGGTGCATCTCCAATGACATTATTATCTCCAACATTGTACGGGGGAGCGGGGGGGGTGCCAGGGGTGCAGGGGTGTTCCAACGAGTTTTGTCCAAGATTGTAGGCTCGACGTTGCTTGACTTCGGTGATCGGAACGAGAACCGTTTTTTTCAACGTGATATGGCCGTAAGACAATTATTTTTTAAGAGAAGAATGTTCTTTTATTCATTACCTTTCCCTGTTGATAGCGGGTCACTCGACTTCTTTTCATCTTGCGTGTTCACCTGCTTACGACGTCAGTACACTCGCTTATTACCTTAATATCTCCATTAGAAAACTTGTCAGCCATCACTGTAGTAGCACACCCCCAATGAATCCTCCATTGGCGTACACACTAATTTGAAAAAGTAAAGTGATCGCTAAAACCTTGTAGGTGTTTTCGCCAGGTACAAGGCTAACCCTCACAAGGAAGCTGACAAGTCTGCCATTCATGGCAATTTCAATTTACCATACCATATGACCGTGAAGAATTTTTGCTAGCGGAGCTCAAAGTTTCCGTACCTTTACCCAGAGCCCTTTTTACTCAGTCAAAGCCTAATGTACGACCGCAGCTTCGAAGGCTATAATTTCCCCAAATTGCTTTAATTGACCCCATTTTACCATCAGGGATACTCCATCGAGTTCACTCTCATTTCAAATTGACAAAAGACCCCATCCAATTCGGTGACATATCACTGTAACTGTAAGTTATTCCGATGTCTCTTATTGGTGTTATGTGTGAAGGTGAACAAATGGACGCATTGATACAACTATGAATGGGGGCGTGTTATCATAAAGAGTATTCGAGCAGAGCGCTGCACGCGCAACTTTTTTCCCCACGAGGTTATGGGCAAATCATGCCAATGAACTAATCAGCTTCTTGGAAATAGGCAACACCCCTAATTCCAAAAATGACAGCTTTTCGACCTTTTCCAGTTTTGTTAATTCAGACACCGGATATGAAAGAACAGGCCAGATAACCTCCAGTCCACGTGACCCTGAATATAACCCTAATCACAATTTTGAGACAAATTTGAAAAATCTGAAAATCAAATTTACCCATAACCTCGTGGGAAAAAAATGAGGCGCGCTGCACTATCATTGAAAATGGAGGGCGTTATCCATGAGCAAATCCGCAAAAGAAAAGAAGTTTTGGGACAATTTTCTATGCCATTTTCAAAAGGCCAACGACGCAGGCAGCGTCCCTAGATTAATGACCTTTGCAAACACAAACACATACGCGCCGACAGCTGGAGCAGGAAGGGGGTGGGGGGGGGGGGTGGAGGGAAGGAGGCGATATGCCCGTACTAGAAATACGCCAAGGTACGTCCGCGAAACAGCTGTCCTAGGTGAATCCACTGCAGTGAGTAATTCCTCAACTCAAAGAATGAAAATTCCTGAGGAAAGTCCCGGATTTTCAAAACTGATCTTTTTTTCTGAGAATTAACCACGACTGACACGAAAAGTTTTCGGTAAAGTGGAAGTACTTTTAATTACAATATGTATGTAAGCGGTAGTCCTATGGAGGTACATCAGGCCTAGCAGAGCATGTTCAACGTACCGTTAAGTTTGCGGAAACTGTGATCTGATTCTGCCGGTTTTCACTTATTTTCCCTTCTGAAACTTAACATCCCCAGCGCAACTTTTTCGGTATTGTATGTTCGCACGGAGTGAACCAATATAAAGACTATACATGAATTACGTCACAATTGGAACGTTCAATCGTATTTCAGACATGAAGCTTGATCTTTCATCACACGAGTCAAATATCCATCGACTTAGGCGCTATCTACGTCGTTACTATACACTCTACAGTACGTACACAAGCGGCTGACATGACTTCTGACGTATAAATCGACCTAGGTACAAACCTAAGAGATCCATTTCAACGCGTATACATAACACTGTGACTGAACAATCATACTGATGGACGCACCACTACACGTGCGTTAGAGGACATGGCCCGCGTACCACCTCGTTGTATAGATAGTTCTCAGTGACGTCACAACTGGGGGTTGGCAACCGCCATGTCATAGGGCAAGCTTGTACGTACATGCCGGGGTTGCCCTATGAGATGGCTGACATACTACACGTGAAAAGCTCCTATGACGTCATGTGAGAACTATCTATAGCACATGATCGAAGTACGCATATGGGCTGCACAGCTCGTACAGTACATTGCAATTTCTGCGGTCACTGGATGTGCGTGATCTCCATTTAAAGCGCTGAGAATGGGTGCAAGTGCGCGCACTCGTCTCGATCGCATACGAGACAAGGCAACAAACAGTCTTGAAGCAGCTTGTGTGCAGTTCGACTGTAGCACTGGTCGTCACCAGGCCTTATGGGTCGCTTCACGTCTGAGTACCTTTGTTACGCCATAATGAAACTGTCACAAGACGGCCTCTGTTAACTAAAGCTAATGCTAAGGGTACTATCTCAGCATTATACGAACATTTCACAATAAACCCGATAGTCATGAACGTGCATGGGCGGGGATGTCAGTGTGCATTTTTGTATCGAAATCATGAGTCTTTCAACAAATCGCTGTTTTGCTGAACATATTCCAGACGACGTCTCCGACCTATGTGACTGGAGAAGCCACGAATCTTTGAATAATATGGGCAGATCATCCTACCATCTTACGTGGAATACATATACTGTCCCTATATTAAGTGCAGTTTTAGGCCTAACAAGATGGATACGGTCGGTGTCGTTTGTGTTAAGTTTGCAATTACTCAAGTCGCGCCACATACTCATGAGCGACTTTTGAGACACGAGAACTTGAGGATTTCTCGGGTTGAGAAGTACAATGTCCGGTAAGGTAAGAATGGACGATTGGTAAGAAACATTGACTTCATTTTAGGGTTGGGCGATGTCAACAAAATTCATTTCCATACATATATCGTCACAAACGGGTGTAGTTATAGACAAGTTCGAAAATGGGAAAATACTATGTAAAAGGATTTCTACTCCTAATTTTCCAAATTAGGCCAATGTCGTTGAGTACTGAAATTATCAACACTGTTTTATCTTCTAAAATCTGAGTACCTAAATTTCAGTGTCAAAAGTCCAAGCTACGAGCTATTGCTTCGTACGGTTGAATTCGTTCGAACAAACGACAAACTTTTAGTCACGTGATCCTGGCTTAAGAGAAGTCCCGGCGCCGCCGAGAATCACAATCATCACAACTTGAAGGGTTCGGGGCGTCCTTCACAAATACGTAGTGGAAATCAGTACTTACTTTGGTCCATCATGGCATCAACAAATCACAATAGCGTATAGTGTGACCGAACAGACATCAATCAAGAACAGCTACGAGAGGATAAATCTAATATCAGCTGCCATTAATTTATCACATGGTACTTTTGAAGTATTCCAAAAGTAAAGTGTTTTAAAGGGCTGGCGCTATAATTGACGGTGTACTTTTGGGCGGACGAACTTCAAGCTCATTATGCGTGTCGTGTCAGTTGAACCTATGGTACTCGATCTATGCATGTATATACTATAAATTCAGTCTCTACCGTTCTTACCAATAATGCGTTACGAGCCGACGTCTGGGAAACACTCAGTCCCTAATTGCTTCCCGGTACCCAAGAAGCTTACCTTAACCTACGAGGATCATATTGATGTCACGGAGACCATTACAACACCCTTTTGTGAGTGACCATTGGTCAACATCCCGAAGCAGTTATTCTGGCACGGATTAATACGATGCCGGCATAAGTCTACCCGCAGTGTGGTCATGGTAGTGTAACAAAATTAATCTGCCAGCCTTTCTTCGAGGCCAACTAATGGGGTGAATTTCACTGTCAGCACCATGAACAGACTTCACTGTCCATCATCACGACTTGGCAAGCGAAGTTACTGTTGAGATTATTATGTAAAGGAAGTCTAGAAGCAAAATTGTCCTTAATGCCTGCTCAGCTAAAGAACGAGTAAACAATTGAAAGTCCCACTTTCCCGCCTTATGCTGCTCTGACTTGCAGAACACTCGTGTTGGAGTATCTAAGGAGCATCGGTCACATATAATTTAACGCAGTAGATGTACCCAACCTCGATCCATAGCCTAACTTTGGAAAGGAGGACATGGGGCCGAAAGTTTAGTGATCGCACATTGTGCATGCGAGGCCGTCCGTGCAAAATCGAAACCGGGGAATTTGTTGATTGTCAAGGGTTGCCAAAGTGTACAGGGCCCGGGGGAGTTGTGGGTGGGATAATGCAATGGATAATGCAATTAAAGAAAAAGAAAATCGAAGAGTCTGCAGCACCCAGTATTCCCAGACGGTCACCCATCCAAATACTGACTAGGCTCGACGTTGCTTGACTTCGGTAAACGGACGAAAACCGGTTTTTTCAACGTGACATGGCCGTAGACAATTATTTTAAGAGAAGAATGTTCTTTTATTCATTACCTTTCCCTGTTGATAGCGGTCACTCGACTTCTTTTCATCTTGCGTGTTCAACTGCTTACGACGTCAGTACACTCGCTTATTACCTTAATATCTCCATTAGAAAACTTGTCAGCCATCACTATAGTAGCACACCCCCAATGAATCGTCCATTAGCTTACACACTAATTTAAAAAAGTAAAGTGATCGCTAAAACCTTGTAGGAGTTTTCGCCAGGTACAAGCTACCCCTCACAAGGAAGCTGACAAGTTGGCCATTCATGGCAATTTCAATTTACCATACCATATGACCGTGAAGAATTTTTGCTAGCGGAGCTCAAAGCTTCCGTACCTTTACCCAGAGCCTTTTTACTCAGTCAAAGCATAATGTACGACCGCCAGCTTCGAAGGCTATAATTTCCCCAAAATTGCTTTAATTGACCCCATTTTACCATCAGGGATACTCCATTTAGTTCACTCTCATTTCAAATTGACAAAAGACCCCATCCAATTCGGTAACATATCACTGTAACTGTAAGTTATTCCGATGTCTCTTATTGGTGTTATTTGTGAAGGTGAACAAATGGACGCATTAATACAACTACGAATGGGGGCGTGTTACCATAAAGTGTATTCGAGCAGAGCGCTGCACGCGCAATTTTTTTCCCCACGAGGTTATGGGCAAATCATGCCAATGGACCAATCGGCTTCTTGGAAATAGGCCACACCCCAAATTCCAAAATGACAGTTTTTCGACCTTTTCCAGTTTTGTAATTCAGACACCGGATTATGAAAGAACAGGCCAGATAACCTCCAGTCCACGTGACCCTGAATATAACCCTAATCACAATTTTGAGACAAACTTGAAAAATTCTGAAAATCAAATTTACCCATAACCTCGTTGGAAAAAAATGACGCGCGCTGCACTATCATTGAAAATGGAGGGCGTTATCCATGAGCAAAGTCCGCAAAAGAAAAGAAGTTTTGGACAATTTTCTATGCCATTTTCAAAAGGCCAACGACGCAGGCAGCGTCCCTAGATTAATGACCTTTGCAAATACAAACACATACGCGCCGACAGCTGGAGGTGGGGGGGGGGGGGGTGGAGGGAAGGAGGCGATATGCCCGTACTAGAAATACGCCAAGGTACGTCCGCGAAACAGCTGTCCTAGGTGAATCCACTGCAGTGAGTAATTCCTCAACTCAAAGAATGAAAATTCCTGAGGAGAGTCCCGGATTTTCAAAACTGATCTTTTTTTCTGAGAATTAACCACGACTGACACGAAAAGTTTTCGGAAAAGTGGAAGTACTTTCAATTACAATATGTATGTAAGCGGTAGTCCTATGGAGGTACATCAGGCCTAGCAGAGCATGTTCAACATACCGTTAAGTTTGCGGAAACTGTGATCTGATTCTGCCGGTTTTCACTTATTTTCCCTTCTGAAACTCAACATCCCCAACGCAACTTTTTCGGTGTTGTGTGTTCGCATGGAGTGAACCAATATAAAGACTATACATGAATTACGTCACAATTGGAACGTTTAACCGTATTTCAGACATGAAGCTTCATCTTTCATCACACGAGTCAAATATCCATCGACTTAGCCGCTATCTACGTCGTTACTATACACTCTACAGTACGTACACAAGCGGTTGACATGATTTCTGACGTATAAATCGACCTAGATACAACCTAAGGCGATCCATTTCAACGCGTATACATAACACTGTGACTGAACAATCATACTGAAGGACGCACCACTACACGTGCGTCAGAGGACATGGCCCGCGTACCACCTCGTTGTATAGCACATGATCGAAGTACGCATATGGGCTGCACAGCTCGTACAGTACATTGCAATTTCTGCCGTCACTGGATGTGCGTGATCTCTATTAAAAGCGCTGAGAATGGGTGCAAGTGCGCGCACTCGTCTCGATCGCATACGAGACAAGGCAACAAACAGTCTTGAAGCAGCTTGTGTGCAGTTCGACTGTAGCACTGGTCGTCACCAGGCCTTATGGGTCGCTTCACGTCTGAGTACCTTTGTTACGCCATAATGAAACTGTCACAAGACGGCCTTTGTTAACTAAAGCTAATGCTAAGGGTATCTCAGCATTATACGAACATTTCACAATAAACCCGATAGTCATGAACGTGCATGGGCGGGGATGTCAGAGTGTGCATTTTTGTATCGGAATCATGAGTCTTTCAACAAATCGCTGTTTTGCTGAACATATTCCAGACGACGTCTCCGACCTATGTGACTGGAGAAGCCACGAATCTTTCAATAATATGGGCAAAGCATCCTACAGTCTTACGTGGAATACATATACTGTCCCTATATTAAGTGTAGTTTTATAGCGCCCCAATAAGAAGGTAGGGTCCCGGGCCGAGCGGTGGCGGGGGTACTCGGGCAACTGGAGGTCACCCGAGTCACGCCGTCGTCCTCCGGAGGTCTCCCCACACGGACTTACAACAAGACACTCACGTTCTTAACACAAACACGACCAAGGAGCGAGTGATTATTTCTCGAGAGCCAACGCCCGCTCCCGCTAGACCTTATTAACAAAACAAGAGAAACTTATTAACAAAACAAGAGAAATTATGTTGACTGGCATGCAGCTGTTCTGGCGTCGCGCCAACGTCCCGGCCTGCGGAGAAGAAAACCAGAATAATAGAGGTAAGTATACACACAAGGTAAGTAAGACACACAAAGCCACGTCACCTTAACAATAAAACTCCGTGGCTGGCTCGTAGGATGAAAAAGTAATAGCCACGAAGCTAAAACACAACAGCGACCCCACTCGGTCGCTACACCACCCCCTTCCCAATGATAGGACGCGCCCTCGACGTCCAAAATAACCCATAAAAACAGCTTACATCACATTTCATTGTCCAAAAAGTTCACAACGATCTGCAACCATCAGGTGAGCAAACCAGGATCTCCGCGGCGACCACAGGTTGTCACTTCTTGCTCATGAGTTCAAATCAATCCACTTTCAAAGTTTCCCAAAACACGGTCATCCTTTATTAAATACATCCTTTATTAAATACAGTACTCTAATGAGAGTTCTTTCCTTTTACTACGTTTCACCTCTGCGTTCCACAGCCTGAAAGCAATAAAAGCTAGGTGGCCGGCCAAGCTAGTATTGTACATAATCCTTCATCCACAGAGGGGGCCGCCGTCTCCGATAAGTTCTTGTAGTGACTGCCTCCCTGGCACTATCGGTTTCTGTCAACTCGTTGTCTATATTACTTTCCTGCCTAATTTCAAACTCCTCCGTTTCGTACCGGTCATAAGGCACATTGTCTTGAATAGGTTCTGCATTAGGAGTTTGTCGCCCCTCCGGCCTTTCTACTAACTCGTCAGGGGCTAGGTATAGTTTCAAATGATCAATGTGCACAACTTTCAACTTTCCAGAGTCCAAATTTTTAACACGGTATAGGCAGTCTGACAATTTGTGCGTTATGAGGAAAGGACCAGTCCATTTCAATTGAAGTTTTGGGGACCTGCCTTTTACTTTTGCGTGAACAGCTAACCATACCTTATCGTTTACCGAGAATGGGTTTGCCTTTTTGAAAATCCTTGCATCGTAATTTCTTTTCTGCCGTTGCTGGGCCAGGCTCGTGTGTTCTCGGGCAATTCGAAAGGCCTTCTCGCACCGTTCTGCAAATTGGGCGACGTACTCCGAGGATGTTACTGATTCTTCAACCGCAGTAACCGGAGGACCCAACATCAGTTCCACGGGAAGTGCAACCTCTCGCCCCAGCATCAGCAGATTTGGTGAGTATCCTGTTGTTTCCTGGGGACTAGAACGATACGCCATTAGAACAAAAGGAATGTGTTCGTCCCAATCTTTTTGGTTTTCATGTACATAGACTGAGGGCATTTGCACAAGGGTACGATTAAATCTCTCTACCAAGCCGTCGGACTGCGGCCTTTAAGCAGTCGTACGGGTCTTTTCGATACCTAACAATTTGCATAACTCCTTAAAAAGGTTGGACTCAAAATTTGCACCTTGGTCGGTATGAATAACACGTGGAGTACCAAATTTGACTATAAATTGCTCCACTAAAACAGAGGCTACAGTGGCAGCTTCCTGATTAGGTATAGGATAAGCCTCAGTCCAACGAGTAAAATAGTCAGCAATCACGACAATGAACTTATTACCACTATACGTCTGTGGCAAAGGACCCAAAATATCAATTGCGACCCGTTGCAGGGGTTCACTGACTTTTACAACTTTCATCTGTGCCCTAGCCTGAGGATTGGGCGGCTTTCTTCGTGCACATAATTCACACCTACGACACCAATTTTCGACATTCCTTTTCATGCCGAACCAATAATACCGAGCCAGTACTTTAGCCAGGGTTTTCTTCTGACCCAAATGCCCAGCAGTAGCTGAATTATGCAACTCGTACAATACGTCTTTTCTTAGAACTTCTGGGACTACAATTAAATCTCTGTCCTGAGTACCGGTGTCAGATACCCAGCGCCTGTACAAAATACCGTCTCTTACAAATAGCAAGTCCCATTGTGACCAGTAAGCTTTTGCGGCCCTGTCCAACCCACTGACTTCCTCTCGCCGGGGGCGGGGATGTCCTTTTTCCTTTCTTTCTAGGAAAAAAGCAATATTACTATCCTCTAATTGGTATTTCCTTAGTTGTTCCTTGCTACAACCCTCTACCCAGTTACTCTCTGTGACTACATTGCAAAACTGTAATTCCTCTTCTCTACCAGGCTGACTTGGCAACGGAGTACCTGTGGTAGGGTTGTCAAGCCTGGACAGGGCGTCCGCATTAGCATGCACTCTCCCCGGCCTAGTCTGTAATTCAAACTCATATGCACTCAGCACTTCTAACCATCTAGCTACCTGTCCCTCAGGAGACCTAAAATTATACAACCACCGCAGGGAGCCGTGGTCGGTTCGCAAAATAAACTTTCGACCATATAGGTAGGGACGAAAGTGTTTAATAAATGTAACAACTGCCAGTAGTTCCTTTCGAGTAACTGAGTACCTTCTCTCACTATTACTTAATGTACGACTAGCATAGGCAATTGGGTGCTCCCCATCATTAATATTCTGAGACAACACTGCTCCTATTGCCTTATCGCTAGCGTCCGTGTCCAGAATAAACACGTCATCAAAATTTGGATAAGCCAAAACCGGGGCAGTAGTCAATTTAGACTTAAGAAGCTGGAAGCATTCCTCACAGTCTTTCGTCCAAACATATTTATGTCCCTTCCTCGTAAGGGCATGCAGGGGACTAGCAATTTCAGCAAACTTGGGGACGAATTTACGGTAGTATGAACATAGTCCCAAGAAACGACGTAACTGCTTTAGATTACAAGGCGTGGGCCAATTACTGACATCTCTTACTTTGTCGGGGTCAGTACTAACGCCCCTGTCTGACACTATGTGACCTAAGTACTTAACCTCTTTCTTACATAACTCACATTTCGACGGTTTAAGCTTCAGACCTGCTTCTCTTAATCGAGTGAACACCTCCTCTAATCGTGTGATGTGTTCGTCAAATGTTTTACCATAAATTATAATGTCGTCAATATATATAAGGCATGTCTGCCAAAGCAGGCCCCGAAGAACATGCTCCATAAGCCTTTGAAAGGTCCCTGGGGCGTTACACAAACCGAAAGGCATAACATTAAATTCGTATAACCCACTGCCCATAGAAAAAGCTGTCTTATCTTTATCCGCGGGATCCATCTCAACCTGCCAGTACCCACTTTTTAAGTCTAAGGTCGAAAACCACTTAGCTCCCGATAAAGCGTCCAGCGTATCATCTATCCTGGGCAACGGAAACGCATCTTTCTTTGTCACATCATTTAATTTACGATAATCAACACAAAAACGTATTGATCCATCTTTCTTCCTCACTAGTACTACGGGGGAGGCCCAAGCACTAATGGAGGGAGAGATGACCCCATGTTCTAACATTTCATTTACCTCCGACTGGGCCTCCACCCTCTTATGAAAAGGCAACCTCCTTGGATATTGTCTAATAGGGGTTGCATTGCCCGTGTCAATTTTGTGCTTGACCAGTCCTGTACGCCCTAGGGCTTCGTCTTTACAAGAAAAAACATCTCTATTGCTTTTGAGGAACTCCCGTAAAGTCTCCTGCTCTGTGGAACATAAATCCTGGCTACCCCGTTCATACAACTGTTCTAGATCTGGGGGAAGGGGCTCACTTACATCCTCGACTGTAGAAAGCCCAGTCTCTATAACATTATTAACTGAGGAGATGACTCCCACATGGTTCCCCTTATACAGAGTTGTAGGAAGAGAAGAAGTATTAAACAATCGGACTGGTACCTTCCCCTCAGAAGGGTCAACAAGAGCTCTGGCAACTAGTATTTGGCGACCTTCCGCTATACTCGGATCGCTTTCTAGTAGGCCCAACTTCTCAAGCGAAACAATAGTTTCTCCGTAACCTAACTCTATACCCCCCATTACGACAACTTCCCTTCCTGCTGGAATCACTATTGTTTCAACCAAAGCCACCTTAAAAGAGCAGTCAGATAAATCCCCCCTAAGCGGTACCGCCTGACGCATTCTTCCAACATACAGCATGGCATTTTCACCCATTCGTAACGAACAATTATACTCACTTAAAAAGTCAAAGCCAAGTATACCAGGAAGAGAAATACTGGCAACTACCACTGTCACTGGAGCTTCAAAGGCTTGGAACTTAAAAAAGAGAGTACATTTACCTTTAATATGAAGTGGTCTACCATCTACCCCGGCATAATTTGAACCCACTTCCGCCAAGGGTACCAAGTCAAGACCTAGTTGCTTCCAGGTCTGAACACTTATCATTGTCACACTAGAGCCGGTATCTATCAGAAAAGGAATACTAGCATTAGATACATCAATATCAACATACAAAGCACCACTTTTACATTCAGGTCGTGTTCCATCACTCTGCAGGGCTTCACTACACCCGGTCGAGAGGCGCCCTTTTGTCCCAACCGACCTTAGTTTCCCTGCTCCGGAACAGCCTGAAAGGGGCAGAAACGCCTAATGTGACCCCACTGACCACAATTCCAACACTGTATGGGCCTATACCCCCCAGAGGGTGGTGACCTGTGGGTTCCACCAGCTTGGTTCAACATTTCAGACAACCTAGCATTCTCCTCCAACAATTTGTTCACCTGGGCTTCCAGTCTATCAATGCGTTGAGAGGAATTATTCTGTGAGTCTACCTGGGGAGACACAACGTGGGCGTACCTTCTAGCTCTTAAAACACCCTCCGACTGATCTATAGCCTCAAATTCTATTGCCAGGTTTAATGCCTCACTTAATGTTTTTGGCCTTCCCCTCCTAACTGCTATCCTTATGTCCCTGTCTCGTAAGGCCCCAACAAAACAATCTAATGCTAACTCGTCCTGGGCCTCTGTACTAAACCCTGGGTAAACCTCTAACACTTCCTTACGTATCGAGGAACACATGGAGGCCAAAGACTCCCCTTCAGAACGTACTCGAGACCGCAGTTTTGCCTTCTTACTAGTTACCAGGGCTTCAGGGTCAAAAATTTCTGATAATGCACTCACAACAGACATAAAGCTTGACTTCTCTTCAGCAGATATACCCATGTACACATCCTGAGCATATCCACGTAACCGTGCCTCAAGGAACCTTAACTTTTCTGAATCAGACCAAGCGTTTAAGTCAGCACATGCTACAAAATGAGCGATATAATTATCCCATTTAGTCTCTCCAGTGTAAATATCTGGCATAATAACTGGCTTCTTACATTTAAATTCGTCAGTACTCAGTCCAGTGCCTGTTCTTTTACGGGAATTTTGACTACGACCATGCTCAGAAGGGGTACGAAAATATTGATTTGTAAGTCTATGTAAATTTGCTTGGCTTACCTCTGCCTGCCTCTCCAAAGCTTCAATATCAGCAGCAAGCACCCTCTCCGCAAAGCCAGAGACGCTGTCACGACGAGCCGCCATGCCAGTCCAAAGAAAACTAACCCAGATATAGTGTACTAAAAAGAGCTACTTAAGAAAAGATACAAAGTCACGAAATTTGCAAAACTGACCCATACACACTTTAAAAGTGTCTCACAACCCAGTGCCGTTCTTTTCTGACCTATAAAAAAATGGTGGAAAATACCTAAAATCATCCCACTTCTGACACCAAAAATTCTGTAGCGCCCCAATAAGAAGGTAGGGTCCCGGGCCGAGCGGTGGCGGGGGTACTCGGGCAACTGGAGGTCACCCGAGTCACGCCGTCGGCCTCCGGAGGTCTCCCCACACGGACTTACAACAAGACACTCACGTTCTTAACACAAACACGACCAAGGAGCGAGTGATTATTTCTCGAGAGCCAACGCCCGCTCCCGCTAGACCTTATTAACAAAACAAGAGAAACTTATTAACAAAACAAGAGAAATTATGTTGACTGGCATGCAGCTGTTCTGGCGTCGCGCCAACGTCCCGGCCTGCGGAGAAGAAAACCAGAATAATAGAGGTAAGTATACACACAAGGTAAGTAAGACACACAAAGCCACGTCACCTTAACAATAAAATTCCGTGGCTGGCTCGTAGGATGAAAAAGTAATAGCCACGAAGCTAAAACACAACAGCGACCCCACTCGGTCGCTACAGTTTTAGGCCTAACAAGATGGATACGGTCGGTGTCGTTTGTGTTAAGTTCGCAATTACTCAAGTCGCGCCACATACTCATGAGCGACTTTTGAGACACGAAACTTGAGGATTTCTCGGGTTGAGAAGTACAATGTCCGGTAAGGTAAGAATGGACGATTGGTAAGAAACATTGACTTCATTTTAGGGTTGGGCGATGTCAACAAAATTCATTTCCATACATATATCGTCACAAACGGGTGTAGTTATAGACAAGTTCGAATATGGGAAAATACTATGTAAAAGGATTTCTACACCAAATTTTCCAAATTAGGCCAATGTTGTTGAGTACTGAAATTATCAACACTGTTTTATCTTCTAATATTTGAGTACCTAAATTTCAGTGTCAAAAGTCCAAGCTACGAGCTATTGCTTCGTAGGGTTGAATTCGTTCGAACAAACGACAAACTTTTAGTCACATGATCCTGGCTTAAGAGAAGTCCCGGCGCCGCCGAGAATCACAATCATTACAACTTGAAGGGTTCGGGGCGTCCTTCACAAATACGTAGTGGAAATCAGTACTTACTTTGGTCCATCATGGCATCAACAAATCACAATAGCGTATAGTGTGACCGAACAGACATCAATCAAGAACAGCTACGAGAGGATAAATCTAATATCAGCTGCCATTAATTTATCACATGGTACTTTTAAAGTATTCCAAAAGTAAAGTGTTTTAAAGGGCTGGCGCTATAATTGACGGTGTACTTTTGGGCGGACGAACTTCAAGCTCATTATGCGTGTACGTCGTGTCAGTTGAACCTACGGTACTCGATCTATGCATGTATATACTATAAATTCACTCTCTACCGTTCTTACCAGTAATGGGTTACGAGCCGACGTCTGGGAAACACTCAGCCCCTAATTGCTTCCCGGTACCCAAGAAGCTTACCTTAACCTACGAGGATCATATTGATGTCACGGAGTCCATTACAACACCCTTTTGTGAGTGACCATTGGTCAACATCCCGAAGCAGTTATTCTGGCACGGATTAATACGATGCCGGCATAAGTCTACCCGCAGTGTGGTCATGGTAGTGTAACAAAATTAATCTGCCAGCCTTTCTTCGAGGGCAACTAATGGGGTGAATTTCACTGTCAGCACCATGAACAGACTTCACTGTCCATCATCACGACTTGGCAAGCGAAGTTACAGTTGAGATTATTATGTAAAGGAAGTCTAGAAGCAAAATTGTCCTTAATGCCTGCTCAGCCAAAGAACGAGTAAACAATTGAAAGTCCCACTTTCCCGCCTTATGCTGCTCTGACTTGCAGAACACTCGTGTTGGAGTATCTAAGGAGCATCAGTCACATATAATTTAACGCAGTAGATGTACCCAACCTCGATCCATAGCCTAACTTTGGAAAGGAGGACATGGGGCCGAAAGTTTAGTGATCGCACATTGTGCATGCGAGGCCGTCCGTGCAAAATCGAAACCGGGGAATTTGTTGATTGTCAAGGGTTGCCAAAGTGTACAGGGCCCGGGGAGTTGTGGGTGGGATAATGCAATGGATAATGCAATTAAAGAAAATAAATCGAAGAGTCTGCAGCACCCAGTATTCCCAGACGGTCACCCATCCAAGTACTGACTAGGCTCGACGTTGCTTGACCTCGGTGATCGGACGAGAACCGGTTTTTTCAACGTGATATGGCCGTAGACAATTATTTTAAGAGAAGAATGTTCTTTTATTCATTACCTTCCCCTGCTGATAGCGGTCACTCGACTTCTTTTCATCTTGCGTGTTCACCTGCTTACGACGTCAGTACACTCGCTTATTACCTTAATATCTCCATTAGAAAACTTGTCAGCCATCACTATAGTAGCACACCCCCAATGAATCCTCCATTGGCTTACACACTAATTTGAAAAAGTAAAGTGGTCGCTAAAACCTTGTAGGAGTTTTCGCCAGGTACAAGCTACCCCTCACAAGGAAGCTGACAAGTTGGCCATTCATGGCAATTTCAATTTACCAGACCATATGACCGTGAAGAACTTTTATAGCGGAGCTCAAAGCTTCCGTACCTTTACCCAGAGCCTTTTTACTCAGTCAAAGCATAATGTACGACCGCCAGCTTCGAAGGCTATAATTTCCCCAAAATTGCTTTAATTGACCCCATTTTACCATCAGGGATACTCCATTTAGTTCACTCTCATTTCAAATTGACAAAAGACCCAATCCAGTTCGGTAACATATCACTGTAACTGTAAGTTATTCCGATGTCTCTTATTGGTGTTATTTGTGAAGGTGAACAAATGGACGCATTAATACAACTATGAATGGGGGCGTGTTGCCATAAAGAGTATTCGAGCAGAGCGCTGCACGCGCAATTTTTTTCCCCACGAGGTTATGGGCAAATCATGCCAATGGACCAATCAGCTTCTTGGAAATAGGCAACACCCCTAATTCCAAAATGACAGCTTTTCGACCTTTTCCAGTTTTGTAATTCAGACACCGGATTATGAAAGAACAGGCCAGATAACCTCCAGTCCACGTGACCCTGAATATAACCCTAATCACAATTTTGCAACAAATTTGAAAAATTCTGAAAATCAAATTTACCCATAACCTCGTTGGAAAAAAATGACGCGCGCTGCACTATCATTGAAAATGGAGGGCGTTATCCATGAGCAAAGTCCGCAAAAGAAAAGAAGTTTTGGACAGTTTTCTATGCCATTTTCAAAAGGCCAACGACGCAGGCAGCGTCCCTAGATTAATGACCTTTGCAAATACAAACACATACGCGCCGACAGCTGGAGGTGGGGGGGGGGGGGTGGAGGGAAGAAGGCGATATGCCCGTACTAGAAATACGCCAAGGTACGTCCGCGAAACAGCTGTCCTAGGTGAATCCACTGCAGTGAGTAATTCCTCAATTCAAAGAATGAAAATTCCTGACGAGAGTCCCGGATTTTCAAAACTGATCTTTTTTTCTGAGAATTAACCACGACTGACGCGAAAAGTTTTCAGAAAAGTGGAAGTACTTTTAATTACAATATGTATGTAAGCGGTAGTCCTATGGAGGTACATCAGGCCTAGCAGAGCATGTTCAACGTACCGTTAAGTTTGCGGAAACTGTGATCTGATTCTGCCGGTTTTCACTTATTTTCCCTTCTGAAACTCAACATCCCCAACGCAACTTTTTCGGTGTTGTATGTTCGTATGGAGTGAACCAATGTAAAGACTATACATGAATTACGTCACAATTGGAACGTTTAACCGTATTTCAGACATGAAGCTTCATCTTTCATCACACGAGTCAAATATCCATCGACTTAGCCGCTATCTACGTCGTTACTATACACTCTACAGTACGTACACAAGCGGTTGACATGATTTCTGACGTATAAATCGACCTAGATACAAACCTAAGGCGATCCATTTCAACGCGTATACATAACACTGTGACTGAACAATCATACTGAAGGACGCACCACTACACGTGCGTCAGAGGACATGGCCCGCGTACCACCTCGTTGTATAGCACATGATCGAAGTACGCATATGGGCTGCACAGCTCGTACAGTACATTGCAATTTCTGCGGTCACTGGATGTGCGTGATCTCCATTAAAAGCGCTGAGAATGGGTGCAAGTGCGCGCACTCGTCTCGATCGCATACGAGACAAGGCAACAAACAGTCTTGAAGCAGCTTGTGTGCAGTTCGACTGTAGCACTGGTCGTCACCAGGCCTTATGGGTCGCTTCACGTCTGAGTACCTTTGTTACGCCATATTCATAAACACCTTTATTGATTTCCTGCATTCTGATTGGCTGAAAACCATTCGAGACCAGTCTCGAATCGCATTCGAGACTGGCCTTTGCCAGTTTAGGAGAATTACTTTTTCAAGGTGAATTGAATATCACTGTTACTACTGCATTGTGCACTATGCTTTGTCCATGATGTGTTACCATAGCAACATAAACCATAACATCTGAGTAAGAAAACCAGTTACTGTAAACTACTGTAGTATTATACTGTTATGCCTAGCACCCCTGTAGCTATAACCATTCCAAAGCATAATGCTCATTTCATCCCATGAATGAATGCTAGCAAAACTATATTCATCTTCTTGGATACTGGCAGTGGTATGGCTAAAAGAGCGTGTATAACCTTACAGTATATGCCAAGGGTACATTTTGTTAACGGTCTGCCTGTTACAAATATTCCACTCCTTATTCTCCTAAGTTGGACTGCATGGTAAAGAAAAGTGAATTTGGTCTCTGTGCTGCTAATGCCAGCATGGGGCCTGTGTTATAACTATGACATGCAGCGCAATGGTAAACAGGTTTTACTGACAGTCTCACTGTCAGGTTTTTACGTTTGAACCAATTCCGCTAACACTAACAGACATATTAACAGGCCAGCAGGGTCTTCATTTGTAGTTCTACGCCGAGCTAGGCTTCTTATGAACTAATGTTGTAGGCCTAAATAGTTCAAGCTAGTCCTAACGTTAGGCCTGCATAATCTGTATTAAAAACTTGAACACATTTTCAAAGTTACCAACACTATAATCCTTTTCCAAAAAGGCTTAAGACACCTAAAACCACCGTCTTACTTATGGATCTTGAACGATCTTGTGCGTTAACTACTAGCAATCAAATGTCCGTCCGCATGCATGTCGTTGAATGCTGCACTGCACTGCACACAATATATTACAGTAGACCGTAACTGCACAGCACTGTGTATTTATTTACCTTCTGTGAAACTTTCGTGGAGTAGAACTTCACTGTAAACAATAGCCAGCTAGAAGTTAGTTTCCTTGTTTTAATGCTCAGCCTCATCTCTACAACGATGTGTGATAATTCAGAGATAAACAATTTTGCGTTTAATTAATCCAGTTAAATTTCGTTCGATGAATTGAGATTACAATCAATATGTTAAGTGAAAATATTTGCGTGGTTGTCCACTTTCTTTTGGCTTAAAGTTGTTCGCTACTATCGCAAGAAACTAAACATGACGTCATAATAGAGTCCTAAGTTAGCTGGGAGAATTAAAATTTGATCTGTAAAATTTTGTCGAAAATTCAATGTTTTTGTCGATTCCCAACATTTTAATGTTGAGTGTTTATGAATGGGGATAAAAGCAGGGTGCCCGGTCTTAAATGTGATTCGAGACCTCCGATGACGTCATCACAGAGGCAGCGGACCTCGGCTGTCGCCTCGGTCCGCTCAGCCTCTGTGATGACGTCATCGTCGGTCTCAAATCACATTTAAGACCGGGCACCCTCGCATTTATCCCCTAAATGAAACTGTCACAAGACGGCCTTTGTTAACTAAAGCTAATGCTAAGGGTATCTCAGCATTATACGAACATTTCACAATAAACCCGATAGTCATGAACGTGCATGGGCGGGGATGTCAGAGTGTGCATTTTTGTATCGGAATCATGAGTCTTTCAACAAATCGCTGTTTTGCTGAACATATTCCAGACGACGTCTCCGACCTATGTGACTGGAGAAGCCACGAATCTTTCAATAATATGGGCAAAGCATCCTACAGTCTTACGTGGAATACATATACTGTCCCTATGTTAAGTGCAGTTTTAGGCCTAACAAGATGGATACGGTCGGTGTCGTTTGTGTTAAGTTTGCAATTACTCAAGTCGCGCCACATACTCATGAGCGACTTTTGAGACACGAAACTTGAGGATTTCTCGGGTTGAGAAGTACAATGTCCGGTAAGGTAAGAATGGACGATTGGTAAGAAACATTGACTTCATTTTAGGGTTGGGCGATGTCAACAAAATTCATTTCCATACATATATCGTCACAAACGGGTGTAGTTATAGACAAGTTCGAAAATGGGAAAATACTATGTAAGAAGATTTCTACACCTAATTTTCCAAATTAGGCCAATGTCGTTGAGTACTGAAATTATCAACACTGTTTTATCTTCTAATATTTGAGTACCTAAATTTCAGTGGCAAAAGTCCAAGCTACGAGCTATTGCTTCGTAGGGTTGAATTCGTTCGAACAAACGACAAACTTTTAGTCACGTGATCCTGGCTTAAGAGAAGTCCCGGCGCCGCCGAGAATCACAATCATCACAACTTGAAGGGTTCGGGGCGTCCTTCACAAATACGTAGTGGAAATCAGTACTTACTTTGGTCCATCATGACATCAACAAATCACAATAGCGTATAGTGTGACCGAACAGACATCAATCAAGAACAGCTAAGAGAGGATAAATCTAATATCAGCTGCCATTAATTTATCACATGGTACTTTTAAAGTATTCCAAAAGTAAAGTGTTTTAAAGGGCTGGCGCTATAATTGACGGTGTACTTTTGGGCGGACGAACTTCAAGCTCATTATGCGTGTCGTGTCAGTTGAACCTATGGTACTCGATCTATGCATGTATATACTATAAACTCACAGTCTCTACCGTTCTTACCAATAATGCGTTACGAGCCGACGTCTGGGAACGTACACTCAGCCCCTAATTGCTTCCCGGTACCCAAGAAACTTACCTTAACCTACGAGGATAATATTGATGTCACGGAGTCCATTACAACACCCTTTTGTGAGTGACCATTGGTCAACATCCCGAAGCAGTTATTCTGGCACGGATTAATACGATGCCGGCATAAGTCTACCCGCAGTGTGGTCATGGTAGTGTAACAAAATTAATCTGCCAGCCTTTCTTCGAGGCCAACTAATGGGGTGAATTTCACTGTCAGCAAACCATGAACAGACTTCACTGTCCATCATCACGACTTGGCAAGCGAAGTTACTGTTGAGATTATTATGTAAAGGAAGTCTAGAAGCAAAATTGTCCTTAATGCCTGCTCAGCTAAAGAACGAGTAAACAATTGAAAGTCCCACTTTCCCGCCTTATGCTGCTCTGACTTGCAGAACACTCGTGTTGGAGTATCTAAGGAGCATCAGTCACATATAATTTAACGCAGTAGATGTACCCAACCTCGATCCATAGCCTAACTTTGGAAAGGAGGACATGGGGCCGAAAGTTTAGTGATCGCACATTGTGCAAGCGAGGCCGTCCGTGCAAAATCGAAACCGGGGAATTTGTTGATTGTCAAGGGTTGCCAAAGTGTACAGGGCCCGGGGGAGTTGTGGGTGGGATAATGCAATGGATAATGCATTAAAGAAAAAAAAATCGAAGAGTCTGCAGCACCCAGTATTCCCAGGCGGTCACCCATCCAAGTACTGACTAGGCTCGACGTTGCTTGACTTCGGTAATCGGACGAGAACCGTTTTTTTTTTTTCAGCGTGATAGGGCAATTATTTTAAGAGAAGAATGTTCTTTTATTCATTACCTTTCCCTGTTGATAGCGGTCACTCGACTTCTTTTAATCTTGCGTGTTCACCTGCTTACGACGTCAGTACACCAGGCGCGGTTTTACGGTGGGGCTTTGGGGACTCAAGCCCCCCCAAAATTCGCTCAAGCCCCCCCCCCCAAAAAAAAAATTTCCGAGGTTGTGTGTTATCTTCATGCTATATTTGCGTGTATTGAGAAAAACAAAATTGTCCAATACATTTGTGCACATCTTAGTCCAGTGGATTTAGTTTCTCAAACGTGTCATGCAAGATAGGCATGTGATCACGTTTCTTGTATCCACGTCCACGTACGTACACCGTTGTTTTGACGGCATGTAGTACGACAGCCACGCTTCGCCTTAGTACTGTATTACGACGGTATGCACAGAGCGGGCGCCTACTAGCTTACCCAGCTGCATTCTTACGTTCGACGCCAGTCCCAGGGGCGTAAATACAGGTGTGTGGGGGGGGGGGCGTGAAAATCAAAAGTCGGTCTCTGAGCGCCAAAAAGTCGGTCTCAAATCCAGTGATTGCTCAAATCCATTTCAGTATGCCTTTGTAACAGTAGACCAGACATGAACAACATTTGATACCTTACTCAAATTGAAATTTCGGCAGAGATGAAGTAAAAGTGAAAAGATTGCCCTATTTTCTACTGAGTTCCCGAATTTTGATCGAATGCCCGAAAAATGTGCAAAAAATTTTAGCTCGCGCGCTTTCCGCGCCCCGCCCCCCTGTAGTGGTTTTAGGTGGTATATTTCATGCACCTGAAACGGCCACGGAAAATGATTTTTTGGCAACTTTTTTGAGGAAGAGGGGAATTTCGGGGCAAAAAATTTTCTGGACCCCAAACTGTAAGAGTCTCAATACGCCCTATGATTATTTACTATTAGTGTGCGTTACGCCAAAGGGGCCCATTGCCCCTTCCCTGATGCCAATGTTTTTCTTAGTTTCCTTAAAATACGTACATTTTTTTAACACAAAATTCTGCTTCAAAAAATGTAGCGTTATGTGGCACCCAAAATTGCATGTAAGTAACATCTAAATTTTTCAAAAATTATTCAAAAGGGGACGGGGACACCCCCTCCCTTTTATAGACCCTTCCCCCTAGGCCGGCGATCACACACACCATACTGACATGCCCCCCCCTCCCCCACCGTGAGAGAAATCCTGGGTACGCCAATGATGGAGTCCTCCTTAGCATCATTCCCCAATGTCGGTATTGATAAATGACCCAGGAAATTTTATTCTTCCGTTTCAAGCCCGCCCCCCTCCCTAAGCCCCCCCAAAAATTCTCGGTCTTCTAGAAACCGGCGCCCTGCAGTACACTCGCTTAATTTACCTGAATATCTCCATTAGAAAACTTTGTCAGCCATCACTATAGTAGCACAACCCCAGATGAAATTCCTCCATTGGCTTACACACTAATTTGAAAAACGTTAAGTGGTCGCTAAAACCTTGTAGACGTTTTCGCCAGGTTACAAGCTACCCCTCACAAGGAAAGATGAAATAGTTGGACATTACATGGCAATTTCAATTTACCAGACCATTTGGACCGGTGTAAGAATTTTTTGCCTAGGCGGAGCCAAAAGCTTCCGTACCTTTACCCAGAGCCTTTTTACTCAGGTTCAAAGCATAATGTACGACCGCCCACCTTGGAAGGGATATAATTCCCCAAAAATTGCTTTAATTGACCCATCTTTTACCATCATGGGATACTCCATTTCGTTTCACTCTCATTTCAAATTGACAAAAAGACCCCATCCAATTCGGTAAAATATCACTGTTAACTGTAAGGTTATTCCCCGATGTCTCTTATTGGTGTTATTTGTGAAGGTGAACAAATGGACGCATTAATACAACGATGAATGGGGGCGTGTTGCCATAAAGAGTAGAGACCCTATAGAGGGGTTTCAGTCACGTGACTTTAACCAACTAGACGCAATTTTGAAGGGCAAGATCGCGCGTCTTTTTTGTTTTGACGGGCACGCGTCCATTGTGTCACAGTAGTATTTATGGTTATGCCGTGCGCTTGAGCTGTAAATTCGCTTACTGCGTGTGTGTTTTGCCCTTCAGTGCCTGGGAATCCATTGCGCGTGACGTCACATGAAATCCCTCTATAGGGTCTCTAATAAAGAGTATTCGAGCAGAGCGCTGCACGCGCAATTTTTTTCCCCACGAGGTTATGGGCAAATCATGCCAATGAACCAATCAGCTTCTTGGAAATAGGCCACACCCCTAATTCCAAAATGACAGCTTTTCGACCTTTTTCAGTTTTGTAATTCAGACCAGGCGCGGATCCAGGGGGGGCCTGGGGGGCCTGGGGGGCCCGGGCCCCCCCCCCCCCTCGCCACGAAAAAAAAAAAACGAAAAAGGAGGGAGAAAAACGAAAGAAGAAAAAGAAAAAAAAAAAAAAGAGAAAAGAAAAAGAAAAGAAAAATTAAGAGCAAAAAATAAAATTAAAAGTGTCTAAGAACGTATTCAAAGTTATATATTTCTGTAGGGGTTTTGGTGGAGCTATCGCTGGATTATCTCTTTATATATCTTGTCAAAAGTCGGGTTTTGGGCGACGAAAGGAGCGCTACAATGTTCGACAAACAGGTGGGAGAATAGCTTGAGTAATGATCCTTGACTTAAGATATAAAATAAGTAAACATCGTGACATTATGTAGTAAGGGCTTCGGCTAGCATGCACTGAAATTTAGTAACCAATTTTGTGGTTTAAAGAAGTGAAAATTTTTTTGTAATCTAGAGGGATTGAGAGCAGCAAAATTTTCGCCATACAGACCTTTGCAGAATGAATACAGAGAGACAATGCTGTCAGTGTGACGTAATATTGTGCACAGAAGCACCAAGCTGTTGCAGGCAAAAGTAGCGGACCCGTGTATGCCCTATTCGATTTCGAAACTGGCTGAAAAAGTTTTTTGAAACTGAACTCAAAAGGCTTTTTAAGCTACACAGGGACAGTGGCCCCGTTCGCTCGGGCACAGTGGGCAATGGGTGAACGTGTGTTCCCCTCCCCCATCGATTCTTGTGAAAAAATTTTTGAAATTTTTTTAAAAATGGTCCCAAAAGTCCCGTTTTTTAAGCTTCAGGATTTCTGTGGATAGGTGTAGGGTGAGCGATGTACTTATTGATGGACTGGGTTTATTGTTCTAACCATTTTCTTTCACAAAAAAACTGTTCTCAAAATATGATAAGGTTTTGGTGGGAAATTCTTGACAAATTCCAAGAATTTTTCGCACGCCTCCGCTAGCGTCAAGCCTTGTGTTCAGAAGTTGGCCTTATTATCAATAGATTTCGGGAACTACTCACGGGGAAAACAAAGGAGCAAAAGTGCTTTTTAAGAATTCTCAGTCAGAAGATTCGTTTCTGAATAGCATAGGCTTGGTGGGAGAAAAGTGGACAATGTCCGATGCAGGTTTCTGAAATGCAGGGTTTTTGTCATGGACTAAGATTTTATTCAAAAAATTTTCGGCGCGCTTCGCGCGCATACGACAGGGTTTACACTCGATTTTATATACCATTGACAAAGCTATGATGCAAGAAATTATTCCAATGCAACATTTTTTCTAAAAAAAACTACATCGCCTTCTCTTTGTAGGGTACATCTCATCATTATGGGATCTTTGGACTAATCTAGTCTAAGACACAATGAATTGGAAAGATTGTAAGAGACTACGTAATTGCCGTATGCTTATTTTCAAAACATTTAACTGCGACGTTCAATAATAAACGAAAATCATTTTGAAACGATTTTTTGCCTCCTCATGGCCACCATCCCTCTTGTTTTACCTAAGAAGGGGGGGGGGGGGGAAGGTGATATATCAGATCCCCCCCATATGGATGTAGGGTAGTGAGGAATTTCCCGTTGGCTTCACTCTTTTGTGTAACTGTAACTAATTGTTAGAGCATCCCGGGAGGCTCTCTACTGTTCTCTGTCAAACCTTTGGATATCCTTTTTAAAATGTAAAGGACAAAATTTTATATAGTCCAGAATGTTTCTGTGGGAACTCCACGCAGGTTATAATTGCGTGTGTACAAACTTTCCCGCCCATGTGGCGTGGATCATGCGGGGGACCGGGGCGGACGCGTCCCCTTCACTTTTTTGGAAGGGAGGACATCGTCAAAAAAGGTCCCCATCACTTTTCAAAATGATGGAACACAGAACTGCAATTATGCCTAGGAAAAAAAATGATCTAGAAGGAAAAATAAACCTAAGTCGTACAACTTTAGTTGCACCCAAAATCGCATCTGGAGGGCATTCAGTTCTAGAAAAATTTCCATCAGACCCCTCCCCCATGCCGAGATCACAAAAACTTATTGCCTCCCCGTGACGCAAATTATGGCTACCACAAACGCTGCTTCTTCCAACGCCACCAGGAACGGCGATTCTTCACAAATGTGGGAAAAAACGCCTCCCCCCCCCCTCCCACACACACACACACTCTTTTGGAGATGGATCCCACGCCCTGATTTTTCCTGGGATTAAGGAATGGTTTGAAGACAATATGTAAACTGTCTCTTACTTCCCCTTGTTTCACCCGAACAAAAGGTAAGAATTCACTTAATTGTGGACATTTTCTAAAACATAACAATCACTTTAGAAATGACTCCAAAAAGATACCAACCATTTTGGCATATATAGGCCCCCTAAAATTAATAAAAATTTCTCAAAGAAAAAAAGGTGAGGGTAACACCCTTCTTGGAGAATTGCACTCTCATGTACTAATAAGAAAAAGGCTCTCCCACTCTTGCTAACAGTAATATAGAGTATATCCAAAAATCCCACTGCCTAAAAAAGGCAACGGTTTAGCAGTTTAATCTTTTTTTTTTTTTTTGGGGCCGGTTTTCCTCCAATCACCCAACTCCCGCCGGCACAATCAGTGTCATAGATTTCTGAAGGGTTTATACTCTTCAGAAGTCCATAAAGAAGGGGATTATATCATCTCTCATCCCATTATGGATGTCAGGTTGTGGAGAGTTCCTAGTTGGTCCCCCCTTTTCAGGTGCTACAATTAATGCAGAGCTCCCTGGGAGTCTCTATATCGAAAATTTTCGGCGCGCTTTCGCGCACGCCAATTGTTTACGCTGATGGATGAGAGGTACGTTTTTATAGAGTGATGGATTTAATTTTCATCACCTTTTTACAAAAAAGTCGTCTTTGAAAAATCTTTCACGATTTTGCAAAGGTCTTCTCAATATTTCTTGATTTTCGCTTGTTTCTGCGCACATTTTAGCCTTGAATTTCTTCCTTTGACTATACAATAAGGTGCGCCAAACGGTGATCCCATTACTCATCCCGGTGGGGTTTTTTCTACCATAAAGCAATTGTTCCGTGTGCACGTGATTTCAGCAGGAGCCAGCAAATTGTTTAAGGATGTGAAGCAATTGATATTCATTTTTGTCACCCTCCTCTTCTAATGAGGAAACTGAAAAAAACTTAGTATCGAACACCACCTTCTAAGTTGATTACAAAAGGGAATTGACACGTTTAGTCATAGCAATGGTTTTAATTTAAATGTTAAAATTCAAATTTTTCGGCGCGCTTCGCGAGCAATTGTTTCATCTGAGTTCCTCAAACCCGAATACGAAAAAAAAAAAATAACGGAAAATAAAACACTCATTTATGGCAAAAAATGTTTTCAAGGTACCTGAACGGGCTCATTAATGTGGCGTTGTTTAGTAAAGTTTTTTAAGATAAACTAGGATTCTCCGGAACTTCTGCAGGTTAATATAGTTAACTTATTACTGATCCATACCACATCAAAATTTCCATGCAACATGGAAAAGGTATATATAAAATCTCACTGACATAAGAACTGGAGCCGATTTCTTGTGCTCTTAAAAAAATGCAATATATTGCGAGAGCTTCCGGGGGGGCTTCGACCACTGGAAACCACCGGGGCTCCGCCCCTGGACCCCGCCCATGGGGCCATAAAGGCGGGCCCTGGACCCAACGCGTTGGGGAACTTCGCGCTTCGCGCTCGTGGTGCACTTCGGTGCACATGAGAATTTTCCATCTGGGCCCCCCCCCCCCCTCGAAATTTCTGGATCCGCGCCTGATTCAGACACCGGATTATGAAAGAACAGGCCAGATAACCCCCCAGTCCACGTGACCCTGAATATAACCCTAATCATAATTTTGCGAAAAATTTGAAAAAGAAGGGTTGGGCGATATCAATACCAGATGCAAAAGTGAACTGTGGTTTCGCTGGTTATTATTTGTGTAATCCCAACTGACGCCAAGATGTTCCATTTCTCAGTGGTTGAATGTTAACGAGTAGGAAATATAGTTTTATGTATCATATTATTATTTCACCTTGGATGTTCTTGGGAAATGGCTTTTGACCTCTATTGAACCACAAAAATTAGACCTGAAAACAAAAAACCAAGGTAACCAACAGGGTTTTTGTATAGGATTTAAATGTGACATCACCATGGGAAAGTAGGCTATGTATTGGTTATTGATGTTTTTGGATAACAAAGTTTTCAGTCTGTTGGGCGTCTGTGGACCCCATAGCAACCTATATGGGCTCCATATGGGTGAACCAATATGGGGACCATACAGAGTTGGTGACTCGATGGTTGTCGCTGACTTGTGAGACTCGAGTCCGACTCGAGTCCGCACGGTTGTCTTGACTTGCGTCTTGAACTTGAAGAAAACATTACTTACGACTCTTGACTTGACTCTTACCATTGAAGAGGAAAAAAATGATTTTTGGCGACATTTGAATGACAAAGTTTGTAGACTGGAGTGTGACATGAATTTAGTGCCATAATAAATATCCTAAGAGGAACAGAAACGCAAGCTTTCCTTTCATGCATTTAAAGAATGGCAGGTGTGCCACGGCCGGAGTAGTTAGAAACGGCTACGGCCCTTGGCTAAAGATTCATGTGACCTATCTGTTTCTTTTAGCCAGTGGAGAAATGAAGCCACACATGCCAGACCCAAAGTGTACGTATATAGGGTCTGAAGGTCAAGAGGTTGGTTCACATGAAGTATTGTGTCCTTTCGCGGGACACGTAGATACTTTTGGGGGGAGTAGAACTTCCTTCGGAACTAACGTTTGGTTTTTTGCCCTCTGCTCTTTCGCCGGAGAGTCAATGGGATTAATTTAAGAAAAAAAGTAGAACGGCTTATAGCCTGAAGACGGAGCTACGAAGGGTGGAGAAAAATTTTTTTTAAACTAGTGTGGTACTGATTTAATCAACCATTAAACGCATATCACCTAAAACTACAAGCGCACATCATGTTTGATAGTGTACATCGATCAGCGATTTCAAACCCTTTTTCTGGCCTCATCGCTCATCACCTACTTGCACCGCACGGTGTGTCGCTGCCTGAGCAAACGCACTCCTTCAATGGTCCTCAAAATAGGAATGAAATAAAAAGAACGCGCTTTGTCTATAAAGTATGATTGAAAAAGGAATTTGAAACCACATGGTAACATTGAGGGTATGACTATATAGCCTACGGTTCGTTTTATAGTTTTGATACAAGGAAAATTATAAAAAACCCGCTAGATGGGAAGGGAAGGCCCATATAGCAGTGGCGCCGGCACGGAAGCACATGGGGTCACGTGCCCCAATCGCTTTCTGAAAAATTTCGAACATTTGTTAAAATCGAACCCAAAGGGGTTTTAAAAATTTACAGAAGTTCTGTAGGGGAATGCGGGGGTGAGGTGAGGTTAGGTGGAGGTATTTTGAGCTGAGTAAATGTATCTATTGAAATCAATTTCTATCACAAGTCGTTCGTGCTTATTATCCAATAACGGTCTCGGGAAAGTATTCCGCACTATACATCAGTATTGGCTTTTAGGCTGATTGTTTCGTGTCGGTAGGAGTGATTACAGAGGACACACAACAGTGCAAGAAAGCGGTAAAAAGAGAGAGGGAAAATTCACGAGGAAGGACATTATTTCGTGGAATATTGGAAACTTTTACGAATTTCCAGGCGAGAAAGGCTTCAGCCGTCTAATTGGCAGCCGTGAAAATTTTTAATATGGAATGGCGCGAGCTTTCCCGGTTGGCCATAGTCTGCATGAAAGTTTTGTCATGGAAAATATTTCTAATGCAAAATTTGTCACCCCTCCACTAGGCTAAGACAACACACCCTAGCTTTACACCCAACCAAAAATAAAACTCTACTGAATCTTTCAACATATCATCAGTTCTGAAATTTTCCAAAATAGCACCAGTTTTGCATCTAAGCCACCTTAAACGAAGAAAACTCTCTAAAAGGAGAGGAGGTTGTCTCTCCCCTTAATGGGGGGGTGGTGTTAAACCCTTCCCCCCAGGACTTGTTGCGCCTGATACAAAGGGACAAGGAGGAATCCGCCGCGGCGTGCAACCCATGGCAGGTTCTCATATGCAAACAACTTACACGGAACCTTTGCGGGGGGATCTGGGGGTAGGATCCTATTAAAAACAGTTCGTTGTTGTTCCCCCACTCACAACCCCCTGGTAGGCGCCACTGAGTGTAACATCATATGGTTGTGGCGAAGCCCGAAGTCACCATCGCACGCAGATTAGTGGTTGGAACTTGATAGGGTTATGAAGGTTCATCCTTAGGACAAAACCACGATGGAAAACTGTTAAACACAAATTCTTAGCTGGCATATGAGCCAAAATTTAGCACGCAAAAAAAGTGGTGCAAAACATTTTGGGGGAAAAATCAATTGTTTGCATTGTTAGGAGAAACAGTGGCGTTAGCCCAGGATTGTTTTAGTATGGGGGGAGTGGGGTCTGGGGGGGGGGGCGCCTGGGACCCATTTCATGGACGAGGGCGCCTTGTTACTATCCTAAGCGGAGAGCGCCACACCATGAGTTTAGCGCGGAGCGTTACCAAAGGAAAATTTGAGGATTTAATTACATCCCCATGATCGCCGGAAAAAATGGCACTTAGCCAGGGGACTTGGATAGCAGCATCAAGATGCTGCAGTTTTGGTGGAAAAAGAACGTAAACGTTTCATTTATATTTATTCTCACGAGGGTAGGGGGGTAGCGGTGGGCTAGTGTGCACTAACATTACTTGATACTCGCTCTGTGTTCAGTGACAAAAAGCCAGCCACCTAGGCCTAGACTATGGTGGGGTTACTGTTTTATAGCCATGATAAACCATTGCATTCGGCGGCCTGCATGTACTGGCGTAACAATGTGTGAAGTTCACATACCATTGGGTCTCACTTTGTAATTCAGTGTCAGCTAGGGGTGAGTCGGGTGCTAGGATTTGCCTCCAGTCGCGGGCGGGCTGTCGCGGCCAGCGGTACGCCAGAGTAATGACCGACCATCACCGATTTTGTTTGAGGGCGTTGTGGGTAGGCGGAGTGGGGGTATTTGAAGGGAAGGAAAAATCTTCCAGGTGTTACTATACCATGCCATACTGATATAGTGCATAAAAAATTTGTATATACCATAGAGGAAAGCAGATAGAGGCACTGATTTTATGTTTTTTTTTGTTTCTCCCGGAAATCTAACTTCGTTGTACCTTTTTAGGTTTTCGTTTCGTTTCGTTGTTATTTGTTTTTATTCACTTCACGCATAAATACAAAAAATAAAATTATGAATGGTAATGAGGAGACCATCATGTACATGATGGTTTTGTGAACGGGAAAGCGTACACGGAGAAAAACCCTGGCTGGGGGCTGTGGTGTTAGGAAAATATGGAACCTCCCCAGAACATATCAAAATCAAAACGACGTGCATAAAATAGCAGCAATAACTTTCAGAATAACTTCTTGTGAAAAAATTGGCAACTAAATACATTTTATTAGCGGCTGCGAAAATTTTGTTTTGGGGTATAAGCTTACATTCATTAGAGAAAAAGTCTGCTAGGGCCTGTACTTATTTATAAAGCTTATAGAGGGTCAATTGTCCGGAGCAGTTGGGCCTCTTAGCTTGCAATAAACGTATATTGTAAGCTTCCCTTCTAGCAATTCACTAGCCGTACCGCACGACAGTCACAAAAGAAACATTTAACTATAGGTTAGCGAATGAGATGAAATTCGACATTTACATAAATCCATGTATTCTACTTATGAAGTTACCTGAAAAGTAGGAAAGTGTTGTACTAAATTTATGCTTATAAGTAACGGAACTGAGGAAGAGCGTGCAGAGCGTACCGAAAATTTTGGGTTTTATGCAGAAAACGATCCTTTTGAAAGCAAAAATTGTAAATGGCCATGGTAGCGACAGAATTAATCCCACCAGGGGCCGGGTAATGCCGGACCCAAAGTTCCGACAGCCCCTTTATGAGGGGTGGTGAAGGGGATATGAAAGAGCCGAGACTATCGGCCAAACGCCATCGCAGGACTTATTTTGCATACATTACTTAATACTTTAACAGCCGAGTTGAACTGATAGTGTTCTTTTGAATCGAATTTTGACACTGCCAAAGCGCGCGAATCGAGTGAAAATTTTTGGTAAGGTTACAAAAACCCATATGAAATCATTGAGTACAAGACAAAAAATAAAAACGGTTGGTGTTGTAACTTGTTAAAACCGTATCGGAGAAAACATAACATTGTGTCGACAGCCACCAGACTACCTGATGCAAATAGCCAAATCTTTCCTTGTGAGTCGCTTCACCTAAAACTGACCCTACCGCATGACACACTCTAGCGAACAAGCAACTAGGTTTGCGTATATGGGATGCAATGACGACATCTAATAACCCGTTACTGTGCCTACATTTTCTTGTAAGGTTGAAGGACTTCGCGATCTAGCTATGTGGAATGGAAACTATTGAAGAAACTGGAGTGAATTAAAGCGGGCGTAGGCGCGCCAAAAATTTTGGGTTCTGATTAAAGAAATGTTCTCTTGGAGCCACCTGGCGCCACCCTGCCTCAAAGTCTAGAGATAAATTAAATGTCAATTTTCCGCGGACTGAGACAAAATATCTGCCCGATTTAGTCAGGTTTCTGGACATTTGGGGCGGCCTGCCCCCCCCTGCCACGGCCCGTACGGCCATGCCTGGAATACCAGATGAAATAGCCAAACTTTGCTCAGGAGTAGGGATTTTTGCTCGCAACAGACCGTACCGTTATGACAAACACAAGTAACAGCAACTATAGGCTTTGCGATCATTGGGATGATATTTACATCATCTCTATATAAACTGTGTAACTACCTACCGACCGTGTAACTTGTAACGTGAACAGGACTTATGCTATCTCGCTATGTGGAATCGATTACCAATATAATTGGAGAAACAAGAGAATCACAGCGCGCGAAGCGCGCCGAAAATTTTGGGTCATTATAAGAGAAATTAGCCTTCTTCAGCGCAAAAAAATAGGTATATCGTATATGTATTATTCAAGTTGAGTAGGAGTTGAGGAATTTTTTTGGCCAGATTCGCCAGTGGGGGGGGGGGGGATGGGGGGCGACAATCTTTATGGGGGGGGGGGCTGGCGCCCCCACGCCACTCCCCTGGCTACGGCACACTGTGTAGAAAGCGGTGTATTGACCCTGCAATTCTGGTAATAGGAACCCAGCAATGACCATCATCAGTCAAGGACAAGACACAAGGCCTTTTTACACACATTTAGAGGGAGTAATCATGATCCAAATGAAAAAAGTTTCACAACGTAGCCAGCTCAGGCAACCATAAACTACAAAATGTTGAGCGGCGTCATGTTTGGCCGTTTGGGGAATATCCTCCTTAGTGTAAAACGATCCCATTTGCAAAAGAACTTATCTTTTCTTATCTATGGTATTGTAAGCTGCACAGCCTACAGTAAGCGCTTCAGTATGGACATAAAATATTTCGTACATCTTCCAAAAAGAAAAAAGGGCCGTCCTGCGACTTAATTTTCTTGATAAAAGTTTATCAAGGCCTATCACCCTGTATCCGTATTACGAATGTATGTAGGACCTGTTATCTGGTTTATAGGTTTATTATCTTTGTATTTAAATATTATGACTGGTGAGTTGACTTGACTTGAACGAAATTGACTTGTGACCCGACTCGACCTGATGGAAAATGACTTGCGACTTGACTTGACTTGACTTGAAGGAAAATGACTTGAGACTTGACTTGAAGGTAAATGACTTGAGACTTGACTTGAGAAAAAATGACTTGAATACAACTCTGGGACCATATCATTTTGCACCCAAGATTCATAAGGAGCCGATATGACTCATATGGGATCTATCCTATGTGGGTCATATGGGCACCACATGGGCCCCAGAACCCTAAGGATCCCATATGGGAATGTTACCTGAGCCCCAGATAACTTTTGACCTCCCCAAAACCATGGGACTCTTCCTCTCACTGTGGGGCATCCACATACGAAACATAAAAAATTTATCCAAGCTTCCTACCTTGAGCTGCCCCCTGTGGGCTGGGGGCCCACGGTATTCCCCGCCTGTCTTAAGAGGTGACTAAAGGGGAGGACTTGAAATGAATTTATCTAGGTGACACTATATAACACATTCGTGTTGGTGTGTCGTTAAATATTATCTAACTAACTAACTAACTAACTAACTCCTACCTTGAGCTATTGTTATCAAGGTTATCAGGTAAGAACCCTGTGACCCAAATGACCTTTGACCCCCACCAAAGACAATACAGTTCTCCCTCTCACCATGGGGAATCCACATAGGGCATAAGCCTACTTAGTATAAAGTCTATCCTAGCTTCCCACCTCGAGATATCATGTTAACTAAATTTTCAGAATTTATATATATATATATATATATGGGTATCATTTTTTGTTTCAATGATAAGAAAAACCAATGCATAAATGATGGAGGCATGTGCACATGTTTGAGTGCACTTGTGTGTGCTCGTTTGTGACACCTTGCTTGTTAACATGCTATGGTAACAAGCTTTGAAAGATTCATACTTAGTACATGTGGATGCCTCATGGTAAGAGAAAGAACCCTATTGTTTTGGGGTAGTCAAAGGTCATACTATCTTTTTTCTTTAAAGTCACTTTTTTCTCATGGCTGGAAAATTTGGTAATACAGTTACTGTGTCTCATAACCATCATCATAAGCCTGATAGAGCCCTCCAAAAATTATCCAGTGGGGAAACATTTCTTAAAATATTTATGAAACGTGAAAAAGAATCTTTTGTAGCCTCTACAGTATTTCGCAAGCTATACTTGCATAGTTTTTCTGTATAATGTTTTTTCTTCAGACTAAAGAGTACTAGCTCTTAGGTTTTTAGGCTAGCCTAGTGTATATGATATATTGGAAAAGTTGCCAAGCCTTTGAAATTCTAACATCGTACCTCCTCTTAAGGTATATTTCGGGAGACTTTGTTACCTACGCATGCACATGAAGGCATCAAGGTGACACCGGCTACCGTAAAAAGTAACTAACCTATCTGCCTACTCAATAGGTTTAGAGTAAGTGAAGTTTGTAGCTTGCATTGATAAATTAGTACAATTTTCCCTCTGACTTAGTGAGTGCAGATTGCAAAACTGCATGATGATTTTATATTGGTGTTCATACATCGTGTTATCACGACAACTTACTCTTCATATCATTATCGCTATATGAGTTCCTGGGGATGATGTACATCATACATTGCCCAACCCTTTTCATTTTATTTGCAAATCACCTAAATGATAAAATATACAAAAAGAGCGCAAGGCTAAGGGGTTGACCCAAAAAAGTCTGATCAATAGGAGACTTTCATCGTTGCTAAATGCTCCCAAGGAATTATGGGAACTGGGAGTATAAACAATAGCGTGACATCACTACTCCATTGTTTATACTACATTTCAGTTTTCAATCCGTGACTACAGACTGTCGTCCCAAGGGTGATCGAGGTTGAGGTATTGACTTACGACTGCGTCCCAAGTAGGACGAAGTGGAGTTATTTCGAATGGACGGGGTATTCTGCAGTTGTACCCAGTTCACAGTCTAACGTTCAAGCGACCATGTGGGGACAGGGTTTCCAAGTTTCATGATTAGATGGTTTTTCGGGCAGCTAGGAGGTCATGATCGGAACCTCGACACGAGATGGCGCGTGCTAAACCATCAAGTCAACGGATCGGGGGGAGCGTGTTAGACGGGGGATTGAAGTGTGTGACTACAGGGAACCTGGGAGGTTCTGTTTGATTGACCTCAGGGGCTCAGTACCCTCGGTCATATAAGTACGACGTTTTGTTTTTCACCCACGTACTATATTACAGCGTTTACATACGAGAACCGTTAACAACATTGGCTGAAGTAACGTTAAAATGCTGATGAATGTTAAACTTTGTTGTTTGTTTGGGACCTACAATGGAAAGGATTTTGGTCATAACTGACCACCGGGCAAGTGATTGCATCTCTCCACGATTGCATGGAATAAGTTCCTGGGGCTGTTAGGCACTACTGCTTGAGGTGTTGGTTGAGGCCAACGGACCAAGTGCTTAGATATGTTTCTTTTTCAATTCTTGAATGCGTGTGATGGTGGGTTCGAGGGAATGGTCACGGGTGGATGGGTCATGACGGAGGGTCCTCTACATTCCTGTACATAGCGCGTACAATGGGGGAAGTTACAGATTGGTGAAAGGACTAGGACCAACGGGATGACGTCTGGTGGGTGTTTGGTCAGTTTTGGGGGCAAGGGCTAGAGGCCTCGTAATCAATTCCTTGTATAGCCGTATTCAGGGCAATTAGAGAGAACTCTTTGTGGATACTGGGCGTTTGTTTCAAAGAAAGAAAATAATCTGCTTGGAAACGTTAAGGCCAAATCCTGGTCGTCCGAACAAATCCGTGCTGGCCCGTACAAGTTGTAAAGGAATCGAAATTGGTTACAAGATCTTGGGGTTATTGTGAAGGGTAGCATGAGGTAGTTGTGAGAGTCCAGTGGGTGTTATAAAGTGGAGAATTGCCTTGATTTTAACGGTCGTATATGGATCATTGCTCTGTCTAAGAGACACTACTGAGGAGTTGAAAATTACAGTGAGTGGATTTTGCAAAATACATGCGAAAACATGTCGGCAAGGTTTAATGAGACCTTTCCTAAATCATTTCGAGGACCTGCACTTGCGACCCCAACAAGTATCGTGAATATCTCTGTTTACAAAGTATGGGCCTTGATCCGGTGTGTAACGAGAGAATATCTGCTTGCATGCACAGTGGCCCATATATATATATAGTATTATATATAGTATATATATCGTCTAATATCTAGTTATATGATAATATACTCGTATATATATATATATATATCTATATAGTTAAAGGATATATATTATATATACCACTTTATTGTACCATTAGGAGACAATGCTTGTTAGCCGATATTAGGGAGACACATCTGTATATGTTGCATAAATCATGAAAGAAATGCCCAAGGAAGTCACATTTCGTGCATTTCAATTATGTGGGACTATGTCTCTCTTGCAAAAAAACAACTACCATCATAGCTGCAGTTACCAAAAATATAACTCTTTGTAGTGTTATTTTGTCTTCCACCATTTTTCTTTTTACTGCAATTTATGACTTCAGGAGACAAAGTATGTAGAATAAGTTAAGTCGGGAGACGTCTCCCAAGAGTCATTCATAATGTTATAGTATATATTCTTTAAACCACTTTTTTGTACCATTAGGAGACAATAGTTATTAGCCAATATTAAGGAGACATTTTTGTTTATGTTGCATAAATCATTGAAGAAATGCCTCAGGGGTTAACATTTTGGACGGTGCATTTCAATAAGGTGCTACTGTGTCTCTCTTGCGACAAAACAACTAATATCATAGCTTTAGTGATCAAAAATATTACTTTTGTGTTATTTAGTCTCCCACTAATTTTGTTTACTGTATGAAGTTAAAGCAGGGAGATGTCTCCTAACAGACATTCATGAGGTTATAGCATTAGCATTATAGCATATTATCTGTGAACATGTAGTATTCCAATCTCATCTCAAGCCCCTCCCCCTCCCCCCGTGTGGACTGGGGTTGTTGTCTATACCTACAGTATCCCCAGCCTCTCGTAAGAGGCGACTAAAGAGGACTTGAAACAGATATGAACCGTACTTGAAACTGAACTTGAACTTAAACCGTATTTGAAACCGTATGTGAACTTCTAGCTGACACTAGGTGTGTCGATAAATCTCATCTGACATCTAACTTTGCTATTAAATTAACCCCACAATGAATTTTAAATAATTATGAAACTATACCAAATCAGGAAAAAATAAATTAAAAAAACTGGACATTCTTATTTCCTTTCTTTTGGTAGCATCCCTTTTGAGACATGTTAGCATTCAAGTTTACTGTATTAAGAAGGCAGTAATAGGTGTTGCTAATTTTATGTTTGGTATGGTTTAACTCCCATTACCATCAAAATTATCATCGACTGATTTGCATTATTACTGTTTGACTTTCCAAGGAATTTTTTCAACCCTTTCTTATTTAATACCTGTAAGCAGAAACAGGAACAGGGGATACACTGTTTACTGTCAGAAAATAGAATGACTTCTCTCTGGTAGCTTGGATGGTTTTCCAACATTCACACCCTGGAAAAATCTGGTTTTGTATTGTTTACTGAAATGATCAGTCATAACTTAAGAAGTACAAGCTACTAGTCAGGGGGCAGGGATGAATGGTTCCATGTGAGTCTTCAAGGCCAAAAAGTGGTATGTCCTTCAAATTGTTGTTTTCACCATAACAAAGTAATTTTCCTACAGATTGCCAGGTAAACATGTGCTTAAAAAAAGGGTGGAGAAGTGGGCAAGAGTAAGATGAAAGTATGTGTCCATCTAATTTTACTACAGGTAGTATGCTTTTTTGGTTTGGAAATATTCAAGTCCTCAAACAAGTAAGTGAGGGTTGAAAACAAAAGTGAGCTCACAATATTACTCTGCTACCTGTGAAAGGGCAACAATCCTTGAAAGGTGATCCAACTGGATATTATGAACAGCCCAGCCTTCAGTCTGAAAAAAAAGACAGTGTAAAATGGAAGATTTCCACAAGATAGAGTGTGATGCATTTATTCCAAACAAATTGAGAACACTGTAACTACAAAAAAACTCATAATTTTTATAAGGCAACCAAATTACAGCCCCCAAAGAAAAAAACAAGCAAATATCAATATATGTGGCTGAAGGACAAACGTGATTAGTCTTAACATAAACAACCATCTGTTTGGTCTTACGTAATTCTTAAACAGTGTGAGAGCTTCTTGTTTGTACCTACTTTTACCTTTATTGATTTGTTTTGATTTTGAAGCATACATATCCAGTACGGCATGTAAAATCAGTGTACAGAAATTTGACAATTTCATCATGTAGTAGTAACATTAACACTAATGCATACATATAAATCAACTTGTAATGCAACTGGACTTACAATTTTGGGAAGTAACTTTCCCTACTTATTCACCATGTGATTCACTAGTTCTTTGATTAATCAGATGGCATAGAATCAGGAGTCCCTCACATCCAAACTTAAAAACATTGTTTCATGTATGAAAATTAATTTATGATTCCGCTTTGACTCTCCTCAGTTGTAATATGGATTTATGCTGTGATTGCTTGCAACATACCTTCCTTTACACGTTTTGTAAGGCATGGAAAAAAAGGTTGAAAGTCAATATACTTGACTAAAGTAGAATTGAACTCCATAAAAGTAGATAAAATAGTTAAAACTGTCTTAGATGTGAAAACAAGGTAAAACAGGGAAAGCTTATTAGTGGAGGCAGTCAAATTTTGTGTGAGTTGTTTATTCGTTGCAATGTGTTTTGTTGGTTCATCACCATTGTCATCATAGTTACCCAGTCTATAAGACTATGCCAATTTGACTTTCCTGAGGAAAAGTTCAGTATCTGGTCTAGCTAGCTACAAACAAAATGTTATTAACTGTGCCATAGAATGGCCAAAAGATACAGTAATTTAGAATATGCAGAAATCCTGAATAGAAAGATTTAGTCCTTCACCCTTTCAATCTTAGAAATATCTTCCCAACCCACCGGGGTAGGAGTCCTGCAAAGTGATATATACATCCCATAAAACCTAAGAAAAGCTGGATTAACTGTTATTTTCGAGTGACTGGATTTGTCCACGTGGGAAACTTAAAAAAGTACAAGTACCTTCTAAAAATTTACTTCTTTTAGTAGGTCACTGTATAAAACAATTTGCATCTTCTTTTACCTACTAAAGGTGGCAGCATTTCCAGTACTGCATGCAAACTCAGTACAGATATTTTAATTCCTGACAATTTCATCATGTATTAGTAACACTAACAGTAATGCATGTGCATTATACTATTACTGCAGATCATGTATGTGAGTCAACTTGTAATATAACTGGACTTAAACTTTGCAAAGTAACTCTCCCTACCTATTCACCATGTCATGCACTAGTTCTTTGATTAATCAGATGGTTTTCGAATCAGAAGTCCCTCAAATCCACACTTAAAACATTGTTTCATGTATGAAAATTACTTTGATGATTCGGCTTCAGCTTTACTCAGTTATAACATGGATACAATAGCTAAAACTCTCTTAATATAAAAACAAAATTACTAAAGCACTGGAAAGCATAGTGGTGAGGGCAGTGGGTTGGGGTGGTCAAAGTTTGTGTGAGCCACTTGTTTGGTTCATACATCTCCTTTGTGCATACTATAGGCTCCAAAACGTGCTGATTGGTTATTTAAAGTAAACTGGCTAAAAATGTGTTGAATTCCTTTACGTTGCTGCATCTACATCTAATTTTTCCCTATATCTACTATCAGAACAGTGCATAGAAATTAATTCCATACAATTTCATCCTGTAGATAAAATGGTTATGTGTCTAAATGTAAAATAACACTGGAAAGGGTGTAGGTTGAGGCCACAGGCTGGGGGCAGACAAAGTTCACATAGAGCCATTAAGTCGATGCCACTTGTTTCGTTCATTCATCACCTTGGTTCTTATGGTCATCCAGTCATAAACCTTTGTCAATTTTTTTCCCTTAGGAATGGCTCAATATCTGCTCTACCTACAAATCAAAGTAAAAAGAAGAGATTCATTCAATGATCCACTTACACTTTGCACATCAATTATTCGGCTGTATTATAATTGGCTCGATTACTTAGCATTGAAATTGCTTTGAATGTTTCCTGTGATGACTGCAGAAACTTAAAATTAGCAATCAAACTTGTATGTACAGTATGCAAACCAGAACAGCCCCTCAAATCCGGTTTTTAAATCTACTTCAGTGGAGCAAATTTCGTTACATGTTTGAATAAAAGATAAGAAATGTAGTGCATTTTCCATTTAATGTCACAGAAATCTGAGAGCAAATCATACATATTTGCAGTACTATACAGATAATAATTTTACAGACTCTGGCTGCAAACACACTGGAAAAGGTGATTTTCCTTGGCAAATATTGTGTTTACTCAGGGGCAAAATTCTATTGCAGACTCAGTGTTTTCATTTCCATGGGCTGTTCATCCAAACTGACAACATAACATCCTGCACAACAATTTTGATCAATGCAATGAAGCCACTTATGGCAAAACTAAAATGTGTTGTCATATACGGTTCTTTTACTCTACATAGGGCATCTATACGTTTTGTATGAAAGGTATCCATACTTCCAACCATATTTTGTTACCTGAGAATTCTACAGCTTCACCTCATGTGACATTTGGTGAACTTTCACCTCTTATAAAATTATTTGCTTCTGGAACTCAATAGAAGGCATCTGTGGATATGCTACATATATGACAAATTTCTATGCTTTCTCCATCAAGTGGTATTTTATTCTGTATTAGTTTTCATATAGTTCTCTCGGGTGTTCTGAGTTAAACTTCACCTCCACATAAAGAAACAAATTCTTCTAATCACTGAGTTTCAGAGTTTCCTTCTTAAGGTATCGTGATAAAAAAAGTCACATACACACATAAACACCCATACATATCACGCACAACCACCCACTCACTGTTCAGCACGACTGCACCTTTCTTGTATCATGTATGAAAACCAAACGTTAAATCTATATGACACATACTGAAGAAGGCTTAACTGTAATCGCAAACAAATTGTAGTCACAGCTTCCTTGCCAAATTATTCTGAATTTTGTATCAGTTGAAAATTGGAAATTAGTTGAGGTGAAGAAATTATTCCTGAGCTGGAAAGAGGTAAATTCCTCATTGTATTGGTAATCCCTACTATGAAAATAAAAAAAACCTAGTTTTAACTGCCTTTTGCTCTTAACACATGAATCATCACTTGAAAGGTTTAAAAATGTTCTTTGCCATAAGGTAACAGTTTCCTTTAAATGCATGCTTGTTGTTTTTTCTATAAATTAACACCTCCTTATTATCATATCCATCACAAAAATGTTGAATAGAAGATGACAGAAGGCTACACATACATACCAGGAATGGTTTTGCCATGAACACCTGTAATCATATTTCTGAAATATTTCTGTACTTCGCGAGTGTCTCGTGAGTGTTTGTGTATTTTCGTCCTCTTCCTTGTCCTCGTCCTGGGAAAGTCAAGAAATGTAATTTAACATTATCCATATTGTAAACTGTCCTACTCATAAATCTCTCTCTTGCTTACTTTTGTTCTTTCTTTTGGAGAGCTTTTCAGGGCTTGATTGTGACAAAATTTAAATATGAAAAAGTTGATATTGAACACAGAATCTGATGTTTTTAATGAAACGCTTGTGGAAAATGTCAGATGTTTTCCAAAATTACTGCGCTATTATATACACTCATTCGAGTAAAGGAAAATTGGTTCAGAACTGTTAGAGCTGGAATTTAGGAACAAGACTGAAATGGGGAGTGGAGGATTAGGAAGCATCTTTAGCGAGTGAATGACAGTTTTGGCAATTTTGTTTCATTTGTTTTTTCGGGAATTGTATAGCAACAGCACATGCAAATTGTTGTCATATTCTCATTCGCCTCACATATTAGATGTACACTTTCAATTTTGTAACAATAAATATATGTGTAATTTACAGGGAAAAAAACTGTCTCTGAAAATTTTACTACACGGTTTTGAGGAAGAATATTTACAAAGTTTGATAACGGGTGTGGTCAACATGGTTCTACATCTCTCTATATATACCCACCTTCTTAAATCAAATGCACCATGTATCCATGACCATGTATCCCATCAATAAATTACAATAGAGTAGTGTTCAAGTGATCATCGCCACATTTGAGCTTGGTTAATTAAACTAAAAGACTTGATAGTTTGGACAATCTCTTACGTAATGCATATTTGTATACTTCTGCACACAAAAAGCACATTACAATATCAACATGCTACTAAACTATAATGCATAGCAAGTCAACAAGCTCCCTTAGCTAAGCTGCAAGAAAAGCATGCTTACAACAGTGTTTATATATTCCTGAAATTCAAACCTGATTATAAATCTTTGCTTCCTTTTTTGGGTAAATTAACACTGCAGCTGTAATTAAGCCTCTGCAAATTAAGTGTTGTGGTGTTAAAATTTTAAGTTTAACACCAATGGGGGGGGGGGGGTTGATTACTCAGCCTCAGGGAAGTGTTTCCTAAAAAGATGGCAATATTACTAATAAAGAAAGTTGAAGCAATCATTATACAATTTATCTTCATGATGGAGACAGTTCTATTACCTTGTAGCAACATAAAAAGGGCACATTCATTTTTTTAAAATTTTGGTTCCCATAAACGTCAGTGATTATTCAATTTACGGCATATTGACAAAGAAAGGATAAACCAAGAGACATGCAAAAACTGGAAACAAAACCTGGAATCTAAACGGTGAAAATGCAAAGCGCGCGAAATTTTTTTGGGTAAGCCTACACTTATAAGAATTTGTACTAATTTAAAGCTTATATAGAACAATTGCCCAGACAGTTAGGCCCTATCGGGCATAACTTTATTGTACTTCCCTCCTCTAGTCACTAGCCGTACCGTACGACAGACACAAGTGAACGTTAACCAGGTTTAACGAAATGCAATACAATTTCCGACATTTACATAAATCCATGTGTACATAAATCCATGTATTTTTACTTGAAAAGGTGGAAAGGGTTTGTACTATATTTAGCTATAAGTATAACGGAACTGAGGAAGAGTGGACAAAGCGTACCGAAAATTTTGGGTTTTATCCCAGAAATTACCCTTATGAAAACCAAAATAAGTACATCGACCATGTGTGGCGGCAGAATTTCCCCAACAGGAGGCCAAGCCATGTCAGCAACCCCAATTAGTTCCGACATTCCCTATTTCGAGGGGATGATGAGAAGGGCAAATGGAGGAGCCTCATCCTATGCCATTGCAGGCATATTTTGCATCATATCACTTAATACTTCAAGATCCGAGTTGCGCACTGATAGTGTTCTTTGAATCTGGATCGTGAAATTGAAAAGCGCGCGAAGCGGGGGAATATGTTTGATAGGCTATCACCTAAAACATATGACGAAACGAAAAAAGAACTGTGGGCTTGTAGACCGTATCGGGTGTAAAATACATTTGTATCGAAACCACCTGGACTATAAGATGAAATAGCCAAACTTTGCTCCGTAAGTCGCTCACCAACTGACTCTACCGCATGACAAACACACAAGAGAACACCAACTAGGCTTAGCGATATGGGATGAAAGTTACGAACTTTACATAAACTATGTACTCTGCCTATATGTTACTTGGTAAGGTGACAAGGACTTGTGCTATCTTGCTTTGCGGAATGGAACTATTGAAGAAAATAGAGTGACTCTACAGCGCGCCGAAAATTTTGGGTTCTTATTAGAGAAATTATCCTCTTGAGGGCAAAAAACAGGTAAGCCGTCGGGGCGAATAGTTGTCGTCGGGGACTGCGTACTTTCGACTGGGACTCCCCGACAAACCTGTAAAACTTCCCCGATAGTTGGCCAGCCTTCCCCGACGGGGGCATGAACCTTTCCCCCACCTGGCGCTACCGCTATCTCGACTGGGGAAGGGGGTTAAAATACTGTATGTTGTGTTCCCTATATAGTTGCGACGCGACTGTCAAAAATACTCTTGTCAGAACAGATGACTGAAGTCGAATGTCTGCTTTTTATTTGCGACAGCAGACCGGTCATCGGTCCAAAGACGTCAAAAAAATTGAACCGACTAACATTGCGTTATTTGACCTGGTGGTGATTTTATATAGTATTTTTAAAATGAAACAAAAGCCGATTCGTCCATTGCGACTTCTGGTCAATTCTTGGCTGTGGACTTTTAACTAAGATTGGCTTTTTATTCCCATCACTAGGGCAACACTAATAAATGAAGAGAGTAATTCCAGACCATGAATATCATATCGTGTTCATGAGAGGAGGGATACTAGCGGGTAGAGGGAAGGTTTCGTAGATGTAGCGTTTAGGGAGTGTGAACAGATCATTATTTTGTGAGACCAAAAGACTAGCAGTGACCTTTTGGAATCAATATTAAAACCCAGTAGTAATACGTTGCATAAAGCGCTAGCTAGTGAGTATGACGTAATATCTGCGCGTTTTACTGTATTACTTTGAAAGCCCAAGCACGCCACACGTGGTTCCAAGCGAAAAGTGGTTAGAATGCCTGACTGTCACGCAGTTAAATGAGGTTTTACGGCTCAGTTTCTAACCAACTGGTTTAAGTCGGGCCTGTCGCGGCCTTTTTTGCAGTTGTGGCTCACTGGCATGTTTTTCCCTACTCCATTGCAATCGGTAAGACATACTGTAGTCACATTCTCTGTAAAACGATTGCGCTGTTCGTGTATCAGGGCGGGCAATATAGGCTACCATAGTCAAATATATTGCTGAAAGTTTCTGCGATACATAGCTAGACTTTTACGGGTGGATTGATCGATACTGGATGGGGGTAACCAAAATCTCCTCGGAACTGGACAACTGTCATTACCTGTCAAACTGTCGTGGTTTTTTTTTTTTTTTTAATTTTTTTAGGTTAGTGTGAAAAAAAAAAACAATTTTGAAAAAGGGCAAATTGGGATATTTGAGGGGGGGGGGGCCGGACGTCGGCGACCCCCCCCCCCCTCTGGATCCGCCACTGCCAACTACATTTTTGACAAATCTTTGACCCAACTGCAAGGGACACGTAGCTTAGCCAGATCTTTCTGGACTTTAACTCATTTAAGGTTGCTTTGGTGATCCAATAGTAATTAAGTCGATGGGCCTTCACACCCCAGCGACTGTAACCATGGCACAACTGGACCACATGTCAGACAATACCTAAGTGTTAACAACTAATACCGTAGTATGAATCATCACAGACTGCATGGTAAATGCATGATCAATTTGGAGAGAAAACTCAAAAAGCAAAAACAAACTAAAAGAGCAAAAACAAATTACTCAGTTTATCTTGCTTGAATCCATGTTCTTCTATAAGATTGCTTACAAGAGCCTGCACAAGAATGCTTTTTTCTGATTGTTGAATTGTACACCTTTTCTTCAAGTCTGCCATATGGTCCAAACCCTTCACAGTTCTTTGCGGGATCTCTTCAATATCCTAATACATAATAAAAAAGACCACAGTGTAGATGAAATATTATGGATGTCACAGCAAATTAGTGTTATAAAATTCACTTATGTACAGTAACTTGCAAACTCTATACAGTTGCTAATAAAAGGAGAAATGTTCCTTCTTTTTACATATTTTGTTATACAGACACCAAGAGTTTTCAAATACTTCTCTTCTTAGCATGTAGCTCAATGGGAATCAAGCTACAGCTGAAGTGCGACTTTGTGTCAGGACTTCGCACCAAGAAGGGGGGGGGTGAAAAATTCCGCTTCCCAGCAGATGGGATGTAAGAATCTCCCTTCCCTTTTCATGTCCCAGTAAAAATTTCAATTGTTACGTATCATAGCTTCTTTACTAAAGAAGAGGAATATGTTTATGTAATTTAACATCAATAAATAGTGACTTTGAAGCAAGCCTTGGCCCCCTGAACCCACTTGTGCCATTGTCCTAGGACAGCATCCATTCAGAATAAAGATTTAGCTTCCTGGCGGAATTCCTGTATGTACAGTATTTACGAGTGCACTGCCTCTCCCCTGGGCCTCATCCCACGTGGTCATAAATAGCTATGACTACAAGCACACGGACTCACTCATACTCTAAATACAGCCAAAGTTTCAACTCCTTTAGAGAACAGTAGCTTCACCTGAGCTTACAAGGCAGATATTTATATATACATGCATGATAACATGTTTCTTCTGCTGCTAAAAACGGACAACAATGACTACCTGACAGTAGTATTTGTACAAAAAATACACAAGCCCTGCATAAGTTTTACACGGGTGTGGTAGCACATCTGACAAGTGACTTCAGCAGTGTAAATTTTAAGAACTATGCCCGGCATACTTTTAACAAAATATGTCGTGAAATACTTCAGCTAGGGTCAAAGTGTATAAACGCATGCAAACAATGGAAGTCAAATATCCTAAATGAACTAAATCTATTTTATTTTTTTTTTATTTTTTTTTCATTTTCTAAATAGTGACAATGGTCAAGTTGGGTTAAGGTGATGTGGGTTCTTATTTCATTAAATCAGATGACAGTCTACAACTTTTTTACAAGAACATAGCTACACAAAATCCAGTTTTTAAATTAATAATAAAATGGCAGCTAATTTATTTAAAGTTGATTTTAGAAATCCCTTCAGTTCTAATCCTTCCCTTATTGTGATCGGCGTAAGGGCTACGTACACAAGAACTTTACTTAGAGGCTGGAATTAAATTTGGTTAGATGAGGTTTAACGTCCCAGTTTCCAACCAACTGGTTCAAAAGGCAGAAGATAAAGGCACCGTATGTGAATAAACTCACAAAGTGATATTTAGTCTGTTTTGGTGCACTGCTGTCTACAGCATCATCAATTCTTAAGTCTCTTCAGTCGATTCTCCTCTCTGCCCACACATTGTTCTTTTTCTCTTATACATCCATGATTCTGTGATGTTGAGGCCTTATCCTGACCAAGTGTTTGCATCTGAAAATAATAAAGAAAAATTGCAATATTTTCAATATTTTTTTTTTACTTTCTAAAAAGTAGCATAAAATAAAAAAAGTCAGTTTAAACAGGAAAATATTGAATTCCTAAAAGTTAAAGTACTTTTTATTTCTTGGTAAACTCCAAGTATTTTCCATCTTCCTTACCTGAATAACAAATACAGGTGTCTTTAATTTGCATTTCTCATGCAAGCTGGTAGCGGACAACTACATAGAACTTCAGGTCATTCTCATCATAGCTCTGGACTGTGTGTAATGATCTAGGATCTTTTTAGTTTACTTGCTTGGATAACATGCACTTTCTCTAATGTGATCGTAACAACATATGCACAACAGTGGTCATCATAGAATAAAGTGGTGTATGACTCAATTGAGCAGTATATGGTTCCATTAGCTAGGATAATTTGTTGAACTTCTCCAAACTGTGGAAGGTCCTCCTTCCAGTCCAAAAGAACACAAGTATGGAGTCTAAATTTTTACCCACAAATTTGAACTGCATTTGCCACAGTAACATCAGCATACTGGGGACAACGAAGAGTCTGAGAGAGTTTGTACATACTGTAAAGTTAAGACTGAGACAATATCTTTTTATCGTTTTTTTTTTCATCGCCGTGATCTCACGATACACATATATTAAAGACATAAGAAACGACTGGTACAACTCTAATTGGGTCAATCATCCTTTCCTAGCAGAACACATCGGAGGGAAAAGGGGAGTCAAAAAATCGTCTTGTTTTCGATCCAGGCATTGTATTTGTAATCTTGTGCTTTTTTTATGTAATCTTGATAGTTGGGGGCCAATGGAAGAACATATCAGAAGGATTTCTGAAATGATTCCGATTTGAAGTAGGCCTAAACATCATGAATTCTGGGAGTTTTGGTCTACAGGCTGCTATAACACTAATTGCCCGTACGGTTCGAATTTCAGTTGTGCCCGATAGTTAAAACTTTTTTACAATCCTCATCGAGAAGAATGAATTTTATGGTCCATGTCAGGCACAGTCACTGACTCCTACATATAAGTATAACAGTCCGCGGGTCTAGCCATATTGGCAGGCTTGTCCTGTAGGCCTATGTGAGTACACTTGTTCACTGCACTGGATATGGTATACATGCACGTAGGCCTAATCCTATGTATGCATTGGTGTACTGAAGCGTTGCTTGGTACGACGTTAGGCTTAGGCCTAGGCCTAGTAGTAATGATCGAGTGTCTTACTTTTAAAAGACATCGATGATGTTCGAAACTTTAAGGAAAAGCTAATAAAATCTTCATTTGGCACAGGTACCACAGGTAGGCCAGGCCTATTCCATTCTAGGCCTCGGCTAGGCAATGTCATTACTTTCCACACATCGATGGTATTTTCCGCCTCAAACAATCTGGGTCGGAAATTAACATTTTTAGGAGCGGAAACTAGGCTACGGGGGGGGGGGGGTGGAGGAAATTAATGTGATCCATGCATGTTTCATTCCCAAGCACATTATGCCCAGGTAACCTAGGCCCCGAAAATAGCCTTAGCCTACAAAGTGATAGGCATAACGTTAAGCAGTGTAGGCCTAGGCCTAGGCTGTGGGGAGAAATCCGGTTGTACACGAGCGTTTACTGAGGACTAGGCCTAGGCTAGATAACGGTGGTTAAACTTAGGCTAGGTCTGGCCTACCCTACTTTAGCCTTGGCTTGGCCTAGCAGGGAATAATTTATCTCGTATCGCATGGCAATTTGCTACACAAGTTGGCCAAATTGCTACCCAAATGCAAAAATGTGTAGCACTTTTTTGTGTGCATAACCATAGGGTTTTCGGTGATATTACACTTCAGGGGGAAAAAGTTCTTAAAACTGCTATGCAAAATGTAGTATTCAATTTCTACATTACTCTCTGCCTAGCCTTGCGTTAGGCTAGGCCTAAGCAGTACTCTTTATAGTTAGGCCTAACCGTGGAGTTGATTTAGCCTAGGCTTAGGAGAGAGCCGTGTAATTTGGACCCGCTAATTACAAATCCCCACAAAAACTAAGATAAGCGCAACCAGCTGCTCTAAGGAGCAGTATTGGGAGAGTAACGGAATACTCTATTTGTAGGAGAGTAGAAACACTCCTCACATTTTCTCTGAGGAAGTTATAGATAAAAAGAGACTCGTTGTGAAAGTGGTCCAATTTACACGACACGTGTAATTTGAACCAACCTGGTGTGTAAAATGGACCACCTGGCGTGTAAATGATCCACCCTTTACCCGGCAAAATATTGCTGCGAAACTTGTGTCATATCTTCTCAAATGTGTGAATTGATTATAGGAATCCCAGGCTTACACCCTTCTCCTATTTTAGTGTTACATTATGGGCCTATAATGTTATTTCCCCCTTAAAATCCCCCTTGTCCTATGCTTGCCCCCCCCCCCTCCCCAGCTCCAAAGTCTGGCCCATGTGCCAATTACAAGCACAGGCCAAGATTGGTCATACTGCCATAGGGTAACCCATATGCCTAAGCCTGTAAGGTACTAATAAAACAAACTACGGGGAGCCTGGAAGGGAGGACAAATTATAGGGGCCTACTGCTATCGACTAATCATTTTCATGTGTGTAATTGTGCCACCACGTATGTGTAATTTGGACCGGTCCATATTACACATCACTTGGTTTAATGTGGAAAGCTGGTCCATATTACACATCACGTGGTGGTTCAAATTACACGTTGTTACTCTTCGCCCAAACTCCAGTAGCCTAGCCAAGTGCAGCTTGTATCGGAAATGTAACAGCCTAACACGCAAGAGGAATGACAATATTTTGTCAAATTTATCATGCCATGGGGATGAATATTTCATTTCTGAGTGAAAGCTAACATATTTTCAACTCGGAAATAAGATCAGTTCGCCACCTTCCATTGAAATTCACACAGAACTATGGAAATCACCTTGATCTCATCGATTGCAAAGTCAAACGTGAAAGTAATGGATAAGGTATCAATGGCACATGCAAGCAAGATTCTCTCTCCTTCAATGGTGGAATAATGCCAGTGGTTCAAATTACACACAGGTCCAAACTACACGGCTTTCCCACTACATCCCCATGCTGCATGCATGGCCGTGTATGTAGGCTACTAAATTTTTATCCAAAGATACTTGGGCTTCGTGAAGGTTATCAAATTTTCATTACAAAAATGAAGCTCATCGTAAACTCACCCATAAAACTTCCGACCATCTCCGGATCTAGGCCCCATTCGCGTAACCTTATAGCCACGTCTTCCATAATTCTTGCCGTCCGGCCAGCCAACATCGGCTAATGCACTGATCAAAATTGCCGCGCCGCTACTGGCGCTTCATAGGCTACAACATAATTAACACTACGGGCCTATCAAGTACAGGCACATTTTACACGTACGGTATAAACTTTGCCTGCATGCACTATGCGTAAAGCAGTTGCGCGTCGTTGTCATCCGCACAACAAATCCTTTTGACATAAGTACTCTGATTGGTTTTTTCATGTCAGGTGGTTTAAAATCCTAGACAACTGCTGTTTAAAGAAATACTTTGGCGGGAATTCTGGTATCATACATATAAATACTAACTTTACTTTTGCGCAACCTAAATTTTACACAACTTCAAATTCATTACGCAATCTTGTTGAAAACATTTCCCAACAGTTGCTACACAACATTATTTTACACAAGGAAATAAGAGTGTATAGGACACTAAACACTAAGTTTAGTGTGGTGGGTAGCATAGGCAATCGCACCACCCCTCGTGCCACCGAGAGAGTCCAATATACACTACTGTACCATTTGTAAGCTCAATGAACGCACAAGACCAGTGCAACATTAACTTGCACCTGGGTCACTCACTCATACACGTTATGGTAGATGCATATTATGATACAATGCAGCATGTTCTTTTTGAAGCTGGATGGGAAAGATGAAGATATACCAAAAGGTCGGGAACTGTATTGGCATAGTTCATTAAAACCTTGAGTTTAAGTCATCTTGCCTGACAGAAAACTCACTACAAACGACATTTCTCGATAAAGAAGGGTTTACATAGTCATGTTCATCTAAAGATTCCGTGAGACAAGCGGTACTGTGACGAAAAATCATAGCAGTCAAACCGAGAGAAGACATTCGCCAGACCATTCGCGTAATTTCCTCCGTGTGTTCAGCTCAAGCTCGTAGGTATGGGTTGCAGGGCAACTCTCCACTTACAAAAAAGTTTTTCATTGGAAAATTAAAAATACTATTAGCTTAATGCATTTTAGCATACCTCTCTTCCTAAACATATTTCTACCCACAGGAAGCCACGCCATTTCCCCATCCCCTTCAGTAACTTGTCCAGCTTCGAGTTTGCCTTCGGCTGTGTGTTGCCTTCGGGTGTGTGTTGCCTTCGAGCGTCTGTTGTTGCCTGCTGGCGCGGTGTTGCCTTCGGGGCGGTGTTGTGTTCGCCGTTGGGCGTGACCTTCGGGGCGTGAGGCTCACCTTCGGGCGTGGTGTTCGCCTCCGGGCGTGAGATTCGCTTTCGGGCCCGGCTGTGAAGTGGTTTGTGTGATGGGTTCTGGGTGTCGTGTCGTGCTGTGATGGAGGGGGTGTTTTTCCGTTTTTTGTGTTGTGGTGGGTGTTGGACCGTGCCGTTTTGTGTGCGGTGGAAGGGGGGGGTGTCAGTGTGGGTGTCTGCTGCCCTTGAGTTTGGATGTGGGTGGCGCTGGTTTGGGGTGGTCTGCTTGCGAGTGTTGTGCATAGATCTCGTACTTGAGGATAGGGAAGACCCTTTTGTTTCCAGTTGAATGATGTACATAGTTGTGATTTTTGTTTGTGATCCGGTTTGTTCATCATCTCATAAATATCACCAAGTTATTGTTGATTTCTCACACGAGAACGATCGAACAATTTATTACAAGCTATTGAGCACCATTGTACTGCAGATTGAGCACATGTGTATAGTGGTACAAAATTATTATATGTGTAATTTTTGCATGAGCATCTCAGAGGAGTGCCACAGCCTAAGAATGAGTTCTACTACTGAACAGTAAAACCTGAGCATATCACAGCAGTTATAACGTGGAGATTTGTCCAGATTCTGAGGAAGGACAAATATTTCAGATCCACCAAAAAGATTTAGAGGTATTTCCCTCCTGTTTGTCATAGTAAACTATTTGTACTGAAGGACATGGCCAATTATCTCATCTTCTTTGGAAGATGTGGAAAATTGAAAAGCAAACCTTTTTAACCCCAACACCTCGAACTGCATCTCAACGTCCTCTCTTTACATGCTATAATAATATTTAATCCGTAAGGTACTAGAAGGGAGTTGCTAATTTTAAAAATGAAGAGGGACATTGATTGGAAGAAATTGAAAACTTCGTGGGCAACTTTTTACCGAATTTGTGGGGTGCAGACCGGTACACGTGATCTTTTGTGTGTAGAGGAGAGAGCAATGTCGATGAGAAACAAAATGTAAAGGGAAAAATGCCCAATCACTAAGTTAGCATATGTTCCTGTCTAATGTAGCGCTATTTCATTTAGTGTTTATACCTAATTTGTTTTTACCATTGGGGAAATCAGGATGCAATGGACGGATCTCTGCCCCGTTTGTATCAGTGAATCAGTCAACATTCTCTGGGCACCTCATTTACAAATGAAACCTTGCGATTTTTGCATAATAATAGCTAGAAACAAGCCTCAAGGGACGTTATTCCTTTGTTGAAATCAAGATAAATTTATTACTTAAGAGGAACATCAAATATTGAAGTTTAGAACATTTCTTCAATTTTAATCATTTTTCTTCACAGATTTAGTATCTGTTCAGTAATCCGTTCATGCCATCACTTACATTGTATGTACAATCTATGACTTACAGAATAAAAATCATGAGAAACAATGACAACCCTGTTTAAAAATATGTGAGATGACGCCTCTAACAGAGATGAGTATATACTGCAGTATACATTATGGTGTTTATTTGAAAGTGGTTTCATGTATCGGTGTGTGTGCGAGTGTCTGTATGTTTCACTGTGTGACGTGCTGGTAAGTTGCTGGAAGAAGTAACCCATCTGTTCAAGTCCTTTCATCAATTGTATTTTGTACGTTAGATCCATCTTGGAAATGGTGTATTCATTCCAACATCTCGGCCTAAGGCACTGAAGAGGAACTCTTTTGTCAAAACTTAGTGGTAGGTCTCTAAGAGGGAAGATTAAACAGAGGAAACACACACCAAAGAATCCGCTTACACCTGTTACACTAAACAAGGATAAACGTGAGTATTTTAGTGAGGTTTTCAGTAAAAAGAAGTGAAGGCAAAAGTCACGTTACTGATTGGTCTATGTTCTGCCTGTATCTCAGTTTTTGGTTGTAGCAAATGCTTAACGAACTGATTTCAGTTGCATACAGTGAAATGCATAAAATAAACCGCAGAAGCAGCATTAATGCAGCTTTAAGCTAGTTACCCTAAACCAAGTGTGGGGTGCACAATATTTTTGTTAAGCTTTTCGCTCAATTGACAGAATAACGAATGTGAAGTATTGTCTGCAGCTACATCCAGCCACAGTATATATTTACAAAATGAATACATACCGGAGGGTTCTGGGAAGATCCCCCAACTATTCCCCGCTAGACAACACCCCCAAACAACTTGCTTCTGGACAGTTGCCACCCAGAACAAATTTTTGGTGAAGGAAGTAATCTGTGGTTAATTATCATCGGTGATGATTGCTTAGGTTGAGAATTATCCAGGGGCCAACTGTCGGGGTGTCATTGGGAACTGTCTATAAGGGCCAACTGTCAGAGGGTTTGTCTGGCCAGGGTACCAAACTAATTCATGGAATCTAAACAAGTTTGAAAGCTTATTTAGTGAACATAAGCTCCGTGGCTAACCAAGTGTGGAAGCAAAAGACTATTTTTGACACCATTTACTACACCACAAATCCACGTTACAAAACCGGATGGAAGAGCACAACAAAAATTGTCTTTAAATGCATGTTGAACGAAAGTTTTCAAATGCATTACATCTACCTCATCAGATTACAATAAAAGAAAGTATACAGTAGCAGGTTAAGCAAATAGTAAAAAGACAAATTAGAACTCGTCAAAATACAGTGAGGGTGTAGGCAGATCCATGCTGGAATATTTGACTGTTCAGGCTAGGTGCATACTCTTTAATATGTAGCAGTGCGTCTTGAAACGTAGTCTTAAAATCAGTGTTGTCAGTTACTACTGACAACATTGATGCTTTCATTAGTCTTTACAGTGTACACAAGTACTGATTTGGTCATGAATAGCAGATTTACCGGGCAAGTGCTCTCTAATCCCTGTTTCCAAATGTCTTTTAATCTTACCAATGTAATACAGGTACTTATCACAACTTATGAAGTTAGTTTGAGGGTTTAACGACACACCAACACGGATGTGTTATATGGATGGATCTTTCGTTGTAACCTTTCATCTGGTTTTGCTTCGAAAACGTTTGTTTCAGCATGTCTTAAACAACATTTGTTTTGCCCTTTCTTCTAGTTCCATAACTGTTAAACTCTTCTTAAACCATAAATCCGCGTTATATTCAGTAAATTAAAGCAGATATAGGCAAGGCTGACCTCATATCAGACCTACCCATTTCAGTGGATATGGAAACTTGCTTGTTATTGATAATGAAAATGGGGGTGAAAACTGTTTTGGCATAGGATGGTATCTTCCGGGCCATGTGTTCAAGGTGACAAATGAGTGTCTGTTTCTTTTTAAACATTAACTACTTCCACGTAATTCACACACGTTTTTCATTTTATCTCTCATAAGGGATGCTTTCAGGATCGCCTTCAACATCCAGAAGTTTGGTGACAAAATCTTCATGGAGGAGTCAGGTAAATTTAAAAGGTACATAACGGAAAAAATAATGGACATCAACAGGGCAGAAAGAAAGAAAACTGCTCAGGGGCAAAGTTCTGGTAGCAGCCAGTGGCTGCTTTCTTTGTGAACAGTAAGCCTAAATATGTATACATTGACAGTTCATTAGTTAAAGAAGACGTGAAAGACAACTTTCTTATTTATGATATTCGTGAGAAAAATTCTTCTTACTCCCATTTCGTCAGTTATGAAAAATATCAACTCGTCTAAGATTAAATTAAGGATCAGTAAGACTAAAATTTAAAGCAGTCCTTTCTTGAATTAGGTCAGCTTCTTCTAGTGAGAAAGATTACACCCTGCCCTCCCAGGTTATAACCCATGGTTTTTTAACGGTGTATATAATTTTATTTTCTTACTTTCGTGGTTACAAAAGTTCATTTTTCTTTGAATTACGTCAGTTGAACTGACTTTATTATACTGTTTGTAACTTTTTATGTTATTTTTCCTTAAAATCTAGCGTGTGTAGTTGAGAAAATTTATACCAAGTTACATTTCGGAGCCTTTTATATTTTTAACAGTATTCTATTGGTCATTCCGTCCTCCAAATCTGATATTCTTGCCTAATAACCCCGAGGTATTTTAATACTGTAGTAGCAGTTAGTCAGAAATATTCAGTTTACTTTAAATTTCAAGTGCGTTGCTTTTAATCAGTTTAGTCAGGCCAACAGTCATTTTGACAAATGGTTTCTTTTAATACATTGTGATGGTATGTCTTATGTACTGTATTGAAAAAGAGGTTTTGCACGAAGGTTGAAATTTTCTCATTCCCGTCATATGCCAAATTAACAGTTATCTTCATTTGATGTATTTTATTTAAATTTCATATCATTTTAGTGCACATAATATGCAGCTAAGGTCAGTTTACTTGCCATATCAACAAGTATATTTCTATGTATAACTACTTCTAAGTATTGTAAAGGATTAAAATATATATTCTAGAACTGTCAGCTGTTTTTCAGTTACCTTTTCTATCAGGCTGTCTCCTTGTGGTATCAAATCAATAGACTTACATATAACTTCTTGATGGGTGTAATACTGCCGAGAAACGTCCTTCAAAAAGTACGTGCAAGTAAATATTCTAACCTGTACCATTGTCAATAAGAAGGAAAACAAGAGGTAATTTATCACGCAGATTGAGAAATGTCTTCAAGGATGCAACATTCAAAACTTGAGCTAACTGAGTAATTTTAGAAGAAAAGCCATTTTTTTTTATAAATTTACTGACGCGTACAATTGTTTGATACCGTGTGAACACAGTATGCTACTCTTTGTGAGGATTTCTTGCATTTTGCCAATACATACTTTCATCATATGAGAAAAATCTTGTAGTAAAAATGTCTAGATACGTTTCTCCCACAAGTTTGCTTGCATTTTTATCTTCATTTGCGTCCGTACAGCTGTAACATGATCAATTGTAAGTTTCAATTTCTGTTCATTAAACCACATGCATTTAAATTTGCAAATGTATTTACCTCTATGTATGGCAAATCCCCTGTGGAAGGGACCAGAAAAATGGATTCATCCCATTTTAGCTGTATCAGACTCGTCACTGAAACCCTCACTCAGAAGCTCAGTAGACCTAACAGTCAACAACCACAAAGCTAAAAAGCCCAGTTAACAAATACTAACTTGACAAGCCCATGTGGAACTACTTGACAGATGCTCCAGGTGAAAAACCCAGTTGAGTCTTGTTAAAAGAATCTCACTTGAGCCTAGTCAGAAGAAATCTAGTTGAGCCAAGTTAAAAGAAACCCACTTGGAACTAGTTGAAGTTGACTGACACCCAGTTGGGCCCATTGAAAGAAGCCCAGTTGAAGATGTTCCAAAACACAATGAACACTGTTGAAAAACCCAGCTCAACCCAGTTATTGGACTAAAGCATCAAGTGTGTTCTTTTACGTTTTCCAGTCTGCAGGCTGCCACCGTTCAATCAGAAGGAATTTTGTTCTGCAAAACATATCGCAGAAAGGTTAAGGCTACAAACTTTACAGAAAGGGATATCCTTCCACCATCAACAGAAGAACTGCATGCAATCCATGCCATCCTGAAGGATTCCCCAGTTTGACCTGTTGTGAATCGAGGGATGTAATGCTCCAGAAAGTAGATTAACGGCTGTTATGCCATCGTTGTGCTCGGTGCGATACACAGGCCGAAGGTATTGTACGTGGGCATATATAACATTGTTAGTATGGTGTACACGTAGGGCTCTATAGCGCAGTGCCATGATGTTTTGTGCAAGTCTTACCCGGCCAGATCGCGCGTTTGGTCTAGTTGTAGAGCATCCGCCTCTCACGCGGGAGTCCCGGGTTCGATTCCCAGGTCGAGTCATACCAAAGACTTTAAAAATATAACCTTCTGCCGTTGTGCGTGATGCTCCGCATAAGCAATGGAGTAAGGGAAAACATGCCAGTGAGCCACAGCTGGAAAAAAGGCCTTGGCCGGCTCGACTTGAACCAGTTGGTTGGAAACTGGGCCCTTAAACCTCATCTAACTTACCCGGCCAGACATATTGTATTCATTAAGGGTACCCACCATTTTCAAACAGTTACCTAGGAAATCCCCCGGTACACATTTTACCCATTCTTTGGGAGTTATGTCTTCGGTGTTGATGTTCAGTAGTTCTTTATTCTTGTGTCAGATATTAATTTTTTGCTGAACTTTATTAAAAGTTTAGAGTAATTCATGTTCACTGTGACCAGAGTCAGGTTAAGTCTACCGGGTGGATACCTGACCTGCCTCCGGTCAGTCATTCCTTTGTTTTCAGAGAGAAGTATTCTTTTACTGTTGCTGTATAGTGATATCACTGGGAATGATCTTTAGTGTTTACTTCTGAGACGGCATGTTGCTAGATATGTAATGTCATTTTTAGTATTAGGCCCTAGTTAGTATTAGATTTACTTTGACCATATAACCTGTATTCATAAACCACGGGGTAGTGGGTAGATCGCCAGACTTGTATAGCGACAAAGTCGTTTTATTTCAATTGTCATTATTTCAGTTATGACCTTGCATAACTCCCCAGATTATCTCCACTTGTGTCTTTTTCCTCTATACAGATTCGCTATACAGTATATAAAAGGACTTTAGTTAATCCCCAGTATGAACGTTTTTTTTTTTTGGGGGGGGAGGGCATTAATATCTGTTCGGAAACAATCAAATATGAAAACAGTCAAATATGATGACGACAAAACCCACACTGATCTGTAGGGTTCTTTGTGTCTGGTCGGCTGCTTCATGCTTTACAATCTCGTGGAATAACGATGTCTGTATGATGTAGCAGAAGAGTCTAAAAATTAAACGAGATTTACCGGGAAGATGAAATTTGATTAGGGTTCTACTGACACATCACACATGCGGAGGTATTGAATGCCATCCCTTTTGAGTTACGGTACTTGGTAAAGCAGCCATGAATCTTTAAAACCTGACGCTGAATGAGCGTATGCACTACCTCATGTAATACTCATCAAACTTAAACTTCCAGGTAAGTCACGTTTAATTGTAAGACCAAGTACTGTAATTAAATGGGAGGGTATCTAATCCCTCGAATTGTGTGATGTGTCAACAGAATCCTAAACAAAGTTCACCTTCCAAGTTAGTCTTGTTTAACTGTTACATTCTACAGGAGCTAAGGTGCACGAGAGACCTGTCTGGCGCAGGAGTGTCCGTGATCACGACGGCGAAGCTCCCAGGTGGGACCTATTCTATTCAGCCAGTCTAGAACGGGACCACTGTCAGGTGGTGTCAGTTAAGTCACTGTTTGTCCCTTGGGGACGTTGTTACTCCTTCGGGGAGCAGAACTCCTTCGGGAGTATTGTTTGGTTTTCGCCCCTGGCTCTTCGCCAGAGAGTCAGGGGACTTTTGGAAAAAAAAAGAGACCTGTCTGGCCGGATTGCCATCATAGTTATGAAAAGGCAAGTTGACTCGGAATACCTCCTAACACAGCCATTGACTCTTGTCCCCCAACCAATGGGTAGAACAGATAGTACACAGGTAACAAAGAGCCATATAGTACCCAGAGCGATTTAATCACTTCTGGAAAGCAGAGTATCAGAACAAGGTTCCAACAAAGGTTAAGGCTACTGAAATAAATGCAAACTTTCTTCATTGCCTTCCACAAATATACCTCCAACATACGATGGACTTTCAAGATACTGCATGCAGTCCTGTTGTATCCTTCCAAACGGTTAGAGATGTTCTCTTTGACATTCACGAGGAACTACAGCTAAGGGTTCTGAGCGCGAACGCCGTGGAGTAAAAGATTCTGCCGATCACATCACAGGTCAACAACAGATTCGCCCACGTTAGTTATATGGGATTTAACAACACATCAACACAAATGTGTTATGTAGTGTCAGCTAGATAAGAAAGGTAAAACTAAACAGATTCGCCCACGGAACATTGAGAAGGCACTTAGGTCGGCATCCTTCAAACACCAATCGCCACGTTTTTAGGTGAAGAATTGGGCTGAGCAGTGACATTCAGCAGTACGGGGGGGGGGGCACGGGGGGGGGGGGGCAGGAAGGTCTACGCTGTCATTGACACAAGACTGTTTTGTGTTCAGGTGAATCAATGGTATCGGTGATGTACTTCATTCTCTATTGGAATGCAATCATCCTGAGGCTGATACAAGATTATTCCTGCATACTTTTAATGTAGAACCTGTCAGCCAAGATTCAGATGACGTAGTCGTCAGGGCTACTGAGACTGACATAGCGATTATTCTATTCCCACCGTGTCAACACCAAGGTATGGATGGATGGGTGGGTAACAGGCGCTACATCAATCTCTCTGCAACTGCAAGTATGGTCCCTGCTTACGTAAAGCCCTTCCCGAATTCCATGCTTCACGGTTGTGATTACACGTCGTTCTTTGTAAGGAAGGGTACGAAACGTCCTCTGAAAATTGCTGAGGAAAAAGATTCATTCCTGGAAGCTTTCTCTGCGCTAGCAACGACGTACGTAAACAGAGCGACCAGCAAAGTTCTTGAGGAATACACGGCAAATCTGTACGGTGCAGGGAAGACAACGTCGTTCAACAGGCACAGGTATGAGGTACTTGTGAAATCATTCAAACCAAAAAGGGATAAGCAGTCGTTTGCAAGCCACAGGGAAGGAGACGGACGCTTGTGGCATCCCACCACGCGAGAATGAATTTCAGCAAAAGATCCATCCCAGTAACCTTGTCGCCGTGACATGGCACGCAGCTTGCAAGAACACTATCCCAAAAGTACCTCCGGAAGAGTGGGAACTTATGGACACCTGCAATCAACCTGTGTGGTTTATCGGCCCCCAAATGCCAGAATCAGTTCTTCCAGATGGCGATGATCTCACAAATGAAGACCAAGACGACCCTGCCAGCTCATTAACAAAGATTGGAACAGATGATAGTGACACAGAAAATTAAACTGATGATGAAGACTACTGAGATGGTTCGTGCGCATGACTGGGATCTTCTGCAACCACTATTCCAACCCACTGGCTGCGGCTTTATGTGACACTTTAATTGCAAGAACATATCGTATTTACAATGTAAGCAACTGAAAAAAATTGCATTTTATTACGATGAGGATATTTTTTCTGTTGTTGGATGATTTGGTAAGCTGTGAACTAAACTTACCTATTTTCCTCGATGTGCTGTCAAGATACACCAGACATTAACTCTCTTCTTGAACAGTATAGAGTAAATGCTATTACTGTAGCTATTGAACGCTTTTTTGAACGGAATTTGAAACAAGTAGATGAAATACTATTTCTCAACACCAACGTTGCACTTGATGTTATAAAACTGTTCACAGGTTTGAGATCCTTTTAGGATCAATTTGAGCCATTTGAAAGATAAATACTCGGGACCACATTGTAAAATTAGTGGTATTATTGTGGAAGCGCCTGAAGTTGAATTTATTGTGGAAAGATGTACATGGTTACCAGAGCATCAATTAGTGTTTTCAAACGTCTAATTTAGCCACTACGACCACCATCCCCTTAAATTCCTAATAAGATTTCCCCAATAGTTGCCAATTTTGGTTCTAAGCTAATTCATCAATGGAGGTGTTATTTGGCTACGCTTGTTAGTGCTTGCAGACTTGTGGCCAAATTATGTTAAGTTGTAAAGACCCTTCTTGATACTTAGAATGGGGCCAACAACATTCAAAGAAAGAAGCGCCTGAAGTAAAAATTCCCATATTTATAGGCCCATACAATCGAGGTAATACATTCATCATACCTCTGACATTGGTTTCTTTCCTCATTTGTCATTTGTGGGGGAAGGGGTTGCCTGAGAAAAACATTCCTTACCCTATAAGATGCCTATGATTATAATTTAAATTTGTCTTCAAATTAATGATACTGGATGTTCATTTTAAAATCGGTGCACGAATTGAACCTTAAAAGTGTCCTTAATCAAACTAACAATAGACCAGTAAGATGACGGATGTATGGGCGGGAGTTGATCAGTGGAAAGGACAGGTTGTTGAAACAATGGTCATTCTTTTTTAATTGAGATCAATGAATGTAAATCTCTTCCATGGAAAGGGCTCTTGAAGTAATGAATGACTTCAGTTTTTGCATTTCAAACAAAACTCAAGCCCATGACAAATTTTTCTGTCTTTTCCTCCCAAGTGATTTGAAAATTTTTATGGGTGTAAATTCTGGTAACATGTACGCCCTCAAGACATGTGTGCCAGATAAACTATTTTTAAAAGTTGGAGCTCCAGTCATTTTGCTGGCGAACATTTCAGACCATCTTGAAATGAACTTGAGAGGCACTGCCAAACAACTGCCTGATGATCACACTGTGGTAAAGTTTGTCAGCATACCTCGAGAAACAGATATCCATGCCTTCAATTTTTGTTTGATCCCAAATTAGGGGGAAACATTGCCAGCCGAAATCAAGGGCCAGTGAAACTTGCATTTGCCATGACAGTGCATAAGGCACACAGAATGTCTCTCGAACAGGTAGAAGTAGATTGTAGAAAGAGGCAATCTCGCGAAAGCTTGTAGTAGCAATTGACTGTGCCATAACAAAGAATGAGGTTCGCGTTGTGAACTTTAATCTTAATCATGTAATGAAGCAACCACACTTTATTGAAGATATATTTCTTTGACAGCCCCTTTCAAAGATGGATGTTTGCTGTACAAGTGCACGAATAACACTGAGGGTGGCAGAGTTGCGATCATTAGCGCCATGCTTGAAACTGCTGGAATGAACAACACCAGTGACACACAAGCTAAGCTTAACCCAAGCCGAATTTCAAGGGACAATAAGGACATGCGCAACATTTTGAAAACCATTTAATGGTTTGCAAATCCCTCCAAACTCGAATCAGAGATCCTGGTTAACATACAGACAGGTTAAGCTGCCACCCTAGATTACCGATTCATTACCATCTCTGCATGCACACTTCGTGGGCAAAGCGACAGCTGACCACGTGCATCAGTCAATGCAAAGACTCGTTAGCCAACGAACGTTCGCTTTACGTGCTTTAACAGTTCTAAAAACGATGCAGACTTATATTTCGTTACAACTGCCTTGAAAATATAGAATTTACTCTTCAAACGATGACACAAGAGCTAGCCTACTAGAACCTATGCAGGATATTAAACTCTGTAAGGCACTACCAACGCCCCTCTCATTTAAGAGCCAGCACACAATATACGCAGCCATATTTGGTTGTTCTACCTATACTGCAACCCGACACCCCACATGTGTGCATGCGATAAAACTGCTATGAAAGCAAGGGCTTTCTTTTTGACGCCCCATGAATACAATTTTACAAATTCTCCTTTTCGCCGAACGGTGGTTTTCTCCCGGACTGTTACCACTGTAAAATCAATCAAGAGCACCTAGAACTCTTTCTGGAGCTGTCCGGTTCTCTAGTGGTAGCAAAAACAATGTTCGCGTTTTCATCTCATCATAACAAAGATTGCTTATGCGTCGTGAGATAGAAGCCAACGGTGGTGACTGCCCTGTTTTTTGCAGGCTGCTCATCCCAGCAACACAATGAGGCAGACAGTTCCTGACGAAACTGAAGACATTGTTGTTGCAAAAGATATAATATTCTGGAACACTCTCCAAGCCAACTGATCATGATTATGCTGATGTAACAAATGTCTCACCACTCCCACCATTAAAGGCGGCTGCTGTGGGATACATTGCTGGTTATGTTGTAAGAATGGTCAAAAGATGATCAATTGTTAACAGGTGTAAATCTGCTCATGTAACTGATAACGCTATTGGCTATGATGACTCATCCTGGTGCAACACAAAGAACAGGGGAGGTCCAATATCCAATCAAACACAGAAAACCTAAACTAGTCAGGTACATGCTGGACCAAGTTTAAACTAGTTGGGTTGGTTAGTCCGACATCGCCGAGTAGTTCAACCTAGTTAGGGCTTTTTGTCAGGCTAGTCCACCGTGCCAGACTACTCTATAGCTGTCACCGAATTAGTAGGGTGTGCTTGACTAGGAAATATTGTCCTGCCTGACTAGTTTATGCACCCTGTTTACAGAATGCAAGCCATGGTATCTGGCTAGCTTGACAAGTTTAGGCTAGTCGAGCAAACGAGGCTGGACTAACTTACTGGCTGGACTAACTTACTTGACCCTTGACCACAAAATTGGATTGGACGCGAAATTGGAATATCCTGAGTTAGTTAGTTAGATAGGGTTTAACGACACACCAACACGAATGTGTTATATAGTGTCAGCAAGTAAAAAAGTAAAAGTAAATTTGGGAGAAAGTTAGCTAAAAAGGGCAAGGATAAGGCATAATCCTATTTGAAATGTCAACACGAAAGCAAGCGCGGGAGTCATGTCAAAACGTCCTATAAAGGTCACTTTCCTTGAGAAAGTCCAGGATGAGATAAGGGTCTGTCTGTTGAAATAACGTCGTCAGGTCTGGCACAGTGTAGTACTTCTGACGAATATGAGAGTATTCACAACAGTCTACGAGAATGTGACTGACGGTGACAGCACAATCACATGGGATACAATATGGTCTCTCGTCACCATGAAGTAAGTAGGAATGGGTAAGGTAAGTGTGACCGAAACGAGCCCTAGTCAGGACTAAATCGTCTCGTCGCTTTCTGGGGACTGCATTACTCACAGTTTCGACCGTTGGTTTAACTCGGTACAATTTGTTCTCGGGGAAAGAATCCCACAGTTCCTGCCACTTGGATTTTATGTAGCAGTTGATCTGAGGACGATAATCAGTGTGGGGGATGTAGAGGTTGGTAACGTCCATCTGTAGGGCTTCTTTAGCTAGTGCGTCGACCTTTTCATTTCCCCGTATGCCCACGTGACTCGGAACCCACGCAAGCACAACTGTTTTCTGCAGTCTCACCAAATTGGAGTAAGCCTCACGGAGAGCTATTATACAAGGGTGTTTTTGCTCATGGCCTTTAAGTGCTAAAAGGCTGGATAGGGAGTCTGTGAACACAATGAACTGGTGGCTGTCCGAGATTTCGATCAGATCGAATGCCATCTTAAGTGCCTGGAGTTCGGCAGTAAATATTGATGCATCATCCGGCAGTCTGACTTGCAAGAATGCATCTCGGCCTGTCGCTGCGGCTGCAACCCTGTTCGTCGCTTTGGAACCGTCAGTATAGATTGCATGATAACGACGGTACTTATGTCTCAGCTCATTAAAGCTGGCACGGTACACCAGTTCATTTGTTGAGTTCTTCAGATATTTCCTCAAACTAAGGTCAATAACTGGCTCGACTAACTTCCAGGGAGGAGTGATGGAGAAGGCGAACTGCGCTACGAAATCGGGGTTGTTACACACCTTTGATAGTGCTTCCTTAACGCGAGTAGCAAATGGGGGGACAACTGCTGGTTTTGCGAGGTAAATGTGACTAAACCTATGGTTGAAGGCCGTCTCAAAGGTCGGGTTGTGTCTATGGCTCCTCAGTTTCATGGCAAATTGGAGTGACAATTTCTCCCATCTGATCTGAAGGGGTGGTTCGTTGGCTTCGATGTAGATACTCTGCATCGGAGACGTACGGAAAGCTCCCAGGCAGATTCGAAGACCTTGGTTATGGATAGGGAGCAGTTTTCTGAGGTATGACTCACGTGCTGAGCTGTAAACAACACAACCATAATCAAGTTTGGACCTAACAAGTGATCTGTAGAGGCGAAGCAAAACAGGACGGTCAGCGCCCCAGTCCATCTTTGAGACGACCTTCAACAGGTTTAGAGCTCCTTGACACTTCCGCCTCAGATGGTCGATATGGGCTTTGAAGTTTAGCTTACTGTCGAGTATTAGGCCTAGGAACTTAGTGTGGGGAACAACTGGGATGTGAACACCGTTCAAGTTCAGGTCCGGGTCGCAATGCGCACCTCTCCGGTTGCAAAAGTGCATGCAAACAGTCTTTGTCCGAGAAAAACGGAATCCGTTTTGGTCAGCCCAGTGTTGGATCTTGTTGAGGCAATTTTGCATTAGTCTCTCTATAGACCTCATGTTCCTTGAGGAACAGGTAATAGAGAAGTCATCCACAAACAAAGACTTTTCAATCCCAGTGTTCACCACATTAGCGAATATCCTGAGACTCCTTTGTCTTAATGCGTAGCGCGGCTCGACCTGTATAGCCCAGGAGTACCAGGCAGCCAGGCAACTCCCTGATTGTACACGTACTAGCTAGTACAGACGCACAAAGCTAGTACAGACTGCATTTATGTACGTACGTACGCGCTCTTCGGGCAGTTTATGCAGACCGTCGAGTGACTGTATAGTCTTATTATACACTGTGTATTGAAGTTCAGCTGAGTATTTTGAAGACTTAAAGATTCTTCTCCAGCCCAGTTCATTGATGAAAAACTGTGATGTCTTACGTTATCACCACGTAAGTTTACTTTTCATATTTTTTTTTGTTAAACTGAAACAGTTGTGCTTTTCCTCAGGTCTGCTTAGGCCTAGGCTATACTAACGAGTAACGTTACTTGACCATTGCGCATTTGGGTGCATCGGGCCAATACTGGCAGTAACACTAACAGTAACATTAGGCTTGGCCTAACAAACTATTACTGTATTACTAGTACATCTAGGGGTCGCTTTGAGGATTCCCATATTGTACTGTACAAAGTGTACGTTTCTGTTTGTTCCCCTCCAAAGTCCAAGTAACTAGGAAGGAATCAAACATTTAAGGGGTATAGCCTAGGTCCTAGGGTAAAATACCCAGTACCCGACCGCTTAAGGACTTTTTGGTTCTAATCGCTGTTTAACAAATGAAATCAAGTAGGCCTACTACTTTTAGTATCTTTGTTAACTTTTGTCTGTCCTCGCCATTCCATATGAAAAGGGAAATAATTTCTTATGTTTGAAGGAAGGGGGCATTAGAAATTCAGACCCTTACAGACCAGAATTCAACCTAGTGTGAGCAGTATTCATTTTTTCAACCCAGAATTCAGCCACAGTGTTGATTACTGTTTATTCACTCCTCGTTATTCTCAGTAATGATTATTTCAAAGTAGCATCCCTAACATTCAACTTAATTATTTGTTCCGTCTTTCAAATTTCATAACATTTAACTTGTAAAGAAAGGGATTAATTATGACAGGTCAAATACTGCATGGTACTAATATAAAACTTTGTAGACCAGAACTCAACCTCTGTGTTGTATATATCATGGTTGAGTACTACATAGCACTTTGCAAAGCCAAGCCCAGTAGGCGACCTCCCTACCTAATGAAGGGGCTATCACTGGTGACCTCCATATTGAGTTTATTGTGGTCTTTCTACCTAAGCTCTCAGCCCCCAAAAATATTAAGGCTAAAATAGCTTAAGTTGGAACAAAATCAACAACTTTCATAAGAAGAAAATCTTAACTGACTGTTTAAGAAAAGTGGCTTTTCTTAAAATTATACCCACCTCATGCAATTGGTATAGAAATACATCATGAATTTTGTGGAACGGGCTGTGTTGTGCATACCAGTTGGTAAGAAAAGGGTAGTCATTGAAGGTAACATAAGAATATATTGACAATTCTATTATGGGATAGGGGTGACGAATAAATGACAACAGGCGGTCGAATACCGGGTGGCGGTCGGATACTGGGCGTTTTACCCTAGGCCTATACTGTGGCCATGCAATATTTTGAAGTTGGCCTGCAATTTGCAAGACTGCTTTTTGATCTGATTTATGGTGGTTAGGCTAAACGTTAGGCCTAGCCCTAGGGTATAATAACAAGAGCATCAATGATGCTGTAGCTCAACTACAATTTCACTCAAACAATTTCTTTTATGTAGCTTCATTAGTGATTGAAACCAAGGCGTCATGCATGGACAGTCATGATGTAGTACCTTCAGTGCTGTCCATGTACAGTAAATGGTCACAGCAATGGCATTTTAGAGTTGCCCAGCTTGGGACATTTTTTAGTGCTTGTGGGCACAATACAGTAGGTAATTGTGCCGATGAAAATGAAGTATTTATACCCAAATTTGTCAGGCCCATCTAAAATTATTCTTTTGTCAATATATCATACAAAACCAAAACTCATATGGAAAAGCATTGGCATAAATGGCATTTAACATCAACACAAACTACACCTATGATGAACCATCATCCATGGAACATGGACCAACTTTGATAAGATTCCAATGCAACCCCTAGTATTTAAAGGCTTTTGATTGATTCTACTGTTTGACCCCAAACAACCTTTGACCTTCAAAAGTATAACTTTAATGACCCACCATCTACTGGATTGTCTGGCAACTTTGACAAGATTCAGACACAAACCTGTAAAGTTGAAGGCTGTTGCATGATTCCATTGTTCGACAATTTAATACCCCAAATGACCTTAAACCTTCTGCAAAAGAGCAACTATGATGACCCATCATCTACTGAACATTCTGGCCAACTTTGATAAGATTTTCATATAACCAATGGGAGTTGAAAAAGCTTTTTAGTGATTCCAATGTTTGACTCTCTATGACCCCAAATGACCTTTGACCTACTTTAAAATGCATCTTCAATGACCAATCATCTACTGAACACTGGTCAACTTTGGTAACATTTGGATATAACCCCTAGGAGATGAAGACTTCTGTGATTCCAGCTTTCACCTCTCTGACCCCAAATGATCTTTGATGTATTTCAAAAATACATCTTTGATGACCCATTATCTACTGAACACTGGCCAACTTTTGATAAGATTTGGATATAACCCCTAGGAGATGAAGACTTGTGTGATTTCAACTTTAACCTCTCTAAGACCTCCCAAATGACCTTTGACCTACTTCAAAATACATCATTGAAGACCCATCATTTACTGAACACTGGCCAATTTTGATGAGATTTGGATATAACCCCTAGGAGATGAAGACTTGTGTGATTCCACCTTTAACCTCTCTAAGAGCCCAAATGACCTTTGACATACTTCAAAAGTACAACTGGCACATGCCATCATCCACTGAACATTCCAGCCACATTTGATAAAATTTGCAGATAACCCCTAGCACTTAAAGGTTTTTGCAAGATTTCACTGTTTTGACCTTTGCATGACCCCCAAATGACCTTGACCTACTTCAAAAACACCCAGTTGATGACCCATCATCTACTGAATGCTCTTGCCAAATCTGACAAAATTTCAACACAACCCCTAGGAGTTCAAGGCTTTTGCATAATTATGCTCAGTTGGCCTATTGTTTGACCTCTCTTTGACCCTAAATGACCCTTGCCCCACTTCAAAAGTATAAACGTACATGGTCATGACCTCACAGGTAGTACACCATGCATGAAAATGACCACTGACCTTAAAATTCTCAACACCAGTAATAAAACAAATACACAAAAGCCAAGTTACAATGACAAACACCCAATACCGTCACTGAATCTTTAAGAAAAGTAACATTTGTTATAAATGACCCCAAACTGACCCATAAATCTGACCTTTGAGTCCATCCTTGACCACCACTGATAACCCTTATCCTTATATCACTGTGCCCAAGTTTCATTAAAATTTGTCCAAGCAAATGCTCATTTGGTGAGTCTGTATTTTTTAACGCTCTCTCATAACAGTAACATATATGGGTTATGTACTGTAGCTCAGCCTAAAATGTGTTAGAATGATGTAAGAAGTTTACACAAGTAAATATGTAGCCTAATCTTACCGATATAAATAAGTTATTCCACACATAATAAACACAATACATCACAGAACAAGTACAACACATCAATTTCCCACCAAAAATTATCAGAAGGTTCAAATAAGCCCTGCAGTTCTAGGCCTAGAAGTAGCTGGGCTGTAGAGACATATGTGTAGCTTAGGTTCATGGTGCACATAGCCAAACATTAGGCCTATACATTGGATACTGTATGTTTAGGTAATGCCAAAAGTGCCATGCTTCTCTGGAGAAAATTACCCCGTACAAAACCCTTCCAACTGAAAGCTGCGAGTACATTTCAGATTGTTGTATGAGCGTTTTTGCACTTGCAGGATTCATGATTTGGGAGTTTTTCACCAATTTGGTAATTTACTTTGGCCATAACAACAGAACTTGCTTGTGTAATTGAGACATTGTCTAAAGTGTGCAGGGTGAAGGGTATCCAGTCGAAACGTCCCTTTAGCAAAACATCCCCACTTTCATTTTAGCTACCAACACATCCCTGCCAATGAATATGTATAGCCTACGTAAAATCTCTTTTTATATTCAATAATGAGAAGTTTAATTCTAATTGATTTGTTGTAGGCTAGGCCTACAGTGGGTATTAGGGAAATTGGTGAATTCTTTTGGTTTTCAGAACAGTAATACCACCACATGAAGAAAAGTACTTACCACCGCGTAGGCTATAGCGTAATACAACAAATGAAACTATGATTGCAGCGGTAGGCTTAGGCCTAGTCCGCAGTCTGCTGACCTAGTATGGGGATTCCCATACTAGTTCAGGGAGCAAAGTGTACGTGAGAACTAGGCCTTGGTACCCTAGGCTAGCTTAGGCCTAATTTGTAATTTGTGTTTTTTTTTCCTTTGAAGAAACTGAAAATAGGCTAGTAGCAGTAACTTATATAGCCGCCCTACCCAGGCCGAGCCTAGCCTAGGGTACCTAGGCCTAGTTCTCACATACACTTTGTTCCCCTGTCCCTGAACTAGGCCTACGTAGTATTCGAAGCCCCAAGCGACCCCATATTGGAAAGTTTGTTTTTTCGCCGCCGAAGATTAACACCAAAGGAAAGGCAGGAAAAAAATTACGCCACTATCTGCTGTTGGCTAGGTGCGACAAATAGAAACCAGGCTGACAAAATACGCCAGAAATTTGGCGTGACTGCTTGAGTGCCACGCCGAAGATCTACGGCGTAACATAAATGTTTTCCAGACTGGAAGCGACCCAAGTACTAGGGCCTAACAGTTAGGCCTAGGTCAGCAGACTGCGGACTAGGCCGAGCCTAGCCTAGGGCCTAGCTAAAGCTCGAAGTACTTTTCGCGGTATTTACTTTGACATGAAATATTCTAAAAATTGCACGGATGTTGATATTGATAATACAGAAAACAATTTCATAATATCCCGTTTAACGTGAACGTACGCGCTACGCCTGTTCCGCTCTTATCATATTGCAAATTAGGCCTAGGACTAAAATTAAAAATATCTGATTACCTTCGCTCTTTTCATGGGCGACTCGTAATAATCGAACTTTGAGTCGAGTCCATAGAAATAAAAGTAAGGGAGAACGCTAACACAATGCATCCATGCATGTTTAACCGGTGAAGCTACGGAAAGTGTGAGGGCGCTTTCGTTATACGGCAAGAGACCTGGTGATTGATGTCTCTCCGTACGTACAGTGTGCATTCTGCTGCAGAAGTTATAGTTTATTTTATGCGTTTTTCGAAAGATTTGGAGTAATTTAAATTAATATGGTAAGAGGCCTAGGCCTACTCTGTAGGCCTAGCCCTTGAACAGTGCTGTGTCAGTGTGTGTTTCTGTTTAGGCCTAGGCCTATACATACATACAGCGATTTTACCCTCCTTTTGGAAAGTGGGGGACAAATCTACTCCCCCTTCCTCCTTTGATGGAAACCGTGGAGCAGTATAGCCTGACACTTTAAAATTTAAATATTAATCTTTGGCAGATCCTCTGGAAGGACCGGCTGCTATACAATTTCAGAAATAACAGAAAGAGGTCAAACCAGACGACTCCTGAGGTACAGGCAAAGAGAGTAAAAAATAAAATATCCACTGACCACTCTTAAACCAACAGGCATTACTCCACATTGGGGTATGCCGTGTTACCTGCCACCTCGAAGCGAATCAGAAGAGCCCAACACCATAAAGGCACATGAAGACTTCATGAGGAAAGAAAAGAAAAAAGGCAGCCTGACTATAAACAGGTAACATTCTGCATGGATAAGACACTGGCAGACAGGAGGGAGTGGCTGGTCACCACTCAACCAAGGCCATCACTTACAGAGGTGCAAGAAAGATACCCATGGCTGTTTGATGAATACCAAGTGAGTTGTAGGTGATTTCTTTACAATTTCACGCAGCACATTCATTGTCATCATCTGAATGCACACATACCTCCCCTGTATCATGCATTTCATGACTTTGACAAAGTTCTGTTAGACCAGCTATCCGCAAAATTCTGAATTGGTGTCATGACTAAAATTCTCCCAAAGTGTTGGGTGGGAAGTCATTTCTTATTTCATTTCACCTAGTTAGTCAGTGGGTTGTCAAGTTCCCAGTTTTTACCTCTGTTCAATACTTGATGCATCCCAAAGCTCAAAGTTCAGAGGACTGATAGCTTAGTTAGTTAGTTAGATAGGGTTTAACGACACACCAACACGAATGTGTTATATAGTGTCAGCAAGTAAAAAAAAAGTAAAAGTAAAATTTGGGAGAAAGTTAGCTAAAAAGGGCAAGGATGGGGCAAAATCTTATCTGAAATGTCAACGCGAAAGCAAGAGCGGGAGTCATGTCAAAACGTCCTATAAAGGTTACTTTCCTTGAGAAAGTCTAGGATGAGATAAGGGTCGGTCTGTTGAAATAACGTCTTCAGGTCTGGCACAGTGTAGTACTTCTCACGAATATGAGAGTATTCACAACAGTCTACGAGAATGTGACTGACGGTGACAGCACAATCACATGGGATACAATATGGTCTCTCATCACCATGAAGTAAGTAGGAATGGGTAAGGTAAGTGTGACCGATACGAGCCCGGGTCAGAACTAAATCGTCTCGTCGCTTTCTGGGGACTGCATTACTCTTAGTCTCGACCGTCGGTTTAACTCGGTACAATTTGTTCTCGGGGAAAGAATCCCACAGTTCCTGCCATTTGGATTTTATGTAGCAGTTTATATTAGGACGATAGTCAGTGTGGGGGATGTAGAGGTTGGTAACGTCCATCTGTAGGGCTTCTTTAGCTAGTGCGTCGACCTTTTCATTTCCCCGTATGCCCAGAGGACTGATAGCAATTTTTTTAAGTGCATCGAAACGGCACATACAAACAAAAAACAAAACTCAAACCGGATCGGACAGGAACATAAAGGCAAAACCATCCACACACCACCAAATCAAACAGAAAATTATGTTCATTACAACAATAGAACCACACACACCCTGACAACAACCCACATACCCCACAGACCAACCTCCCCCACGAAGACCACACACCCAAAGACAACACCACGCCCGACGGCAACACCACGCCCGAAGGCAACACCAAGCCCGAAGGCAACACCAAGCCCGAAGGCAACACCAAGCCCGAAGGCAACACCACGCCCGAAGGCAACACCACGCCCGAAGGCAACACCACGCCCGAAGGCAACACCACGCCCGAAGGCAACACCACGCCCAAAGGCAACACCACGCCCAAAGGCAACACCACGCCCAAAGGCAACACCACGCCCAAAGGCAACACCACGCCCAAAGGCAACACCACGCCCAAAGGCAACAGCACTTAAAAAGCACCGGGGCAAATACAGGTGCACCTTGCCCAAGGGTGCCCCGGAGGCAGTTGTGGCAAAGGGTAACCTCATTACTCCCACGTTTAAACCAACTCCACAACCGGATGCAGTTTAACGTCCTACCCAGGACTGATAGCATCTGATAGTTAGGGTGTGGCCCAATTGGTGAGAATTGGCAATTTCAACATACTCTGATGTTGATGATATTGATTTTCAAAGCTAATCATGCAATTTAAATTTATTAGAACCAAAGCATAATGGATTATGTAAGTATTGAATACCATAGGTTTCTATCTGTGTAGCTTTTTTACAATTTGATAAGTGCTTACAAGGTTCAGACCTTCCCCATTCTTCCAAACTCTTAGACAGCACATGAAATGCAATTAAATTCTGTATGAATAATATAAGGATTCCCCATACTGTATCTTGCAAATTTATTAAGACTGGTTTGTGGGAGCTTCCCTGCAGTGCCATTATTTTTGTTTGATAGGGAATGCTGGGATAGATAATTATAAAGGCTCATACATCTGTTGCCTTTTAGTAGGTGTTGTTTGCTTATAGATTCCAAAGCTAAATTTTGTGTGAATGAGCGTAAAGAGCAACCGCAGTTCCTGAAGACTGTAACAGGTGACTGTTGTTATAAGCCTGTTATTTTGGTGAGTAGGTTGTCAGCTAAATTAACAGGGAGTGCCCTTTATTTTTGGTAATTGAGATCTTATAAAATCATCTGTGTCAACTCTTTGCCAGTGTTTTTGTAGGTTGAACATCTCAGAGGGTCATAGTCTCATAGAAGTTAAGACTTGTGTGACAGTCTGTGGATCACATGTGTTACATATATAAAGTGCAGTGAGATGGATGATTATAAAAGCAATCAATTCTTTTTTCATTTATTCATGTGAAACACAAGAACAATGTGGTATGCTCATTGTCATGGTTTTGCAGTCCCTTTGTATTGTTACATTCTTTCAGATGTCCACAGAGATGATGAGGTTACAGGTCACCACCACTCCACTGGTTTCTGCATTTAAGACGGGGCTTGCCAAATATTCTAAAGCAATAATAGTGAAAGGCAAGGGAGTTAAGAAGCCTCCTCAATGTTTTATGGAAGCGTTAGCAATGATTAGTGCTCAACGAGGAGAAGGAGAAAGACAAGGTATGTTTTTTTCAATCCTAATGAAAGTGCTTGAAGTTATTTTGTGATACAGAACAGTTACATTTCTGAATACAGCCAGTTTATTTCAGATAAGAAGAAGGCTAGTCTTGGTGCTGTGTGTTAGGGGATTGAAAGATTCATACAAATTGGTTGAAGTCTCGTGCAAAATTTGTTTCAACATGAAGAAATTTTTAGGTAAATTATTTCTAGTCTAGGATAGTTATTCTTGTAGATACATTCCAAAATCCACCCAAAATAAGTACCCCTCCAGTTTTTGAAAGTGGGGAAATTTGCCCCTTAGACTTTCATCCTTGCTTGAACACTTAGAGTGACTATCTATTATTTTTCTTAACTTTTATTTTGTTTTGTTTCAATTTTGGAGAATAGTTCAGTTGTGGAAAAAAAAATTGATAACTCCTCCATTTAGTCCTCACAGTACTATAGCTTGTGTATCATTCAAACTTATTGCGGCTAAAAATCACTATAGAGGTGTAAAATATGTCAGTGGTGTTGTAATTCTTGTTGCCCAGCCACATGAAATAAATGAAAATGTGCAAAAATGTGTTCACTGAGCCTACAAGAGAAGTCAGATGAACACAGTAATTTGCTGTGGAGAATGAATTGGTTTGGTAGGCTCATATATGCTTTGCTGCTGCTGCCATTTCTTGTATGGAAAACTTTATCCATCCAAGAATTTTTCCTATTCGTGACTCACGTGCTGTTTGGTCAAGTGGACTGAGAATCCGACTCAGCAGGGGCCATGAGTAGTTTTAATGCAATTTTGGTCTGTCCAGACTTGAAAAAGTAGCTTCATCCATACCGTGTGCTATGTAAGCAGCACTTATGTGATGGTACAGGAACCGACAATTAATTTTTCTAGCAGGCCAGGAAATGGCTACAACTCAGTGGGCAGAAATTTTTTTTTTGGAAGGTTTTATCAAACATTAAATATATACACACCTACAGATACTACCTTTTCAAATACTGTATGTTTCATATTTTCTCACTCATTTGCAGAAGCGACATCCAGAGCAGCTGTCCTCATACTGCCCAAACTTTTGCTACATAAACTTGATATTTTTGTGCCTTCAGGAGTTGAGGTTAGTTTCTCTGTCAGGTGTTTCATATTCCTTTCGTATAATATGACAGAATGTATGGTAGGAGTCCCTACTTTTATATAGTTTCCCAAATAAATGAATTTGTATTGATGCAGCAGCAATCATATATTGTCTGTGTACGTAGTATTTGTACTATAATTTTGCTCTTCCTTGTAAAACAGTTATTTTGAAAGGGTGATAACTGCTGTCAGAACAGTTTTTGCGTGTGGTGTTTCCAAGAAAATATAATCAACTAGATCAAGGTTAATATCTTGGCAGAGTGTGAAACTGGAACTGCAATCTTCTTTCATTTTGGATGAAACAAGTATTGGAATTTTCACCTGAAAAGGGAAAATACTTCATATGGTGAATCTAGCTGACACGGGTACAGACTTGAATGTTTTCACATTTTACCAGTAGGTCTAAACTACTGAAAATGAAGGTTTAGGAACAAACCGCTATATGTCCTGCAAAGACAATTTTCCAACCACCTTTAGGTCTTAAACTGAGGCATGTAAGTTAAAATGTGTAAATAAACTTTGGCATTATACTGGTAGAAAGTTTTGGTTGTGAGTAGCTCTCTTTCTGAATGGTTAGTTGAAAATTTCATTTACCCTTTCTTCATGATTCAATTCTCTTTCAGAAATGCAATCCAGTACACCCTCAACTGGATGCCGAAAGCACTTTGGAGGCCTCAACATTCAAGCTGATTGTGGATGGCCTAGAAATTGCAGTATCCAATGGTTTCTTTGCAGAGATGCCAACATTTGCCATAGAGAAATAGTAATGTTTTTTAAATGACGTACTCCATTGGTGATTAATGATTGCCGTCCTGGGGGAGGGGGTGTTTGGAAAATTTTGCTTTTGCACATTTTGCACTTAGTTTTGTGTTGAAGAATTTCCATTTTCAAGTTAAGTTTGGCAGTCATTTAGGTCAAATTTGGGCAGATTATTTGGACAGGCTTGCCCTATTTATGGCGTTTCAAAATTCTTAAAGGGAAATCCCCCGCAGACCCTACCCTTATGAGTATATGGATGTGTTGCCCAAAGTGATCCTTCACTGTAAAAAATTTCTGTAGATTTACAGAACCGTTTCCTCCTTGTATTTCTTTATTTTTTGTGTAATCCAACGGACATCTGCAGACATTTTTACAGTGCTTGTAATACAGTTGCTCACACAGATGTGTTAACACTTTTGTTCCCGTACGGGAATTCCCCAGAATTGCGGAATCAGTCTGTGTAACGTTTAGCAGATAAGTCAGCCTGTACTTCAATCCTAGCTCATATTCTGTGCCGCGCGGTACGGTAGTCCAGTCCTTTACAAACTATAACGTAACAGCCCTTACTGCTGTTTTGTGTCTATGACATTAAAAAGTTACGATACCTAAACCCACAGTATAGTGCATGAAAAATGATTGTACAGTAGAACGGCGTTTTTAATCTTTCTTTTTTGATCTCCAACCAGGTTTTTAATTATACATTTTAAACACTCCTTGTTTTACTTGCAAAACGTAAATACATGAACAAGGATTATTAATGAAGGCCGGTAAGGATATTAACACACCTTATGTTACGCAAATCGGAAGATTTTGGCACATCATCGTAATGGCGTAATACCAGTGTAAAAATCGTAATCATTACGGCAAAATCGTAATTGTTGGCATCTCTGTCTTTGATGTCACTGCTATGTGGATGCCATCATACTATATTTTCAATCTCGAGTACTCAGTGAGTGTGCAGAGAACTCTCACTTTTTCAAAAGATAATTTTGAACATCAAGGATGAACTTCCAAACCCTAAGTGTGTCTCCACTCTGACAAATGATCTAAACAGAATAAACATGCATTTCTAAGTGCCTGTATTAGCCAGTTTTTTTTTTCTTACATTTTGATACTGCAGATCCTTAAAGTATTTAACAAGACAGGGTAAAGGACAGTTTCCCTTAACTTAGGTGTAAAAAGTACTTGTATGGTCCACAGATATTTTTTCTTTTCAATTTTTAAGTCAGAACATCTTTTAAATTTAAGGAAGGAGATATTTTAAAGGATGAATATGCTAATCTGGAGATCTTTCTCTGGGGTTAAAAGATTTTCTGCGAAAAAAGTGGTGAACCAAAAATTTTTGTTCAAATGTGTTCTTAGAAGTGACAACAATATTTAGCAACGTTACAAGTACTATCATTTTGTTTATGCCTTCAACAAAATTTCAATTTTATGGGGTTTAATTATGCCTCAGTAGCAACAAGCAATAAAAATCTAATGTCAGTAGTGGTATATGGTATGGAATAGGCCTACAATGTGTGTTAAGCTACCTTACTATAACCATTGTTTACACCTGTGTAAAAATAACACTACAGTAGGCTTGTTTTGCTTACCTCTCTATTGTTTTTAAAAAGAAGTTTTGGGGTTAAGCAAGGAAAGTTGGTTTGGGGAGAAAAATGAAAGATGGGTTGATGTAACTAATGCATTATAAAGATGCCAATAGAATTTTGCATAATGTGTAAACTTCATTGATAGTATATTCTTAACAAGTCATTCATTCAACACATGTAGCAAACATGTTTATGAACAACCATTTTGGGCATTCAAGAGGTTGATAAAAATGTTTTATATAATTGTCACCTTGATATTTAACTATTTCACTTTATGATTGCCAAGTAGATTTTCTCAGTATTACTGTTGCAAATTATTGTGTTGTAATATCAGATTGTTGCATTTTTTTTTTAAAAATGCAAGTATATTTCACCAGTGTTTGTTGTTGGAGAATTTAAAGAAATGGCCTATAAAGCCATTTATAGAAACTACTGGCTGGGGATGCGGATAATTTGGGGAGATCACAAGAGAAAGAAGGAAAAACAAAGGAGAAAAGGAAATAGATGATAAGAGGTTGGAATGATTGTGATAAGATTAGATTTGTAAATTGGTGTTGAGGGCTGCCATCTGTAAAGTGTCCATACCCTTACTGTGCTGTAGTTATTTTGGATTTTGTGAGGTAACTTTCTATTTCATCGCCACATTTGTAACGAGTCACTCAATCTTGCAGTCGATTGGAGTCATTTACTACTTTCAATGTGACTTGAGTCAAGTCACTTGGGTCACCGTATTATTTCTATGACGAAAATTATGATTCAATTGCTCGAGTCATTTTCCTTTTGAACATTAGTGACTCTATTCGTGACTCGTTACAACACTGTTCACTACCAGTTGCTTAAATCAGTCCATGAGAGAAGTGTGGTTCACATGAACCAGTGGCAACTATTGGGGGCTGGTTTGTAAACCTAGTTTCTATGACATAAAGCTGGATAAGTTTCAAGTTCTTCTGTGATGGGATGTTGGCTCATTTGTGAATGTCCAGGTTGTGCATGCTAAGGTGCACCTGAGCTATATTTGTGACTTTGTTGCCATAACAGAATCTAGCAATTGCCTTCTTGACATTCAGAGATATTGACAAGGGGGCTGCCATGACACTTGAAAGACGGCAAAGCAGTTCCACAACACACCTATCAATGGTATGCTTAGTACGTAGACAAAGCTTGATTTGATCTGTTTGGAGGAAAATAACTTAGCCCTAAATTTCGTTTTCTCACAGGGTTATACTTAGATGCTACATAATTGCGTCACCAAAAGGAATGCCATTGCCATATTTCAGCTCATGCATTGCGGCACCATGTTCACTGGCAAAGTCAGATATCCAGCGTGTAGGTATGCTAGCATGCGTTTGCATGCATATCATTGGTGAATCCAGAGTGGGAACGAGTCCCACTCCAAACAGTCTATTTAGGGGACTAGGCTTTAGCAAATGAGCAACAATCCCGCCCACTGGAGTAGAACCAGAAGTGTTCAGAACTGTTGAGATGGTATGGAAAGCTTAGAGGTCTGGTGACATGCCACCAAAAAGAGCTGTTTCAATTGTCAGTTAAAGAATTAAGTCCTCTAATGAAAGATCCATTGGAAATTATTTCAATATCAAAATATGCGTCTTCAAAGTTTGATGGTTTCTGAAGTAACTCATTGCCTAAAGATGCAAAAACAATGATGTGGAGTGTTGCACAGTGTTAAGATTTCTTTTTTTCAACCCTATAAAAATGATCACATAATTGCTGATCAGATATACTGTAGTTTACAGTTTGGTGAGTGATATCAATATTTCTCAAGGAAACAATTTAAACTTTCAGAATAAACCCCTCAGAGAATAACAGTGCTACCACTGTCCTTGAAATAAAGGTTGAAAAAACAAAGGCTAACATTAGCCATATATGGTATGTCCATCTTTCAATTTCACGTTTGCATATTTAGCTCATGTTTATTCTTGATGGATTTTAATGGGATTTAAATGGATTTTTGCAGCTGTTTTGTGGATTTTTAATGCTTTTATATCAAATATCTATGTAATTATCATGTCACCAGACCTTTAACCACATGCAGTTACAAACATTTAGAATGCATATACTCAGTAAGCATGCTCAGTCTTATCACAAGTATAATATATAGTCTTGCTCAAAGTAATAAACCATGAATGTAAATGATAATCTTGTGGCTATTAGTTATACTGTATTGCTGTAAAAGTTAGTTACCTCTCATGATCTTTTTACCTTTACACATAGTTGCTAGCAGTTGCACTACCTGCATTTGTTTCTTCTTAGTGTGAATTGATGTGCCTTAAAACTGACAGATACTGTAATATTGCTGAAATATGATCAATTGTATGTATATCTGTATTAGTATTGTGTACTTACTTGCTGTAAGAAGCGCACTAGTAGTCACCTCCGTCCTGACTATAACCTTCTTGTAAGTGTATGCATGCAACATTAGTAATGATACCTAAAATTGTTGATAGTTCAACCGATGATTTTAAGGTTCGAAAGGAAGTTTTCATGGTGACCTTTGCCTGTATGTCATTGGCAAATAAACTTTGGAGAGTGGTCAATTTGATTTCTGTTTTGTTTCCTTAACTTTTTGCAAACTCTGTTGGAACCTTTGCAACATGTGCTATCCATGGTTTCCTCATTTACTCTTCACAGGAAGCACACAGGCAACTTCTTCAATTTCTGTAGTATTCAAGCTTACTCAGTGTAGTTAAATCATGTATGCAAATGACAAGCAAAACTAGACGTGCAGTGAGTGGTCGTTGACATTGTATTCACGACTGTTTGGCATCCTGAGCAACACAGTACAGTCAAGCCTGGCTTTTCTAGTAAAACAACCTAGTCAAGCAGGCTCGACTAGCTCAGGAAAGCTCGACCAGCTTTTGGCTAGTCAAAATTGACACCATCTGGACTAACTTAAAGTTAGTCAGGCCACTAACCAAAGTTAGTCAGGCGACTAACGAAAGCTAGTTGGGCATGCCCGATGAGCTTAAAAGTTAGGAAGGTTGGTCTAGTCTGCTTGACAAACCTGCAGGTTCATCAAGTAAACTAGTACAGCAGGACCTACTACGTGTACTTAGCCCACTTTGTTCAGCCATACGTACCAGCTTGAGTGTTGGTCAAGACTGACACCATCTGTACTAACTTTAACTTAGTTTGGCTGACCAGTTTAGGTTTTCAGTGAACCCTCTCACGGTGCGTTGAGGTTCTGCAACGAAACAGAAACAGAAATGTTCCCAACGTTTTCCCAACAAAACTGGTGAAAATCTGCCTCAAACTGACGGGTGTCGTCAGTGTTAGACTTGTTACAGGGAGTGTTGATGAAGGACGGGCATAGTGCACACAACTGTACAGAGAGGACACCACTGAGAGTTTTGGCCAAGTCCACTTCAATGTGTATGACATTCCACAAAACAGCTGACAAACATTCAAAGAACCGGAAAACCACATGTTTGATTCTGTAGTGATTACGCTCTGTCAAGGCCTCCGTAGTATCATTGACTGTACCTAATGATACGCTGACTTGAGCTTGCTTATCGGCTGGATTCAATTCGCTCTCGTTTCCACGACGCTCAGCGAGAAAGTTTCACAACAACCGCACTTCGCTTTGATCCAAAAATTACCATATCATCACCACTTGTTTATTCTTTCACACACAGTGGACATTTTTGGAGTATCACTGCAAGCTGTTACTACTGTACTTTACTGGATTGGATGTGCAGGAACTTGTATTTCCATTCATCATAACTTCTCATCGCCTTATTTCTCAGCTCAAGAGTTTCTATGTGAATTTATGTACAACTAGTACGCAAACGTATTATTAGCATAGGGCTGCTGTATTACACTAAGATGAGGTTTCTAGAGCCTGTGGCCGACTACGGCGCGATTGAGTACCTATGCATAGCTGTCTCTCATTCAGTAAACGTTGAGCGAACTTAAAAGTACTTCACCAGTTAGTATTTGAGTTTTATCTTATCTGTGGAGATTGTGTAACTCTCACCTTGTATTAGTAGTTTGGAGGATACCACAAGTGCTCCGAACCTTACGTTCGTTACTCTATTCGTGGACAGCGCCACCCTTTTGGGGAAAGTTTTACTGAGCTTTTTATTGTGTATGGACAAGACTTTGAGTGAGTTGATTTGTTTTACTTAGTATTAGTAGCTCTTTTTTTAGATTTACTAAAATTCTGAGCCAGACAATAAGCACATTTTTGCTCTTATCAAATGCATATTGAAGTGCTTCAGTGAAGTTCGTTTTCACCACCTGACAAGGATTTCAATGAAAAAATCTCTGGCACCAAAATGAGAAAGATTCTTAGCAAGCTGTTCTCAAAATCATCAATAAAGAAAAAAAAAAAAAAGACTGCTACCTCATTACTTGACTGAATACTGGATTCTTATTTGAGGTATGATTAACTTAAGAAACTTGCAAAACTTTCTTCATAGTCGATTATGATTTGAAGTTTACTTCGATATGTAAACCTACGTGCACTCTGGTGAAAAAATACTTCCTCGTTTTGGCCTTAAGGCATATTTCCAGATGAAAATACCACATTTTCAACCCCAAATAGACTTGAGCACATGTGACTTCATAACCTCACATTAACTAACAGTTTTATTTTTCTACAATTTCCTTTTTTTGCTAAAAACTCATTTCATAATAATGTGATTGAAAGAGGGGCATGGAAGTTTACAAACATTCCCTTTCTCATACAATCCTCATGTCCCTTGGCCATATCTACTTCAATACTGATTGAAAGACAAAACGTAAGTGTTCATTAATGTGAACAGATGAAATCACTTCTGCTTGCTTCATACTTAGTTGATGATACAAATAAACCGTAGCCTCGACCTAGGATTTCAGTCACAGCACTTTTCAATCTGATTGATTGAAAATGGACTGAAATCTATGCCATTAGATTGAAAATATCTGAATCTCATTTCAATCGTATTTGAGAGTGACAAAAGTATCCAATAGAAACAAGGAACGTAAGTCATGAGGTGCACCTAAAATTTCGTAAAGATTGACTTATCCAATCAGATTTCGGGAAATATTAACCACTCTATGCATATGCAGATTAGCATTTATTATAACCGACGCCACGCTCACTTTTTCTATTGGCGAACATCGAACAGCAAGAAGTTACGGCCTGTTTGACTTAATTTGTGATACCTTGCCTTCCAAATCCTTGAGCAGATATGGCAGAAACTACAAGAACTTTTTTGTCGAAGAAAGACTTCTCGGAGGAGATCATTTCAATCCTGGAAGGTTTACATAACTCGCTACTTCTTTTTGTCACGTACGTTAAGTTGCCGTTCGTGTAGCTAGCCTAGGCTGTAAGCCTAACGTTGACACCGTGTTACCCAGGCATGACTATATTACGGTAGCCTAGTTATGGTTCGCAGTAACGTTAGTAAATTAAAGATTGGACAATAGCGTCTTCAAAAATTTTGATCGGAATCCGATCTTTTTACACTCACATAGGCTAAGCCTTACGTTAGCCTGAATTGAATTTTTCTCTTTAGGACTAGGCCTAACCTAACGTTAGGCCCCAGGCCTTGGCCTAGTATATTGGACGTATCACGAGTCGCTCACTTAACGAACATTGTGACCATAAAAATATTAAAACATTGATAAAAATCAGTAAAACTGTGCAGTAATATTTTGTTATGTCTTCCTCATTGTGCTATATTTTGGTGTTGTTCGGAGCGCGTAATCCGTAGAAAATGAATTTTGAAATGTAGCTGGCAGTAGGCCTACATGCAACAGTACTTATGAAGGAATCTCGAGTCAATCGCTACAAAAGCAAGCAATAAAATCCTACAAATTACCACATTCAAGAACAGTTATGCAAATAATCTTAGAGAAGAATGTCTTTACTATCAAAACTTTTAATCAGAGTTTCATCAAAGACACTTTGGTCACCGTTTTTGGTAATTTTTGCAAATTTCTATTTCACACTTGTGCCGAAACATGAAAATTTGGAGGTGAGAAACATCTTTGCTTTGAACAGCAAAAATAATAAGGCAAATAATTCTTTTTGAAGAAAATGCATTTGCAGGTCATCCTTACCATGCAATCACATCGCGCCTGCACAATGTACTGGCATTCAGAATGCAGTGATCGACTCATGATTACTTACTATAGTAAATAGGGCCTAGCCTAGGCCTAGGGAGAAAATAGGCATAGCCTATGCTAGGCCTAATAATGTAGGCAAATTGTATAGGCCTAGGCTACTAGCAGTACTTAGCATTGTAAAAACATAGCATAAGTCTGTCAATTAGTAAGTTTTGTACACTGTGTATATGCCATATCTTTGTACGCCATTACGCACTACAGGTACTGACCGACTCAACATACACTCACTATCAGCTATAGCCTAGGCCTACTGGCATCTTAATAGCTTAGTTTAGGCCTATAGGCTAGCCTAACGTTAGGCCTTAGCCTGCTTTGGACTAGGCTAGACCTCTATGGCCACTATCCTTCCGCTTGGGCTAGGACCTAAGCTATGCCATTTAATGTAGGCGAAATCGAAACTTAATTTTAATTTTCACATTTTTATGATAAAATAGGCCAAGGGCCCAATGAAGTGTAACTCTTTAGCCTAGCCTAGTCCTCAAAATAACTGTTTTGAGAGTTTTTTAATTAATGATGAACAGTAGCATTTTGGGGACAACAGTAAAAATCTTTTTTTAAAGAAAAAGTTTTAAAGCTGAAACTTTTATCATCCCCACAACTGTACTAGTTGCCGAATGTGTACCGTATATAGGTGGCCATGTTCCGAATTCTGCAGGCTATACTAGGAAAGGGATGGACCTAGGCAGGTCGCTATTTGTATCCATATAGGCCTATTATGATTTGTATATGTTCTGTCAAGTTTTAGGAATAGATTACAGAACTTTGGAGGCCTTTTCTTGCTAAAACTAGCCTTACTGTTGGGCTTGGCCGAGGCTAGCCCGAGATGCTGAAACTAGCCTTACTGTTGGGCTTGGCCGAGGCTAGCCCGAGATTTAACTGTTGGTAAGAGTGTTGTTTTCAAAATGTTACTGATTGTATTGCTTATTTTTTAAAACTGAAGAGTTACTTCAAGAAGTGCACATCACTTAGGTCAAATAAAAAGCCATGGTTTGCTCCCCTCCTACTACATGTTCGCTTTAAATGGCGGCGGCCGCCATTTTTTCTCTCTACTTGAATTTAGGCCTACAGCTATTGCCAGTCTGTGTGGCATGTACGTGACATGTACGTTGCATGTGTTGTCCAGCAAATACTTTTATTCTTTACTGCGTTCTTTTGAGGTCCTAAACACGGTGTTCAATAGCGTTTTTTCTGCAGTACGGATAGTTTAAAATTTTATCGTCATATCTTGCCTGCATAAAAAAGTTTGCACGTGAACAAGGTGTTAAAGACCATAATGGAATGCAGCATATATTCCCTTCCTATGTCACAGTGCCAGCATTCTTGAAAAAGTTAGTTAGTTAGTTAGATGGGGTTTAACGACACACCAACACGAATGTGTTATATAGTGTCAGCTAGATAAAAAAAAAAGGAATGGTGAGGTGAAATCACCTAAAAGGAAAAAGGATTGGGCAAAATACTAAGGTACCTAAACAAAAGCCAATGTGGGAGTCATGTCAAAATTTCATGTAAAGGTTACTTTCTTTGAGAAAGTCGAGAATGAGCGAAAGATCTGTGTGCTCAAACAACGTCTTCAGGTTTGGCACAGTGTAGTACTTCTGACGGATATGGGAGTATTCATAGCAGTCAATGAGAATGTGACTGACGGTGACAGCACAGTCACAGGGGAAACAATATGGTTTCTCATCCCCGTGGAGCAAATAAGCGTGGGTTAGGTAAGTGTGACCTATGTGAGCCCTAATCAGTACCAAATCATCTCTCCGTTTTCTGGGGGCTGCATTACCCACAGTCCCGACCGTTGGTTTCACTTGGTACAATTTGTTCTCTGGGAAAGAATCCCACAGTTCCTGCCATTTTGATTTTATATAGACGTTGATGTTAGGACGGTAATCAGTGTGGGGTACGTGGAGGTTGGTAATGTCCATCTGTAGGGCTTCCTTAGCTAGCGTGTCTACCTTTTCATTTCCGTGTATGCCCATGTGACTCGGAACCCACGCGAGCACAACTGACTTCTGCAGTCTCACCAAATTAGAGTAACTTTCCCGGAGAGCTATTACACAAGGGTGTTTTTGCTCATCGCCTTGAAGAGCTACACAACTGACTTCTGCAGTCTCACCAAATTAGAGTAACTTTCCCGGAGAGCTATTACACAAGGGTGTTTTTGCTCATCGCCTTGAAGAGCTAAAAGGCTGGATAGCGAGTCTGTGAACACAATGAACTGGTGGTCGTGCGAGGTTTCGATCAGCTGGAATGCCATCTTAAGTGCCTGGAGTTCGGCGGCATTCTTGAAAAAGAGCTCACATAAAACTTGCAAAATGGCCCAGCGCTGGTTTTCTTCCAAGATGGTAGACATTTTTGAAAGAAAAAGGCCCTATTAATGAAGCTACATTTTTCGGAAATGGGAGAATACATTTTTTCCTGTTTTCTTTGCCATGTGTGACGTTGAAGTATCTTTCTGAAACTTTACAATGGAATACCCAACTAGGGCTTGTTAAGGTACAGTCAGGCCTACGGTACATTGACCATTTGCTGTAGCTAGTTGTTTGGCCCATTTGTCATTTTGCTCCAACCATTTCTCCATGACCATTGGCCCCTCGCTTTTACTTACACCAGCTGATTCACCTAAAATGTCAAAAATGCATTCTCAAAGGATTAATGATACACATATGAAAAACATTTGTTTGAAGTTAAAAAAAAATATGCAAAATGAAAAGAAACAATATGATAATTAAGGCTGAAGCAAATTGCTTCCTTAGAGGGCTAAAGGCAAATCTTTTCCAAACTTTCATTATTTACCAAGTAGCCACTCCCACGGCTCGTCTAAAACTCCAGGCTACTGCAGACACAAATCCAGCTAGTTTATTGCTCATAGAAAAATCTTTACACATTTTTAAAACCAGTATATGTGCAGAATGATAGATTATTTCAAAGTACAGTAGGGCAGCACAACAGTACCCTTCTTTCCAAGAAATAAGTTTCTCAAACTGTAATATGTTGCTCAAGAATAATTTGCTTACACGAAGTTTCAAAAATTTCTATAGCTCTTGTAGTTAGTTAGATAAAACTTAACGACACACCAACAGCAATGTGTTATATAGTGTCAATCAAAGTTTAAATACGGTGCAAGTCCTATAACTCTTGTAATGCATTATGTTATTAGGATAGGAAGCTATTGCTCGGATTTATTGTTGAGATAAAAATGGTTTGATAATGGCTATATACGTTTTATTTTCATTATATTGGGCATATGCCGTGTTGGTGAATATTAAACTCAATTCGTATAGTATGTGGGCCCTACAGTATGCCAGTTCGCCCATAAAGAACTACCAGTGGTCCCGTGAAGTACTGGCCAGTTCACTGGTCCTAGTCCCTAAACAGGGCAATGTACAACTGCGTATTAACTTAACGCGTTACTTCGTACCATTTCATGTCCTTGTCCTGCAAGCAGACTCAGGCATTCCTCACAGGGTGTTGATTTGTAACTAGATGATAGAATGTGAAAATCCATGGTATTTAGTTTCATTTTGTGGACACTCATTAGCAACACATGATTTATTAGGATTTATGAGTCCATCAGCTAAGATATGTAGGTTGTGTAAAGCAACTCGTGAAGACATCCAAGTTCATTTCTTGGAAGAAGACTGAGCAGAGAACTGATGATCATAATGACTGCAGAAGCTGCTCTGCAGAGACAGCGCGGAGACCCACTATCTGGAGTAAGAAGGCCATGTCCTTTGAATGTCTTGAGAAGCTTCCATTGCACAACCAATTATAACATGGATATTATGCATGATATGCTTGAGGGGGTCTGTCCATATGAGATCAAGTTGATACTGCATCAACTTGTTTTGATAGATCGCTTCATCACTCTTAATGAGATGAATCAGCGTTTGGTCTTTTCGTTGTTCCTTTAACGACAGAAAAAAAAGCCATCTGCAATATTGCCCGAACGGCTAAGGAATATTACAGACCATAAAATTGGACTAAAGGCTTCTCAAATGTAGTGTTTCATTCGAATGTTACCTCTTCTCATCGGTGACCGTGTTCCTCATGACAATGAGTACTACAAGTTAATTTTGTTGCTTCTCCAGTGTATGGGCATTATGCTCCAGTAGTAGCAGTTTCCCACACATTTTACTTGAAACATCTGATTTCTGATCATCACAACCATTTTGCTTAAACATTCCCTCAAAACAGGATGATTAACAAGCAGCATCATATTGTGCATTATACAAATTGTATCAGAATGTGTGGTCCCTTGACATCTATGCAGTCTGAAGTATGAGATGAAGCATGCATTCAGCAAGAAGCTAGCCACCATAAAACTGTAATTTTAAGAATATTCGCAAATCAGCTGCATGTAAGCATCACATTTGGCAGTGTATTGTTTGGTCAGGAAATGGGCTTATGCTAGATTTTGAATGTTTGGGAGGCACTATGACTGCTATTGAGTCTCTTGATGGTAAGGATGCCATTGCTGATAAACTTCAGTGTGATGAGAACAGTGACGTCTTTGTGGCTAGTCAAGAAGCACTCTATGGAACAGAATATAAACCAGACCTGTATTTAATAGTGTATGTGGATGATACAGCACAGCTACAATTTGGTAAAATCTGCAGTATTTTGGTGTGTGGACAAAAAACGGATGATATTTACTTTGTTCTATCTCAGTGTCAAAATATCGGCTTCAATGCCCATTACCATGGATATGAAGTTCCTGTTCAAGAGAAGCCAGCTTTTAGTGTTGTGGCACTTGATACACTGGTGCATCACCTTCCATTGTCTGGATTGACATATTATCAGGAAAATTCACCTACTTTTCTATGCCCACACTACTCTGTGACTCATTCAAACTAAGTACTTAACATTCTGTATTGAACATGTTTTTAAAAATAAGTAACCACTGTTTTGTCTACAGCGCAACTATAGCAATCAATTGAAGTATCATACAGACAATTCCTTAGGAGAAGATGTACAACTGAATTCCTGACCTGTGTTTTTATATCTATTATACAGTAAATTATAACCATTCACATAGTATTCAGTAGGCTATATTATGCTACTTTCAAGAGTATACTGTAGATGACATGCATTTGAGTGCTGAACACTGCATGAAATAACAGCAGGCTATTGGTATTGCATTTTCCAGTTTTGAAGCCACACTACTATGCAATTGGCAGCAAATCCTCACAGACTTATATGCTAATCTGAATGAATAAAATATTGTTCCCCGACCATCTCTTTCAGAAAATGACATTGACATGCAGGTCCTGCCAACATAAACAGAAGATGAAATTGAAAATTATATGTGTTAGTTAGATGGGATTTTACGTCATCTAGAAAAGAAAGGGTGCAATGTTGGGTTAAAATTGTATATGCGGAGATGTAGTTCAGATGTTCAAGTTCCTGACTCTGACCGAGTAAGGGAAATGAAATACTGTTGTTTTGCTACAATGTATTTAATTTGTGTACACATGTCAGTTTTGTCATTTCACTCAATGCATCTCTTCATGAACAAATGTTACCAGAACGAATTAGAATACAAATAGGTCATGTGCAGTAAACTGTACCGAGTACAGTCCAGTAGCAATGTTAATTCCGAATTTTTGTTTGAAGCCGGAAAAAAAAATGAAGACCTCAGCATCTTTAGTTTACAATAGCAACCCTTAAAAACAAGTGCATGAAAATTGCAGTAGGCTACTTAGCAGTTTAATGTTATCGTAGCAAAATATCCATGACCAGTCTTTGTTTCCAAATTATTGTACAAGTACTGTAGCCTTAAATTTTAATATATCCAAAACAGGTCATAAAACCACAGTATCTGTATCTTGGTAAAAAAATTGCAAATCATTAGACAATTACAAAGAATTAGTGAGAGTATTACATGTACTTGTTTACTAATACACTACAGAAGTATCTGCAAGGCTGAACTGAGTATAGACAGTACCACGCCCAGCTCTTGTTTTTATGAGGTTATCATGAATAAGAGTTTGATGCAACAGAGTTGTTGATTTTCTTTCTCCAGGATTCCTGTAGCACTTTTAGCAGTCTTGATGATAGCAAGGGCATGTCGGATGATATTTGTTTGGCAAGACTAGCTACCCAACCTGTGACAACACCAAAGAGGCACATGCTTCCTCCCGGTTCCCGGAATGGGAAAATATCTCAAACATATTAAGTGACAGTGTGTTGGTAAGAAAAAGTAAAGGATACAAAGGGAGCAGTCATCTGGGAAAACTGCCAGTGTAAAGTGGTTAAATGAATTCTATTAATATGTGACATTGAGGGCAGGGGTATAAATACAGGGAGGGTGTGTCACTCCCCGTGAAAATCAAGAATTCAATCTCTTGAGTGCCAAATAGTCTGTCTCAAATCCAGTTAGCTAAAGTTAATTGATCTTTGACCTGCCCTGATTTTCATCTGTTCCCGTGGAAAAATTGGGAAAGTTGTAGTTGGTCCCATAATAGTTCACTCCCCCCCTTCGAATTCATGTATATACGCCCCTGATTGAGGGCAGTAAAGAGAATATGATGAGTAATACAGTGGGCAAATATAAGTTGTGTTATCCTGATTTTTTTCATTTGCTTGCGGTGTCTAAACTTAATTATATTGTGCGTTTACCTGGTTATCTTTTAACTACCAGCCATATAATTTAAAGAAGGTAATGGGAAGATCATGCAGAATGAGCAAACGTGGATGATCACTTAGCAAAAGATGGGGTGCCTTCAAGCCAACAAAGACTCACTTTGATGAAACTAGCCGTGGCCTGCATGGTCGATAATCTTGGCCTGTAAGTTATTTCCATTACTATTGCACAGCAATTAAACGTGCTTTAATAATTAGGAGCAAGATATGAAATTACTACTTGCCAAGCGTGTTCAGATGGGGAAATGAGTCTGAGACGACATACATCAACTCATGGACAAGAAAAATGGCAGGCGTTACTAAGGGCATCATGAACCTTTGCATTTCGCTTGGCCAATATGTGCAGTACAGGTGAATTTGTTAGTTACAAATGTCTCGGTTCAAAATGTCGTGTATACTATAGTGTGTAGACCTGTATACAGTCTACCCCGTAGGGGCAACATTGAAATGCTTGTGGTTTTACTGCAGCTATCATGTTAATTTATGTATCCTGATGAAACTGTCATTTCTGATAGGTGAAAAAAGTTTTTTGTCTGAAACAAAAGCGAAACGATACGTTTTTTTTACAGAAATAATTGTACTTTTTTACACCAATATTCGTGGGCACATGATAGATTATTCAACATAAGGCAGTATGGTTGTCTTGCTCTCAAGAAATATTTCTCACAGATAGAAATTTCAGTTATATATTGCTCAATAAATAATATATTCACCCAAACCTTCAAAAATTTAAATGATGCAACTTCCGTTACTCTTCTAATGCATTAAGTTTTGAGGAGATGAAGCTATTTCTGGGGATTTTTTTGGGACTGAACTGCTTAATGATGATTACAGTTATATTCTCTGTATGCCAGGTTGGTGCATTTTAAACACAACTTTACTCTTTCAGGCAAATAGACAAGTCCATTACATACTATAAGAAATGAATCAGGTCAAGTATATTTTTCCAATACGGGGAGTGGCTAACGTGTTTTTAAAATGTACTTATTTTCTTCGGTATGTCAAAGTTGAGAAAATTGCACAGATGCCTTATTTTAGTAAACATATCATTGTGTACCCAGCTATCCAAGTTCTAAACAGAAAGCGGCTTTGGCAAAAGAGATTGTAAAAACCTACCCATCCACCAGAGACACCACACCAGGAATGAAGGACCATGTAAGTGTAACAACAGTTTATACCTTTTCAGTTAAAATGTGTATATTGTATAGTTTTATAAATGTTAATGTAATTTTGATGCTGTAACATTAACAGCAGTAATATTATCATTAACCTTGATATTTGCGAATGGATATTCATTCATATTTAGTAATAATCCTCAACTTCTAGTGGTCCACTACAGTCAGGTGAATGTGGGTAATCCTCTGCTCAACCCACAGTAGGAGGAATGCACGATCTTACTAGGGACTGTGGTGTTAATAAAAATGTTATTTGCAAACAATATTTTTTCTTTTTCGTCTCTTAAGTAAATCAACATGTTGTCTATGAATGAACAGGGTTAATCGACGCTGGGACCTGTGCAATAAGTAAAAGATAAATGCATTCTCGAGCATTAACCTGCGATTGTGCATTACCCTATAGTTAGTGCACAGTCCAGCTTTGATTTACAGTTACTTCTCTTCGCATCTCAAGTTCTCAACAGCAGTTCTTGCTCAATTTGCGTAGCATGTATTATTGTCAAGCAGGCCTAGTTGTGATGTTTAGTTGCAATGGTGAAGCACTATTTGGGAAGATAATTCATGTCAATGTTTTGGTGAGAGACTGGACATTTTATTTTTTTTGTACCCTTCTTTTATATAGGAACATTTCTATGATAATGGCCATGGCTTTATTGAGTATAGGCTGAAAAACATGCGAGCAGCAAGACCACAAGAGGAAAAGAGAAGATGTTCTTCAAACCCTAAAGAGATGAGCTGTCCAAGGGCCTTCCCACGCAGATTGTCGTCACCACTGAGCAGCCAAGACACAGCTCAGAGTAAAAGATGCAAGGGAAAAGGTAATTCAATACCTATTGCTCGTGATGATTAAGTGGCTTCAATCTTAAAACTATTTTGCCATTAAACCTGTGTATTACATTTTTGTTTTCTTGTCTCACAGTAACTTAATTATAATTTAAATGTGTCTTTTCCATTTCTTGAAGTGGTGTAGATGGAATGAAAATGAGTTTTGCAAGTTACAGAAGTCTAAAAGGTTTATAAATTACATGAAGCATACAAATTGCATCCTCTGGTAATCTGGAAGCCTTTAAAGTTATCTCTGCAGGTCTGCATATTTTTTCTCAAGTAAATCATAACCAAACCTTTATAAATCCATTTTTGTGTTTTAACCCATAGAGAACACACGCTGACAAGTTAATACAGTGTGAGGCCTGTTGTTAACAAAGGTCCATACTGTTGTTTACAACACTATACCTGCTCTGCCTCACTCTAGTTTTTAAAATTGAATCCTATTCTAAGTGTCTCATAGCTTTTTATAATTGATATTACAGGTAAACTGGATGAAATAAATGCCCCCAACGCATGAAAACCATGCTTAAACACCGCCAGTACTTGAAAGATACCTTCCAATATAGAAGAGGGATAGTTGAGGGCCCTTCATCCCTGACTATTACAGATATTTTGCAGCAATCCTCACTGCCTCACTCTAGTTTTTTAAAATTGAATCCTATTCTAAGTGAGTCATAGCTTTTTATAATTGATATTACAGGTAAACTGGATGAAATAAATGCCCCCAACGCATGAAAACCATGCTTAAACACCGCCAGTACTTGAAAGATACCTTCCAATATAGAAGAGGGATAGTTGAGGGCCCTTCATCCCTGACTATTACAGATATTTTGCAGCAACCCTCTAGGTTTCAAGACATGCCAGAGTTGGTAAGGAATCATTTTGTTAAAAATGTAACTCGAACTCGAATAAAATGGTGCTCTAGGTAGGAGGGGAAAAACACAAGTACGTGAGTGTACAAGTGTCAAAAATAATTGTGCAATTGACTCCTGCAAGTAACACACATAAATTACATTTCTTTCTCAGTAACTGATTCGGAATGAGGTACAGTATTAAAGCCGAAAGTTGGACAAGTAGGATATTTTCATGTAATTTAATAGTTGATACCATACATATGCTCGCCTGAACAGTTATCCCCTTGGTAAGATCATTCACTTTTGTATAAGTTGGGATATCTGTTAGTTCTCCCTTGCCAAAAGCTATAAATATTGAAGATGTTTATGATTATTATCAATACACGTCCAGCAAGGATTTTTTTTGTTACAATGTAACATTCTTTACATAATGAAACATGGGTTATAGGTGTGTTCTGCTCCATATCAATCATTGTTAGTGTATACCACCTGAAAGCATGTAAATGGTAAATATTTTTCGGAATTTAACTTGACAATGCTTGGATTCATGGTAATGATAGAACGTGATTTTGGTAACCTACGCAGTTAAACCCCTTTCTCTTTCGGAACAAAATAGTCAAATTCTGCTATGAAGTGTCAGCTAGATGAAAAAGGTAAAACTAAAAAGGAAAAACATTTGGTAAATTCCAAAAATGTCTAGACAAAAGCAAATGCGGGAGTCATGTTAAAACTTCCTGTAAAGGTTACTTTTTTTGAAAAAGTCCAAAATGAGAACGGGATCTACGTGCTCAAACAATGTCTTCAGGTCTGGCACAGTGTAATACTTCTGGCGAATATGGGAGTATTCATAGCAGTCGACGAGAATGTGACTGACGGTGACATCGCAATCACAGGGGATACAATATGGTCTCTCTTCCCCGTGGAGCAAACAAGCATGGGTTAGGTAAGTATGACCGATGTCAAACATTAGTGTAATATAATGTGGAGTCCAGCGAGCTATAGGCCAATGAACTCCCGTACATGCACTTTGCATACAGTAACTTAGCTAATGTTGTACGCAGTACGAAAGACCTCCGTTCTGGTATCACTTTTTCCATTGGCGGAAATCGTGAGTATCGATACACAGTTACTTCTGTCAGATTTTTCAAAAAGGCGGAAAGTGAAATCAGGAGAGGTAATGAAAAAAAAAAAAAAACGGATTTCCGCTAAAAGGCGGAGATTTCACACCCCTGGAAATAACGGGGGGCCCGATGCTTCTAGAAATTCGCTCGAGTCCGTAACTTCTACAAGGAAAGGGGCCCGGTTGGTTCCTAAATATTTCAAGTCTAATTGTACAGTTTTGTAGACTGTCTGCACGTGAACCTCTCCATCCACAACTCAACGATCTTATATCTCGCACAGCCTGTGTATTCCCAGGGGTCGAAATAAGCCTTCAACCTTTCTGAGCCTGCCGCTCCCCTAGCCCATGGAATCTAGGGGCCAAATGAGAAATCAAGGGGCCCAAAACTTACTGATATAGTGTACGGGTGCTTTTAACGTGCTTGAAAACGTGTAGTATGGGTATGATTAAGGCAAGTTGAGGCTGAAACTAGCCTGAAACCAGTCTGTCCACACCCTCTTAAATCATGTTGCATGTAGGCTAGTATACATTTTCAAAATTTTCTCGTAACTCCGGAAGTTATTACCCGGTAAAATGAAGGGCACTGTTCAATTCCCGCCGACCGTCTTCGTCAGTTGATCTTGTGAGACTCCGCCTACATTACTCGTGACTGACATCGGTGTATGTCTGCGTAAGTGATCTTCCGTGTTGTGACAAAGCACTCTCTTTATGAGCGATGTGAACTGATTTCAGAAATAATGTGTTTCGCAGCTTTTTGGTGACTGTCTGCACGTGAACCTCTCCATCCACAACTCAACGATCTTATATCTCGCACAGCCTGTGTATTCCCAGGGGTCGAAATAAGCCTTCAACCTTTCTACCACCGCAAATTATAACTTGTTACAGTCCCGTAGAAACTGCTAATGTACCTTTTTTACCCAACTGTTTCATGTATTGCTGCATTTACAGAGTTTACCATTTTGTTTTCGAACAGGAAATATTTGTGCTCTAAGTGCATTTATATACATGCTGCACAGGTCAGTGAATTTGACAAAAGGCAAAGCTGGCAAATCATCATCATCCAGTTGATCTCATCCCCTGCAGTATTTGATACAAAATGTTCCTGTAAGTAATCTGTATTAGCCAGTATAACAGGAACGTATACCTTTCAAGAGAAAATGTAGTCCCCCTAATTTGAATAAGTGACAAATGTTGCGTAACCAAAGGAATGTTGACCCCCCCCCCCGGAGTAAAAGTGATTTCTCCACAGGTGTTTGTTTGAGAGGTACTGCCTTGATTGAGTTTTGCAAGAATCATTCATTTCAAATTTAACTTCCCAATGCGCTAGCTGACTTAACCTAACTTTGGTTCAAATATTGTACTACTGCCATATAGGTACCTCTTAAATTGGAATACTGCTCCAAACATACTCTACAGCGCCTATAGTCTTGTGTTTGAATTAATTCCGCTAACAGTAGACAGGACAGTGGGCAACATTATAGTTACTTGTAACCTTGCTAGTGGTGTAGTTAGGCCTGCACATTTAGCCTAGGCTATTACCAGAAGCCAGACATGTGAGTGGCAACTCAAAAAAAAAAAAAAAAAAAAAAAAATAGAGGAAATTTTCAGGACAAACTCGGCATATGCAAAATACTGCATCCGGGAGCCTGGAGCTATACCGTTGCATATCAGGTGTTAACAAGGGCCAAACCCCCAGAAGCCCTTGACAATATCTCAAAGCAGGCTTAGTCCTAGCCTTAAAAATCACACTGAACTTTATACTTTCAAAGTATTCTGCCTCCACCCCTCTTCAAATACCCTAGTACAATTACTGATAAAAATAAACCTTAACAGCTGGTCTTAGCCACTCCCTTTGTTACTTCTTGTCATCTAGCCTAACTCTGGGCTAGTCCTTGGTCCTTAGCCAACTGTATCTACTACTGTACCTGTACATATAGCCAGCTTGGCTAGGCTAGGCTAAATAACTTCGACTTCATGTATCACATTAAGCACTGCCCTCCCCTATGTAAACAAAATACCTTAAAGCTTGTTGTTACTATGTTTCCTAAACGTAGTATGCCAACGTTGAGAGGATGTGGTTACTTCTATAATAAAGTTTTATGAAGCAGTACACATCGGTATAGGCTAGATCACTTAGACCATACATAATACATGTTAGGATAGCAAAACTGGTGGTTGCCAAGACTCACAAGAAAGAAAAGCATCGTATGTCAAATTATGCAAGAAAAACTCACAAAAATAATGCGGATAGCTCTTCTTAAGTATTATGCAAATGTGCACTGACTGACTGTGTATGAATCCTCTGAAGATCTCCAATTAATAGACTGAGAGCCAACTGGCCCCTGTATATCACTTGGTGCACACAATTAGTGTGTAGTAATCATGCAGAAGCTAGCTAACCGGCCGGACAAAATTTGGCTGGGTTAAAAGCGCATGAAACATGTTTGTACTGGGAGTCTAGGATAAAACATGTACAGTATCCAAGAAAGAACGTGTACAGCATATCACAGCACACTTTGCCAAGATACTCGCAGCGGGAAAAAAACGGAAAAGTGACAAAAGTAGCGGATTCCCAAAGTTAAAAAAACGGAATTCCGCTAAATAACGGAAGTCTCACATGTCTGAAAAGCTCGGACACATTTTAAAGACAACCCCCGCTTTCAAAAAAGGCTAACGGCAACTTATATTACCGTCACTCCCCTGGGTCTTGAATTTCGTTAACTTGCTGTCAAATATCGTAGATGAATTTGGTTAGTTAGATGGGGTTTAACGAACCACCAACACGAATGTGTTATATAGTGTCAGCTAGATAAAAAGGGTAATGGTGGGTTGAAGTCACCAAAAAGGACAAAAAGGTTGGACAAAGTTCTACCAAAAAGTCTAGACAAAAGCAAATGTGGGAGTCGTGTCAAAATTTCCTGTAAAGGTTACTTTCTTTGAGAAAGTCCAAAATGAGAGAAGGATCTGTGTGCTCAATCAACATCTTCAGGTTTGGCACAGTGTAATACTTCAGACGGATATGGGAGTATTCACAGCAGTCAACGAGAATGTGACTGACGGTGACAGTACAGTCATAGGGGATACAATATGGTTTCTCATGCCCGGGGAGCACATAAGCATGGGTTAGGTAAGTGTGACCTATGCGAGCCCTAGTCAGTACCAGATCATCTCTCCGTTTTCTGGGGGCTGCATAACCCAGTCCCGACCGTTGGTTTGACTTGGTACAGTTTGTTCTCAGGGAAAGAATTCCATAGTTCCTGCCATTTTGATTTTATATAGTCGTTGATGTTAGGACGATAATTAGTGTGGGGCAAGTCGAGTTTTGTAACCTCCATTTGGAGGCTTTCTTTAGCTAGTATGTCTGCCCTTTCATTCCGGCGTATGCCCACGTGACTTGGAACCCACGCAAGCACAACTGATAAAAGCTAAACATCACCACACAAGTGCAGCAGTACATTGCGCTGTATGTACACTACACTAACACTATAACGGTACAGCACTGTATATTAACCACACCTGCTGTGCAACTTTCGTACATAGCGTAAAACTATAAACAACAGATAGCTAATAGAAGTTAGTTTGTTGCTTTTTAAGTGCATAGAAACGGACACTATTCAAACAGGAAGAACCAGGACCGGCAAGATCACAACCACGAACCACCCACAATCATTGACAAACCTACCTTACACTAAACTAGCAAAATAAAATTTCTGTGGCCAACATATACGACACCCCCAGCCCACCCACCACAGACTATTTACAAACAGGAAAACAACACACGCCAGAAGGCAGCAACACACACCCGAAGGCAAGAACAAACGTCCGAAAGCAACAACGCCCGAAGGCAACACAACACGCCCGAAGGCAAGTTCATGCCCGAAGCCAACTTCACGCCCGAAGGCGACTTCACGCCCGAAGGCAACTTCACGCCCGAAGGCAACACCACGCCCGAAGGCAACTTCACGCCCGAAGGCAACAACACGTAAAAAGCACAGGGCAAATACAGGTGCACCTTGCCCAAGGGTGCCCCGGAGGCAGTTGTGGTAAAGGGTAACCTCATCCCCACGCTTAAACAAGCTCCACAACCGGATGCAATTTAAAGTCCTACCCAGCGTATCAGTGCTCAGCCCCATCTCTAAAACGATGTGTGTTATATTTGTATTCAAGGTTCCTCAGTCCGTTCAGCCTCTGTGATGATGTCATCGCCAGTCTTAAATCACATTTAAGACCGGGCACCCTCACTTAAGACCGGGTACCCCCGCATTTATCCCCTAATTAAAAACCTAGATAAAAGCCACAATTTGTATCAGAGCTCATCAAAAAATTACCATTTTAAAAGGGTAGTTTTTATTTGGCAATTTTATGATGTATAAATGTGAGGCAAAATGTAAAGTGGGTAGCAGGGTCCTTGGGCTGGGTGGTTGGTATAGCAACAGCATTCACTTAAGTTACACGGCAGTCGTAAGTTAGGCTAAATACTAGTACTGCACTGTGTAGTAGTAACTGTATGGCCTAAGCTAGCCTTATGTTAGGTTTGGGCCTGAGACTAGCTAATTAAGCCATACGAGTAGGTCTAACGTTATGTTTATTACTTACCGCTGTCTGACTACATTTTATACTTTCCTCTTAGCAACAATTGTTTATTGTTTATAGTTTATACCGATCTGTTTAGTTTGTTACTGACGACATTAATCTGCGTCTTGAGCCGCGTAGTTTTAATAAATGGCAAGCGCGGCATAGTAATACAGTGCGCCGTGTCTAGCCATATCACTGCACTGTATGGCGTGCATTACGCGCACGCTCTTAAATCACTGTGAATCGTCCATGACGTAATGTTTTGATGAGTAATGCAATGCGTCATAGAGGATTCCCTAACTGCGCTTGTTATATTACGCGTTTAATCTAATTTTTAAAAATATCATACAGATGCGTGGAATGCTTGATAATTTTAGTTCAAATAGGACTTGGATTTTGGTAACGGATGAGGACGGACGTTGTAGTGTGGTGTGTGTATTGGAGGGTGATTCCTGTGAGGTTATTTAGTGAAGGTCGATTAAGGAGCTAAGTTAATTTTACGTTGTCCTTTTCTTTATTCACTTTAATGATTTATTTGCCAAACTTAATGATTGATTTCTGATGTTTTGATCTTGATAATTAATTACCGTAACTTCTGAAACACTTTGTAAGGTGCGGGCTGGGAAAATTATATTGTTGAAACCGAGAAGGAAAACTAGCTTTACCTTTCATCATTTCCTTGTACGGAATTTAAATAAGACTTCCTTTATTTGAATCCTCATATTCGTAAGGAAGACGAAAAGTCCTTCAGTTGCCAATCCACCATTTAAAAGATCCCCCCAAAAGCTGGGATTTTACATAAAGATGAAAATTTCTGATGCTAAGAGAAGGACAAGCCGTGTTATCCCTCGATTTTGCAACCTTCATGCCGCAGACAGTTGTAACATTGACAGGTCCTGTGGGTTTTATTTTGGAAGCTAAAACTGAGTCCTTAAAAACTTCAGCATTATCCACCAAACCATAAACTATAACCATAATGATGATGGAAGCTACAGTACATCCTTGTTGGCAAGTAAGAGCAGGGTTGCACCCATTCGTATCACTAGTGTCGTCAGACTGGAGCTAAGTGCTGCATTACTTAGTGCTAGATTGGCTAAAACTATAATGGAGGAAACTGGCATAGATTTCCAGAGAGTGCTGTATCTAGTGGACAGTGAGATAGTCAGGGCTATGATTCAAAAACGTAGCTATGGATTCAAAACATTTGTGGCAACAAGGATCGGGGAGATACAAGAATTGTCAGACCCTCAAGATTGGTGGTGGGTGTCAGGAGGTGATAATGTAGCTGACATAATTTCAAGAGGTCTTGACACAAAGACGTCGAGAGAAAATGGATTATGGCAAAACGGTCCACATTTTTTGCAACTGCCGGTGGAACAATGGCCAGTTTCCCAAAGATGCACTACTCTAGACATACCTGAAAGAGTTGGTATTGTCATGGCAACTGACTTCACAGAGTCACAGGCGAGCCCAGTCGAGGTTGAGAGGTACAGCGACTTTCGAAAGTTGCTGAGAGTTACAGCTATGTTGAGGAGAGTAGCCAAGCAAAAATCCTTTAGATCTGGGGCTATTGACATTAACTCAGCAGAGCTTTGTGAAGCTGAGTCATTCTGGATCACAGAGGCTCAACGGCCACTGGTGCAACAGATGAGAAAGGATCCAACTCAGTTTTTCAAAGGATATGGTAGCCTTGGTCCAAAGCTGAGAGATGATGGAGTAATCGTTGTTGGCAAAAGAGTGAAAAACCATGTACAGTTTAGCTACAGTCAAGAAATGGTTCCTCTTCTACCCAACCATCATCATTTCACCAGATTGTATGCTCAGATGATCCACAACGAGGGGCATAATGGAGTCAGTACCGATATGGCAAAGATTAGATCTAAATATTGGGTCATTCGGCTCAAACAATTGGTGACAACTATCAGACACAAGTGTGTAAAGTGTCGGAAATATGATGGTCAGGCCTCAGGGCAAAAGATGGCACCACTTCCGGGGTTAAGCTGAAGCCATCCCCTCCTTGGACATATGTTGGAGTTGATCTGTTTGGACCTGTTGTTGTCCGTGGAGAGGTCCAGAAAAGAGTTAGAGGCAAGGCATATGGTGTGATATTCACATGCCTCGTAACGAGGGCAGTGCACCTGGAAGTATCTACCGACTACAGTACAGACTCATTTCTGAAGTGCTTTCGTCGGTTCACTTCATTGCGGGGTTACCCCACCGAGATGTTCAGTAATTGTGGATCGCAGTTGGTGGCGGCAAAAGAGAGTTTGAGGAATTTTGGAGCCCGACATGGGGTGGTTTGGACTTTTTCAGCACCATGGCAGAATGGGGTGACGGAGAGTCTAATCAGAGGTGTCAAAAGGGCATTGTTTCATGTCATTGGGGAACAAGTGCTGACAAGAGAGGAGTTACAAACAGTTTTTTCCGAAGTTTCCAATTTGATGAATAGTCGTCCTATTGGACAACATCCCACCAGTCCAGAATAAGGGACTTATTTATGCCGTAACGACTTATTGCTGGGCCGATCATCCGTTGAGAATCCAGGTGGCCCGTGGAACGATGGAGGTGGGCATAGTAAAAGACTGAGATTCATTCAACTTCTTATCGATGATTTCTGGAGGCGATGGACTAGATACTACTTTCCAACTCTGATCGTCCGTAAAAAATGGCATACAGGCAAAAGAAACTTGCAGATCGGTGACTATGTGCTGGTGCAGGACAATGGTGCCAGACGGGGGCAGTGGCGAACAGGTAGAGTGTCGAAGGTGTATCCAGACGACGACGGATTAGTGAGGAAGGTGGAGTTGAAGACTTGTTCGGAGTCGGGTACAATGAGCTACATCAGGAGGGCCATACAGAGACTGGTTTTGTTAATTCCAGTGGAAGAACAATAATTTAGTTGGGATTTTAGTTAAATTTTTGGGAGGGGGGAGTGTTTCGTCAAAGGACGAAAATTGACATTTCGGTTAAACGCCCTCTATTTTCGCTTTTCATTCGTCAGCCATTTTGTTACTAAAACGAGAGAGTTTTCTTTGAGTTTTCGTCTGCATCGTTGCAAGTAGTGAGACGCTAGAGCGTGAGTTATTTCGTTATCACTTAATTAGGAGAAAAGTAGGATAATGCGAAATATTTTGGGAGTATTCATAATTTCTGGATGTTCATAAGTCTTGAGATTTTTCAGGGAGAACTTAGTATTGCTTGGTCGAGGGTACACTTAGAATGCAATGTTGTTCATGCAGTACAGTATATTATTCATTACCGAGAGTAACACAGTAGAGTTAGTGCGGTAGATTATGAACGGTAGGGTAGGACGTTAAACTGCATCCGGTTGTGGAGCTTGTTAAAGCGTGGGGATAATGAGGTTACCCTTTGCCACAACTGCCTTCCGGGCACCCTTGGGCAAGGTGCACCTGTATTTGCCCCGGTGCTTTTTAAGTGCTGTTGCCTTTGGGCGTAGTGCTGCCTTTGGGGCGTGGTGTTGCCTTCGGGCGTGGTGTTGCCTTTGGGGCGTGGTGTTGCCTTTGGGGCGTGGTGTTGCCTTCGGGCGTGGTGTTGCCTTCGGGCGTGGTGTTGCCTTTGGGGCGTAGTGTTGCCTTCGGGCGTGGTGTTTCCTTTGGGCGTGTGGGCGGAATTTGTTTGGGTGGTATGTGGTTGTGGGAGTTGTTTTGGGGTTGGCTGCAGTGGCAGTTACTGGAGTTCAGTAGTAAGAAAGACTCTTTTGTTCCCTGTTGCACGGTATGTATAGTTTGTTTAGTATTTGTGTTTGTGACCTGTCATGGTTTTGTTTGGGTTTGGGATTTTTCTTTAGTTTGCCAGTGCCTGTTTCTACGTACTTAAAAAGCTCACATTATGAACGGTACAATGTGTGGTACAGTACAGCGTATAGGAGTACAGTAGTACATTGAGTGTACAGTACAGGTGGATTACCGCTGTACCATTATCATTAAGCGGAATATTTTTGTGTGGCGTTTGAGTATGCATTTTATATGATTGACGCTTTTGAATTAGGATGGCAAAGGTACGTTCAAAGGATTCATTGAGTTTGAGAATTAAAGGGCACATATGGTTCGGAGTTTAAAGGGCACATATGGTTCGGAGTTTAAAGGGCACATATGGTCGGAGTTTAAAGGGGACATATGGTCGGAGTTTAAAGGGCTCATTTACCATGGGGATTAAAGGGTCCATACAATTTGGGGTCTAAAGGGTTCATTAAGTTTAATTTTTCTTCTTATTATTTTACAGTTTCCGAACAATCGGATCTTAAGCAAGGTCAGTTTGGAAATAAAGCAGTACTGTGCAACAGAATAAAGTGATATCGTCATCATTTTTAGTTTTTTACCAGACGTAACGGGGGTGGGTGGGGTGTTGAAGGTTAGGATAAAGGTGCCAGTGGGCTTCCTTACACCCTCCCTTACCACTGAAATCCGATGAGGTTACTTACATGTTGAGATGCCAGGTTATCATGAATCTCTTCATCAGGGCAGTTCTTGACATCCAGGCATCTAATCACACCTCCTTTGGAGCTGAAGTTAGTTAGTTAGATAGGGTTTAACGACACACCAACACGAATGTGTTATATAGTGTCAGCAAGAAAAAGAAAAAGGTAAAGTTTGGGAGAAAGTTAGCTAAAAAGGGCGAGGATGGTGCAAAATCCTATTTGAAATGTCAACACGAAAGGAAGCGCGGGAGTCATGTCAAAACGTCCTATAAAGGTTACTTTCCTTGAGAAAGTCCAGGATGAGATAAGGGTCTGTCTGTTGAAATAACGTCTTTGGAGCTGTAAAGTGACCTGTGAGAGGTAAATCACCCGAACTGGCACGTCAACAAATAGCCTCTTAATTGATTCTGGGGTGCCCACAACACCCGTAATGCACCTTTATTTACAGCAAAAGGTGGCAGGTTTGAAAGGGTCTTTTCGTCGCCACTACTGGAAACGACAAGGAACCTACGCCACATGGGAGTAACTTCTGAGTCGGAGATGGACCCAGAGTCGCTCCTGAAACGTTCGAGGAATCCATAGTAGATTAGTTAGATGAGATTTAACGACACACCAACACGTATGTGTTATATAGTGTCAGTCAACTCGATAAAACGTTTAAAGGTTAAACTTATTTTCAAGTATGGTTCAAATTCAAGTTTGGCTTCCCTTTAGTCGCCTTTTACGACAGGCGAGAAATACCGTGGGCATATTCTAAAACCCCCAGCCCACAGGGGGCCAACCTTGGAGGGGCTTAGTCGGTTTTATGGCGCCGACAACTCGCCAGTCGTAGGATGAGTAATAATGGTCCTTTGTGGGCACTTTATAGGCGGTAGTCGGGGACAAACTACTCGCCACACACGACTTCCTCACCCTACCTGGATGCAGTTTAACGTCATACCCAGGACGCGAATCCATAGTAGAAAAGGTTATAATTCATCACCGCTGCTCCCCATCCACCGTGGAGCCCAACAAGGGGATATCAAACGTAGGTGGAAAGAAAGATCACAAGCCGATGCCAGGGATACACTCAGTGATATACTCAAGGCCATTAACGAAGCAATAACTCCTGATTAAGCACCCGCCTTCTGAGAAAACCATTTCTCTGGTACACAAGGGGAAAGTCCGCTTGGTGACGAGAACATGAACAGTTGGTGTTAAGTTAAACAAAAGGTTGAAAAGCAGTTACGTGGGATCTCATGGCAAGACGCCACCAGCGGATTGGTTGAACCAGGCCTATACAACTTCCCGACTAAGTGAACTCGAGGCCAAAGTGGTGTTTTGCAAGGACCAAACCGCAGTTACAGCCTTCACTCAACCACAAGGACCCTCTCCTCTACCGACACGGGTCTTACGACATGCTGTGAAAGCATGGGGCCAATTCTTCATCCCCGAACCCGCACGGGGAAACTGGGCCCAATGACTTCAGAAGGTTGATCATATGGTTCATTACCGCCCTGGCGTCCAAACTGTGACTCCTGATTCCCTATGTAGGTCGAAAAGTGTGAGCCTGTGTGATTGGTTATAAGAGTAATGTTTGCTTTCATCAAGTTTGCGATAGGTTAGTTAGATAAAAAATTTAATTTAAAAATTTGTCCTGGGTAGGACACTAAACTGCATCTGGTTGTGGAGCTTGTTTAAGCGTGGGGATAATGAGGTTACCCTTTGCCACAACTGCCTCCGGGGCACCCTTGGGCAAGGTGCACCTGTATTTGCCCCGGTGCTTTTTAAGTGCTGTTGCCTTTGGGCGTGGTGTTGCCTTCGGGCGTGGTGTTGCCTTCGGGCGTGGTGTTGCCTTCGGGCGTGGTGTTGCCTTCGGGCGTGGTGTTGCCTTCGGGCGTGGTGTTGCCTTCGGGCTTGGTGTTGCCGTCGGGCGTGGTGTTGTCTTTGGGTGTGTGGTCTTTGTTTTTAGTGTGGCCGGGGGAGGTTGGTCTGTGGGGTCTGTGGGGTATTTGGGTTGTTGTCAGTGTGTGTGTGTGGTTCTACTGTTGTAATGAACATTAATTTTCTGTTTGATTTGGTGGTGTGTGGATGGTTTTGCCTTTGTGTTCCTGTCCGATCCGGTTTGAGTTTTGCTTTTTGTTTGTATGTGCCGTTTCGATGCACTTAAAAAGCCCCCAGGTAAAAATTTAACGACACACCAACACAAATGTGTTCTATAGTGTCAAGCAAAGTTTACATAGGGACCCAAGAAAGATAGTTAACTGGGCCCAGTGTGACTCATGTGAAAAATGGTATCATTTGACTGGAGGGTGCTTATTAGTCAGAATTTATCTCCAAAGTGAACCTGACCGGCATAAAGTAGAATGCTCTAAGGACGGGATCAGGACATTAACAGTCACCAGTATTGCCATACTTGGGAGTTTATTATGTGTCAGCACACAGATACAACTCTGTCAAGTATCGTTCAAAAGCTACAACAAACCACCGCATTCATCAATTCTTCCCTCTGGAAGCTGGGGTATTGAGATATCAGGCAACCAATACATTAGGGACAAAACTTGTCAAAAGGAGTAAGTGCTTAGGGTTATTTTCCATTTTCATAGTACTCCTGCATGTCCCAACCTTGGCATTCGTAAGACTGTTGGGAGAATTGAAACTATTGGTGAAAGAACCTTGGAAGAGATATTAAAGCCTTTATTTAGATGTGTCGTTCGTCAAACCGGTGTATCAAAAGCCTGGTGGATTCATACAGTCCAGTTAGTACCTTCCAGTGTAATATTCGGGCTATGGATCTCATTACCAGAGAGTCACAGTGGTAATGTGTATGTATGATGTCGCAATGGGAAGTTTCGATGGGGCCGAGACTTGTGACTTAACTGGCCTATACATGCTATGCTATCCCAATTGAACCACCTTGATATAAACGTGGGACTATAAAGGGATGACGGACTGGCGATATGCCGTAAAACGACGAGACAAACTGAATTAAGAAGGAAATGCAGGCAATATTTAACCGAAACAAACTTAAGATCACAATCGATGCCAACAAAAATTCGGTTCACTTCCTTGACATCACGTTAAACTTGACTACTGGAACCTACAAGCCCTTCATGAAACAAAACAATACTCCGCTGTATGTTTATAGGGATAGCATCCATCCACCGTCTATGTTAAGAAACATTCCAGAAAATAGCAACATCCGAATCTCAAATATACCTTTGAACGAAATCTTCAACGAGGCAATACCCCCATACCAAGAAGCATTGAAAAAGGGGATACAACTACAACCTTTCTAAACCCAGAGATAGTTAGTTAGATAGGGTTTAACGACACACCAACACGAATGTGTTATATAGTGTCAGCAAGTAAAAAAGTAAAAGTAAATTTGGGAGAAAGTTAGCTAAAAAGGGCAAGGATAAGGCATAATCCTATTTGAAATGTCAACACCAAAGCAAGCGCGGGAGTCATGTCAAAACGTCCTATAAAGGTCACCCAGAGAAGTAACCCTCAAAGACGGAAGGTACACAGATGATGTGAGGGCTCTCTACCATGATCTGATGATGAAACAAACTGGAGAAAACAATGTGGAGCCTGTTATCAGATCTGTCCTTAATTAAACATCTTTCACACATATCTGGTATCAGACTCCCTCGCAAAACATTTGTTAAATACATGTTTCTCGAAGGCCGAGCACTTGCGAAGCGCTAGAGTCTTGATCCGTTAATCAAGGCCGCCGATGGAGCCGTCACCCTAGGTACTAATGGTACCACAAAGTGGGGTTACAAATATGGTACCTATGATGTCAGCTTCTCCGACGGATCTGTTGAAGTAATTGGTCTTCGAGAGATGTCATCACGTCCTGCTGAGTGCAAAAGAAGTAATCTTTGACCGTTCTCAACTTCTTTCTGCAGCAAAAACTGTGTCTGCAGAGAAGGGACGCCTGGTCCTTGAGGAGTGCAAAACTTCAATCCTGCTCCTTGTGAAAAAGAACAGAGAAACTGAATGATGTTAAGAAAGCATCAGTGACCAGGATAAACGACTTTTACAGCAGGCTTCACTTCCTGGTAGGTCTTGCAGATCAAACTGGGGTTACCCTCAAGTTGCTTGAAAAAATATTCTTGGCACAACTTGTCGGTTGTCGCCTGCTGCCAGGTCTTTTCACACCAGGAGGTGAAACAGGAACAGTGCGTCTCATTCGTATTCTTTGCAAAAGCATTCAACAGAGGGCCTGTGAAAAAGTCGGGAAAAAAGTGGGTTTAGTCCAGCGGAGTGGAAAAGGATATTCCTTTGCCCCTTTCAAAGGTTACAAATTCAATATCCTTTCCCACAATGCTGCAGGTGTTCACTACCTGTATCCAAAACTGTTGGTCTTTTCCAAACAAGTCGAACGAGACAATCAGTTAAGTTTCTAAAGCTGATCTAGAAGTTCCTTCTTTCAAGTCAGGATGCAGAGCCCTTGGCACCACTGGTAAGTTGATCACCTCCCCAATACGGTGATCTATGAAAGATGAAGTGTTGTAAGAAGTGTGCAAAAGATGGAAGTGGTTTGATGAGAGGAGAGATGTCGAAGTGAAGTAGACAAAGTGTGTGCGAGTTGGTCAGAAAGTGAGAAAGATGTTGAGTGTATAGTATTTTTTGGAGAGACTGCGGGCAGCGTTGTGCGTGATTGGGGGCATAGGTTGGGTGACCATTTGGGAGGTGGAAAGTATACAAGTATGAATGAGGGTATGAGAATGGAGACTGCATTCCACAAATGTGGGAACAGAGAGGGACTCTGAAATGTTAAAGAGATTGTTGCGTGAGAAACCGAATGCTGTGGAAGGTATGTTGATGTGAGCTAAGAATGAGAAGCGTGAGTAGAGAAACAGATTGGATGACGAGAAAAGGAAAGAGTACACACACGGAGCATGAAAGAAGGTTGGTGCAAGAGCAAAAAGTTCCATGCTAGGCGTAGAATAAGAGAGTATACAGTCTGCAAGTGGAATGAGAAGAAGATAAAGCAGCTGACACAGCAGAAAATGATAGGAACAGTGTGAAAAAAAATTGACGTAAGAGCTGGTAAATGATGGTGGTTTATGGAAGGGTGAGGGTGACTTGAATGGGAGACTGATGAATGCTAAATGTGAGAAAGAGCAGCTGGCGAGTTTCAAAGTGCAGTTGAAATTCATGAAGTGTGTACTAAAACTAAAAAAAAAAAGGTTTTTGGAATTTTCCTAGAAAGGGGAAGGCGTTAAGTTTAGGTGGATTGAATTAAAATTCAAAGGGGCAATTCCATGTGACGGGTGTTACATTTAGAAACAGACCTCGAAGTTTTGCCAATTTCTCCTGCTAAGACAAGTAAATTTAATGTTTTTATAACATTACAATGCCTAAGAGACCAAACAATAATAGCATCTACAGAGAAGTCCAGTCTGTGTACAAGGGGGCGAGTGAGGACCCAATAAAGGGGCGTGACGGGTGTTACATTCAAACGGACATGGCAAAATGGACCAATTATCTTTCTGGAAAAGTCTGTGAATGTAAAAAATGTATGAGTTTGTTCATACATGGATTGTGTTGGGACAGTAGAGGGGTCATACAGTGTAATTGTGACTAAGTGATAGAAATCATAAATTTTGTGTTTTCCCCCAAAAACTGTGTGACGGGTGTTACATATGAGAGTGATGGGTGTTACGCTTCTAAAATTGAGACCCCCATAACTAAAATTTTGCCATTAATTTCATTTTAAATGAATACTTATAACAGTTTTTCAGTCTGAACAAGTGACATTTAAAATGTTTGGGCAAATTTTCGTAACAAAGAGGTGATTCAGGGATGTCGAGGGGGTGGAAGAGTCCGGGTGTATACAAAAGTACTAGAATATACATGCATAGGGTAAACAGTGTAATATTAGGTAAATGAGAAAGAATTTACCTTTTTGCAGTGAAAATGGACAACAGGAACTCATATAACAATGCCATTCAACCTTTTCCTTAACAAAGGAGTCCCGGCTGGCCACCTCCTGAAACAGTCAACTCTTTTATATGCAAAATGCAATTTCACTCATTTCTTGAATATGGGTAATTATGTTCCTCCGTAGTGTACTGAATGAAGTACTTGCAAATGCAGCTGGAGAATAAATACTGTACTGTACACAGATCATAAATAGAAAGCCAAAAGGCTTAGTTATTCCTTGCCACTTGGTATATTGATAGACATGTGAATAACCCTCATGACAAGCATGAGATCCCTCACAGTTGTCTTACTTGAAATGTCATGTTATTAAGGTCAAAACCTTTTGAAATCTTGTAACACAAAATGACCATTCACCTCCACTGAAAGCAATATTATCAGCTACCCTATGACTGTCTACATGCTAAATATGCACAAGAGACCACTCTTCAATGGTTGCCATGTCACAGACTAATTATTTTATATTCATGAAATTGGACTTAAAACCAAGTTGTGGTCTTTCAGCAGTTACCTATGTAACCTGCAAATTTTCAAGCCCAAGGAGCCACTTTTAAGGGGCTAATTGAGTTGACATCTTTTATTTTTGTGACGAGTGTGAAGGAAGTCATTGCATGACAATGCTTCTAATTAGCTTCGTTACTCATGTTTCGCTTCCTACAGTTACCAAAAATGTGAGAAATTTTAGTTTTTGTTGACAGGTATTGCATACGATTACTATATAATAGTAAGAAGTGTCTGGCCTTAAATTTGTAATAAATGATTTTAATAATTAATAAGTCTGTCATTGCCATTTCAGTTGTCAGTCAGATGGTCAGAATCTCTTGGTGTGACCATTTAGCATCAAGTTGTGAGTACCTGTCAACTGTGAAAAAAAACATGAATTTTGCAATCCAACTCAATAAGTCCCTTTAACTGAAGGTTTCCATGGATACCAACACACTTCTTTACATCATAACTAAGAAGTCAACTGAACTACTGTCAGGAGGACCACTGTGATGCACAAAACCTGCTCTATGTACAGTGCACATCTTGTGTAACGAACAAAGACATTCACGCATAATGGAAGAATACAAACGCTGGATATCCACACTGACAATATAGCCCTCACAAAATTGTCTGGGTTGATTTGGGGCTAACATTAGAAGCTTATTTGGGGCTTAATTGTGCCCAACGTTGTGCTCAATTGTCAGGGCTTAATCTAGAGGCTAAATATTTAAATGAGCATGACAATTTGGGCACAAAAATTTGAGCATGACATTTGAGGCCGACACTAGAGCCCGACATGACATGTCGGGGCTTAATTCAGAGGCTAAATATTTAAATGAGCAAGACAATTTAGATAAAATACCTAGACCGACATCAGAGCCCGACACTTACCATCAGAATAACACTTCATTTTCAATTTAATTTAAAAATTAAGCTACAGATAAAATTATTGGGTGTTGCAGCCTTTCTCTCCTCTTTCTTCTCCCACCCTGCCCTCCTCCCCTGAAGTGCTGTTGCTACCCCTTGTAACTGATTTTAGACTAGCTTTGCTTTCCTTGAGCCTTTAGTACACTGTGTATTACACAGACATGAATGTGGATATCAAAAACTTTTCACAAAGTTTATTGTCCTAACAATAACTATTCAGCCAAGTATGTACTTTTACACTAAGCATTGCAAGGGAAAATTAACACTATAGAAATACCTTTTCTATCACAGAGATGAAGCATTTTATTTTCCCCTTGTTCCCTGCAAAGTAACTTGGAATTGGTGAAATGAAATGTAGTATGCAATACCTGTACACTGCAAATGTTCTCTAAATCCATTGCAGATGTATTGCTTGCCCACTGCAAATGCACTCAAGTTCAGACTGTCCTGGGTATGACTTTAAACTACATCCGGTTGTGGAGTTTGTTTAAACGTGGGAGTAATGAGGCTACCCTTGGGCAAGGTGCACCTGTATTTGCCCCGGTGCTTTTTGAGTGCTGTTGCCTTCGGGCGTGTTGTTGCCTTCGGGCGTGTTGTTGCCTTCGGGCGTGTTGTTGCCTTCGGGCGTGGTGTTGCCTTCGGGCGTGGTGTTGCCTTCGGGCGTGGTGCTGCCTTCGGGCGTGGTGTTGCCTTCGGGCGTGTGGTGGATTTGGGGGTGTGGTCTTTGTGGGACTTTGTTTTGGGGTTGTTTGTGGTGGTTGGGCTGGAGTGTTGTTTTTGGGTTGGCTGCAGTGGCAGTACTAAATCTCGGTAGTAACAAAGACTTTTGTTCCTTGTTGCATGGTATGTGTAGTCTGACATTGAGTTCGTGATCCGTCAGGGTTTTTCTTTGGGTTTGGGATTATCCTTTAGTTTGTCAGTGCCTGTTTCTACGTACTTAAAAAGCTCACTCAAGTTCAGAGTATCTGAAATGTGCATTGCTTTTACATGTGATTATCGCACGTCTGCCTGGCAATCAAGCAAAACTAAGGCAAAGTGAATAATTTCATGCCTTGTAAGGTAAAAGGAAAAGTAGGGTACCTAGAGGAATGCACTAAGTGACAGTTTTGTACAAGTTTGAATATTCCTCAATGTGAACATCTTGCCACATCTACATGATGTAACACCCATCACAAAAATTGTGACGGGTGTTAGGTTATTTTAATTAAAATTTGGCACTAATTAATTAGGATATTTGATTGGAGTGGACCTTAAGATGAATTAAAGTGTAGATGCAGAGAACCCAGAATTTTGTTGAATTTGCAGCTATTCTCAGGCAATCAAGATAACTTTTGTAAAAATTGTGAAGGGTGTTACACTGTCAGCGCTAGTGATTATACGGAAAAGTATGGCTTTAAATTTACAATAGTGAGGATCTCAAAATTGTTTTGGGAATTATTACTGTAAAAAGGCATATTTCTAATTCACTTTGCACATGGAACTGAAACATTTCACTTTAAATTGAGTACTGAGGAAAGAAACTGAAAAGAACTTTTAAGAAGCTAGAAGAATCTGAATTGACACTATTTGTAATTAGAGGGCAGCATACATTTTCGATGTGAATGATGTCGAAAAATACGATATTTCATTTCGTCTATTAAACTTTAGCCTTTTGTGAACACATGCAACCTATTTTTATTAATGCATGAGTAACTTCATTTTTTATGCTTCATGTCCATTTTTCATGGAATTGGCCAAAGTATGATTGGGGATTGTGAGACATTAGGAGTATTCAGACACAAAAATTGCTAATGATATAGAGTGTGGTGATTTGGTTGTTATGAATGTTGAGGCGAAGGATTCTGTTTGGAGAATGGAACACTTATGGTTGAGTGATGATGAGGATGCAATGTAGTGGATGGTGGTTGATGTTTATAAATTCCCCCAACATGTTTCCTCTTGCACATACTCTATCACGTACCGTACAAAAACAATTTTTTTTTCACATATGGACCGTTATGAACACAGAAATCAACCTGTCGGTCTAGTTTAATGCAAATAAGCAGTCGTCCCAACCTTATTTCGAAGAATCAGCTAAATATTATAAATCTCCCCTTTTATGCCCTAATAAGTATCTTTCCTAGCGTTTAAGAAAAATATTGCATATTTAAGGTAAACAAGTAACTTATTCTGCATGAAGTTATCAGTTCAGTAACAAAACCATACTCACATGATCAACTTAGTTAGATGGGATTTTACGACACACCAGCACGAATGTGTTATATAGTACTCACATGATCAAAAGAGCCATGCATTAATTAGCTAGGATAGTCTACTCGCATTTTCCCTTTCATTATTCATTTCAGCTAAAGAAGTTTCTGTTTGCCAGGTTTAAAGTGCATCAAATGTGCAATCATTTCAATTTCAATTCAAATTTACCTATGATATTTTTGTACAGCATACATTTTCAGATTCACACAAGTTCACACTGAATTTAAGATGTATGCTCCTCTCAGTTATTAATATTTGTCGATGTACAGTCATTCCGTCCAAAGTACAATACTTATTATTTTAACCGTTTTATTATCTTTATTAACTTGCATTCTCTTTTATTAATCCATTCACATGAGTTGCTGCTGCTCAAGATTGTACTACATCTAAACTCTTCTATTGTAGGCCCATCTAATCCTTGCACCTTCAATGGCATTGCCAAATGTTAGTAAAAGGAACAGGTGAACATTTTCCTGTGCCAAGACAACTCATTTGCTTTAGCATTGGGGAGATTATCTCATTTACTTTAAACAAAAATATTCTTTTGTTTTACAGTTTTACGTCTGATAATGTCCTGGTAGGACGTTAAACTGCATCCGGTTGTGGAGCTTGTTAAAGCGTGGGGACAATGAGGTTACCCTTTGCCACAACTGCCTCCGGGGCACCCTTGGGCAAGGTGCACCTGTATTTGCCCTGGTGCTTTTTAAGTGCTGTTGCCTTTGGGCGTAGTGTTGCCTTCGGGTGTAGTGTTGCCTTCGGGCGTAGTGTTGCCTTTGGAGCGTAGTGTTGCCTTCGGGCGTAGTGTTGCCTTCGGGCGTGGTGTTGCCTTTGGGGCGTAGTGTTGCCTTCGGGCGTGTTGTTGCCGTGGGGTGTGGAGTTGCCGTCGGGCGTGGTGTTGCCGTGGGGTGTAAGTTGCCTTCGGGAGTGGTATTTCTTTTGGACGTGTGGGCGGAATTTGTTTGGGTGGTATATGGTTGTGGGGAGTTGTTTTGGGGTTGGCTGCAGTGGCAGTTACTGGAGTTCAGTAGTAACAAAGACTCTTTTGTTCCCTGTTGCACGGTATGTATAGTTTGTTTAGCATTTGTGTTTGTGACCCGTCATGGTTTTGTTTGGGTTTGGGATTTTTCTTTAGTTTGCCAGTGCCTGTTTCTACGTACTTAAAAAGCCCACGTCTGATAATGACATTATTTTACAAGTGCAGGTATCGTATTCAGGTACAGATTTTGTGTGAGGTATAGATAGTTTTCGTATTTTTTGCGCTCATGATTTTTGTACATTAGACAAATGCTACAAAAAGCGTTTAAAGCAATGATATATCAAGCCAGTTACTAACGCATTTCGACATGTAGGAAAAAATGAAGATTCCTATTTGTAACCTACTAATCTGCATTAAAATGTGGTCGTATAGGAAGTCTCATATGCCTTCACAGTACATACATCCTGTGGTGGGTACTCTCAACAGATTTCATAAAAGGCAAGCTTTGAACTTGTCTTTGTAAACATTTCTTCATAAGGGTATAAAATAAAAAGTATGAATTGGGGAGGTATCCAAGTAATCAAGTAGAAAATCGTTGACGACGGGAATCCTTTGTGCCGGCAAGTGGCCCCCACAGAGGTTGCGTTCTAGCAGCAGTAATGCTATGCACCAGCCAATTGCGCCCAAAGAGAGGTTGCGTTGGTGAGAGGTCCCTGAACCAGTTAGAACTATAACATCAATCTGTTCTGGCCAATGGCGCCCAAAGAGGTTGCGTTGGTGACTAGCATAAGTAATAGCTAGCTTTTTACGTACGTAGAAACGGGCACGAAGAAACAAAGGAGAACTTAAACCTGACCGGACAAAACTGCAAAGGTGAACTATTTACAGAATTCTGTACATTGCGCTAGCAAACAAAATTTCTGCAATAACTATGTACAAAACCACCCCGAACCCAAACTAGTTACATAGGACTATTTACAATCTCACTAGGCAAAACTATTTACATACCCATTTACATCAACAGAAGAGTGTTCAGGGTGAGTCTGTTCAATGCTTTTTGGAACTATGGGTGCATGTGGCCAACCCCCACTATTTACAGTAATAACAATGTGATGTGCTCTTTACATGCTTGTAGCCGGGCGGACCTAATGTGGAACAAAGCAAACCTATTTACACTGAACTACCAAAAAAACTTTCTGGCATGCATGGGCACAGACACAAACAGAACAGAAACCCCAAAAGAAAACGGGGACACAAAGGCAAAACCATTCACACTAAAAACTCTGACTGGGACCTTATCTTTTTAATCCGTGGGCTCGGTACGGGCGTCCCAGAGTGATGGGTTCCCCTGTCTGATACTTCGCCTGAAGCCGACCTCTTTAGTGCAGACTCTGGCCCCTCCCCCTCACACAAATCAAACCAACCCTCCCCCGAAGGTGGATCCTTCGGAGGAGGCTCTGAGGCACGCTCCCCGCCATCCGACATCGCCGAGTCTGAGGACAGATCGAGGTCCTCCTCTAATGTCATTATTCCAACCTGACTAGCATAAGTAATGCTGTGCACCAGCTGTTTAATAAAGACTGAGTTAATATTAGCTTTGTGGCTGGTCAACTGCGCCCAAAGAGAGGATGCGTTGGTGACAGGTTACAGAAGCGGAAATGACATCTGTTCCGGCCGATAGCGCCCAAAGAGGTTGCGCCGTAAAAGGTGAGAATGACAATATTAGGAAATAAAACCCGGAAACTACATGAACCAGAAAGCCATAAGGCTTAGTGATTCCTTGCCGATGAATTGTAAGTCTATTTGTGAATTTTGAAATTGACAGTGTTTCATAAGTTTGGTAGTTCAGGTGCCGACCCCACATCGGCACTGACATGAGCAGAGTACGATGTGGGGCAGGCACCAAACACATGTCCCTCCTCCCCACAGAGGAGGGACGTCCTGGGTAGGACGTTAAACTGCATCCGGTTGTGGAGCTTGTTAAAGCGTGGGGACAATGAGGTTACCCTTTGCCACAACTGCCTCCGGGACACCCTTGGGCAAGGTGCGCCTGTATTTTTGGCCCAGTTTTGTTCAGTTTTTTTGTAAATAGTGTATATAGTGTACATACTGTAAATATAGCAAGTTGACTCCACCCCGGACCCCTCGTGGCAGGTGGACCCCGCCCCGGACCCCTCGTGGCCCCTTGGGGCAGTTTGTGATGATTGCTTGGTCTGGTGTTTTGGTTTTTTTGGTTGTTGTTGGGTGGTGGTTTGGTCTGGTGTTGTCTTTCGTTGGCGGTATGTAGTAATATTGGTTTAGGGTGGCCGGGGGGAGGTTGGTTTGTGGGGCTTTGGGTTGTCAGTGTGTGTGTGGTTCTATTGTTGTAATGAACATAATTTTCTGTTTGATTTGGTGGTGTGTGGATGGTTTTGCCTTTATGTTCCTGTCCGATCCGGTTTGAGTTTTTGTTTTTTGTTTGTATGTGCCGTTTCAATGCACTTAAAAAGCCCCCCCCCACAGAGGTTGCACCGTACCTCGTTGGGACACTCTGCCTTGCCGTGCCCCAACTGCAAGCATTTCCCACGTCTGTTGGGACACGACTTGGCTTCGTGCCCCTCCTCTCCACATCTAAAACAGGTACGGGGCTGGCAAAAGTACCTAATGTGGGCCTTGGAACCCCCTATGAAGAGGAAGGATGGAATGTCCCTCACTAGTTCCATACGGAACTGTCTCTTGCCATTAAATATACCTTTCAACTCACCCCCAGCTACTCTTTCAGTACAGGACAACATGTACACCACAAGGTTTTATAGACAATGTTGTAATTAACAGTAATGTTATCACGCAGAGGTAAAGGTTGAACACGGCAAAACGACGAGAGCGAAACGAAAACGCGTCTGCTCTCGTCGAAGACCTGAGTGAGAAAGATGTTGAGTGTAAGGCATTTTTGGAGGGACTGCGGACAGCTTTTTGTGTCACTGGGGGCGTAGGTTGGGTGACCATTTGGGAGGTGGAAAGTATAAAAGCATGAATGAGAGTATTAGAATGGAGACTGCATTCCACATATTTGCGAAGAGAGGGACTCTGGAATGTTAAAAGAGGTTGCTGAGAAACCGAAGGCTTTGACGATTGCTGTGGAAGGTATGGTGATGTGTGCTAAGAATGAGTTATATAGGTTTTAACGACACACCAACACGAATGTGTTAAATTGTGTCAGCTAGAATGGGGAGTTAAAATGCAATTGAAAAAAGTAAAGATGGGGTAGAATTCAACAAAAAAGTGTACGTAAATGCAAATGCGGGAGTCATGTTAAACATTTCTATACAGGCCACTTTACTACAGAAAGCCCAGAATGAGAGAAGGGTCTGTGTGCTGAAATAATGTCTTCAGGTTTGGTACAGTGTAGTACTTCTGACGAATATGGGAGTATTCATAACATTCAACGAGAATGTGACTGACGGTGACAGCACAATCACGCAATCATGCTAAGAATGAGATGATTGAGCGGAGAAAGATTGGATGACGAGGAAAGGAAAGAGTACACACAAGGAGCATGCAAGAAAGTTGGTGCAAGAACAGAGGAAAGAGTTCCATGCTAGGCGTGGAGAATACGAGAGTATACAGTAAGTGGAATGAGCAGAAATATTAAGCAGAGGAGAGCAGAGAATGAAGTTAGTTAGTTAGATGGGACTTAACGACACATCAACACTAATGTGTTACGCAGTGTCATCTAGATAAAAACAGAGAGAGCAGAGAATGAAAGGAACAGGGTGAACTTTCTCCACAATTGACAAAAATTGTTACCACGCACAATTCACAGTAATCAAATGCACAAGTCTGAAGCAATCTCCATCCGCATCTATTCTTACGACACCCCTTCACACGCAGAAAATAATTACCACAATCACTGGGTTGTGTAACCGTACAATAGCATTGCTACTCTAGTTTTCAGTGCCCAGTACCCTGAATGGAAGTAAGCTGCAGCAAATGGAACCTTCCAAACTGCATTGGTGCTCTAGATGGAAAGCACACATTAAGTGTAGTTATGATGGCCTTAGTAGACTCTGACTACAAGTTTCTTTATGTCCTGGGTAGGACTTAAAACTGCATCCGGTTGTGGAGTTTGTTTAAACGTGGGAGTAATGAGGTTACCCTTTGTCACAACTGCCTCCGGGGCACCCTTGGGCAAGGTGCACCTGTATTTGCCCCGGTGCTTTTTAAGTGCTGTTGCCTTTGGGCGTAGTGTTGCCTTCGGGCGTGGTGTTTGCCTTCGGGCTTAGTGTTGCCTTCGGGCGTGGTGTTGCCTTCGGGCGTGGTGTTGCCTTCGGGCGTGGTGTTGCCTTCGGGCGGGGTGTTGCCTTCGGGCGTGGTGTTTGCCTTCGGGTTTGGTGTTGCCTTCGGGCGTGGTGTTGCCTTCGGGCGTGGTGTTGCCTTCGGGCGTGGTGTTGCCTTCGGGCGTGGTGTTGCCTTCGGGCGTGGTGTTGCCTTCGGGCTTGGTGTTGCCTTCGGGCGTGGTGTTGCCTTCGGGCTTGGTGTTGCCTTCGGGCTTGGTGTTGCCTTCGGGCGTGGTGTTGCCTTCGGGCGTGGTGGTGCCTTCGGGCGTGGTGTTGCCTTCGGGCTTAGTGTTGCCTTCGGGCGTAGTGTTGCCTTCGGGCTTGGTGTTGCCGTCGGGCGTGGTGTTGTCTTTGGGTGTGTGGTCTTTGTGGGGCTTTGTTTTTGGTGTGACCGGGGGAAGGTTGGTCTGTGGGGTCTTTGGGTTGTTGTCAGTGTGTGTGTGGTTCTATTGTTGTAATGAACATAATTTTCTGTTTGATTTGGTGGTGTGTGGATAGTTTTGCCTTTATGTTCCTGTCCGATCCGGTTTGAGTTTTGTTTTTTGTTTGTATGTGCCGTTTCGATGCACTTAAAAAGCCCCCCCCCCCCCAAGTTTCTTTATGTGGACGTCGGTGCCAATGGCCGTATTTCTGATGGGGGTGTATTCAAGGAATGTTCTCTGGAGCACGCCTTGGAGAGCATCTTTCCCAGGAGATGAGCGTCCAGTAAATCACTTTATAGTGGGAGATGAAGCTTTCCCCCTGTAAGATTACCTACTAAAGCCATACCCTCATCGTAACATACATGTGCCATAAAGGATCATTAATTACAGACTTTCAAGGGCAAGAAGTGTGGTACAAAACGCCTATCGAATACTGCACTGGCAAACAGATTCCGTGCTGTCCAAACCAACATAACTTTAGAGCCAGCAAAAGTAGAAAAGCTTGTTCTTGCCAGTTGTGCTCTTCACAATTTTTTTGCGGGTTGAAGCAGGCAGTTTCTAGCTGAACACAATGGTAGACAAAGAGGACTTTCAAACTCATGATTTCATTCCTGGTCCATGGAGAAGTGAACCACAGCTGTCAAACCTTGATTGTTCAGAAACCAAAACTACAACAAGAGAGCCAAACAACTCCGTGCTTATGAATGTTCATATGTCAACTCTGACACAGGATCTGTGCCATGGCAATGGGACATGATATAGTTAGATGGGATTTTACGACACACCAACACGAATGTGTTATATAGTTGTGAGACGTATTATTAGTCGTTCTTCAAACTTAAATATTTTCTGTACGAGTTCTGCTATCACACTTACGAATTGGGTTGTGTTGTATGCTATTGCGCTTTTTACGTGCTAAAAACGGACACGGCCAGACCGGCGAAAGGATCACTACATATGGCCAACAACCAAAAAACCGAACACCAACAACACAAACCACCAAAATCGCCCAGACCACCAGACCGAATCCCTCGACCAGCGAGGACACTCCAGCTCCGGTACGGCTTCTTGGGAGTCTTTGTCACCAACAGAAACCGCCACCACCAACGACCCAACAACACTATCTCAAAACAGCACACGCCCAAAGGCAACAAACACCCGAAGGCAACAACACGCCCCAAGGCAACCACAGCGCAGGGGGACATGGGGGGGGGGGGTCCACTTGTTACATTAAAATCACTATTTACAGTTTACTTACAGTATATACAACTATCTACACGTAACGAAAACAAAACTTCCCAAAGAGATCGAACGAGCCCGGCAGGGGATCGGGAACGTCCACTCTCTTGGGGAACCCAAACTAAACGGGGCAAATACAGGCGCACCTTGCCCAAGGGTGCCCCCGGAGGCAGTTGTGACAAAGGGTAACCTCATTATCCCCACGCTTAAACAAGCTCCACAACCGTATGCTATTTGCACTATGAGCTGAAGGTCACGCTCAAGATCAGGATCGTCAGAATTCTCACTGCCTGGGCTTGGCTCCTTGCCTAAGTTAGTCACGCGTCACAGAGCTGTCAGAGGGTCATTGAGATAAAATGCTTGGGAAGACGCGCACGCCAGCTGTGCGTTGTCGTTGCGTAATCTCATGTATGATCTAGCCATTCAAAGTGTGTTATTATAATTTATGCGTATGACGTTATTGCTTGGCCCAATCAGCTTGTGCGAAGCTATTGGCGGGCTCTTAGGATTTCTGAGCGTCGGAGTCCAAAGTATGATTTGTTATCAGTTTGATTTTAGACATCAGCTCAACCAGACCCGTATTTAGGACCCTCTCGTAAAATCTGAGTTTGGTCTGTTCGGGTTTGGTGACTAAAAATACCAATAAAACACTGTGAACCTTCAAGGAACGTTTCTCTCCATTTTTCTGGATTTTCCTATCGATATTTTTCCTCTTGGACTTTGTTAACTGTGTGTGAGGCCCTCACGCTACTCATCGTCTGATAATCGGCCTTCCATAATTTGGTGGCAGCGAGCTCTTCGGACCGCAACACTCCATCAAACTACCCAGCAAAATTCTTAATGGAACTCTCAATTAATAATGGAATTAGTGTAACTCTTTTGCCGGAGGACTTTACAAATTTATTGAAGGTCAGCAACGATTTCAACCTGTCAACCCGGAATCACAAAACTTTCAACACTTTTTTCCTGAGAGAACACTTATACTTTTTAATTGACGACCCGGCTTCCATCATTTCGCATTTTATTGGAACTTGCAAATCTACTCTTACAAATTACCGCCACACATGGATGTCACCGCCCTTTTATGATTGGCAGGATATATCTTATTTAAGGAAGAACTGCTTAACGCATCGATTTTAAGGTCGTCAAATATACATCAATTTTCCTCGTTAAGTATTTACGCAGCTTACAATCATCAGTTTCATCGTTCAATTGACATTCAATTTTTAAGACTTGGGATAAATCCAGTAACAGGACGTCATCATTTGCAGACAGAACAGAAGTATAGAAACTTCAGGCTAAAACTCCGTAACTACAGCAAACTGAACAAATATTTTGTAGCGTACACCGTTCCCAATTGTCATTGCCCGGGGTGTGCTGAATTCAAGATCAAAAACCTGTTTTGACATACCACACAGTCCAACAGAACTCGCAAGTTGGCCCCACAGAAATAGAAACGGATTCGGCTACGGTAACATCCTTCGTCCAATTAACCAATCCTGGTAAGCTAGGCCAAGTTGTGACGGTCACTTCCTGTGATGTTCCTGAACCCAGACGTGGTGATTTGAATTCCAGTTTGTTTCGCCTTTGTTTCGCCGTGCCAGTTTCTATGTACGTAAAAATGAAAATTCCTATTCCAGTTAGAGGAGCAACTTCTGTTCGTCGGTAATCAACGGTGTAACATTAAATTCAGTATTCCAGTATTAGCCGAGACTCGCCTAGGTAAGTCTAGTTTAATTTAGTTTTGGAGATCCCGTTAAAAAAAAAGGGGGGGGGGGGTCAACAACGACGTTTAGGTAGTATAGGCCTCAAAGAGAGGTCGCCAACCAGACGACGCAGCCAACGTTAGTCATCATAGTACAGCCTAGCCTAGGTTTAGTATAGGACAGCCTAACGTGATACGCCGTAGAGGTCCACAACGAATACCAAGCCTTGGGTTGATGCACTTCATACTTGGTACTTTGCAATTGCAGATCCTTTGGTGATATTTTTTTTACTATTGTTTACCACATTTCGATATATTTATTGAACTGTTCATTGAATTTACTTCATGCTTAACCATCATTACCATACTAGATATGGATGTTGGATGTTGATATTGATAGCAAAGCTGGCATTGTAAGTGACAATAACATGGCCCAACCTCAACCACAAATATCAGGCTTCAAGGTAGAATTACCCCCACACTTTTTGGGCTCAGGTAATGAGGATTTTATGCAATGGTGTAGGAGAATGAAGGTTGTTTTAGATGCTGCCCCCAGTGGTGTAGGTGCAGACCTAGCCAAGCTCTTACCATCCCGACTGGGTGGAGCGGCATTTAGTTTTTGGGATAGTCTACCCCTTGAGGTAAAGGCTTATTATGCAGCTAAAAAGAAAAGGATGAAGGATGTCTTTGGGCAAAGGCAGCTCATAGTAAATTTTCAGTCTTTTGTTAATGCTAGGCCAAGGTATCCAGAGGAGGCAGCTTTTTACGTACGTAGAAACGGGCACGAAGAAACAAAGGAGAACCCAAACCTGACCGGACAAAAATACAAAAGTGAAATATTTACAGAATTCTGTACATTGCGCTAGCAAACAAAATTTCTGCCATAACTATGTACACAACCACCCCGAACCCAAACTAGTTACATAGGACTATTTACAATCTCGCTAGGCAAAACTATTTACATACCCATTTACATCAACAGAAGAGTGTTCAGGTTGAGTCTTTTCAATGCTTTTTTGTAACTATGGGTGCTCCTTACGTGCTCCGGAACAAAACACCGGACGTGACATGAAACACAAGGACAACTATATACACCACGCCAGCATTCTTGTGGCCAACCCCCACTATTTACAATATTAACAATGTGATGTGCTCTTTACATGCTTGCAGCCGGGCGGACCTAATGTGGAACAAAGCAAACCTATTTACACTGAACTACCGAAAAAACTTTGTGGCATGCATGGGCACAGACACAAACAGAACAGAAACCCCAAAAGAAAACCGGGACACAAAGGCAAAACCATTCACACTAAATACATACTCTGACTGGGACCTTATCTTTTTATTCCGTGGGCTCGGTACGGGCGTCTCAGAGTGATGGGTTCCCCTGTCTGATACTTCGCCCGAAGCCGACCTCTTTAGTGCAGACTCTGGCCCCTCCCCCTCACACAAATCAAACCAACCCTCCCCCGAAGTTGGATCCTTTGGAGGAGACTCTTAGGCACGCTCCCCGCCATCCGACATCGCCGAGATCGAGGTCCTCCTCTAATGCCATTATTTCAACCTGTCCGGGTGCCGCTGCCAACGATGGCGGACAGTCTTCCTCAGGAGTCCCAGTACCCCCCTCACACTGCTTAGAGGCAAGGAAGTCCTGCTCCACCTCAAGTGCCGCCTCCTCTAATTCCTGGGTTGAATATTGTGGGCCTGTTTGCGAGGGTTCAGGTGCCGACCCCACATCGGCACTGACATGAGCCGAGTACGATGTGGGGCAGGAACCAAACACATGTCCCTCCTCCCCACAGAGGTTGCACCGTATCTCGTTGGGCTGCTTTGCCGTGCCCCAACTGCAAACATTTCCCACAACGTCTGTTGGGACACGACTTGGCTTCGTGCCCCTCCTCTCCACATCTGAAACAGTTACGAGGCTTCCAAAAGTACCTAATGTGGGCCTTGGAACCCCCTGTGAAGAGGAACGATGGAATGTCCCTCACCAGTTCCATACGGAACTGTCTCTTGCCATTAAATATACCTTTGAACTCACCCGCAGTGAGAGCTTTTTAAGTACGTAGAAACAGGCACTGGCAAACTAAAGAATCCCAAACCCAAACAAAACCATGACGGGTCACAAACACAAATGCCAAACAAACCATACACTCCGTGCAACAGGGAACAAAAGAGTCTTTGTTACTACTGAACTCCCATAACTGCCACAGCAGCCAACCCCAAAACAACTCCCCACAACCACATACCACCCAAACAAATCCCGCCCACACGCCCAAAGGAAACACCACGCCCGAAGGCAACACTACGCCCGAAGGCAACACTCAGCCCGAAGGCAACACCACGCCCGAAGGCAACACCACGCCCCAAGGCAACACCACACCCGAAGGCAACACCACGCCCGAAGGCAACACCACGCCCGAAGGCAACACCACGCCCGAAGGCAACACCACGCCCCAAAGGCAACACTACGCCCAAAGGTAACACTACACCCGAAGGCAACGCTACGCCCAAAGGCAACAGCACTTAAAAAGCACCGGGGCAAATACAGGTGCACCTTGCCCAAGGGTGCCCCGGAGGCAGTTGTGGCAAAGGGTAACCTCATTATCCCCACGCTTTAACAAGCTCCACAACCGGATGCAGTTTAACGTCCTACCCGCAGTATATTTACACCACCGCATTTCAGAGACAGTTCCGTATTGACTAAGAACCCTCGCAACCAGGCGCTGATCGACCTCGAAGGGAAGGTAAAGCACCGTCACCGCCACAGAGCCATCATATGGGGTGACAGTGAGCCCCTCTACCCCTTCAGGCATGACACACCCTTAACACGGGCAGCATCAGACTTAAACTTAAGGTCATACGTGTTACGGGCCTCAAGCGCCTGCAACATCTCAATTTCTCCAATTTCGACACCATTGTCTTTTAACACAGTAAACGCCTGTGGGGGAGGGACACTCACCCCAGACGAAAACTCCAACTTAACAATTGTGCTATCCCGACCTCCGTGCATAGCAGCAATTTGTGTGGCTCGAGGCCACGGAATGAAAAGAAAAAACTCTGACCAGGGTTTACAAAGGACAAAATTTAGGATGAAGCACGCTATAAGGTTTTAAGCACAATTGCAATAAATAGTATAGCTATCACACAGTGATACAAGTTGAGCACGGCAAAACGACGAGAGCGAGAACACGTGAGCTTTTTACGTACGTAGAAACGGGCACGAGGAAACAAAGTAGAACTTAAACCTGACCGGACAAAAACATAACTCTGAACTATTTACAGAATTCTTTACATTGCGCTAGCAAACAAAATGTCTGTGATAACTATGTACAGCTAGCTTTTTACGTACGTAGAAACGGGCACGATTGCGCTAGCAAACAAAATTTCTGCGACAACTATGTACAAAACCACCCCGAACCCAAACTAGTTACATAGGACTATTAACAATCTCACTAGGCAAAACTATTTACATACCCATTTACATCAACAGAAGAGTGTTCAGGTTGAGTCTGTTCAATGCTTTTTGGAACTATGGGTGCATGTGGCCAACCCCCACTATTTACAGTATTAACAATGTGATGTGCTCTTTACATGCTTGTAGCCGGGCGGACCTAATGTGGAACAAAGCAAACCTATTTACACTGAACTACCAAAAAAACTTTCTGGCATGCATGGGCACAGACACAAACAGAACAGAAACCCCAAAAGAAAACGGGGACACAAAGGCAAAACCATTCACACTAAATACTCTGACTGGGACCTTATCTTTTTAATCCGTGGGCTCGGTACGGGCGTCCCAGAGTGATGGGTTCCCCTGTCTGATACTTCGCCTGAAGCCGACCTCTTTAGTGCAGACTCTGGCCCCTCCCCCTCACACAAATCACACTGCTTGGAGGCAAGGAAGTCCTGCTCAACCTCAAGTGCCGCCTCCTCTAATTTTTGGGTTGAATACTGTGGGCCTGTTTGCGAGGGTTCGGGTGACGTCTGCTCTCGTCGAAGACCTGAACTGAACTGAACCAGAGGAGGCCCTTGAAGTTTATGCTGCAGAGTTGACGCGATTAGTGTCGGAGGCCTTCCCAGAATATGATTGTAGAGCTAAAGAAGAGGAAACCTACCGTAGATTTTTGCCGGCCTGGACATTAATTTGGTACAGAAGTGCCATGAGCATGGGGCAAGGAATCTAGCAGATGCTATGAGAATTGCTATGCAAGTGGAACAGGCCATGGAGGCAAGCAAGTTACATGGACCTTCACCAAGTATTTTTATTCCCCCTCTCATTATTATCCTGGTGGTAGTCAATTTGGGAGTCCTTCATATATTGATGTAGAATAGGCCCGATGCTTTCTCAGCATGTCGTAAGAGGCGACTAACAGGGACGACTTGTCTGCCGTGAGTCGCGACCCGTGTCGGTGGAGGAGAGGGTCCTGGTGGTTGAGTGAAGGCTATAACTGCGTTCGAATAAATCTTCTATCCTTAACAAGGATGCGTGTCTCTCTCCATGACCATGACAAGTGCACTGTAGAACGACTATTTTCGACAAGTCCTCTTTTTAGTAGTTCACACTGGCGTCACGGTCCGGACGGATTTGTAAAATTGCCAACAAGGTCCGGATTTCATGTGTTTTCCACATGATCCCTAGTTCTGCTTTGAGGGTTAGATAGTTTGAAAGATTTATTGGTGGTATTATAGGTCTGACCAAGTAATATACCGATGACTTGAGTCCGTGAACAAATACAGCACCATTTTGCATCTAGACACTATTAAAAACCGGAAAAATTTCCAAAGGGAAGGGGACACCCTTAGACCCCTACATCAGGACAGTGATATATGTCCTCCTTGCTAGAAAATAAATATGGTAACCCCAGGTTGGAGACAAATGGTATGATCTAGGGGATATTTAATTGAGTAGTGGACATGTAGCCTATGGATAGGGTGATGGACAAATGTAACAGAGATATACTAGAAGGTGAATATGGAATAATTGCAGGCAGAATAAATGAAAAGGGATGCATAATTCAGTAGGATTCTTGTATTATCTCAGCTCATATGATATCCACGGCCGTACACAGACAGAGGGAGGCGGGCAGTTACCCCCAGAAATTTTCAAAGTGCACCGTTTCCAACTTTGAGAATATACAGAGAAAACGCAGTAAAAATATAAGAAATAGCTGTGATCGTAATGATAGAACTTAAACAATTTCAAATAGGCAGACCAATATTTTCATGCCTATCTATAAACATCACCAATCATTTACAGCTCTATTAGCATGTATTTCTAGCCTACTTTTTAGCTCACACATCGTACGCAGTACGTGTGTGAGGTTATAAAAAGAGCAGATGGCGTGAACTTTTTTTAAAATGTTTTCACCGCTTTTATGTGTGAACGTTTTTGACAGAACTTTTGGTATATGCTTCTTTATTCATAAAGGAATAATATTTGCCCGTTTTCATTCCAATTTATGACTATTTGGTTTGATTTGGGGGTGATTTTTGGTTTCGATGATAAGAGAAACCTATGCATTCATGATGGCGTGTGTGTGTATGTGCGTGTGTGTGTATGTTTGTGACACTTTGCTCGTTAACACGATATCTCAAGAACGGAAACTCTGACAGTTTTCAAACTTGGTACATAGATGCCCCATATTGAGAGGAAGAACCCAATTGTTTTTGGTGGGGGTCAAAGGTCATGTGGGGTCACCGGGGGTCAAAACCTGAAAACCTTGTTACCACAATATCTCGAGAAAGGAAGCTTGGATGAATTTCATACTTTGTATGTAGATGCGTTACGGTAAGAGGAAGAACCCTATCATTTTTGGTGGAGGTCAAAGGTCATCTGGGGTCACCGGGGTCAAACTCTGAAAACTTTGTTAACACGATATCTCAAGAAGGGAAGCTCTGAAAGTTCTCAAACTTAGTACATAGATGCCCCATATTGAGAGGAAGAACCCTATTGTTTTTGGTGGAGGTCAAAGGTCACCAGGGGTCAAACCCTGAAAACATTGTTAACAAAATATCTCGAGGTAGGAAGCTTGGATGAATTTCATACTTAGTATGTAGATGCGTTATGGTAAGAGGAAGAACCCTATCATTTTTGGTGGAGGTCAACGGTCATCTGGGGTCACCGGGGGTCAAACTCTGAAAATCTTGTTAACACAATATCTCAAGAAGGGAAGCTCTGACAGTTCTCAAACTTGGTACATGGATGCCCCATATTGAGAGGAAGAACCCTATTGTTTTTGGTGGAGGTCAAAGGTCACCTGGGGTCACCTGGGGTCAAACTCTGAAAACATTGTTAACAGAATATCTTGAGGTAGGAAGCTTGGATGAATTTCATACTTTGTATGTAGGTGCATTATGGTAAGAGGAAGAACCCTATCATTTTTGGTGGAGGTCAAAGGTCATCTGGGGTCACCGGGGGTCAAACTCTGAAAACTTTGTTAACACGATATCTCAAGAAGGGAAGCTCTGACAGTTCTCAAACGTGGTACATGGATGCCCCATATTGAGAGGAAGAACTCTATTGTTTTTGGTGGAGGTCAAAGGTCACTTAGGGCTACCAGGGGTCAAACCCTGAAAACCTTGTTAACCCAATATCTTGAGGTAGGAAGCTTGGATGAACTTCATACTTATTATGTAGATGCGTTATGGTAAGAGGAAGAACCCTATCATTTTTGGTGGAGGTCAACGATCATCTGGGGTCACCGGGGGTCAAACTCTGAAAATCTTGTTTACACAATATCTCAAGAAGGGAAGCTCTGACAGTTCTCAAACTTGGTACATGGATGCCCCATATTGAGAGGAAGAACCCTATTGTTTTTGGTGGAGGTCAAAGGTCACCTGGGGTCACCTGGGGTCAAACTCTGAAAACATTGTTAACAGAATATCTTGAGAAAGGAAGCTTGGATGAATTTCATACTTTGTATGTAGATGCATTATGGTAAGAGGAAGAACCCTATCATTTTTGGTGGAGGTCAACGGTCATCTGGGGTCACCGGGGTCAAACTCTGAAAATCTTGTTAACACAATATCTCAAGAAGGGAAGCTCTGACAGTTCTCAAACTTGGTACATGGATGCCCCATATTGAGAGGAAGAACCCTATTGTTTTTGGTGGAGGTCAAAGGTCACTTAGGGCTACCAGGGGTCAAACCCTGAAAACCTTGTTAACCCAATATCTTGAGGTAGGAAGCTTGGATGAATTTCATACTTATTATGTAGATGCGTTATGGTAAGAGGAAGAACCCTATCATTTTTGGTGGAGGTCAACGATCATCTGTGGTCACCGGGGGTCAAACTCTGAAAATCTTGTTTACACAATATCTCAAGAAGGGAAGCTCTGACAGTTCTCAAACTTGGTACATGGATGCCCCATATTGAGAGGAAGAACCCTATTGTTTTTGGTGGAGGTCAAAGGTCACCTGGGGTCAAACTCTGAAAACATTGTTAACAGAATATCTTGAGAAAGGAAGCTTGGATGAATTTCATACTTTGTATGTAGATGCATTATGGTAAGAGGAAGAACCCTATCATTTTTGGTGGAGGTCAACGGTCATCTGGGGTCCCCGGGGGTCAAACTCTGAAAATCTTGTTAACACAATATCTCAAGAAGGGAAGCTCTGACAGTTCTCAAACTTGGTACATGGATGCCCCATATTGAGAGGAAGAACCCTATTGTTTTTGGTGGAGGTCAAAGGTCACCTGGGGTCAAACTCTGAAAACATTGTTAACAGAATATCTTGAGGTAGGAAGCTTGGATGAATTTCATACTTTGTATGTAGATGCATTATGGTAAGAGGAAGAACCCTATCATTTTTGGTGGAGGTCAAAGGTCATCTGGGGTCACCGGGGGTCAAACTCTGAAAACTTTGTTAACACGATATCTCAAGAAGGGAAGCTCTGACAGTTCTCAAACGTGGTACATGGATGCCCCATATTGAGAGGAAGAACCCTATTGTTTTTGGTGGAGGTCAAAGGTCACCTGGGGTCACCTGGGGTCAAACTCTGAAAACATTGTTAACAGAATATCTTGAGGTAGGAAGCTTGGATGAATTTCATACTTTGTATGTAGGTGCATTATGGTAAGAGGAAGAACCCTATCATTTTTGGTGGAGGTCAAAGGTCATCTGGGGTCACCGGGGGTCAAACTCTGAAAACTTTGTTAACACGATATCTCAAGAAGGGAAGCTCTGACAGTTCTCAAACGTGGTACATGGATGCCCCATATTGAGAGGAAGAACTCTATTGTTTTTGGTGGAGGTCAAAGGTCACTTAGGGCTACCAGGGGTCAAACCCTGAAAACCTTGTTAACCCAATATCTTGAGGTAGGAAGCTTGGATGAACTTCATACTTATTATGTAGATGCGTTATGGTAAGAGGAAGAACCCTATCATTTTTGGTGGAGGTCAACGATCATCTGGGGTCACCGGGGGTCAAACTCTGAAAATCTTGTTTACACAATATCTCAAGAAGGGAAGCTCTGACAGTTCTCAAACTTGGTACATGGATGCCCCATATTGAGAGGAAGAACCCTATTGTTTTTGGTGGAGGTCAAAGGTCACCTGGGGTCACCTGGGGTCAAACTCTGAAAACATTGTTAACAGAATATCTTGAGAAAGGAAGCTTGGATGAATTTCATACTTTGTATGTAGATGCATTATGGTAAGAGGAAGAACCCTATCATTTTTGGTGGAGGTCAACGGTCATCTGGGGTCACCGGGGTCAAACTCTGAAAATCTTGTTAACACAATATCTCAAGAAGGGAAGCTCTGACAGTTCTCAAACTTGGTACATGGATGCCCCATATTGAGAGGAAGAACCCTATTGTTTTTGGTGGAGGTCAAAGGTCACTTAGGGCTACCAGGGGTCAAACCCTGAAAACCTTGTTAACCCAATATCTTGAGGTAGGAAGCTTGGATGAATTTCATACTTATTATGTAGATGCGTTATGGTAAGAGGAAGAACCCTATCATTTTTGGTGGAGGTCAACGATCATCTGTGGTCACCGGGGGTCAAACTCTGAAAATCTTGTTTACACAATATCTCAAGAAGGGAAGCTCTGACAGTTCTCAAACTTGGTACATGGATGCCCCATATTGAGAGGAAGAACCCTATTGTTTTTGGTGGAGGTCAAAGGTCACCTGGGGTCAAACTCTGAAAACATTGTTAACAGAATATCTTGAGAAAGGAAGCTTGGATGAATTTCATACTTTGTATGTAGATGCATTATGGTAAGAGGAAGAACCCTATCATTTTTGGTGGAGGTCAACGGTCATCTGGGGTCCCCGGGGGTCAAACTCTGAAAATCTTGTTAACACAATATCTCAAGAAGGGAAGCTCTGACAGTTCTCAAACTTGGTACATGGATGCCCCATATTGAGAGGAAGAACCCTATTGTTTTTGGTGGAGGTCAAAGGTCACCTGGGGTCAAACTCTGAAAACATTGTTAACAGAATATCTTGAGGTAGGAAGCTTGGATGAATTTCATACTTTGTATGTAGATGCATTATGGTAAGAGGAAGAACCCTATCATTTTTGGTGGAGGTCAAAGGTCATCTGGGGTCACCGGGGGTCAAACTCTGAAAACTTTGTTAACACGATATCTCAAGAAGGGAAGCTCTGACAGTTCTCAAACGTGGTACATGGATGCCCCATATTGAGAGGAAGAACTCTATTGTTTTTGGTGGAGGTCAAAGGTCACTTAGGGCTACCAGGGGTCAAACCCTGAAAACCTTGTTAACCCAATATCTTGAGGTAGGAAGCTTGGATGAATTTCATACTTATTATGTAGATGCGTTATGGTAAGAGGAAGAACCCTATCATTTTTGGTGGAGGTCAACGATCATCTGGGGTCAAACTCTGAAAACCTTGTTAACACGATATCTCGAGGTAGGAAGCTTGGATAAATTTCATACCTTATATTTAGATGCCTTATAGTAAGAGGAAGAACTCTATCATTTTTGGTGGGGGTCAAAGGTCATGTGGGGTCACCAGGGGGTCAAACCCTGAGACAGCTGCCAACCAGCATGGATTTTCCATATTCAGTACGGAAAATCATTGGAATATGGATTTTTCCTTGATAATCCGAATTTTGAATGAGTAAATAGGTCCTTTCAAGAATTTTATTATTCTTTAGCCAACATATCAAAAGACTGAGAATAGACTACAGTATTTCACTTGCCTGTACAGTACTGTAGTGTATTTATTTGAGCCCAGTAATCTATAGTTATGTTATTGGTTAAATTTTTGTCAACAAGTTGATGTTAAACCAGTCAGAAGATAGTTTGCAGCAGATCCATGACATTCCATAAGCTACCACATCATTGGTTGATCAGTTGTAAACAGATCCACTTTCAAGCAATCAGAAACTGTGTTAAAAGCTAGTTTCTGAGTGCAGTGACAGACTATCACACATAGCCTGCCTGCCAATGTCTGTTTAGCTGGCTGAGTAGCCCAACGTTAATGTTTGATTTGACTCTAACTGAAATGGAAAAAGTAGCACCAAGAAATGGAGTAGGCCTAATCAAACTTACAGCAGGGATATCACAGTATGTTGTAATATGGCACCTCTTCAGAGTAGCAGAGTAACATGAGTAACCTTAGTGGAAAATTTACCAGGCAGATCAAGTTTAATGTAGGCCTAACGTTAGCCCTAACAGTTAGGGCCTAGGCCTAAGTGTTGTTACAGAACCAAAAACAAACATTAGACTCAGTACATAAATCTAATGCAGAGCTCCAGGTTCATGGGCTAGGCCTAGGCCTAGACAAAGTCCTAGTCCTGTGACTAAGTCCTAGCCTAACTGCCACAGTACAGGCTAGCCTAATTGTAGTAGGCCTACAGTATGTATGGGCTGTAATAGCTATGGCCTAGGCTAGGGCTAATCAAAGCAGTTATTGCCTGTCAAATGTTGGTACCCATCATCTAAGTTTGTAGTATTTACAGAGAGATTTCTGTGACCAGCTGTGCATAGGCCTAGGGTACCTAGGCCTAGTTCTCACGTACACTTTGCTCCATGAACTAGGCCTAGGCTATTGCAACACAAAGTTTTTCCCGTGTTATTACTGTGAGAGTAACATCGTCTGCGTGCGTTTCTGCAATGATTGTTGCTACATACGCGTATGTGCGTACATGATCGTAACCATAGCTATGAACTATGTCGCTATTGAACAGCAGTGCGTGCTGTATAGCATACAAGAGTGTGAACGTCCTAGTAACAAGATTTAAAATGTTTTAAAAACAAAACAGGACCGTTTGTATAAATCAAAATTTTTGGTCTCTTTTTGGAGACTGAGTGCTAGTATCCTTAAAATGATGGGTCTTAAACATATAAATGACCCATAGAGGTCAATTACCTAGGAGTATGTGTGAATTTGAGAAAGACTTGAGACCATTCAAAATTTTTGAAGGTCCGGTAGCCCAATTTTGACAATGGGTATATTGCTGACCTAGTATGGAAATCCCCATACTAGGTCAGCAGACTGCGGACTAGACCTGGGCTAATGTTACTTAGGGCCTTGCCAAGTATTTAGCATAGCCTCTAGGCTATACTGTAACGTTAGGCCTTGGGAATACTTGGGATATTTTGCTTTTTGTCCTTTGGTGACCCTGATGACTATCTTGGGAATTCTTGGGAAATTTTGCTTTTTGACCTCTCGTAACCCCAGATGACGATCTTGGGAATTCTTGACCAGTGACTGAAAGATATGGGACATCATGGCATTATTTGGAATAGAACATATATCATCGAAACCTCAATGCATTTTTGCATTCTGGTTGTAGCGTCGAGTTCACTTAGCCTGCTGAGCAGGTAGTTGTTGTTTTTGTTTAAGATGTTATTGTCATCTGTTTTGCTTCGTTATCGGTAATATTGCTACATCTGTGCATGGTGTGCAGGCGCTTCCACAGACTCCTAAATGTATGGACAGGATCACGTGACCAATCCGTTCGCCACTGTTCGAACAAATGTAGGCTAAAGATGGCCGCCGGGTTATAACTCCCAGCTGCCCGATTTGACGATGAATCTACATTTCAGACAAAATATAAACATGAATGGAAGAACAATATCTCAGTCATTCATTTTATTTCTTGAATTTGACCTGAACTGCTATTCTTTCCAAAATGTTGCAACTTTCTCACACAGTCTATCGAACCGAACCACTTAAGAACCCGAGCTTAAGAAGTCCAAACTTCAACACACAAGGCTATATGGCAAGCAGCCATATTGGTAAGCGTATTCGTGTAGGTACGGAAGTTACGCTTAGCTTGGTCCATATTATATTGGAAGTCCGTGGTTGCTTCCCTTTGTCCATGTGTCTCTCGCATGATTTTTGTCTGAAGTTGCGTACCGCGTGCTAGTATTGTGATGCTGGTGTCACTTTCACATTGTCTGTGCAGATCTATGTCTTTCATTTCATTTAGGTCTAGGCCTATAAACCGAGACCCATTTTATCGCCAATCCGTCCGGTAAGATATTTTCGTTGTATTTAATTTGAAAGATTTTGAATTTGTTTGTGTAAGTCCAGAGATTTTATCGCGCGTTCGTCATGAGCAAATTAACGTCTGACCATAGGGCCTAACGTTAGATTTTACAGCGTAGCGTATCGTTACTCAAGGCCTAGGCCTACTAGGCCTACTTAATTTGCAACTGGATTTCTTAGCTAAAAGAGCGTTTTTTTTTCAGATTGCCGTTTACTTTGTTGCCCAGTAGGTAGTTTAGGGAACATAGGGAAGGCGAAGGCCTGTTTCCAATCGCCTACGCAAATGATCGTTAATTTGGGGGTGTTAGTAGCCTAGGCCTAGGACAGGCTAAATTCTTATCGCATCCTAGGCCTAGACCTTACGTAAAGCCTTCCAGACCAAACTTGGTGTGCGGTGTGCGAGGCGGTAATTCTTAGCATCCACTGCTGTATATTTAATCTGTCAGTAGACCTGATACATAGGCCTAGGCCTATGTCACAAAGGAGAAAGTTGTCCCTCCTGTGGAGGAAAAGTGCGTATCATTGCATTTTACACCAGTAAATGCAGACAGCTGATTTGTCAACCAACTCCATGACACATGCTCGCAGCCAAATCCATGTCGTTCGTGCACGTACCGCCACCTGTGCTTCATTGTTTTCAGCCAAAATGACGTCAGTGTGATGTCAATGCATAAGGTCTATTGATGCAACTTAGGCCTAATGCATACGTGCATAACGTTAGGCTAAACGCTCACAACTCTGTAAGTTACTTCTAATGAGCAATAGTCAAGCTCCCTCCCTGGTGTGATTATGCAAAACCGCGGGAAAATCACACAGGTTGTGCACGAGCCACCTCGCTGTTAGTGTTAGGCTAGTGCCTAGCCTAGGCCTAGTAATGTACAAAGCGTACGCCTAGGTCTACATGAATGCATTGGCCGTGTTGCGTGAACGTGCTTGTCTGCTTGGGCTGGTGTATAGCCTAGCGAAAGTCGGATAATTCACGTAAAGTATTATATTATCCGAAGACATGGTATGACTATTAAAGGTATTGCCACTGATTTTTTGCTTGAAAAATCACTAAATTCCGTTTTAAACTTTAAAAATTCTGTAAAATTCCTAAATTTTCATTGGGAGCCTACTGGGTATGAGCAACATATGCTAACACACTATTACATAGGCAAATTGTAGCCTATAACAACAAAATTTTGACGATTTTCAATAAGTTGAAGTTTTATTTCTTTCAGTCACTGGTCAAATGCTGTCTTAATGAGTGGAAAAATACAGTTTTGTGTCTATATTTCATCTTGAGATTTCTTGAAAAATTTTGCACTTTGACCAAAGGTGACAATCTTGGCTTTTGAGAGCTTGACCCCTGGTGACCCTAGATGGCCTTTGACCCCACCAAAAAAACAAGAGAGTTCTTAGTCTTACCAAAAGGCATCTGTATACTATGTACAGTATCAAATCTATCCAAGCTTCCTAACTTGAGATATCATGTTAACAAGCTTTTCAGGCTTTGACCCCTGGTGACCTTTGAACTCCACAAAAAGAATAGGGTTCTTCTTCCCATAATGCCAGGGAATAATTTAGTACTCAAATTTTGCACAGCAGTTTTGAGCATTGTTTCCTTCTGTAGTGTAAAGTCACTGAAAACCCTATGGTTATAAATACAAAAAAGTGCTACACATTTCTGCATTTGTGTAGCAATTAAGCCAGCTTGTGTAGCAAATTGGAATGAGATACTGGATAAATTATTCCCTGAACTCATCTGCATATACTACGCATGAAATTTATCCAAGCTTGCTAACCTGAGATATCGTGTTTAACAAGGTTTTCAGGCTTTGACCCTGGTGACCTTTGAACTCTACCAAAAACGATAGGGTTCTTCCTCTTAACATAACACATCTACATACGAAGTATGGAATTCATCCAAATTTCCTAACTCGAGCTATCGTTGTAACAAGGTTTTCAGAGTTTGACCCTCGGTGACCCCAAGTGACCTTTGACTCCACCAAAAATAATTGGGTTCTTCCTCTCAATATGGGGCATCTTTGTACCAAGTTTGAGAACTGTCAGAGTTTCTATTATCATTGAAACCGAAACTGCATGAAGATAATGGCAGTTTTTATTTTACAACGGCACCTTCCCTCCCCCTTCTTGCTCATGTTTTTGATGGGTACACAAACTGTACTTTTAAATGCCCACATTATGCATGCTGAGACAATGCCTGTAGGTTTAGGCCATATTCTCTAAATTAAAAAGATTAAATTAAGTCAGTAAATCAGTAATTTTGATTGAAATAAATTCAATGTTATAGAATAAATAGACTGAGAATAACTCTCATTTGTTTTAAAATTTTCAGTCCGAATGTGAGATTTGTAACTAATCTATGTACAGTACTATTGCACCTCTTTTGGATTGATTATCAATCTCAGGAATTTACAGCTGTTTAATTACATAAACACTTCTCCAGGATGATGGCACAGTTAAAATGGGTAATTCCATAAATTTGGGTATCAGTAGGAAGAAAACGCTTTAAATGGGAAGTTTTGTGATCTTAGTGATTACTGTACAGTACTTTTATTTGGACACCATTATTGAGTTCATTAATTAGTTCCCCAAAAATTATATTATGAAAATGAATCTGCCTAATTTGACAAAAAGTTAAGCCAAATCAGTAATAGCCTAAATGAAGTTCCCTTTTCAGACAGTAGAAACAGAACCAGCCAAGCCAAAGAAGAAGAAGCAGCATGCAGCCAGAAGCAAAGAGTCATCACACTTTCCAAGGCTGATGACAGAAGTGCTTCAAAATGAAATTAAGAAAAAACAACAGCCTCTTCTTCAAGTAAGCTAATAATTAAATTTCATAATTTATTAATTTAACACACAACATGGAACATTCTTTGATGAACAGTATCAAGTGGTTTGTTTACATTGTAACATTTGGCAGTATCAAAAAATCCACCATATTGGTAACACTGGAAATGACATAGAAATGACCTTTCTCATGAATTGACTATTAACACCTCTTCACAGTAACATTAAAACCAAAGCCAATTATTCAAACCATTTAGTTATGTTATTTGTGCTTTATTCTTACAAAAATGTACTGTAACATCTTTTACAGGATCATGCTGAAGCAATACAAGAATTGAGGGATGAAATTTCCCAACTCAAGACAGAAAAGAAGCAGCTAGAGATGGAAAATAGAAACCTGCGCAAGACTATACAACTAATGAAGGGTAAGTTTTGCCAAACGTATTGTTTTAGCTATCTTAAGCTGAGACCCTCAATGTTACCACCTAAGACAAATGCTTACTGCCAAACTTAAAACCCCTTGTATGTTAGTTAGATGAAATTTAACGACACACCAATACAAATGTATTATACACAGTGTCAAGCAAAGTTTAAATACGGCGCATGTCCTTCTCTTTAGACCGCCTCTTACGCCAGGCGGGAAATATCCCCTGTACCGTGGGCATATTCTACAACCCCACCCCTTGTATGATACAGAACTGTATGGAAATTTTAAAACGTCATTTTGCTAATAGCACTTCTTCAGATGAACACTTTCCCTTTTTTATGTACCACTGTGTTAACCCCACAACCTCTCATAATGTATACTGTATGACCCCACGGTCTCTCTTTTTGCTCATACTGTATGACACCCCCCCCCCCAGCAGGACCGGATTAGCGTTGTTTGTGGCCCCTGGCACTTTCTATAGTGGGGCCCCATTTACAAGTTTAACCTTCTTCCCCCTCGCCCACCCGCTTACACAAAATTAATAACACTCAACAGATTAAATTTAAGCTTTTAACCACTAATAACTAATAGTTGCTTTTACACATTATACAGTGGTACATGACAGTTATTATACATATATATGCCAGATAGTGTTAAGGCATGGCAAAAGTGCACACACAGGAAAACGTACAGTAAGCCCGACAACCAGTAAATCAAAATAATGTGTCTCAATTCCCGCAGGGCCCCAAAAGCGCGGAGCCCCCGGCATATGCCGGTTCTGCCACGGGGGTTAATCCAGCACTGCCCCCCAAGACAAATCACTTACTGGTTGTTGAAAATGAGTTCACGCAGGTGACTAAATTTTAGTATGCAATCTACTGTAAGTACAGTTGTCCCATACATCAAGTTTTGTCCCATACAGTCAGTACCCCACTTTTTTATTTGATCATTAAGCATGCATGAATGATGATCAGGGTTTCTGCCAAAGGGGGAAAGGGGGGCTTTGTCCCCCCTTTCCAGAAGAAGGTGGTAAAATCGCCCCTTTTCATTTCCATAAAAATTAAAAAAATTGTCCATATCTTGGTTTCTTACTTAAGAAGAGGACACCTTTGCAGCAATGTTTGGACTTTCGTAAGTAAATGGCCTTGATAACCCTTCAAAATGCACCTTATACAGGACTTGAAGCAAGCTTTTGTCCCCCTGAACCCACTTGTAACTTTAGCCAGGGACAGCATCAATTTGGACTAGGGGTTTAGGAGCAATTATTCCCCCCCCTTTTTTTGCATTTTTGGAGGAATCCCTGATGATGATTAAAGTAAACTCAGTGATCTCTTTTAACAATTTTGGAAGACTACCTCAAAAAACTTTACGAAGTATTTTTTTAAATGTATAATTTTTTCCATCATTAAATTTAAAAAAAAGGAAAACCTCTACAAAAAATTGTGACGTATGGGACATTCACTGTCCGAATCTACTGCATGGGTGTACAGTAGGAAGCTTTTCAAGATGGAGGGGGGGGGGGGGGCTGCACGTTGTTTTGAAGGCTTAACTTCTTTGAACAAACGGTGCGCCATAGTAGCGAGCAAGCCTTCCCCAAGGAATCAACAAATACTTCATTCTTTCTTTGACAGATCTGCTAGAACTTCTGAGTGAGGTAAAGAAGAGTACCAAAGATTTAAATGCCTGTAGGCAGGCTAGTAGCAAGTTAAGCAAAATTGAAGAATCTGCTGAAGTTGAAGGGGTACAGTATTTCTTTCACATGCTTGTTTGAACCTGTGCTACATAAATGAAAATCATACTACAGAACCATTTAGTCTCAACAGATGGGAGATGGTATATCACCCTATTTCTCTTTAATGTCATACCTGTAGTATTCCTCCATTTTTTTTCAAAAC